>OX326953.1:2500-1202500 GCA_946800315.1 Misopates orontium | reverse complement strand
GTTTGCCAGTGGAGTTTCATTAATGAAAAAAAAATTTAAATCATATAACGGGGCGACTAATTTAGAGAGAATTGCAAACTAGCCCTTAACTTTTAGGTGGTTGGGGAAGTAGTCCCTACTTTCATGTAACATTTAAATATAGTAATTTATCTTCATTGATTGATCAATTTAAGTCATTTTCTACAATTTTAATTCTTATATTTTGCAACTTCTTGTCGCACATATCAGAAATTTTCGTCATTTTCCCTGAATTTTAGTCCTTAAATTATGTCGATAAATTGATTTTAACCCTAACGTAATTAGAGATACTTTAATCTTTTTCCCTCTCCAATTCTTTTAGCACTTTCATAAATCAATAAATCAATTTACCACCTCAAGAATTAACTCAAAAGAAAATAAAAAAAAAATCTTACTTGGACTATATAATAGTTTAATCAATTGACAAAATAGCCTAAAGTGCTAACAAGTGAAATAAAGGATTACATAGGGTGCTTTTGCCAACATCTCATCCAACAAAAATTGAAAGTGACGTACAAATTTTCAAAGTAAAAACTTGTGATCATGATGAAAACCTTGCTGCATACCTGAACATAATAAATATTTGACATTAATTCTAAAACATAGGATACAATCAGCAAAAGCTGGTATTGAATATTTTAGTGCAATATGACATAAAGATAGACACAAAAATGTAAAGAAGGAATAAGGAACATCCACTAGATGTTGTGTCCCAAAAATGGCATAACTTGGCAGGACGAGGTTCTACAATTAGTAAGTAGTGGCCAAACATAGGGAACATGCACTCCCTTATTAATTCCCATCCAATCAAAAACTCTCATCACTCTTACAAAATTTATATTCTTCACTCTCTTATATCTTCATCATCATAACATATTATCTCTCTCTCTCTCTCTCTCTCTCTCTCTCTCTCTCTCTCTCTCTCATTTTACAATCTTTGTTTAACCACCATGGAGAGAAGTAGTTTGTGTAGAAACTTGAAGCAACAACAACACACCATCAACAAAAGTATCACAAGCTTTAAGAACCTTCAAGAAGATTACAACAAGGTTAATAAGGGTGCTTCATCATGGGATTTTCACATTAATGACTACAACAACAATGGATCAGAAGAAGGAGATTTGATGATGGCTAGTGCTGGATTTTCATGGCCACCAAGAAGTTACACATGCAGCTTTTGCAAAAGGGAGTTTAGATCTGCTCAAGCACTTGGTGGTCACATGAATGTTCATAGAAGAGATAGAGCAAGATTGAGGCAATCTCCACCAACAGATCACAACAACTCATCATGTAATCATAATAACAACCCTAGTACTAATCATGGTCAGTTTCCTTTGCTAAACCTTAATCTTGGTCCTAACCCTAGTCTCAACTCAAACCCTAGTTTGACCTCAAAATCTCAACATTTCACATCTACACTGTTGACTCAAAAACTCTCCCCTTTATCAGCTAATAAAATGACCATTAGGCCTTTAACTAGTGATTTGTTGAGGACTAGTGTGCCTGAGAAAAGGTGTGATGTTGTTAAGAAAGGAGAAGAGTCTGTTAGATTGGATTTGGAGATTGGCATGATTAGTCAAAATAAGGAGGAATTGGATTTGGAACTTAGGCTTGGATATGTTTAGGTTTATTTTTTTTTTTAATGACTTTTTTTCTTCTTCTTATTCTAGCTAGTAGCTATTTAAATGAAAGTGAGATTTCACAAAATTCTCATCAGATGTTGCAAAAAAGGATCATAAGAGCAGTTTTGCTTTTTGCCTTGTTAGCTATTTATTATGCCTTTGTTTATGTAATTCCTAAATGCAGTAGAACTTTAATGTAGTCACCTACATTGTCAATATCTTTCAAAGATTTTGTTATATATTGCGGTGTTGGTATGTTTACTCTTCATATTATATTGATCAGAAAAATTGTATCCTTCAAATTTTTCTCACTTAACTTTGTTAGATTTACACATTCTTATTATTTGCTTAAGACAGAGATTTGTTTGCTCCAACTTTCATTACTTTCCTTTTACTTCTGTCATTTAATCTGTAAATTAACTTGTTAACGGCCAAAAAAAAAAAAAAAAAAAAAAGAAGACCTTGTAAAAATGTAATGCTTATGGAACTTAGGCTTTATGTGGTAAATAACAATATGGGGGTAGAATAAGGCCGGAGAGCATAGAGGAGATTAGTTCATAAATTGGTGTGAAACTCATATCACCTTGCATATTACAGAAAGACTTTTGAATCTTCTCTTTATCTATATGATGAGAAATAAGCTAAAATTGATGTATTATATTACGAATTTCACAATTCTTATGCTTTTAGTTGACCTAACAATGAACAAAAAATTTTGAAAATATTAACTCACAAAGAAATTATGTTTATGAGCTTTAGTTATATTGATGAATATATGTGTGTAAGAGAAAAAAAATGTAGTGAAATGATTGTTTTAATTTGGATAATTCACAAACCATTAAACTAAATATCATCTGAAATTAAGAATTACTATAATTCGTTATGTGCATAAATTAAATCATTAACAAATCGCACATGTGAGAAAATAAACGTCTTTATCTTTTTTAATAATTTCGGAAAAGTGGAACTATTTAATATATTACTTTTAATAATCTCAAATAAGAAAATATTATTACAGTAGTCCCAAAAAAGATGAAATAGTTAGAATATTCTTCTGTATAAGTTCAACGGAATTACGTTAATAACACCGATTAGTATTCTAGAAGAATTATATTTATTAATTTTCTCAAACTCTTGTAGCTTTACCTATACACCCCTCAAGAATATTATTGCAGGTACACTACTCTACATTCGCAGGTGTATATGCAGAAATACAAAAGCTAGATCGAGGACGTACACACCCGAAAAATTAGTCGAAATCAAAATTTGGCGACATATTCTGATAAAATTAAATTGCATTTTCTACGTTGTTAATCGTATGATCTCTCATTAGTAAAACATATAAAAGGTTGAAGAGTTTAAGCAACTTCAAAACCTTTCAGAAAATTTACATAATTTCACGTTATTAACCTCATGGATTTTAACGAAAATCATCCCTTACTTTAATTAGTAGCACCTTGTTGATGGGGGTGGCAAATAAATAGAGATAATTATATTCATGACTATTAAGCAGGAATATGCGTACGTAGATGAAATAGAGAGTACATCTGACATAAAACTATACCTTCTGCTCTCATCAGCACTGTACGTAACAGCCTAACAGGTAGTGGAACATGTAACATTCGTCTTTAATGAATTACTTAGTCCTTGTTAAATTATGTTAACAGTTTGTATCATAAGTAAAAGACACGCGAGTTTTGTTTCAAAAAAAAAAAAGACACGCGAGTTTTAACATGATTCAGTACTTAAGGACCTAATCCACGAGTCCACAATCAATATCAAACAATGTCACTAATGATCATACTAATTTACAACAATGGACTTAAACTATACTGGCCATGAACCCCACAAAATATATATACATTAATTGATATAAAGTATATGCAAACACCCCCAACTTATACTAACAATATATTCACATTTTGTACTATGGTTGGACTGGGGTGGGGGTAAGGGTACTCGGGGGTGTTGGCCATGTCAAAATGATTCTAAGTGGGTGTTAAATTTGGTGGGCCATAGGATGTTTTTCCTAAAACTTGATAGTTTGCATGTTCCCGACAATGCCCGGGTGTCAAATGTCATGATGACTTTTCCTTAAAAGGAAATATGTGCTTTGGTCAGTTTCAAAAAAAGCATAGCAGAAAACTGAAAGACCCTCCTTTTATTCCCAAAATGGAAAACAGGGACTTAGAATACTTCCAAACATGCCCTTATCATCTGCCCCTCTTCGGTTTATTATGCTTTGCAATTCTAACTCATAAAACTCTGTCATGTGTTATGAAGTTCAGATCATCAAGATTAATGTCGACACACTCTATTCTTATCTTCATTGTACCTACCTCACGGACAATCATTATTGTCAATTCAATACATTACGATGAAGTTCCAATATGAAATTTACCAGAACAAAAAGAAAAACGAATTTCAATTTGTATAATTACTCAAGATCTAATATTTCACTTGCAAAAGATTAATCTTATAGGATTATCTATAAATTTAATTTTATTGAAAGACCCAATACCTTGTGCAATATGTGTGTGTGCACGCGTGCGCCAGTGTGTGAGTGCGTGCGTGTATGAGCGCCTGCATGTGTGTCTTCGCGCAATAGAAAAATTCTTACTTGCAATCATTGCATGGGATTTTAAATATTTCCTAGATTAAGAATATTAACAATCTTCCAACATTAAAGTTGTTGTTCTTGCTTTCAATGTCATAAAAACCACAATACGTTTTCAATTTCTTAAAAAATTCGTAAAGTACATAAAATGGAAATGTATGATATCTGCATAGGCTTTCAAAATCTCAAAATGAGACTGATTTAATGCATGGGCCGTAACTAAAATTGGAATTGAAACTCTGTAGGGCCTACAATTTGATGCTAATTTTAAGCTTAACTGAAATCTTATGATTAAGCTGGACGGCCCAAGATGAATTCAGTGACGATCTCAGGAAGAGGCCCAGTATAAATATTTTCTTTAATTTCGTAGTCACATTAACATTAAGCCCAAATATTTTAAACCTTTGGAATCTTGTATCTGTCAAGTACCTACCTATCTGTACGCAACAAATTTAATTTAATTCATCAATATACATTTAGAAATTAGAATGTTATGCAAATCAAGTCGCTTGAACATATGCCTTGGTACAAACGACATGTATTTACTCATCAAAAGCAATAAGAATAAAATGACAACACTGGTTCTTGCATGACATTACTGGCAGTTGAATCATTCAGGAGAAGCTACTTATGTAGTTTTCTTTACATATTATTTAAAAAAAAAATCCTTAAAAAAATATTTAAACTAATTAATTATGAAGATCTAAGCTTCAAATTATTAAAATAAAATCTGGACCGTGTTTTTACTAGACCGTCTTTTTGCCAAGACGTGGTCATAAGTAGAGTCAGTTAAGCTTCCATCAACGCGTAATCTAGCTAGCAATATATTGCCGTCTGTTTAATTTGTCCGAAAGGAAACAGCTTAAGGTCTACACAAATACCATGACATATGTTATGCCTGGAAGTTTGTGGCTTAAAATTTATCTCTGTAAATTCCCTATATTTTATTGAAGATACTCTATGGATTTTTATATTTATTTATTTAATGTCGTCAGAACTCGTAAATACTACTTTACTTATTGGGTAAAGCTCTCAACTAGATGCATTAGTATGTAAATAATGTCAACTACGCTCGATAATACTATAAAAAAAATATTGTGACAAACATGGACTTAAAAAACATAAAATCAAGTTGTTACGCTGAGAAATGGAATAGAAGAATTCGACGATGTATTTAATTTCTTCAATTTTTACTTTGGAAGCTAAATATTCCACTTTAATTCCCTATTTTCTGTAAAGGGCACACATTCCATATGTCATTGTCGGGGCAAATTGATCTCTTTAACTCTGGGAGTGTCAATGGAAAAAAGTAAGCAATACAAAAGGAAGCAATTCTATAAAAAAAATAAAAGAAATTCTATAAAAAAAAATAAAAGAAATTCTCGGAGCTTGGAATGAAACTTTTAAGAGCTCATTAAAAAAAAGGGGGGGTACGTTCAATACCATCACAAGTTCATAAACCGAAGAATAAAATATAATAAAATAATACTTATCACGTGATTAATCTCTCGTTCTAGAGTGCAATCGATCAAATGCTCTGCATCGTAACTTTGTCACACCAATTGCATACCTAGAAAAGGACTTTTTAGAGGCCAAATCATTCACAGGAGGATGATGGATCCTGAGAGATTTCCTGCCAGTCTTGGTAATTCACCTTTTGCACATAATGATTTTTCCAGTGAAGTTGTTATTATTAGCAAGCAATGATGCTAAATGACTGATTAATTGAGCCGCCTAATATGTGTACATTGCAGTAAGAATAAAAGCTTAATGATTATTCAGTAAATACATACCATAACACAAGATCATAGCTTAGTATATATAGCGAAGTAAGCATATATAGTTTGTTAAGGTTACAAGCATTTTTTCACTCATGGATTACTTCCTCGTACGCCCATCATTTTATTTTTATTTTTATGCATAAGAAAATCATTCACATAATGATTAAGAACGGGTCCACTATCCACAAGAGAAAATTCCCACTCACAAAAGATATTTACATGTGACTCACAACAGGTAACAGCGCGCGTGCACCGAAATTATAAGCCACTGCATACAATTATCTAGAAGTGTACTTAAACTTCCACTTTAGACGACATGCCCATAATCTTCCTATCTCATAATTCTAATTTTCAGGTCACTAGCAAAATGGAAGCAAGACCGACATGTCAAAAGTTTTAGAGCGTGTGCCGAAATTATGATCTCCTACATTCGAGTTTCTTTAATTTTACTTAATTTTCACTTTGGTCGACATGCCTAAAATCTCCTAATCTCATTGATCTAAATTTTGGAACTCCAATTGAGTTTGGATTAATTAACCACTAAAGAGTGCTCTCACGTAATTTTCGTTGCATATTTTAAGTTCCTTAATTAATATACCATCGAGCAAGAAATCAACAGTGACATGTTACATAACTTTACACTGATCTCTTGTCACATTTCCGAAGCAATTCCAAATTGAAACTGAAATAACCCTAATTCAACCTCATCCTAGGAACTTGACAAAACAAGAAACGAATTTAATGTTCTCTTTGGTGTCACAATCTCATTCTTCCTTCCAAGTTCACATCACATGAAACCAATTTCTGTTGCTCATTACACGCTAGTAGTAGTTAACATAAAACGTGACAGTTCACTGCCAACGTTCAATTATCTGTCCAATAAATAAATAAAATCAGGACGAAGTCATGCCTTTGTTGTTATTTTCTTCGATGATATATAGAGGAGTAGAGCTTGTTTCAAAGACATAAAAATTATAGAAATATATCCAAGAGAGTGTGTCTGTAAGCCGGCTACAAGGAATAAAATAAACTTTAAAGAAAAATCACAATCAAAGAAAAAAAAAGAAGTCACTCTCAATATAAATACAATGAGAGACAAGACAAGGGCCTCCTAGTCTTGTGTTTCCTTGTCCAAATACCCTAGCAAGCTTTTCTTTTGTGTCTAGCAATTTTCAAACTAAGAAGACTTCTCTATCGCTAATTCGAAAACGAAAGAAAATTCAAGATGGAGCATGGAAAACAAAGCAGTTCCGATGCATCAAGTGCGGAAAACGATAACAAATCGGAGATCGAGGACAACACCGGTATGGGCAGAATGTATGAGTGCATGTTTTGCAAAAGAGGGTTCACGAACGCGCAAGCCTTAGGGGGGCACATGAACATACATAGGAAGGATAAGGCCATGGTCAAGGCCAAGCTCAAAAATCAGGAGGAGAGCTCCATTCAAAAGATCGAATCGAATGCGAATTCGAGGTTTTTTCCTCAAATTTCATCTGTTGATCATCAAGAGGGATATTACGGATATATGGGGGCACAAGTCAACTATCAAGCATTCCTGCCACCACCAAACCCTAGTTACCAAATTGACAATTACCGGAGTAATTCTCCCGTTTGGAGGTCTGAATATTATGAAGATCATATGGATGAGAACCTGAATTTAAGGATTGGATTGAGCCCGCCCGTTGGAGATGGCGAAGGAAGGAATGACGATCGTGATGCAAAAGAAAATGAAGTGGATTTGGAGCTTCGACTCGGCCATGACCCATGACCGTGTAGTGGAAGTTATACAAGAAGTTACTGTAAGAGATGGTGTACAAAGAGTGAGTTTCATGTGATATCTTAATTGTTTGTTTAAAATATATAAGGACTTATGTTTCTAATGCTAACTTTGTTATTAGACCAGGTTTCTTGAAGATTTATAAGGGGTCTATTATCATAATTCTCATGTAACAAAATTGTGATCATGAAGTTTATTAATTCTTCATGGATCCGGCAAGAATGTTCTTGTCAGTTTATAAGCTTTTTTTCTTTCTTGATAATTAATAATGATGAAAGTAGAAATATACATATGGAATAATGAAGCATATATATGTGATTTCTACATTGTTTTTAGACACATTTATGTACTTCTGTATTAATTTTTCTATGTCTTGTACAAATTAATCTTTGCGCATATATTTTATGATGCTTCATTGTGCTCAAGTAGTCACGGCATCGACAAATAATCTTGTCCGAAAATAGTATAAAAGTTCAACCAAATGTTGCAGTTTGCTTGCTCCATCACCCGGGAATTAATTCTTATGCTAAATTTGCATCTTATTTCATGGTGTAATCATGGGAAAACTAGCTAGCTTGTGATTCTACATAATGCATCTCCAGATGAAAAATCTCAATGCACGAGTAATTAAGAACTTATCTGATCATGAAATCTTTTCCTTCATATCACAATTCCGTTTTAGTTCACTGCACAATATTAGAAAACATCACCACTGGTAAAAGCTGAATCAATGCATATGTTTTAATTGCTACTTTGGATGTGGTCTTTAGTTACACAGCTTATGCATATATGTTTTGATCTTCATATGCAACATTCTGTGCATAAAACGTATCTTGCAAGATAATTAGCTTTTGTCATAGTTTTATTGGTTTCATATGTAATAGTCCATGCATGTAAATATGTTCTATAAATTGAGGATGCAAGATAAATAATTTTGCGATGATCTAAATTTCGATATTACTGTTGTTTACATTCATGATCAGGAAGACTCGAGACCATTGCAAAGAGACCGTTAAACTAGGGCGTTTTTATTAATCCGTGCGATCGAGCCTGCCAAATCTCATATCTTGGTTAATCTTATATTTACTTACTAGTTTGTTGAATTTCCTAAGCTAATTAAGTTTTCATATATGAAAATTTTCTGTCAACTTGATTCCTGAGAGTATATTAGTAAATCATTATTGTGGAATATTTTCAGCTTAATTATAGAATAACCTGAAGAGTGACATATAGTCTTGGATATTATAATATGAACTTGTGAATTCCGTTTTAGTTCTGTTTTAGTTCACCGCACAATATCATCAAATATCATGACACTGTTAAAGCAGAATGAATGCATATGTTAAATTGCCATTTTTGGATGTGGCATTTAGTTACACAGCTTATATATATATATATATATATATATATATATATATATATATATATGTGTGTGTGTGTGTGTGTGTGTGTGTGTGTGTCGATCTCATATGCAAACGTTTTGCGTGTTATCTTGCAAGATAATTAACTTTTTTCATAGTTTTATTGGTTTCATATGTAATAGTTAATTTAGATATTAATCATAATATTGAAATTCATAGTATCTTGAGATAGAATGTCAAAATGACCCACAGTTATTTCGACATGATGATAGACTTAAAATTACAATCACAGTTGATGGTTGATAGGATGGTCATCAAACGAAATGAGATACATGAAAGAATTAGAAGCACTCTATTTCAAGGATGAAATCGAAATCATTTTTACGTGATCTTAATTTTCTGTTTCTAGTTTATCAAAAAATAAAATTAAATCCCATATTCTTTCTACATAAATATTACCTATGTTAATTTATCAGACCTAGGGCTAATAAAACGATGTCAAGAATTGACAAAAACTAAAATGTCATGCTTCCACAACAAAAGAAGTAAAAATGTTGAGGCGTTTACAAAAGAAATTAAACCTTTTGTGAAAGTTGATCATCAGGGACTTCCACGAGTAAAATCATTTTCATACACTAGTGAAGACGAAAATGACTTTTACCGATAACTTGTTGAGGGTCCTTATGCTATATCTGTTGCAATAAAAAAGTTTTCCATATTGCAACATTTCCTTACACAGTACATTACGTCCACTTTAGTCATCGTACGTATGTTTGAAATCAATGAAAAATTAAGGGGGTGGAGTACTGAGTAAGACAGCATTACAGCAACTTATAATCTTGTGAACATTTATGAGTTTAATCTTATTTTTTAATTCGGTGGTGCTTATCTTACAGTCTGTAAGCTCACAGACCATAAGATAATATTTAGCTAGGCCACTACAAGTTACAAATAATATAAACAGACCCCAATACTTTCATAAATACTGTGTAGTCTTTGGAAAAGTCAAAAGTTACTACTGGCAAAAAGAAAATGCTCATTTCTTATGAAAATCAACATTAGAAGTGCCTTGTATCATATATTACGTTTCTTTAGTTCAAAATACCTAGTAAGTTTTAATCAATTACTCCCATTTTGTAGAATAAGAAAATAAAATTTATTGTTCCAGTAATAATTGTAGTTTCAAGTTCAATTAGAAATGAGTATAATATTGTAATGATATACTTGATTTAAACAAAATGCTTGATGTTCTACAATTTTCAATATTTTGGCTAGACCTAATGTTGCATCTGAAATTCAAACTAATACTTACTTTCTCCATGCTCGTGCACATTAATATTTGTCTGAATAATAATTGAAAATGAAACTTTGCAAGTCTACAGAAGCCTTTCCAAGTATTATGTTTTAGTAAGTTTTAACATATGTTTCGTTAACATAAATAGTTTAGATATAGGATTCATATTCTAATATAATATGCTTTAAATTTTATGTGATATATTCTTTATTAACATTTTTTTTCTTTCCTTTTTGCTTTGGTAAGTCTCATGCATTGCATATGTAATATAGTCCTATTAATAAAAAATTAATTATATATAGGAGTTATGAATCTTAAAGAATGTGCATTTAAAAACAAAACTTAGATAAAATTCAAAGATGATAAACTCATATATTAATCAAGAAAGTTATATAAGTACTATGTTTATGTACATCAAGATAGTTTTTAATCTTTTTGTGGGTTGTTTACGTAATAAAAGAATTTTGAACAGTGGCTCTAGTTTTAATTAATTATTTGTTGGTTAATTTCTTTAAATTATTTTCTTTTAATTAATAATTTGGTTAATTTATTTAAGAATCTCAGTGAGACAAAGTAGAAGTGAGCATATGATTACTTTGTTTGGGGTTAATATGCTATTAGAAAAAGAATTTGGTCGAAGTTAAAGTGGTGAAATCTAATTGCATTAGTAGTTATTCGATGGTCAGTAGAAAATTGTACTTAATTTTGGAATGTTTTCCTCAACTGTAAGCTTACAGTCTGTTAGGAAATCATTTTCCTTTTTAATTAGCCAAAGTTGAATCTAAAGTACAAAAAATAAAATTGAAAAAATTAGTCACTGATTTCTCAATATAATTTGGCCAAATTAACTTTCTAACACTTGCAGTTCTGAAGACCCGCTCAAACGAATCTTAAAAATTTAACCAAGTTGGTGTTGATAGTTCAGATAAATTTGGATCTAAATTATATAATAACGTTTTCTTATTAGTTTTCGAGTTGCTGAAAATGTTTGTATATATTTCTTTTGTTATATCACAATGCATTAACCAAATGCACTATTTGTGCATGAACAGAATCATAAATTTCAAAGTGGCACATAATACAAATAATCAATAATTATTCATTTATACTTGAGTAACATTTATTATGCACTCGTTTGCTCAAGACATAATTACCAATGTTGGCCACCAATATATCAGCATAATGTGTTATCAATCTAACTTTAGGATTTCAAGGAAGTTAAAAGAAAATGTCTAAATTTTGATTTAAGGGAGTTGTTTCAATTGTACTTAAGTGACTAATGAGTTTGATTGGTAACAATTGGACCGGAAATGGGTTGTATTCGGATTTAAAAACCAGAAGTTCCTGGTGCAAATTTTTTGTCATATGGACCCCATCCAGCTTAGCCCACTACACTGAAACCTAAGAATGTGGGCTAGGGTCTCACTTCGGTGGGCTGGTCTGTTGGGCCTTGTATTTCTTACAATTGGGTTTATCACATTAGTGGTCTTGTAATCTTGGTGGTATTGAAGGAGACCGACATTTTCTATGCTTAATTAAACAAACAAAAGCGATTATCGGGACCAACTTTGGTGTATGCTAAACATGGAACAAATTTTTGGATGTTTTCTCGAAACAATTATTCTATTTTCATTAAATGTATAGAAACATTTCCGTAAATCAAATGTCTTGAAGTTGACCAAAAAAAAATTAAAAAAAATCAAATGTCTTGAAGGGCATTTCGTATGAAAGATTCAATTAGTTCTTAAAGTAAGATTCCTTGGGTATGTATTAAGAGTATATTTGTCATTAACTAATTGATGGAACGTTATAGTCAAACAGATCTGACGCAAGCTCCAGGTATTCTTCAAACCAATTAATTAGAGAAAAAATACTCATGGTTTAAATTTTCTTAACCAAAATCCCGACCCCCCAGCCACAAATTTAAAAGTGCGGCAACCAATTTAACCCGATACTTTTCTGGACTTTGACTTCTTAATCAATTAGATGTTGACTTCAAATATGAGTCAACATATTTGAAAATATGTTAGACCACTAATTATAATACATAGTTTTAGAACGGAGTATGATAGAGAAAATGTCCTTGTAAGAAAGGATTGATAAAATCTGGATAAAATTTAAAAGAAACAAATAAAATAATGTCTCAATTATAATTCCATCTAGCACCAGTGGTCTAGTGGTAGAATAGTACCCTGCCACGGTACAGACCCGGGTTCGATTCCCGGCTGGTGCATATAACCTTTTTTTATGTTTTTTATTTCTCCTTTTTAATGTTGGGCATTTTAATTTCATTAAATTCATCCCATGTGACCAGCAGAGTCCGATAATATGTGGGCAAAATTTCGGGTAGCATACTTGTAAGTTGTAACAAAATAATTTAATAAATATGACTGGTCAAACATTTCGCCTTGGGAATTTGAGATCAATGTGCCTCGTTATAAAAGCATTAAACCCGTCCCATGCGAAGGTGTTCTCCTCCAACATCTGAGCTATTTCATATTCTTTACATTATATGCTTTATTATTATATTTTATATTTTGTCGTAGAATATTATTGTCATTTCAGATTTGGTTGAGGTCAACGCAATTTTCGGGGGAAGTTAACTACTTTACCTATTTCTTTCGTTTTTCATAGAAATTTTTTTATTCACGCTGCAAACGAGCAAAAATTAATCGCTTAGACAAGAATGCAAAGATCAAAAACTAGGGTTTTATATATTGTTGCCTGACTAAATTTGCTCGTTTCTTAATTGCTGTCTTATTCTCTAAAAATGTTGGCTTCTTTCGTGACATGATTGGCTTGAAAAAATAAAGAATTAGGTCAAGTTTGTATTCATTAGATTAAGCAAACTCCACGATAAAGACGTTGTACCATTCAGTATGGATACAAAGGACAAGCTCAAATATTTATGGGTTATTGTTTCTAAACTTGCCCCCACCACAAACATATAGTATTATAATAAAATATTACTTTTGATGAACTCTAAAACAATAATTGTTTCGGCACTAATGGGTGGTCTATATTTCATTAATTATAAGAGTAGTACATGCTCTTTCATGGTGATGTACGTATTCTTTTAATTGGTTTAGTTAAAGGTGGTATATATATACATTATTTAATTTCAAATTAATCACCTTTTTACATCGTAACGTTACTCTCATTCACTATTATTTAATTGATTCAAAATTTAATGAAAAAGGATTACTAAGCTCTTATGTATTAAGTTTTGTCATGAATTATTGTTTGATGTTATAACATAAAAACAAGATCGAACTGTAAGATAGTAATATATATGGGTTAAAACTCATTATTCGCACAAGAAAATGCACATAATTTTGGTAGAAATTATTGTCAGTCCCAATAACACATGGAAAGGCAAATGAGAACATAGTTGCTCGTATAATAGGGTCGTCGAACAAGGTTAGTTTAATAGGAAAATCCGTAATTATTGAACCTTATGGGGACCATCTCATTGGACTTAACGTTGGAATGTTGTGAGCAAGTTGGAAAACATTGTTTAGTAGGATTGATTAACCTTAACACGTGAATTCATGTGAAGTGGACCCTTCCGTGTCCTTTTGAACTTTGAGGTTATCCCCTTTTCTTTTTCCTTCTCTCACTTTTATTGTTTTGAATTGAAGGCGAGGCGTTGTTAATTGCCCTAAAAAGAATAAGTGCAAAATGAAATTATTTTCCATGTTACATAAGTTAATTACTCCTCTTATATATATAGGATAAACTTATATATGGTAGCCGAGGGTCTAAACTTGCATTCAAGATTAATTTCGTGAGTATATCATATATCACATGGAATGGCTCATTGCCACATTTTTGGCATATATGCTAAGGTTTTAAATAACATAAGGTAGCACATATTTTTTTGAATTTCCATACATTTAGTTTAGACTCGAATCCCTCACATAACACACACACATTTAACGTTTTCTCCACAAAAAAAAATATATTAATCATTACTGGTTTATTCCTTTTTCAAAATGATTTTTAAAATACATAATTAGGTCTCATCCTTACATCCCCATCTTGTTATTCAATTTTCTTATTCCTGGGGAGTCTGATTGCATGTCTTTAACATGGGGGTGGCGCCACGTCAGAAGTAATGTTTTAATGTTATATACATTTGTCTTTCTTTTTATACTTCCCTCGATCGATGTTTTGTGATATTAATTTGTCAGCAAATCATTTCTTCAGAATGGTTTCTGGTTATAAAAATATGATGTCAAATTAAAAAAAGAAAATTTATCTTGAAACTGAAATAACCAACGAAAAAATCGTCAGCTACGTGCTTCTGCAAATTTTCCAATTCAGTTGGTAGAGCGCGACATGGTATCATACTATCATATTAGCAATTTATTAACAAATTGATCTTTCAATAAAAATTTCCTCAATATTAATCCTCAAACCTACTCAATATCTTTAATCCATCAAGTGATTCTCAAACTCAGATACTAAGGCACCAGCAAAAAGATATTAACGATAAAGCCCCAAAATGAAAGAGATAATAGTTCGGTGTTCTGACCCTAAATTTGTCTCATTCTTTCTTATCATAATTGTGTTTTTATGAAATCTTAAACTTTTTGTTATCTTTTACGTAAAAATGATAGGTTTCACTTCATTTCTTTGATTGCACTGATTTTTTTTTTCTTAAGTACTACACGTGAAATTTATATATTGCCACAATGCCAAGAAAAAAATTATAGACCAATTTCTTATATGTACCGGTGTCGTGAAGTAAAACACCAAAACAGAATATACCTCCAGACTAATTGATTAATCTGTTAGTAACGTGATGACACAGCTAGCTAGGCTACAAAACGTTATCTTCTCTGAACTTAAAATATCAGAATATTTGTTATATATTATTATCCCTAACTAAATACTCACATATGAGCACACACCAGGAGTGTGTCCTTACTTCTAAATGATATGAAGAAAACAAAATAGATTTAAGAAACCAAGAAGGGCCATATGCTGCATTAATTATACTTGTCCGGGTGAAGGGGCGCATGTGTGGAGATACATACTAAAATCTGTTAATGCATATCCAAATTTAATAACTTATATCATGATCAATTGCAACGACTAACCCTTACCACTTTTTTTTTGGTCAAATTACCCTTACCAGTTACATACAGATGGATGCAAGGAAAATATCAAAAAATGGAATGTCTATATCGGACATATATATTTCGGTTCCATTATTTAATTAAATGATGAAAATAAATATCACTCATTAAAATTTATGTTATTTTTGAAGTACATCGATATCTCGAATCTAGTCTTGATGAATTTTAATAATTCATCAAATTGTTGAAGCCGTTAAGAGTTTATCTTGATTATAGTTGACTAGACAAACAGAAACAAGACAACAACGATACCGCTTTTGTTGATCTAACCTTAAAGAACAAGGCAGATTATAAATTATACAAAGAAAGGTCTGATTATAAAGTTCGACAATAAACAATATCTACAATGTTAAAAAATAGATGAAACGGATGTGAACTTGTGAAGTAAATTAAGCTTTTATCGTTATACAAGAGGAAGAAACAAGAAAAGTGTCAAGCAAACCATAACACTATGTGTAAACTGGAACGGGAGCAAAAAGACAGTCGTTTAAGTTTAATTTAATATACATAAAGATCAAAGACATTGCTTCAGAAAGATACATAGAAACCTATTTGCTAGTTCTTCATGTAATATAAATAACATAACACACAAGCTGATAATTTTCTTCAGAAAATCTTACCTCACACGCAATTGTTGCATGATGACGTGGAGTAACCAATGATAAATAACTTAATTCTTGCATTGTATTTACACCAGCAATCAAACTTGGTTGCACCGCGTGATCATACAACGATTATACTAAAGAATTCCTCCTCAGTATGGGGGCCGAGGATGTGCCCAATTACCATAGGCATCATGATTCAACTGTCCTCCTCCATTTGGAAACAAATTTGGTGCCAAATTGTACATAGGCAAAGATGAAGGATCAGCCCCCATTCCATGTTGTTGTTGCTGTTGCTGTTGCTGCTGTCCTAGTCCCAATCCCGGTGGCGAACTAGCCTCGCCGCCTCCCCCACCACCAGCGCCTGCCTCCTCCTCTTCCTCAAGTGGCAATCTTTCATAAGTCGCATTACCAAAAGTAGCCGCAATCACCATAACCGGCCCTGCCGCTATAAGTGGCCCAACCACACTCCCTCCCACTACCTTGTCATGAGAAAAGAAAAATCATTACTTTGTGAAATGATAGTTTTACATATTTATAGTAAAAGAACACATCATGATTTATCATTAAAGTATCTATAGTTAAGATTTTTATAAATTATTCCATAGCAATATGGTGTGTTAATTTCTATCCCACTGCTTGCTATATATATATAATACCACAATTTACAACGTAAATTCAACAGTAACACATAGTGACATTAAACCACAAATTAAATCGTAAATTTAACAATAACACATAGTTTACCACACAAGAAAGAAAGACTAAATCCTCAAAATATCAACATACCTGACCCTGCCCGCCGGCCAAATAAATGGTCAACCCGGTTGCCCCTGGTGGAGCCGGACCGGGCAAGAACGATCCGGTCAATGAAAGAATCTCGAACCGGCCTTGAAGCGCAACCGCAGCGCTCGGCGCAGACGGCTGGCGTATCGTCACATTAGCCACTGATCCAGTAGCGCTGAGCACACCAACCCCGCGCTGGCGACGTCGTGCAAAGTGAGCTATGCTCTCCGCCACGTCGGTTCCGGTGGCAACTTCCATCACATGGCTACGAAGAGCGTTCGGGCTGTCACGTGTGACGAAAATAGGCGGTTTCGGTTTGTTCTTCGAGCCGGCCGGTCTGCCACGTGGACGGCGGTTGCCTACTTCAATGATTGCGCCTTCTTTCGGCTCGTCGTCGTCTTCGCCACGGCTGCTGCTTCCTCCTCCTCCACCGCTCTTTTCGTTGATCGAGAGATCATTTTCGGGCTGATTGTTGTTGAGAAAGTTTGCCGGCTCGACTTCGGGCAAGCCGACTTGAGCCCCGGTCCACCACCGGTTCGCCAGGGTTGCAAGAATTGACTTTGAACAAAAAAGAAATATGATGAAACCCTAATCTCACTTATATTCTATATAGGTTAAACTTTGAAACTAATGATGATGACAATATATATATTCGTGAATGAGAATCAAAACTAAACCATGATCCGAGTAATAATTAACAAATCTGATGGTTAGCTAGTGATCTAGTTAAAGAGAGAAGGAAAAAGGAACTTGGAGAGAATCAGGGTATATATCAAGAACAAAGGAGATAAGAGAATAGTTGTAATAAAATACTTAAAACTCCAAAACAATTATATATAAAAAGGGATGCTATTTGCTATCTTTTACAATGTTTGATATGCTCATGAAATGTATCTGCCCGCATATATATAAATATGTATAATTGTATATAATTTGTCGTTACACTTGTGGCGAGGGTCAAAACTCGCTATATATTTTGAGAAAATTAGGGTTTAGTCTTTGGTGGGGTCTGGTGCAGTGGGCGGGTGGAGAGCACGTCGTTGTCTCGAGTCCCGGCGTGGTGGGCCGTCTAATAATATAAATTTGTTTACATTAATGACATGTACTATACAACATTAGTTAATTAGTTACAGTTTCAAATTTCAACTAATTAGGTTATTCGCTAAGTTTCTAAGCATTAAATGTTATCATATATTATACTATTCACAACTTTGTATTCCCTATTCGATCTTCTTCTAACATGTTAGTGGATGCTTTGCGAACCACTCTTCATTGAGAACTTTTTCTTTTGAGCGGGTTAATATTTATTAAATTAGGAATACAAGACGTATGCATAGAGCACAATGGTTCCTATTCCTTGTAATCCATATATAACTAGTTAGGCCTCAGCTTTATTAGATTTAGATACTTTATTAGAGCGCATTAAGTATAGATATATGCTTCTTATAATTAATGAGAGTTACCCAAGCATCTTGTTTCCAAATCTTGAAATCAATCTACAACAACAATTTTAAATTCGCTAAATCTTTGTTGAACTAATAAAATTATGAAAAAGTTATCAAATGTGGCTGAAACAAATAAACTTGATCCTTCAAAACATCAAATAAGAGCTTCGCTAGCCCACATCAACATCCTGGATCTTGAATGGTGCTTTGTTTTATGTACTTTGTTCTTTCTTAATCAAATGAATGCAGGACACCTCTTCTTGTTCTACTTTATTTAAATAATAAACAAGTCCAATAGATTTTATTTATACATACTATGTAAGGTATCAGAGTATTACTTTACCTTATATAATAATTAGCTCCATAAACTTTTTTGAACTCTAAGCCTAAATAAGTGAACCCTCACACGCTATTATTCTAATCACATCTTATTTGCAATATTAAACTGCAAAGTAGCAGGCCCTGACAAATGCCAGGTATCTACTAATTAATAGTCCATTGTTTAAACTGACACTTAATTGTTTAAGTTGCTGCAATCATGCTAAATCCTTTTAGCAATATTGTATTTATCATATCTTATAGGAATCTTAACGAGTACAAGCCAAAAGATTATATAATGATCTATAGTTTTCACACAGTTAATGTCACAATACGACTTTTCCTTATTGTAATTTCACGTCTATTATCTATTTAACAAACTGAATAATAAATTGACTATTTATTTATTTAGCATGATTCACAGGTTCTTTTTTAAGTAACTAATTAACATTACTTATTTAAGAATAACACTAGACCCATGCGTCACCTTACATATAATAATACAGATCCATTATTATTAGTGATTAGGTTTCACAAAATAACTTTTTCTGCCGTTCGCTAACATGCGAACTGTAAGTTAATTAATTGTTAATTGATGAAGCAACGGAGTACAAGATTACTACCATGAGATCAATTAATCTCATGATCACAAATTTAGATTTGACTGACCAGTCAAAGAGTACATGTGCTCATATATATATGATTATTATTTATATTAAAAAAATAAGAACTATAAACATCTAATATAAGTATGTAGTTTTTATGCTGTATTTATATATTTGTCCAAGTTAATACCATCTTTTTTAGTTTCTAATTCATTTTGACTATTGGTGGGGATAGAAAGTACAGCCCGAACTTGGTTAAAAGATGGATTGAATCGAACCGGCAGTTTGGCCCACAATTTTGTCCAACGAAAATTAAAATGAAAACTAAAATTTAGCCCACAAACTAACCCAAACCTAATGACTCTTTTTGGTTCTTCAATATTGTCCCGCCGGCGCCGCTTCACCATTTTATTTCGGCATCATTTAAACTTAAGCGCCCAAACTTAATGTTTAATGACATTTTTATATTATTTTATTTGAAGAGTAAAAAAGTTGTATAAAAGAGTAAAGACAACAGCTATAATATCTCCTCGCAGTTCATCAACTCAACCAAACGTTAATATATAGAAGTTAATTGTTAATAAAAAGAACAAAGGAGGCTTTAACAATTAAAAAATAACACAAGGGTGCTTTTACAACTAGCCAACTTAGTTCAGTCTGCTCTTTTGTTTCTATTCTGGAGATGTTCTTAGCTTTAGTTATTTAAATTGTCATTGTCTTTTGCAATTGCGATGCCAATGCAATAACATTAAACACCAATTACTCAATTTTCCAATGGCTCTCAACCTCAAAAGCTCGTTATTAAAGTGACAGAACCCACAGTCATATATCACCCACGCTTTTTTCCTAGTAATATATTTCCTTGTAGCAGAGTTTGATATCTCTACCAATTTTGCTCACATTTTTAAAGATTTGCAGTTCAAAAACAGCTTTTTTCAAATCCTAATAGGTTCACAATCAAACATATCAAATGGAAGGAGAAAGGCGGCAAAATATGTTGCTAATATAGGGGCTAAGGCTCCTCTAAAATGAAGGTTCCTCCGTTTTTCTCCTAAAGTTCTGAACTCTTCTATCTCAGACAAGGAAACAGGCTTTACAATTCAGTTAAAACAAGTGCAGACTTTACAGTTACATAGTTGAACAGCCTGAAGCAAGCAGAAAGAAAGTTAAAGAAATGTGAAAAACGGTATTACTTTCAAATGTTGCTCGCTACAGATAAAACTATGGCATAACGATGTAGAAGAACAATATGAGCTCGGTTTTCAGTCTCTTCAGAAAAGAAAAAAAAAATGAAAAGGGCGATGTACGTAGTTAAAAAGGAATTACTTAACACAACAACACATATTATCTTGTTCAGGTTCCCCAGCCATGGAATTACTGAAATCAGATAAGAATTGACTGTGCATGTGTTAGGGAAATTGCACACTAGGACCAATGTATGACCAAAATCTCAAAATCAAGAAAATTTCCGGTCACAGTCGTGAAATATAGTTGAATTTACAATCTAAAGAGCCATATATAAGGATGCAAAACTTGCACCACGATCTTCAGAGTAAAAAACATATGAAGATCATTTTTATCACAACATAACTCTTACTAATATTTGCTCAAACGAATTGCTATTCCTTGGCCAACCATTCAAATCATATTGTAGCTCAGATTATTTCAGTCCCTGTTGCATTAGTAGTAGCAACACATTTTCGTTTCTGAAAGCAGAACAGGAATCTAGCATTACCAGGTTGTACGTGTGTTACCATATACGTTATAGTCATAAATTGTGTTTTCTGCGTGAGCAGGAACTTAATCTTACCGTCACTTTTTGTGCAGGGCTTCCATAGCATTATATCGTACAAGAAATTTGAAGTGGCAACTTTTAATAAAGATTTACCAAATATATACAGGTTTAAGGAGATTCAGAGAGGTGCTTCAATATGATAAATGGAACTTGTGTACTTTCAGAGCCAAAGTAGTCAATCAAATACATAAATCAAGTCTATTTTACAATAGCCATCTTGATTTACAAAGCTCTGACAATCACTATACTTAGACAAAACTATCATCTAGATTATCATACAACTGCATAAAATTTAAAAAATTACCAATTTACCACCAAGCCGCATAATCAACACCAACAGTAAAAATCAAGAATGAAACGATGCACCAACTTGTAGCTGCCACTCCATGCAGTCTTCATAATCGAAACTACTAGCACAATCCAACAATGCATTTTGTTGCTGTTCATATCGACATATGTAATTCAAACCAACAAGTAGTTCACATATAACTTCTTCTGTCTTTTCTCGATCAGCAAAATATAATGTCTGGAGCAAAAGAACATTTGTTTTGGTTACAATTTGATGCTGTTCAAAATTTCGCTCGCTTTGCCACCTGATCATGTTGTGAGCTAACGGGGTGAGCCACTTCAGCATAAGATTAAGCCTTTCCCTCCAATCATGGGCAAGGGGAGCGTCATAAATGGCCAAATCTTTAACATAGGACCTTAATTTAGTTTTCAAAGTCTTTTTCAAACTCATCGGGAGCATTTGATACAGATCATCTCTGGCTTCATCTCCAACCAGATGCGGGTATCTTAGCAGTTTTTCGATGACAATAATAACATTGGCATAGTGCAAGGCTAAAGCTGAGCCTCCAACCGTATTAGGCGGTGCATAAACCAGTAATCTACTTCTCGGGCGAAACTTTGAACCGTTGCCTGGAATACCCATAAACTGCCTTTGATCTCCACTAAATGGATCGCCCTTGATGGCATGAGCAAAGCTACCCGAAAGATTCAGATGCTCTTTCCTCACACCATTTGGAATACTAAAACAACCTGAAATTTGACTGCTTTGATCATCATAACTAACACGATCATCATCATCCACTTTTGAAACAGAACTACTCAGGCTTAAACATTCCATGAACAACCTCCCTGGCCCCATACCACACGCAAAATTAAAATCATTTGGACCTCCATCACTTTTTGGTAATCCCATTTTGGGTCCACTACTTCCGGATTTCACAATTGGCCCCGAATGTCGGTAACCTTTACTTTTGGCTGAAATGGACTTTCTCAAGCTGGGATTCTTTCGAACCTGGCTAACTTCATCTAATGGACTCCATTTCTTCTTCACATGCTGCAAACCTCCGCTAAAACCAACTTGTGCCGTAGAAACTGAAACGTCGGAATTATCCCCCCTCGAAAAATCATTGCCAAAGACAACATAAATGCGCGCATAAATCGTACAAACAGTCCTCGCCAAAAGCTCCACGATCTTATCATACGTCTGGTTCCAAAGTGAAACATCTTTCAAATGCCTCACGTCTTGCTTCTGCCATGTCAATTTCTGCTCAAACGCTTTCCTAGTCTCCTCAAGCTGATTCTGCTGAAACTTCTTAGTAGCCACTTCCAACTCATTCATGACCTCCATTTCACTATACAAACTCGCGGTCGAATTCACATACCTCTCCATTTTCCTCACCATACTTTCCATATCCTTCACCAAAAAACCAAGCTCCTTAGTGTCAATTTTCTCAGAAACAATATCTCCATACACATGCTCAAACCCCTGAAGAGCTGGAACTGTGCACTTCTTTCCTAATCTAGACACCACACTAGCAACCCTGTTCAAATCATCAACTTTCTCAACAAGGGCCAGCTCTAGAAGCTGTTGCTCATCACTAGACACAAGGGTCCGAATACCCTCAGATATCAAGATCTCATTTTTAAGCCTAAGTATCTCACTGTCAGTCAAAGATTTGTGCAAGTGAATAATTTTGGACATGACATTAGCAACTTCAAAAGAAAGTATACCAATAGTTTGCTTCTCCTGTTGCCCACCATTTCTCTTAGCAGTTAAAGATTTTGTCGAATTTTCAAGATATAAAGCATGCTTTAAATTGCTACTGACCTGATTACCCATTTTCAAAATCCCAAAAAGCTCTGCAACCATCTCTGCCTACTTGAGCCAACTGAAATATTAAGAATACTGAAAACCCACTTCAGATCTGGCTTAGCATTGTGAAATGCAGGGTCCAGTTGAAAAATTGTCACAAAAAGATTCAATCTTTATCTTGTTTGCAGGCTATTTATTGGCAAAATATGCGGGAAAGGGACAAAAGGGGTGATGAATTTGTGTCAAGTAAAGTGGAAACAATAAGCTCAGTGTGGTGCAGTTTATGAGTAGGCGTGGTGAAGAGAGTGTTGTTTGCAATGAAGCGTGTAATCGATTGATGAACAGAGAATGGGAGGGAAAAGAAAAGAAAACAGGGGATTTGATTGATTGATTGATATGAAGAGGGACTTTTCCAATGCTCTGTTTTGTGTCTGTGTGGATTTGGGGAGAGAGAGAGAGAGAGTTGCAATGATTTATTCAAAAAGGCAGAGGGAGTTTCAAGGAGATGGCCCCCGGTTCAATTTTTCTATACCAAAAATATGTACCATTGTCTATACCACTAATGGTATTATGACATGTGTACAATTTAAGCCATGTTGTATTTTGAGATTTTGAAGCCACCGTTTAGTTTTTAGGAAAGATTCCTCTTCTCTCACTACTCCTTTTTTTAAGGAAAGATAATTCCTCTCTCCAATATTCTCTTTCCCCACTTCTTTTTATTTAAGGAAAAGTTATCCCTCTCTCCTCTCTCCTAGTGCCTCACGTGACTATCTCTATAAAATCACAAAAAAGTAAAAAAAAAATAATTTCACAATCCTAAATGAAATATTAATACATCAAAAATAAAGGAATCCCTCATTCCTCCATCCACACTATCCTTTCTTGTGAAAAATATAAGCAAGCAACGTGTTTGTCTTAGACCCATATAAATTCCCTTATTTCAATTTATTTTGTAATTTTTTTGCTGTTTTGTTTTAATGGACAATTTATATTTTTATGCTTTAATTGAGTTTTTAATTATTATGGTAGTTTTTGTCGTAGATTTGACTACTTTGAATTATTTAAAAATATTTTATCTTGCTCATTATGTACTTATAACTCGTACGTGGTATAACCATTTAATTGAATTTAATTGTCGAGATAATAATACCTTTGTCTTTTAACACAACCTTTTTATATTTTATTTACTTATGTCTCTGGGTTCTTCATTTTTTTATTTTTTTTAACTATGTGTGGTTTAATTGTTTATGGGCAGAAATTAAGAACTTTAAATGGTGGTTCAAGCTCAAGTACTCAAACCGTGTGACATTCATTCCCACCACCCTTACCACCACTTTCTCAGGTTCTAACATCTTAAAATTCTAATTAGAGTTATAAAGTTATTTACCACTTTCTAGATGAGAATTTTAATTACTAGTTACTAATTATTAATTCTTTCGTCTTTTCTTTTTCTTTGAACAAATAACATATAGAACTATCAAGCTGGTGCACCTAATCAGATGACACATTTGGATTTGGACACACTATATCGTGCCAGTGGTCATGCATATCTTTCATCATTCTCATCTCAACTTCCTCAGGTTACTATGTATTATAGTTAGAGTTATAATATTGGTTACTATTGTTCACATTTTAGTAACTTGCTTCAATATTTTTTTAATTCTTTTGTCCTTTCTTTGACTTTGAAAAATTATATATAGAATTATCAAGTTGGTGTACCTAATGAGACGACGGTCATGCAATGGGGCTCACCATATCATGTCAGTGGCCGTGCGTTTTCTTATATGCCACCATTATCATCACAGGTTCCTCAGGTTACCATGTATTTTAGTTTTAATTAGAGTTATAATATTATTCACCGTTGTTCACGTCCTAATAATTTTCTTTACTAATTCTTAACTTTTGGTCATTTTTTGTCTTTGAAAAAAAATAAATTATAGTATTATCAAGTTGGTGTACCGAGTCAGACAACACATTTGGATATGCGTACACCATATCGTGCTAGAAGCGAGGCGTTTTCTTATGTGTCATCACCATTTTCACAACTTTCTCAGGTTCTATGTGAATTATGTTTAGTTATAGTTATATTATAACTCTCTATTCTCACAACTAAGTAGTTGGCTTCCCCAAATTTTGATTATCTTGTCCTTACTTTGTCTTTTAATCTTTTTACAGAATTATCAAATTGGCATGTCTAATCAGACTTCACATCTAAATTTGAGCATACCGCATCATGCCACAGGCCATGCTCTTTCTTATGCGCCACCTTCCCAAATGACAGAGGTAATTTTTAAATTGTTTTATTAAAAGTTCTAAGTTGATTTTGCAACTTTTCTCTACATGTATTTAGAATTGGGTAACAGAAATGCCTCATCGTGACAGTTAAGCAGACAAATGTACATCAATAACACAATTATCTGCATCAGTATACAAAAAAAGATCAAAATAATATAGCCAGCTTGACACATGTTACATGCACATATTTGGAAGTTGTTCTTGACACATGAGTTTGAATAACAAAATAATAGTTCACTAATTAGATTTGTATTATACAGGGTCAAATGCTCGAACAAGAAGAGTTTGGTAGATTCATGTCTAGCGACTCGACACCCGAAACCAAGGAGCAGTAGTAAAGGTGGCAACTCACGTGGAATATGGAAGATAAAAGAGTGCACATTAGATTTAAAATAGTACTTATTCATATCAAAATTTTATGTGTATATTTTTAACTTTATTGTGATATTCAAAGCTAGAATTAAATTCATTAGATTGAAAACAACATTAGTATTTGGCTTATATTATATTCCATTATATTTGATGTATTTATATTCATCATTGTCCATTAAAACAAAACAGCAAAAAAATTACAAAATAAATTGAAATAAGGGAATTTATATGGGTCTAAGACAAACACGTTGCTTGCTTATATTTTTCACAAGAAAGGATAGTGTGGATGGAGGAATGAGGGATTCCTTTATTTTTGATGTATTAATATTTCATTTAGGATTGTGAAATTATTTTTTTTTTACTTTTTTGTGATTTTATAGAGATAGTCACGTGAGGCACTAGGAGAGAGGAGAGAGGGATAACTTTTCCTTAAATAAAAAGAAGTGGGGAAAGAGAATATTGGAGAGAGGAATTATCTTTCCTTAAAAAAAGGAGTAGTGAGAGAAGAGGAATCTTTCCTAAAAACTAAACGGTGGCTTCAAAATCTCAAAATACAACATGGCTTAAATTGTACACATGTCATAATACCATTGGTGGTATAGACAATGGTACATATTTTTGGTATAGAAAAATTGAACCGGATGGCCCCTCATTGTCTGCAATGTTTAATCTCTTCTTCTTAAACTTTCCCTTTTGTTTATTATTATTTCATTTTTTATTTTCTTTTAGAACACTTATAAACCGGTAAGAATCTTCTGTCTCACTTTTATGTTATATTCTATTTTTTACTTTTGTGATAAAATGTATGCTCGATCACACAAACGATCAACTCTCGATTTTGAACAAATTAATAGAACTATACAACTAAAGTAAGAAAAAAGAGAATTAATGTTTCAACTTAACGTGATTTTCATTTGATTCGCATATCTTACTCAATCAAATGAGAGTACAAACTTAGTTTGTTGTATATATTTGTTATAATAAACATTGATAAGAGGAGAAAGAGTATTTTCTATTATATAGTGATATGAGATTGATTAGTATTTTTCTACATCACATTCTCATGTCCTTGGGGTTTTAACTCATTTTTATTAATAGAAATACATTCTCTATAATCATACTCGAATATTAAAAATCAATACGTTACAGAGTTGAAAATAAATCAGTCAACTCTTTATTCCACAACATAGTAAGACAAAATAAGGTTAAAACCCCTTGCTTTGTGAAGAATGCTAGAATCCACCCGAATCTATATTGAATAGTTTACTATTTCTAAATTCCATGAGCCTACCCTTGCACACAGGGCTTTCCCGAGTCAAAGTCAGAAAAAAAAAACCTAATAAAAACTTAAAAGTCAAAGCAACTAAAAGTTATGCACCACACAAGGCACAGATTTAGGTCTCCGTTCTCCTATTGAAATTTCTCTTAGTTTTTGTGGGTGTGTTTTCGTTCTTTTGTGTTTCGTGCGAGTGGCTTTATGTTTTAGCCAAAGACAAATATTATATCCAAATTTTCATAAAGTTATTGTCTTAATGGAGAATCTCAATACTCTCGATTAGATCTTGTGTGCAAGTCCCATTAAAATTTAAAACCATAATATTTATCTAGTTTCACTATTCAGATATATATTTTTTGATATCATAGGAAATTCTATTAAAAAGGTGTATTTAATTTTCTAGATGTAACTTCCTATTTATTAAATCTTCAAAATTCAATGTTCAAACCTCTCCAACCCCTCCCCCACTCTCACCAAGTCAAAAGTTTAACTATATACAATGACTTGTAAACACACTGTCAATGAAATAGTTCAACTAGCCTGTAAAATGGACTAATGGATTAGATTGCTACTGAATGATTTTATTAAAAGAAAAATCCAATTTTACGTAGCAACTTGTCCTAACTAATTTGTGATTTTGTCAAAAAGTAAGTAATAGTTGGAGTAGGTGACTTGTGATAAAAAGATGAACTTATGACAAAGAGATCCCAGGACAAGAACAAGTGACAAAAAGGAAGAACCTGCTACACCATGACATCTTGGAATTTTAACCTCTCACTAATAATCATGTGGATTTAGTTCAACTGTCTATTTGAAACCATGAAACTCGATCCCATCTAGAAATCAAGCTATCACAAAAAATAATGTGGCCATCATTATCGTGAGAAGAGATTTATAGTGGAATAATTAAAAAGATTAGAAAAAGATCATAATATACGGAAATGATGTTCTGTTGATTATAAACTTTGTGAAATTATTAGATATTGGAAAAATATAAATGCCTAGTCTCTTAAATTTATTATAGTACTTGATGTCCGAATCCTGACCCAACCATTTATCCTAAAATATTACAATATGGAGGCATAACAAACAAAAAAGGCTGGCACGTGATCCCGGGTTGTTTTGAAAAATACATGCAAAAATATATAAATAATAAATCTCTCTACAATCTTGAGTTTTTAAATGAGTCGACAATAGATGCCAAACCTATTGAATTATATTTCGTTGGCCTTGATGTTTTTCTATCAAATGTTAGATACCTTGCTAGATAGAGTTTAACAAGAGTGATAGACTCACAATTAGTTCAATGGTCGAAAGGGATTTAAGGTATCAAAAAGATTTAGAATTTGTAAATTTTAATAACTCAACACTGCAGGGACCTATTTATACGATTGAGTCTCATTGAGATGATGAGATCCATCAAACGCCTCCTAAGAAGATGGAACGTAGTTATCATAAGTCAAAACGACATTTTGCAGTGGAGTGGTAGAAAGCCATATTGCAATCCCAGCAATTATGCAACTTTCATCCCTGTTGGACCCTGCAACGTCATTATTTTCTTTAGGGGCATATTAAATATATATTTAAATTTTTTTTGTCAATAAAAAGAGTTAGGTCTTGTGATTATGTGTGCGTATAATATGCACGTACATGTTTATAGAAATGTGCTAGTCATCAGCTCCATTAATTGAGTCCTTACAGTTGGGCCTCAACTGTTCAATGATTATATCTTTTTTCTTTCAATACTAAGAATCGAGTCCCTATTTATGATCAGCACAACAGAGTTGGTGCTAAATAAATAATTCTCTTAATTAACTAAAAGAAGGTGACATAATTTATTGTTCTTGTACATATTGAGTTGAAATCTTTAAAGTACTTACCATCAATGCAGTCTAACTAAAAAAACAACTCCTCTTTGAATTCCATCAACCCCAACTAAATAGTAATACACACCACAACGCGCAAGCAATTAAACTCAATTTTTCTAACAAAACTTTCTCGATCATTTCCAAATGTCGTGGAGAAGGTGCCCGTTACTTCTCTCGTTCTCATTTAAGAAATGATGTAGTCAAGGATACATATTTAAATGAGTTTATACTTTTATTTCCTCTCCAAAAAAGATAATAATAGTTATTATTATTATTATTATAATTATTATAATTAATATTATTATTATTATTATTAATATTATTATTATTATTATTATTATTATTATTATTATTATTATTTACAATCCACCGCTCAATATTGCGCTCAATGTTTTTGGTGAAATTTATATAACTCCTGATGGGATGACTTCTTAATCCATATATTAAGAAACTATGTTTACATTCCAACATTATCGATCCGAAACAATATTTAGTTAATTCTATATTGTACAAACTCTCCAATCTGCTAGAGAAAAATCATATATATCCTTGCTAATACAATAGGTAATTGATATTGAAAATTCAAGAACATGATTTACTCGTGAATTCTCGCGATAACACATAAGGCCACTAAATAAAATATTGACTACAAATTAATTATAGTCGGCAATATTAACTTACTCTTGGTTATATCTTACAAAACCAAAGGTCAGCCAACAAAAGTTAAAGGCCAATAGGTGAAAATGAAATAAAGTAAAGAATAAACAAAATTGTATAACACGCTACACATAACGTTACAAAAGCTTTTCAAACTGGACCATTTGAACCGAAGTTCATTTAAGTGGGACCAATATATATAGGTCCCAAATTGTGTGAAAAGGCAGAATTCTTTTAGTAACAACATAATTTAGTCATACTAAACTAAACTAAATCAACGTAGGGGCAGCTGGCCAAATAGTAGAAATTTGAGTTTCAACTTCAACCTGCTATTTTTGTTAGTCTTTTCCCATGGAGAGGTGGAAATGGTGCATTTTGGCTTAATCTTGTTGGGTGACAAGTTGCCAATCTGTGGTTCTGGTTTAAATTGGAAAAGTCCTGGAGAGGAACAAATTAAAATCTTTGCTCTGAATTTCGTAGACATTCATGGTTATTGTTAGTTTTAGTTGATTAAAAATAATTTTTTGAATAATAAATATTATAATTAATTTTTGAATTAACAACTTTTAAGCTAAATGTTTTGCATGGTTCAAGGGTCGTGACTCGTGACTATTCGCACAAGCCTCTAAATTTATCTATAAATATGTTATAAGTCAATTATGAGAGTGTATATTGGGGATGAACTTTTATAGGAAAGCACAAATGTAATTAGAAATAAGGTAATAGAACACAATAGGGACAATTTTTTGTTCTTTTTAACCAAATACAAATGGTTTCACCGAATAACAAAGTATTTCTTTTTAAGTCTATTTTAGGATTAATTACATGACTAATAATGACCCTTGCACTTATAAATCTTTCTAATCCAAAATCTTTTAGGACTAAATGATTAAGCCAACTTTTAATAACTTTTTGACACGACCTTTGAGAATGTTAAACTTTTCCTCAACAAAGTAACTAAAGAAGATTATATCTTCTCAAGTGATGATCAAAAGAATTAGAAAAGTAATATTAGCAAGAAAATGATTGGCATTATCCAGAAAAAAGGGTTTGTCGCACATTCTTTGAGGAGCAATTCGCTCATCCTCGCACCCCTTTATTTTTTGGAAGTAATTATAATGAAGGAAAGAAAAAAGGTAAAAGAGAAAGGTTAAAAAGAAGAGAATAGAGAGAAGATTTAAGGGAGAACAACAAAAAGTATTAGAGGGAGAATGCGTGCATGACTTGGATCCATATGATTAGACCTTTTTCTTGATTAAAAAAAAGGAGTGAGAGACTACTATATATGAGTTGATCGTGACGCGCGACAATGTTTAGTATGTGGACTGATATTAAATTGGAATATAGTTCTGTTCCAACCTTTGGAGATTTTGAATACAACCCTAGATTATATTTATAAACCGGATGTTTATCGCATATGGTGTTTTTTTAACTCTAGATAAGCGAGTTTTTTATTTTGTTTTGTGGCGTTTTGTTTTTTGTTTCAATTTCCATCTACATAACAAGTACGTCACGGAAGTTTTTAAGTGATTTATTATGTGATTAAGAAATTTGCAAAACTAAATTTGATTAACCAAGCTTGAAGGCGTTTGGATAAACTCGGAGAAACAAGTTAACTTCGACCAACATTCTATACCTATTGGAATGGGTTTTATCAATTAAATGTACTATGAATGTGAGTCCATATATGACTTGTGTCATTGTGATAGTAAAATAAATAGGGGATGATTACATGATCCAGAAAGTGGTATGTAGATTATTAATATTTACTTTTTTACGCTTACTACCTAGTTCGAATAGGCTAAAGTCTAAAGTCTTAAACATGGGCTTTGTTGTGTCTGAGGATTTTGGGTAAAATGCACTCGTCTAGCCCAATTCAAGAATAAGAAGCTCAACAACTGAAATTTTGGCCCAATCTTTAGCTGTAGTGAAGTAGTGAATAATCGGTATATCGATAATCACATTAAAAACTATTAACTTTTGTATGTTCAATTCTCAACTGATAATTTAGGTAATTTGCAGCTAAACAAGCAATTTCTTACCAACTTTAGTCAATAACTGAGCAGCTGAATTGACATACCTTAGTTCCTGATTATAAACAACTGGTTATAATAATTTAGCTTCATATTACTTGATAATAAAATTAAGTTAGATACTAATCATTCACTATCATACATACTTTATCAATTACCTAATAAGGGTTAATACCCGAAATTCTCTCTTAATATCTAACCTACTATGCTGTCGATAATGATTTCTATTACTACTTTAAGATACAACATTAAACAAGGATTAATCTTCTTTACTAACAATTGAGTTTTAAACTTTAACCTCTACATATATGAATGTACTTTTGAATATGTCTAATGTGTTTAATGTCTATCAACAAAACCGAGATCATTAACAAAATAGATAGTAAAATTAACAAAAAAAAGAAACACAAAAAGGCTTAAAAGTTTTTTGACAGATAATCAAACATATCATATATATCAACAAAAACTAGAGAAAATGTTATCTATTAAAAGTTCCTGTACAAACGAAGTTCAAAAACGGAGCCGGCTCGTAACAAAACGGCGACGCTGGATGCTGCCATTTCTTCATCACCACCACCGCCGGTTTATCAATCGCCGCCGTAGATTGTTTATTAGAAGAACATGAGTTAATCGCAGCCGTCAGATTGCTCTCCGTCGGCGACTGAATCAACGGCGATAACAGCGGTATCGCCACTTTCCACTCCGTCACCGGATTAATCTGAATCGACGCCGGAGCTCTCCTCTGTAACCTAATCGACGGCCGCCTCGCCGTCGAATTCCTAGTTCCGATCTCCGCCATTACGAACCACAAACCGTCAAATTGAAGTAAAATGGAGAAGAATTTGTATTGAGAGATTAGGTTTTCGTTTGGGAGAAATTGAAATAAGAGAGATGTGTGCGAATTGATTTGTGTGAAATTGGGGTTATAAAAGAGGGGCGCGTGGATTGCACGCGTTGTGTTAATTTAGAATCTTTGTTTGTTTGACTGGTCAATGGATTTTATAAATATTGAGCTGGTTCTTGTGGACGGTGTTGTGCCATTGTTTATGGGGTATTTTTGACCGTATCTTTCTTTATATTTGGGCCCCAGGTCACGCTCCCACTTTTATTTTTCTAGATTTGTATTTTATTTTATTTTAATAAATCTTGTTTGCATGGTTTTAGTTTAATATTTAGAAACTATTTATGATAAATTTGTTTATAAGATTTATGGGAATTTTATAGCCTCAAATAGAAATTTTCGGATCATATATGTGTAGGATAAGATTTATTTGGAGTCCGATAGTATTCAATAAATCTAAAGCATGGACAAAATTTATTAGTCTGGCTCTAGTGATGGACCTAAAAATATTAATATGGTTCAGACAAATTGAATAAAAGAAAGGAGGCAGGATTGTGAGGCTCGGCAGAGATCAAGGAAATAGAGAAAGGAGAAGAACGAGAAGTGAAAAAAGAAACGAAAATGGAAGAAATAAAAGTTGAGATTATTTTGACACTATATTATTAGTTATTATTATAATACAAAAAAATGAAAAAAAAAATGCATCTCCCCTTTTACTCAGAATTACACATGCAGAAAAATGTTGACCACAAGTGAGTATTAATGTATTATATACAATAAATAAAATCACATAATTTTTTTCATGGTGCAGAACCTCATGTGATCATTCTGCGAAGCTTTATTTGTCTATTGCTTACGTAAAATAAAAATGTTCTTTTTTATGGGGAATGAGATATCTCATTTTTATGTTATTTGCAAATTGTAATTGATAAGTATGTTTCCGTGTAGACTATGTTGCCCATCTGTATTTCAATTAACGCGTCCAAAATTGAGATCAAAGCACACTTTTCAACAAATCTAGTGACGGGTGAGAAATTGCTAAATTGGCAGTTGTCATTTTCATTCAATTGGTACATTATCTGTTATAAATGATGTTATCTTTTTGTTGCATTAATGTATACTGTCTCTGCAATTATTACAAAAAAACAAATATGAAAATAGTCTTTTGGCTGTCGACACTCTAATGATATACTAAAACATAGCAATTTTATCTATAAAAGAAGTCTATTTTATATGTAGTGAACGACACTCAAAGCTACTTGAGATCGTGATTAACTGTTTGCATATGAAGTATAATCATTACAAAAAAATTAATTAAAAAATAGAAACTAAAAGCAAGTTACCACTTGCGACGTGTCAAATTGACTTTTTACTTCTAAGTGGAAAAGGGAACCAATAATTTATTCTTAAGCAAGAAACTTATTAAATTGCTTAGGGATTATATTCTATTTTTTCGTTCACATAAAAGTGATTTGTCTAACAAACGCAAAATTGGAATGTAATTAGGTTAATTTTATAGGGTGCAGATGAATTTATTCCAAAATTAGTGATTGTTTTTTCGGTGATGCGTGTTTGGCAAAGCATAATATTCGTTCAAAAAGCACGGCACATCCACCAATTTAATACATGCACGTTTCTTTATGAAAAGCTAGGAGGAAATACGAACACCATTACAACAATGAGCTGGATCCATTTATAAGAACATGAATACCTTAAATCAAACTAACTAAAATAATTATTGGTTCAGAAAAGGAAGCAAAATAGAAAAATTATATGAAAAGAAACTAAATAAGCTAAACGAAAATTTTCACGATAAAACGAAAACATGTGATAACAACTGCACTTTCTGAGATTTAGGGTATTACAAAATCTTCCTTGCTATTTTAGAAATTATCACAACACTCCGACAACTTAGTAGCTCCCTAAAAGAGATTTGTGTATAACGTTTGTTTCAAATTTTAGAGGGTGTTTAACTCATCATTCAATCCCCAAAGGGGTCTACTTGTAACATTTAAAATTTTAAGGGGTGGTCATATATTTATTCATGCAACAGCTAACTCTATAATTAGATTAAATCTCAAGGCTGTAAATGCAATTATCCCTAACACATATGGCTTTGATTCGATCAAACTTCACAATAATTAGTTGTCATTATCATCTCGGAACTTCAAAATCACTAGAACTCCTTGCACCATTCTGAGAAAACAAAAACCCATTAAACATAATCAAAACATCAATAAGTTATCATAAATAATATGAAAAGGAGAAACAATCAAAGATGAGTTTGGCCTGTACAAAATCTGGACTGGTCACTACATTCATTTCTATACACAAAAAGAACGTTACGCTTGGTTCAAAAATTGACCATCCCTTGAACATGATTTTTCTCTCCTATGCTAAACTAATTAAAATAAACATAATATGCAATAACATAATCAACATTTATTTGAAAAGCATTTTAAGTTCTTCAAGCCGAGTTGACCGGACTTCATCGTCGGTCAAAGCTCCGGCAATCATCCGTTGCTTCCTCGCTTGAACTTGTTGCAAACGTTCCTCCACAGTATCCTATAAAGATTACATAGGAAACATATCAAATATTTACTAAGTCAAAACATAAATCAAACTTAGTATTTTAAATTTCAATATATGACCAAAATATTACCTTGACGATGAACCTTCTAACACGAACTGTCCGCTTCTGACCAATTCTATGAACTCTCATGATCGCTTGCTCCTCAACTGCCGGGTTCCACCATGGATCCTTGATAAATAAAAACATACAAACGATCAGCCATCAAATGATAAAAACTTAGAACAAACTTTCACAGTAGAAACTGCGTTATTTACCATTAGAAATACATTAGAGGCTGCAGTCAAATTCAAGCCCACACCTCCAGTTTTCAACGACATCAACAGTACCTAAAACATGAACACAAAATTGTCAAAAATAGTTCATCTTTTTAGTATAAGTTAAAATTTAACTTCAGCATCATGATTCCTTACCGTTTTCTCTTTAGTCTCACCAAACTCATGCAAGATCCTCTCCCTATCTTTCTGCACCACCTTCCCATCATACCTCAAGAACCCGATATTCCTCTTATTTAATGCGATTTCAAGAATATCCAAAAACGACGTCCACTGGCTAAAAACTATACTCTTCTCACCCGAAAAGCGTATGTTTTCCAAGCACTCAACAAGTCTAGAAATCTTAGAAGACTCTTTCCAATTACTCTCAACATCGACTCTGCACTTTCCCCCTGATGGACATGTCACAAGATCAGTCTTTCTAAGCATTTGTCGACAAATGGGGCAATCTCCGGTGGCCCCATTTTTCCAGCTGAAAAGAAGGCACTCTCTGCACATTCTATGAGCGCATGGTGTTAAAACAGGGTCGTCTGGCAACTCCAAGCAAATGGGGCACTCTACGTTTTGTCCAGTTTGTAGATTTTTTACTACTTCGTTGACATATGCCGGAGAAGGGCCAGTTTGGGAGGTATCTGAATTGTTTTGTAGGAATTTTTTTGCAAGTTCGTTTAAGTCTGCATATTGTTCGGTACTGGCTTTTCTGCAGATAAAAAGAATTATGTCATGAGGATCTCATTGATCATAATGAAGGTAAATATATATTTTTTGTGTGCTTCATTTCTATCGTCTTACCTCATTACAAGGAGTGGATGGTTGCAACATTGTCTCAGTCGAAGTAGCAGTTCGAGAATGTTTGCATAGTTGTTAAGAACTCTGCCTTCAGCAACAAATTGATCAAATTGGATCTGTTTTGGTTAAGAAAACAACTATCAAAAGTTTGAAATGTATATTGACTGAGTTAATGATAGTTATGAGTTTTAATGAACTTACTTTTGATCTTCTGAAGAGGGCATCATAAAATGCGTGCTCTAGTTCTGATTTTTCGCACTCAATAGTTTTGATATCAGTCGGTGGAAGAACAAGAATTGGCCTAGTGACAAGGATAGGGTCACAATATGCTACGACAATGGTGAGAAGCAAAGAAGGGCATAGAGGAGTAAATGTTATTTACCTTCCTTGTTTATCCTTAGACTCCTTGGTTCTTCTCAGCATCAGTGACCTGAGAATCCCCTTTACCAATTTTAAACCCCTGTTGTCGCCATTCTCATAAGGACGTTGAATCAGCTTGCTCCACCTGCAAAGTTCCATTTTTTGTGGATTAAGAGTGAGTCTGAGTATATATACGTCAATATTTTCTGAATTGTTGAATATGAGGAAAGCTCAAGAAAAGATGGACTTTGTTTAAATAATTGCACTCAGATTCATACCATTCCCAGTTGCACCAAGGCTCAACATGCAAGAAGCACAAGAGGCTGTACAAATCTTCCAAATTATTCTGCATCAATAAAATGAAATGCTTATGTCAAGGAGAATAAAAATCTAGTCCTACGAAAAAGGAGAGCAGATAGTCAAGGAATCCATAATTTATGCCATACAAGTTAAGACTCAACAACCTGAAACCGAATAACCATCATAAAACTGTGGGAATGTAAGTTCCTATATGATATTTCAAATAACAGTAGAGAGATTAAAATACCTGAAGAGGAGTCCCTGTAATGCACCAACGGCAATACGAGGACAATGCAAATGCAGCTTGAGCACCTTGAGTCTTCCACGATTTAATAATGTGGGCTTCATCTAAAACCACCCGATGCCATTCAACTCTATGGAAAATGCTATTTTCCACACCCTGTTTCAAATGCACCCATCAATCAATATCACTAATTAAAACCAAATGCTTGCATGAGATAAACTGTCATACATAACAAAAACTTGTTTATCAATAAAGATCCAAAGAACCTTCTCTTTTCATTCTGAGGAAAACAGAAAATCAGGAGTTCTTACACTTTTACATGCTGAGGTCAAGACACCATACGTTGTCAAGACTACATCAGGTGTGGCGATTGTTCTAGGGTCATTGGTTCTGTCACCACCATAATGAACAAAGATTGAAAGGCTGTCTGGCTCTGAATGTGTTTCAAGTTCATCCTGAGTAACACAACATAAATATCAAAATTACATATGCATAGCTTTAAGCATTTATTGATTAATCAAAAAGTAGTTAAGAGGGTTTAAATAGGGACTCACCTTCCATTGGCTTAGTAAAGCCATTGGACAAATAATGAGGGTGCCACCTTTAACTTTACCCGAAGGATCAGTCGTAGGAACCCTTTGTCTAGTTCTACTATATTCTGCCCTGGCTTCCTCTTGTTGACCTAGAGGACTACCTCTGCCTCTTCTAGCCAGTATCAAAGCTATTGTCATTACAGTTTTCCCAAGTCCCATTGCATCGGCTAAAATCTGTAAGAAAGCTAAAAATTAATGTCCAAGAAGCTAAAACCAAACAGAAAACGATAAAGAACAGAAGGCTGAAAAACTAGATGGAACTTTTTAAATTTCATGATTTGTTTGACTATCGAAAGTAGGGGAAAAAGTTTATAGATTTAAGATGTAAGCTTGATTTACCCCTCCTCTCGCCGTCTGCGTTGTAGACGGAAACTGAATGGTCGCTTCCCCAGAGAAAATATTAACGTAAACTGCCGGGGCTCTCCTGTCAATGATGGAAGTTTCAAACTATTAGAAACATCCATGACCGTTACTAACTTAATTTCAATAAAAGTACTGAGAAAAGTGCATACTGATCGCAGACACGATATGCTGCCCAGCACGGATGAAGTGTCGTTCCCGATTCCTCCACATTTGTGCCACTTTCTAATTTAGACATCCAGTAAAGAGCTTGTTTCTGGTATGGCTTTAAAACACATGTAAGTGTTGCTGGAGGCTCCATTTCCTGTAAATTGAGAGAAATAAGGTGAGGAACCGTGAGTATATGAACCTTTAAGTTTGATGTCATATTTTAATATTTTGTCATTGGTCTTACCTCTAAGTTATAGAAATCTGCTGCACCAACTAGCTTGTTCAAAGATGCTTCTGAGATAGATTGCTCATCTTTGTTTTGATCTGGAAGTTCACAACCCTTTCTTCTCTTTATCAAAGGCAACACTGTTTCAGTATCTTCTGGATCATCCTGAAGATCATATTTGATGGCAAGTATTACAAACTGATGAATTTTAAACACACTCCACATAGTCATGCAAATATAGATACGCCTATATGTGAATTATTTGTATATTGATAGTGTTGCAGGCCTCAACACAAAGCCATATGTATAATTCTTCTAGTCATTGAGTCAAGAAAACAACTTTTAGTAATAACCATTTTCATATCCTTAAGTTTTATATGATGAAGATAAAGATAAATAATTAGGATACTTACATCTATCTTTATTGAGCGCTTTCGAGAATCAAATTCGTCTGGTGAAAATTCAGCCTGTACAACAGATAAGTAGCATATACATTAAACAAAGACTATACATTTCAACAGCCTTAATATTAAGAGGTGCTAATTTAGAGCAGCAATTACCTTCTGAGATGGAATAATTTTCAACAGCCTGAACAAAGTTAGGAGAGGATATGTAGCAGTATCAATGATTGTCGGTTGAAGCTTCCAAGATGATCCATCAGCGTTTACAAAGATTGATTTGTGAATATAGAAACTACAAGCCAGAATCACTCGAGTTTAGTTCATAACATAAGAAGCAACATTGATGTAACATAAGCAAAGGATTAAGTAATGTACAGCAATTTACCTTACATACAACATTATGCTCTGCATCAACTGAAGATTCACGGGTGCAGATACACAACGTCCAAGAACTTTCACCTTTGAAGAATGTACGAGGGGAGAAAGGCACTTTGCCCATTCCATAGGCAGACGACCAATCTAACAATACCAGCACAAGTTATTAAACATAAGTTTTATGTACCCTAGAATTGTCATAAATAAAACATTACGCTCAAATTTATCTCCGCATAACAGAGAGCCATGATTTAATCCTACGGTTCTACCACACACCTCAAATTTCCAACAAACACATCAAGCAACTATTAAGTGCAACATCAATTGAAATGAATAATTTAATTCAAAAGTCAATACCTCGCCAGATCTTATCGTTGAGAAACGAACAATGTTGGAGAGGGCATTAGCAGTCTTGGCACTGATATAGCCTCGTCTGTATTCGTATTGGGGAAAAGCAAAATGAACAATCTCATTATTCTCCAATTTCCTTCCTTTGGTAGTCGACGTCCCCGTGATCACCGTCCTCCCAACTAAAAACCAATCAGGCTCCTCTGGAAAATCCCCATCCTCGATCACCACAGTACTCAGCCTCGTTTCGTTACCACTTTCTTTCTTAGGCTTATTGTAATTGTTCCTCTTTTGAAGTCTCTGATACTCATCATCAGACAATTTCCTAGAATTCAACGGTTGTACATCCATCAACACCCTCGAGTCTTCCTTAATCGTAATCGCGTTTATAATATCACTACCCTCATTAGGCTCCGTTTTCACTCTTTTTTCAATCTTCACCTCTGGTCTTTTCTCGTCTTTCATGACGGATACACCGTTTTCTTGCGAACTTAAAACTCTCTCTTCCGCAAGAACCGAACTTTTATTCTCAATTCCCTCATTAGGCTCCGATTTCACGCCTTTTCCAGCCTTAACCCCATCATTCATCTCCAGTTTTTGCCCTTCTTTCACGGTCGAATCACCGTTTTCTTGCGATTTTAACCACTCATGAAACCTTAACCGCCTGTTTTCTCTCGATTCACCGCTAAAAACTTTCTCTTCCTCGTTATCCCGAGAGGGTTCCTCCTTCACTTTCCCCTCACACTTGATCTCTTCATCCCTAAATCCCTCAATCTTCATTTTCTTTAAGCACCCGTCTTCATCCACTGACAAAGATTCATTCTTTTCATCAAGATCCTTTACTTGGAGCGTTGAGATTCTTGATCCACCGGTGGATGTAACGGTTTTTTGTACCGCACAATGGGACGTCGGCGGCGAATCAAGAATGTGATTGAGGGCTAGGTTTGAATCGTTGTTGAATTCGAGAAGAACTCTCATAATCGTGACTTCCGATACATCGGAACCGATTATCGATTGGAGCATTTTTGCCTTTGTTCTCAGTGATGCCAAATCCACTGGTTCCTTTGATTCACACTCCATTTTTTTATTCTTTTTTTAAACAATGTAACAAAGAAGAAGAAGAGAATGAAAGGTACGGATTGGAATCAGCTAGGGATTTTATTTATTGAAAAAGCCCTAAATTTGATAGTGGCGCCAACTGATTTTGAAGGTGGTGAATTTTCGCTTGTTCGCGCCAAAACAGAGTGTAAAAAGGGCGCTTCACCGTTTACTAATATAGCAAAATAGCTATTATTGTGTTATTCCCAATTGTCAAATAACACCGTGTTATTGTTCCAAAAAAAAAAAAGAAAGCACCGTGTTAACCTTATTAGCAAAAACCCCTTGTTAAATTAAAAAATTAGCAAAAAATCCTATATAACTATATTATTTGTATAACAATAATTAACAATCTTTATACATTACAACTTTATATCAGTGTTAATTATTTAAATAAATATTAAAAACTTTCTTACAATATTTTTTCCTATAATTTTTTAAAAGCATAAAAAGTAATTAATACCGTGTTTTTTTTCTACAGTTCTTTTTCGCTAATATTAAATTACGGAAGAGAGTTTTTGCTAATAAGAATAGTGGGGTTATCTACCAATGAGGACTAACGCGGGGGTAGTTTTTACAATTACCCCATTTTCCAATGTACTCTTTTAATTACACCTGGCCAATCCCAATTCAGTAAAAATGTAGATAGATATGATCAAATTCAATTTGTGTCGAGTCAACATACCATTTTTCTTTTTCAAACAATAATTACATCAATCGTCCATGAAATTAGTCTCAATTATAAAAATATTATTTACTGGAAAGACCTTTCACTAAACTAAGGGCTGCTGAATTGATTTGATGAAATCAATATAACGACAAGCATGTCCTAAAATATGTTTGCAATAAGAAAAAAAAAAAAAAAAAATTAGCAACACAAACATCAACAAGTACGATTAATGTTTTAAAATTGGACCAGAATGAAATAAGACCCGAAAAATAATTGATAGATACACATTATTGATTTGATTCTTTATATGGCTAATACTTAAAAGATCGAGCAACTTCATGGTTGTGGTCATGCTACATCTTTAATAAAGTTGTAATATTCATATATACAAAATAATTATTACTACAAAATTCAATATATTAAATGACTAGAGTAATCCATAAAAATGTTTCCTTTGTATGACTGGTTATACTAATTTGGAATTAATATTATTTTAAACCAAAAACTATCTTAATATATAAGTTGTAAAATAATTTAGGTAGTTAAATTGGAGGGTCGGCCAAGCGAGCCAACCCTATGGGGGTTCCAGAAATTATGTCGGCCATATGTCTTGATAGCCATACAGCAATAGCCTGACTAGGGCTACCGCGGCATATTTAGCCAACCGACCCTTTTAAGTCTTCAATTGCAAGTGTAACTTTTAATTATAGCAAAAGATGTGCGTTCTGACCGTAAGCTACTCGATGTGGGATATGCAACATTTTTCCTACAAAATTCTTTCGGTCTTATTAAAAACAATTATTCTCATCCTCACGATAAAAAGATGGTCTGACGCATTATCATGCAACCGTAAGAAATATTACTCTGCACATATCTCACATTTTTTTTTTAATATTAAATTCATATACATATGCACATATCCACACACTATATAAATCTAGGTGGCCCAAAAACATTAATAAAAAATATCCTAATTGATTGTGTTGTCCTGACTCATGAGCCACATCCGAGAAGTCAACTAGTTGCCTCATTTGAATGCTAACTGCACACCATTGCCGCATACAAATATCTACTAAATTTTCTGAGGAACAATAACAAGTAAAGGAGAGAAGAAAAATGGAAGTCGTAGCAGAAAGCTCAAATTCTGATATACTCAAATATGATCGCAACAGAGAACTAAAAGCTTTCGACGACAATAAAGCCGGTGTCAAGGGACTTGTTGATGAAGGAGTTGAATCAATCCCTCAAATCTTTGTCCTCCCCCAAAGCAACATACTAGAATCCAACAAGTGCAATATAAGAGAGGATTCTTTCAGTATTCCTGTAATCGACCTTGAACGAATTAAAGAAAAGTATTCGAGAAAAGAAACCGTGGAGAAGATTCGAAGTGCATCCGAGAACTGGGGATTCTTTCAGGTGGTGAATCATGGAATAGCTGTTGGTGTGTTGGAGGATATGCTTCGTGGAGTGCGTAGATTCTATGAGCAGGACATTGAAGTGAAGAAGAAGTATTATACGCGTGATGTTACCAGAAAGTTTGTGTACAATAGCAATTTTGATTTGTATAGTTCGGCAGCCGCTAATTGGAGGGATACCTTTTTCAGCTATATGGCTCCGAATCCTCCGCCACCAGAAGAGTTGCCGGCTGCATGCCGGTAAGTTGATTTATGATATGGTGATTATCTTGACACAAACTATAATATTTGATACGTGCACCGTGATGTTCACAGGGACGTACAACTTGAGTACTCAAAACACATAATGAGCTTGGGGATTCTATTATTTAGCCTACTATCCGAGGCGCTCGGCCTTGAAACCAGTCGACTGATCGACATGGAATGTGCAAAGGGTCTCCTTTTAGTAGGCCATTACTATCCTCCATGTCCACAGCCGCAACTGACCTTAGGCGCAAGCAAGCATTCTGACGATGGCTTCCTTACGGTACTTCTACAAGACCAACTTGGAGGCCTTCAAATCTTTCGCGAGAATCAATGGATCGATATCCCTCCAGTGTCTGGTGCACTAGTGATCAACATTGGGGATCTTCTACAGGTGATAAACTAAGAACCTCTGTTTACTAAAGTCAATTTAAATACTGAGGCAATCATAGAATAATAGATACTCCATTTGGTAGCCCATAATGGTCGCCTTTGGACAATTTGTAATCTGACGGCAACGAGATTATATTGTTTTGTACTAAATCATATTTTCACTGTACTATTGTGACTGCAGTGTTGTTTACTTAAACTTTCCTTTCAGCTCATATCAAACGACAAGTTCAAAAGTGTTGAGCACAGAGTGTTGGCAAATCATGGAGGACCACGGGTGTCAGTGGCGTGCTTCTTTAGCACTTCTCTTATGCCATCGTCCAAGGTGTATGGACCAATAGAGGAGTTGGTATCAGAAGATGATCCACCAAAATACAGGGAAACAACAGTGCAAGAGTATGTTTCTTATTCATATGCCAAGGGTCTTGATGGGTGTTCACCCTTACTACATTTTAAGATCTAAAAACTTGCCAAATCTGATAAATCCCTAGTGCATGACAATGCATCATATATATTGAACCACCAATAGTGTTTCTGTATGTCAAAAGATGATACTGTTTCTACAATAATCATTTCTTTCTGCAATCTGAGACTTGTTTCTGTGCATCTTATAAGAAGAACAAAAAGGATGTATGCCGTTAAACCATTGAATGGTAATTAGTAACTCAGTATGATTCTGAGATGATAACTTGGCAATATACCTTGCCCTTCTACGTTTACCAATCAATTCCAAGTTTTCTTGACATGAACAGCTGGTCGAGGTACAGAATGACTGGGGTTGCTGAAGCAACAAAATTTTGCATCTGAATTTTAGCCGACGTTTCTGAAGGAGAAAAATTGCAATTCAATGAAATGAAATAAATATACAATAAAAATATAACTAAACAAACACTACCAATAACGAAAAGATAACAAAATAAAACGTCAACATCTCAACTAAAAGTAACAGGAGGGTAATCAATAAAGAAAAGAATTAAGAAAAGCTCTTAAATTTTCAAACGATGCTTCAATATATGCAGTAAAAACACAGACTTACCATCTTCATTAAGCTTCTTCAATAGTTGTGGCTTTGTAGGTAAGGTATACATTCCTGCAGCCACGGCTTTCCTAATAACCCATCCGTGGTACGGTGCAAGTACTTGTGAATAAGCTTTTGAAGCCGGATCCTTCAGGGAATTTTCGCTGAAAAAAATCAAGTACCAATCTTACGAAACTGCTTCATTGTCTTGTGCTAATTTCACTTATCACTAAATATAAAGGTCTTGATTTCAAACTATAACATGTAATTTACCAACTAATTATAAATTCAAAGGAGACAGTAAAATGGCAAGACTGAGGGACTATGCTCTACAAATCTAGATTACTAAAATGCCGATGGCAAGAAAATACTATATAGCACTAGAATTCTGCAAATAGCAGATTACCTTGCAATTTCAATTTTGGGCTGTAACATGCTCCCAGATTAAAAAAATATAAGATCTCAAGTAACCTTCTGTCAACTACTATACTAAAACTTCTTTTTTTTTTTTTTTCCAGAAATAATCTTATCTTTTCACAAGCAGTAAAAATAAACGTTGAACTGAACAGGGTGACAGTGCAAAAAGCAATTTTGGTACTATGATCTTGTCTGACTTATGGCAGCAGAAAATTATAAATCTTGACACAAATAAATAGAATATCAGCAGTTCAACAAGACTATTGTCATGTTTTCATGTTTCAGAAAGCAGACATACCCTGAAGCAACCATTAGCTCAAACAAAACTTTCATCATGTCAATCCCACGTTTCACTCTCAGCAGATTCCTTGTATGGCTCCCAGCCCTTCTCACACAGTTCGTTTCAATATCAGCATCCATCATCAGTGGCAGCGTTGATATTGATTTTGATGCCTCGACGAGATCATCTACCTACACCAAGTTACAACAAGAGTCCACTTAACTAATAAGACTACAGCAAACATTAATTCAGAAGAAAAACCGTAATGCACCATCGCCATCTTCATAAGATCAATGTACCGAAAGTTATTGAACCCGGAATGATGTAGAAACACATAACTACACAAACAAAGGCCAGTAACGCCGAGTTTTGTTAGGGACATATTGCCTAAATGTGTATATTATTACAGTGCGTGTTACAGGTTATATTTTGTAAACATTATAAATTTTCTACATAGCATTTCGGCAAGTCCTAAATAATTACAAAACCCGTTATAAAACACATGATTTCACCAAATAACGTTGGACGTGCAGGAGTATTATAACAATTAGCTTTATTGGTATCTCTCTTCATGAAATTTTTATTTATTAAAACACATCAAGGCTACAAAAACGCAACCTGTGCGTCCGTCACTCATCAACCGCGCTTTTTCTTTTAGATACTATTAAGAGAATGCAATGCACCATCAGCAGTCCCTATGAATAATCCCACTGATCAATGTCATCCTCTGATCTTTTCAGCAATTAAAAGGTAATTAAATCTCATAAATTGTCCCATTTGCACAAGAACAACATACATTCACAAATGCTAACAGATTTTGCAACACAATATATCAAAACCCAATCAACCACACTAGAAAAAAAGAAGATCAAAACTTTAAGAGAGAAAATATTTTACTTTAGCGACGAAATCGAGTTCTGCAAACTTGAATGCGATTCCGAGGCAACGAAAGAGAGGCGTCAGTAAAACGCAAGCCCGAGAAAACGGGCCGAGTTCAACCCGGGCCTCACCGTTTTCACAATTTATTACAACGTTCGCCACTTCACTAAAGGCCTCTGCCAATTTCTTCAGAGGTTTTTCGTCTTCTGCCATTTGATTTTGATTGGTCCAATGTAGCACAAGATATTGATCTAGGGTTTTCTTTAATTGAATTAGTTTTGGGAGTTATTCGCGGAATCTTTGTTGGCGTTAGAATTAGAATATTGGGATGCTTTTATTGAGACGGTGTGCTCGTTTATTGTTGTATATATCATAGTTTATGTTTTAGTTATATGATATTTTGAATAATATTGTAGAAACATAGTTCTAGAGTTTTAGAAGTTAATTTTATGGAGTATTTAAAGTGGTATTTGGTAACTCTTAAAAAAAAGTTAAAATTAGCTGTTTGTTAGTTTGTTTTGGTAATCTAGTTAGTTCCTTTTTTTTTTCTTGGAATATGTACTATAGGGTACTTTTTCATAGTTTCAAAACTGGTATGATCTCCTTTTAAGTTATGATAACTTTCTTGAAATAAAATAATTTACAATTTTGAATTATTGTTCATACACTCACCGAACAAAATATGTTCCGTAACTTGAACTGTAATTAAAAAGTTCATCGTATATATGTAATATATGTAAGCATTTTACAGTTGAGCACATTTTAGAGCCAATTACCTATTGATTCATCTACATATACTTTATTATACGATGAAAACCGTTTGGACACATTATTACACTATTAAAATCGTGATTATAAATTGTAATCTTTCAATATATATATATATATATATATATATATATATATATATATATATATATATATATATATATATATATATATATATATATATATATATATCCAGGCACCCTTACATGTTTCATCTTTTAGATATTTAAATTCCTTTACCCAAGATGCAAAATAATTGTTTCGCCTTAATAAATGTTTAAATACGCTAATGGCGTGTGTTACCGTTGCTAGTTATGTAATAAAATAGAGAATAACTTTTTGCTGCAATATTGGACCAATTGCGCGATGAAGAGTAGACGAGTAGTGGAAGTACTTTATTTTAAAACACTGTACAGTCCCAATATAACAGATTGACTAGAAAGTAGAAACCACGAAAACAACTCCCCAAAAAAAAGAAAAAACAATCAATCCACAATTGAACAACACGACAAGAATTTTATCAAAAAAAATACGACAAGAATCTAAAGGCAAGACATAAAACTAATCTCGACAAAAGTTAAAAAAAATATGAAATTCAACCCGGGAAATTAAATTAAATTAAATATATCTTTTCTTTATGTCTTCATTCAATCTTAAGGACTTGAGTGACTGTGTCATATATAACCATTGCTATCTTTGTTTCCTCAATTTCTTGATGCCAGATCCGTAAGGTGATTAGGTGAATGAATTATATATATAATAAAAAAAAGACTCCTAAGGGGAATATTATATAGGTACATAAAGTAGAATGGGATTAATAGTAAGCATGCGAGAGTTGTGTGGATATGTAGATTGGCTGGATGGAATTTTGAGATAGTTATATGACAGATTTGGACAGTGTTGACGTAGTAATGGAATTAGTTGTTCGGTGACTTCTGCCAATGTAAGAAGACGAAATATCACATGTCTAATTTTGACGAAATATTTAAGGGTTTTTTATATTAAAAAGGGATTTGATAAATATTCAACGGCTAAGACTACTAAAGTCCATAAGCTTGATTCTAGTCCCGTTCAGATAAAATGTGCAACGTTGACTCAAATTGGTTCATTGGTCCAAAAGGTTTAATGTCCTAATAATATATCTTATATTCTGAGTGAGTAATTAAATTCAAGAGTTTTGCTTTCGAATCTGATTTCAAACCGGATCAATCAGCGGGTCCACCAATTGGCCCAATTTCGCAGATTCTGGTTGGATTGTTCCATGGAAGCCACCTGGATGATTGTTCTTTTTTTATTTTCCCTCTCTTTTTTATTTAATTTAATATTGAAATTTAAGATATTTGCATCTCGTGTTCGACAAACGGAGTAAGTTACTACATTAACGTATCAACCAATCAGCACATGACCTCCCTGAAAGTGGAAAAAACAACTAAAATAACTTCAAATAAAGATCTCCTTACTTAAAGAAAAAACACTTGCACACTCTTGCTAAAACACTAGTCTCTCATCTTTGAACGTTGACATTTATTTATCCCTTAATAACGAACGTAACGTTCAAAATTTCAAGCAGCTTCAAGCACATCGGCTGAACTGCGTTCCCTCTCAAAGTCCTTCGCCAATCCCAATTTCTTCGCCCGAATCTGATACCGCACCGCTGCCGCAAAGAACTTCACACACTGCACCGGGCTCAAGACTTCCACAATCACCCCCGCCGTTGACCGCCTCATCGCATCAGCTTCCGACACCACCGCCAACATCGCCTCCTTCAGCTCCTTCTTCGCCGTCTCCAACTCCACCTATAGGAAATGTAAACGTCTAATTTATGTGAACGCTTTAACTTTTAACTCGAGTAAATTCAAATTCAATATGATATAAGGACATAAACAAGTCAAGTGTTTATGATCATTTGTCAAAAACACCAAGTGTCATGTGTTTTTACTTTCTTTTTTTTTCCCTAAAAAAAAACTTTAAATTAGACATGCGGGACAATAAGCTTGTTGATATATAAATATATGTCTAATATCCTTATAAGTTTTTAGACGAGACAATAATTTAATGTCACCTTGTCGCCATCCAAGCTTGGCTTTCCTAATTTCCGAACAAGATCATAAAAAGGCCGCTCCGCCACGGTTTCTTGAACTCGCGCCATATCCTGCGCAATTTTCCGTTCTTTCCTCCTGGTCTCGCCTCTCGCCGTCTCAATCCTCTGCTTCTGCTCGTCAGAGAGTTCCTCGAGCGACATGGATTTTTCCAGGATCAAAAAAAGAGAAGATGGCTTAAACCCGGAAATCCATAGCAAGGAGCGTTCAAAAGAGGTGAGCCACGGCGGAGAGAGGAATAGGAAGAGATATTCGTCCAAGGCTTTGGATTTTTCGTCGTAGAACTCTTGATAGTGCGATAAAACTCGCGGAATCATTTCGATGCATTCTTTGTTTCTGTCGAATCCGTCGATTGGTGTTAGGAGGGATTCGAGATCTTGAAGAAGAGACTCGTGTTCTTTTAGCCAATTTTGGTAGAAAGAAATGAAGGCATGAGGAGTTTGCATTTGCATGGAAGTATTAGCCATGTGAGTATTGTATGTATCTCTTGGAGGGAAAGAATCACAAAGAGTAAATTACTAATTGCGGCTATTTATAAGCTTTCACAAGGAAGTAAATAAGTTCCTATACAAAGGGCAATATCGAAAACATGACATGATTCACCCCAAGCAAGTTCCTAGAACTCAGCCCAAGTCTAACAATGCCAAACGACAAATTAATGGTATTTGCTATTACATTAGAAACTTTACTTTACAATTAAAAAATAAATAACAATGAGCGCCATGATTTTCTTCACAATCGACGTTTTAATGTTATCCATTGAAATGACAAACATCTAGGTGGAGACTAGTTTCTCATCATTTAATTTCTTAGTTTTAGTCACCAGTTACTTCAACTCCATGATGATAAAATTAGGTTATCCCTGTCCAATCTGTGCATCTTGATGAATAAAATGATCAAAATAGCTAGTCCCCTTAAAACGAGAAGAATAAATTAATAACAAAATTAATATAATAATCAATAGGAAAAAGAACCAAATAGAATGTACATGGTCACTGCAATCCCGGCCGCTAGAATATAGAATTTTTTTCTCTGCAATTTTTTAAATATTAGTGTTGACAATCTACTACCAAGCAAGTTACGTATGAATGCACCATTCTTGCTTTGATTGAAAGAAGTCAAAGAACCATTAGTCGGTTTATTGTTATCGCAATAAATATATATATATTTGATAACATAAAAGGAAACGGTCGGTGTTGTAATTAAGTATTTGTGAAAATTGCAACATGTGGATCTGCAATAAAACAATCGTTACTGGTATTAGTATTTATACTCCGGCCTTATGTTTTGTCTAACAACAAAATATCCCCAAAGAGTAAAAAACCAAGCGCAACCTGCCCCTAATATTTTGGAAACATGAAATTGAAAACTATGAGTCTAATGTTAAAATTTAATATGTAACAAATTTTACTTAAGAAATATAGTTTGAGACCCTTAGATAAGTCATATAGTTTGAGATATTTTGGAACTCAGTTTAAATCTTGAAGAGTGTGAATGCAATTATCCCTATTCTTTAATGTGCTATATATGCCTTTTATGAATGAAATTAGAGCGGATGGTTTCTTCATGGTTAAGGATTTAAGAATAGGCAAATGATATAGACAGAGGAGTCTCTCTGACAATAGGATTGAAAGAGGATGTTTTCCTCTTTTACCCCTCTTAATTAAGGTACAATGGTTATGCATGTTTTAAGTTCCTAATTTCTTACTTGTTTCTAAAAAAAGTTTTAGATTTGTTACTATCTATAATTTTCCTTCAACAACATTGAATCTTTGCAAATGAATTATTTGTTAAGAAATCAAATCACCCAACCTGCCATAATATTTTGGAAACATGAAAATCGAGAACAATGGCTCTAATGTTAAAATTTAATGTGACAAATTTTAGTTATGTGCTTTTGTACTGATTTGACCCTTAGATAAGTCATATTGTTTGAGATATTTTGAAACTCAGTTTAAATCTTGAAGAGTGTGAATGCAATTATCCCTTTTATGAATGATACTGGAGATGGTTTCTTCATGGTTAAGGATTTAAGAATAGGCAAATGATATAGACAGTGCAATTTATCTTACAGTAGGATTGAAAGAAGATCTTTTCCTCTTCTACCCTCCTAATTAAGGTACAATGGTTTATGCATCTTTTAAGTTCCTAATTTCTTGCTTATTTCTAAAAAAGTATTAGATTTATTTTTATCTATACTTCTCCTTCAATAACATTGAATCTTTGCAAATGAATTATTTGTTAAGAAGTCAAATCAACCATTTGATATATATGTAGCCAATTAAATACAGATTTTGAATAAAACAATTATAATGAGCCAAGAATATAACAGTCACCATACTTGGTTCGTATTCAATCACTATCATGTATGCATAGATTAAGTTTTTTAAATGTTTTCTAAAAAAAATCCGAAATATTTCTATGCTTGACAGTACATATAAAAAGAAATACTTAAGAATTTTAATAGTTTATTACTTGTTTTTATTCCACTTTCGTACCATTTAATTACTTGAAGATTCTTTTAACATTTAATGGTCTCTTTTTCCTCAATAGTTTTACCTGTATTATGAATATGATAGTTTCATGCTTCTATAATGAAGTAAATGATTTGCATAAAATATTGGAATTTTTTATCATTGTTTTCAAATTTTAATGTCAAATACTATTAATAAGATTAAGTGTACTTTTTTCGTGTCATATTTAGAATATCATTTGATTGGTTAATTTTTGTTTAAAGGTTTAATTAACCTAAAAAAAAAATAGCAAATTAGATTTGTGATACAAAGAAAAGATAAAATAAATTTTCTAGAGTATATAATTAGACTTTACATTGGATTTTCACATAATTAAGTGTTGCAGGACAGAGCAAATTTCCGAAGATGGAACAGATTCTTGTAAATTCCTCTTTTATTCATTTTATAATCAAAATTACTACCTTTCAGTTCCAAGATTAGCACCCATCATTGAAGGATATTCGTTCCATAACTCTACACATAATTAAATGTACAAACTAAACACTGCAGTATAGTTCTCACATATTCTTTTATCTAATTACTTTTTGTTACTTACTGATCTCTTATGTACACATGACAAGATAGATTTTGATTATCAAAATAATCATGGAAAAACAAACTCCTAAAATTTGATTTTGAAGTAATAGGACTAGCCTTATAAACAATTAAGAAACTAAAAGCATGAAAAGAACTTCAATAGCTCATATCATTTTATTCTTCTTAAAGAAAAAAATATTTTGAAAAGCATTTATATATAGTGCCAAAAAATCGAGTAAATGTTGAATAATTAAACAATAGTTCATAATTTTTCACAACTCTCTAGTTATATTTTGTGTCTAAATATATGTCAATGATCAGTGATCTCTACTCAACGCTTGGCAATATCTCTTCAGTCTTCTCATCTCCACATGAAAATTATCATTGTCATATTGAATTTCTGTACTTATAAATTGATTTTGTAAATTGATTTGTGAGAAATTAAATCTCTTGAGATGATTGCGGTAGTCATTAGTAACGTAGAACAGAGATAGGTTTGAAAAAAAAGAAGCATAAATTTGGTCGTTAGAAGTAAACATCATTTTTTAAGATATTGACTTAGAAAGGTTAAAGAGATAAATTAATTAAAATTTGGCTCTGTGGATAGAACATTTTGCTCTGTATGTATCAATTGCAAAAGTGTCTCGTGGTAACTGGTGGATGTATTTGCAATGCGCAATTGGGTGCAGACGGAAGAATCGGGAAAATATTATGGCAGAGTTAGCACAGTACTCTATTTTGATCAATGCTTTTGGAACTTTGCTAATTCAGGATAATTAATGGGTTTTACGGGGTGAACGTATGTTTCTCAATAAAGTTTGTTAAAGTTAAAATTGTTGTCAACTCTTTCCAAAATAAAGTTTGTTAAAGTTAAAATTGTTGTCAATTCTTTTCAATTAAAATAATATTTAAAAACATAATATGAAAGCCATCATTGAAAGAACTGAGTTTTTTAAATTCTCGCAAACAAAACTTGGCGTCTAATAGTTATTGAAATTACGTTCACAAGAAGAAACTTAAAAAAGGTAAATTTAAATACACCAGCTAGTACTATATTACCTAAATAAAATTAACATGAGTTGCATATAACTAAATCGAATTTGCATCTGGCTTTCTCAAGTTCTCCCTTTTCATGAACACAAGAGTCAATGTTTTCTATTTGCAACTCGATCCGAAATTATAATAAAAAGAAGAAAACGACAAAAAAAGGAGAAAAAACATATATTATAATAATTGTATCAGGGAAAATGTCCAATGTTTTCTATTTGCAACTGGATCCGACATTTCAGGACTTCATGTGATGTTCATGATCATAAGTTTGTACCATCTTATGTTTGATGGCTATTCTTTTTTAAAAATGTGTGTGTGTGCGTGTGTCTTGACTCTTGTACTACATAAGAGACCAAAAACTGAGACCCACGTACAATGCACCCCAGTAAAGATTTTGGGGAATAGCAGTTTTATGATATTTAATTTGCCAAATCATGCAAATCTTTATAATGACTGAACAATTGTTTAGGCACTTAAATTTTTTCTAAATGTAATGCTACTCTTATTCCTAATGACAATAGGATTGAAAGAGGATGTTTTCCTCTTTTACCCCTCTTAATTAAGGTACAATGGTTATGCATGTTTTAAGTTCCTAATTTCTTACTTGTTTCTAAAAAAAGTTTTAGATTTGTTACTATCTATAATTTTCCTTCAACAACATTGAATCTTTGCAAATGAATTATTTGTTAAGAAATCAAATCACCCAACCTGCCATAATATTTTGGAAACATGAAAATCGAGAACAATGGCTCTAATGTTAAAATTTAATGTGACAAATTTTAGTTATGTGCTTTTGTACTGATTTGACCCTTAGATAAGTCATATTGTTTGAGATATTTTGAAACTCAGTTTAAATCTTGAAGAGTGTGAATGCAATTATCCCTTTTATGAATGATACTGGAGATGGTTTCTTCATGGTTAAGGATTTAAGAATAGGCAAATGATATAGACAGTGCAATTTATCTTACAGTAGGATTGAAAGAAGATCTTTTCCTCTTCTACCCTCCTAATTAAGGTACAATGGTTTATGCATCTTTTAAGTTCCTAATTTCTTGCTTATTTCTAAAAAAGTATTAGATTTATTTTTATCTATACTTCTCCTTCAATAACATTGAATCTTTGCAAATGAATTATTTGTTAAGAAGTCAAATCAACCATTTGATATATATGTAGCCAATTAAATACAGATTTTGAATAAAACAATTATAATGAGCCAAGAATATAACAGTCACCATACTTGGTTCGTATTCAATCACTATCATGTATGCATAGATTAAGTTTTTTAAATGTTTTCTAAAAAAAATCCGAAATATTTCTATGCTTGACAGTACATATAAAAAGAAATACTTAAGAATTTTAATAGTTTATTACTTGTTTTTATTCCACTTTCGTACCATTTAATTACTTGAAGATTCTTTTAACATTTAATGGTCTCTTTTTCCTCAATAGTTTTACCTGTATTATGAATATGATAGTTTCATGCTTCTATAATGAAGTAAATGATTTGCATAAAATATTGGAATTTTTTATCATTGTTTTCAAATTTTAATGTCAAATACTATTAATAAGATTAAGTGTACTTTTTTCGTGTCATATTTAGAATATCATTTGATTGGTTAATTTTTGTTTAAAGGTTTAATTAACCTAAAAAAAAAATAGCAAATTAGATTTGTGATACAAAGAAAAGATAAAATAAATTTTCTAGAGTATATAATTAGACTTTACATTGGATTTTCACATAATTAAGTGTTGCAGGACAGAGCAAATTTCCGAAGATGGAACAGATTCTTGTAAATTCCTCTTTTATTCATTTTATAATCAAAATTACTACCTTTCAGTTCCAAGATTAGCACCCATCATTGAAGGATATTCGTTCCATAACTCTACACATAATTAAATGTACAAACTAAACACTGCAGTATAGTTCTCACATATTCTTTTATCTAATTACTTTTTGTTACTTACTGATCTCTTATGTACACATGACAAGATAGATTTTGATTATCAAAATAATCATGGAAAAACAAACTCCTAAAATTTGATTTTGAAGTAATAGGACTAGCCTTATAAACAATTAAGAAACTAAAAGCATGAAAAGAACTTCAATAGCTCATATCATTTTATTCTTCTTAAAGAAAAAAATATTTTGAAAAGCATTTATATATAGTGCCAAAAAATCGAGTAAATGTTGAATAATTAAACAATAGTTCATAATTTTTCACAACTCTCTAGTTATATTTTGTGTCTAAATATATGTCAATGATCAGTGATCTCTACTCAACGCTTGGCAATATCTCTTCAGTCTTCTCATCTCCACATGAAAATTATCATTGTCATATTGAATTTCTGTACTTATAAATTGATTTTGTAAATTGATTTGTGAGAAATTAAATCTCTTGAGATGATTGCGGTAGTCATTAGTAACGTAGAACAGAGATAGGTTTGAAAAAAAAGAAGCATAAATTTGGTCGTTAGAAGTAAACATCATTTTTTAAGATATTGACTTAGAAAGGTTAAAGAGATAAATTAATTAAAATTTGGCTCTGTGGATAGAACATTTTGCTCTGTATGTATCAATTGCAAAAGTGTCTCGTGGTAACTGGTGGATGTATTTGCAATGCGCAATTGGGTGCAGACGGAAGAATCGGGAAAATATTATGGCAGAGTTAGCACAGTACTCTATTTTGATCAATGCTTTTGGAACTTTGCTAATTCAGGATAATTAATGGGTTTTACGGGGTGAACGTATGTTTCTCAATAAAGTTTGTTAAAGTTAAAATTGTTGTCAACTCTTTCCAAAATAAAGTTTGTTAAAGTTAAAATTGTTGTCAATTCTTTTCAATTAAAATAATATTTAAAAACATAATATGAAAGCCATCATTGAAAGAACTGAGTTTTTTAAATTCTCGCAAACAAAACTTGGCGTCTAATAGTTATTGAAATTACGTTCACAAGAAGAAACTTAAAAAAGGTAAATTTAAATACACCAGCTAGTACTATATTACCTAAATAAAATTAACATGAGTTGCATATAACTAAATCGAATTTGCATCTGGCTTTCTCAAGTTCTCCCTTTTCATGAACACAAGAGTCAATGTTTTCTATTTGCAACTCGATCCGAAATTATAATAAAAAGAAGAAAACGACAAAAAAAGGAGAAAAAACATATATTATAATAATTGTATCAGGGAAAATGTCCAATGTTTTCTATTTGCAACTGGATCCGACATTTCAGGACTTCATGTGATGTTCATGATCATAAGTTTGTACCATCTTATGTTTGATGGCTATTCTTTTTTAAAAATGTGTGTGTGTGCGTGTGTCTTGACTCTTGTACTACATAAGAGACCAAAAACTGAGACCCACGTACAATGCACCCCAGTAAAGATTTTGGGGAATAGCAGTTTTATGATATTTAATTTGCCAAATCATGCAAATCTTTATAATGACTGAACAATTGTTTAGGCACTTAAATTTTTTCTAAATGTAATGCTACTCTTATTCCTAATGTTCGTCGAAATTATATTTAGAAAGTCAGTATATGTAATTCCATGTTTGTTCTGTAACATGTCAATACTCAATACATATATTAGCAAAATATCGTCTTGAAAATAATATAAATACCAAAATATATTTTTAATTGAACCAATTCGAAAATAATGAACAAACAAGTTTTATAATATTATACTACATTGTCGTCTCTATCTCCATCAAAGGTATTATCTAACTTGAGTTTGATTATATCCTTTTGCCTGCCAACTTTTTTTTTTCCCGGATGGCAACAATATTATGTACAATTAATGTTTTTATTATGATTTATAAACCAACGTTCATATTTTCTTTATTGGTATAATGGAGGAATATACAAATTAAGGTTTTACGTAGTGACACCCGTGAAATTATTATATGCCACCTTTATATACGTTTTTAGTTCACAAGTCAAAAAACGTGACTCGATGTCATAGTTTTACAAAGTATACGAAATAATTGACTCTCTATATATATATATATATGATTTCATCAGGCACTTGTCACATACTGATTGAGCCATGTTACATGTGACTACTTCATTAAACAATTAAACATTGATTAGTTTATATACTATACATGCATGCATGTGAAATTGAAACATAGATAAATTTCCTTTAAAGTTTATACGCCAAAAGTAGCACCGTTAACGTTAATGCGATCTCTTCCCCTATAAATTATAAAGTTATGCTTATAAATTGGCCTCAAGCATATATTGTATCAAGTTCACTTATGAGAAATTAAAGCAAAAGATAAAATATTCCATTTTATTCATTTAGTACAAATGAAAACACACACACACACACACACATATATGATATATTTAAGTTCACAACTATATTAATTCCTTTTAAAATTTTATATATATTTTGAAAAGCTCTTAATCAGGAAATGTCTTCAATACTTAATAACTAAAACATATTTGGCAAACGACAGCGTATAATCGCAGGCCACTCCTTTACTTTGATGACAACTTGTAATGTGGTAGCTTTGAAGTTCCGTCCTCACATTTGTTGAAGTAGAAGATTTCATAGTCTTTGTATGTTGTTCGTCTGTAGATAGCAGGCTCTTCCTCTGTTAATAGTTATTTGATTGGCCCGTACACTCGTTGACGATCTTCATTCAGACAATCTGGTTTTATGAATGTGGCAATAGAAATTCTCGGGCCAATTCTTTTAGACAATGCTCTATGTTTGATGCTTTTGAATTTATCATTGGTAATAAGCTGCAAGAAGTAATTACATTATCATAGAATAAGCGCTTTAACAATTAACATATTTTTCTTTACCTATGCCCAACCCCCCCCCTCCGTTTTTGTGATTACTCTAACATTCTTTGCATTATTTCGATTGGAGATTAAACTATAATTTGTGTTTACCTGTATAAAGAAATCGATTTTGTGAGGCTAAAAAAATTTAGATATTCACACCACCCAATGAATATTCATCTTAATTAAAAAATGACATAAAAGGATAAGTTTAAGAATTTAAGTAAAAAAGACTATGCTTAAAAACGAATAAATAGTTCCTCCCAATATGAAGTGGATGGTTTGGCTGCAATTCTCCATATTTCAATATTCCTACCACCGCGTGCATTAAGATCTCATCACGTGTAACAAAATACTTGTTGTTATAGCTCTTAGAGCTGAACATTACTAGTTTGACACAAAAGTGGATTCTCTTTTGACTATATATGCCAGGATACAATATGGATTAATGGCGAATTAAATAGCATTCTTAAAGTTTTATCTAACTACAAAAACTTCTTAAAATTAAATCACTACAAATACTAAATTCAAATGAATTTGACAAATGAAGACCTATCTATAATATTTTTATCGTGCTTATAAATACACAAGCGTGAGGGGAACTGACTGTAACGTTTTCTCAATTTTGAAGGAGTACGTGTTTCCAATTATTCAATTTAAAAAAAAAAAAACTAACTATTCGGATCAATTATAAAAGGGTGTAAATGTAATTTTTATTAAAGAAAAACGTTGTCAATTTGAAACACATTGTTTACTCAACGGTAATCCAATTATAAAAATTGCTATTTAATTTATTTGCCATAGAATTCAGTATTTACTTTGCCAAAAAAAAAAGTGTAACTTGCCTGTATAAAGTCTCCCACATTGATTATGAGACCTCCATGCAAGGGAGGAACATCAACCCACTGATCTTGATGTAGAACTTGAAGACCACCAATTTGATCCTGCTAGAGTATAGTAAGCAACCCAAAATCAACGTGACTTCTGATTCCGAACGTTAGTTCCGGTTGAGGACACACCGGATAATAATGGTCGACGATCAGATTCGAATCCACACATCCCATGTCTTTAAGGTAACTCGGAGTCAGTCCCAAAGCCTCCGATAGCAGTTCGTACACGGTGTGTCCTACTTTCATAACATGTTTGGAGTATTATTTTTTTTTGATGAGAATTAGAATGCATTAATAAGGAATAAAATCATTACAAATGTTTGGAGTATTCGAACATGATATCCCTGCATAGAAATTAAAAGGTTTCGCAATCGACCTTTCAGCTGGCATGGTCAAAAGGTAATTCAATCTTTAGAAAGAAAAAAAAAAAAGTTCCGATGTATATTTTCTAACGTGACAAAACAATTTATTTCATACGCAATGAGCTTTAATCGCAAGTCGCAACTACTTAGTTTGTGATAATATTAGTATTATGTAGTAAAAAGACAATTACATCCTTATGTCTAGAAAAGAAAGATATTAATTAGTTGCTCCTAGTCCTATGTATTATGTTTATGGGTTTTTTGGAAAACTTCCCTTGAGTTGTGTTAATTGGCAAATTATTACTTCGTGAATAGAAAAAAAAACAAACAAATAAGACAAAAGTACTCCTTCCGATATTGAAAAGTTGTATACTAGCGCCATGTTTATTTTGTATTAATTTAATGACCAAAATAACCTTGATATTTCAAATATTCTTTCGTATAATTTTAAATTTAATTCTAGTATTACTTGTAAAAATTTTGTATAAGTAAAAGTATGAAAAAGAAAAAACGAATATATATATATATATATATATATATATATATATATATATATATATATATATGTTATATGATTATAAAAATATAACATAGTTTATATCATTTTTATGTTGTATTTATTTTGTATTTAGAGTATAAAAATAAAAGATATAGATATTTTTAGAGAAAATATGGGTAAACTATCTTTATTCGGGCAAAAAATCAGCCTCACTTTCATGATTGGGCGAGCGAACTACACATACCTGTTTAAAGGTTAATGAGCTACATACCTTTTGGAATCACGCGGCATAATTAATTACTTATTTATTTTTTACATGAGGATAATTCACCAATTTATCATAACACAAGGGTAACTTTAGAAAAAGCTATATGTTAACTAAGCATATATTATTCTTTTTTTAAATAAAACAAATAACACATTCTAAGTCAAATCAAGGTATATATTTAAAGAATTTATATGCAATTGCAAATACAATGTAAAAAAATTCATACCTGCATGCATCTGGCAATTCTTGAGGCGCAGGCGGATTAGGCTCCATTAAACAAACAATCGTATCTCTCCACATTGCTGCCGATGTTTTGTAAAGATCGAAATTGCTATTGTACGAAAACTTTTTAGTAGGATCACGCGTGTAGTACTTCTTCTTCACCTCAGAATCTTGCTCGTGAAATCTCCTAACACCTTCAATCATTCCATGCATCACACTCACAGGCAGTTCATGGTTCACAATCTGAAAAAATCCCCATGTCTCACTTGCCTCCTTAACTTTCCCGACTATTTCGGCACGTGTTTTTGCATCGTTTATACCTTTTAAGACATAGGTCAGAGTTGGAGTTTTCGGATTTGAATTCGGGTTTATCGTTGTTGTTGATAAAGATGTTTGGGATTTTTGTAACCCCGGCGTCGAGGAGTCCTTTGACGCCTGTTTTCGAATCATCGAATGATCTTAACTCGTTGATTCGATCGCACTCGGGGACTGTAGTAGACTGAACTTTGTCGTGGATTGTTGATGTTCCTACCATTTTTTGAAAATGTAATGGTAACAAGGTAGTATTTTGTAACTCGTGTTGTGTTGTTCTTGCCTGATGCCTTCAGGGTTTTTATGTTGTTAATTGGTCAAATTGAGTTGACTGGTTGTTTTGTCTTTTTCCTTTGCCTAGGCCACATGGAAATTAAAATCTTTTTGTTTTTTTTCTTGAAAGCCTTAAGTAAGTCCCATCCTACCAACTCGTACAGAAAATAAAAATATAAAAGTTATTTTAATTAACAAATTTGTATATTATGGTATATAAGTTAGAAAATAACAAACCAAAGAAACAGAAAAGAATAGTAATACCGCGGTCTAAGTAATGGCAAAAATAGAAAATGGAATTAGCAACATAATTTACTAGGTTTCAAGTAATACCTCTAATGGTATAACGAGTACCTGCGTAAACCTAGCTTAAAGGTTTCTCTAAAGTAACTTAATTATGTAACCAATTGAAAATGCGTTTTCAACCGAACCCTGTCTAAATTAGAATCAAGGAGAGTAACTTTTTGAAAGCCACCTCTAAAATATGGCAGAAAACACAAATGTTCACAAATATTGATTGATATAAATACGCCATCTTGGCTTCTACCAGTAGTACGTAGTTATATATACCATGCACCAAAAGAAAACCGGACTCAACTCAAGTCATAAAATTTTATGATAGATTTTATTTCAACTTAAATGCAAAATGTACGGATGCATATGAACTAGAAAAAAAGGAGTTTATTCTTTTGCAATTAAAATTATAACAAATATTGCTGATATTTAGAGATTGAAGTTTTTTTTTTTGGATAAACTAATTAGAATTTGCACATGTTTGCCGAAATGAGGGCTATTAACCCAAAATCCCATTGCAAAACCTACACGAAACCCTCTCTTGTAGTATGTTAATTTTCTAAAACTCAATCATCGATTTAAATATGTTGCACATATCTTACTCAATAACATCATTTTTTATCTATTACATGACTAAATTGCCTTTATCTTATTATTTTAGAATGCAGTACATGCTTAATTTGTCTTGATGCGGAACTGAAGAGTATTTGCATTTTCGATATTTCGCTACTGAAATTTTGCACTTTTCGAAAAAGGGAAAACAAATTAGAAGATATACTTCAAGTTTACAAACAATAACTTTTTTTTTGAATTTTCTCAGAACATTATTAAAAACACAATAACAAACTTACGAATTTTTTAAATATTTAATTAATAAACGCATATCTCAAATTTGAAACTGTAATAAACAGCTACAAACAGAACGAGCACCACTCTTTTACTTTGGTGACAACTTGAAATGTGGTAGCTTTGTAGTTCCATCTTCACATTTGATGAAGTAGAAGGTTTTGTAAGTTGTTTGTCCGTAGATCGCAGGTTCTTCTTCCGTTAATAGTTCCTCGATTGGTCCGTAGAGCCGTGGAGGATCTTCATTCAGACAATCTGGTTTTATAAAAGTGGCAATAGAAATTCTTGGTCCCGTGTTTTTGGACAGTGCTCTGTGTTTGACACTTTTGAATTTATCATTTGTGATGAGCTGCAGAAAATTAATTACTTTGTCATGGTAAATGACTAAATGTAATTATTCCTAAACAACTCTTATAAACAATTTGAATGAACAAATAAAGATAAATTGCCTAAGTCCAAGTTCATCAAATCAACTCTAGTACAAAGATAAAGACTTGCCTGTATAAAGTCTCCCACATTGATAATGAGACCTCCATGCAGTGGAGGAACATCAACCCACTGATTTTGATGTAGAACTTGAAGGCCACCAATTTCTAAACAAGTAAAAACTTTATCTCGACTGAAAAATGTTATTTGCTACTCTGTTCTCAAGGACATACCTAGCTAATAGACATCATAACACAAATATGTAATTTACTATTAGTTTCTAAATATAATGATATATTCATTTTTTGTTCGTCATAAATGAGGGAAAATAGTCAAAAATGCAATGCGCTTACACGTAAAGAAAGTGTTCTACCACATAATAATACAGAGGCAATAAACAATTTTTGATTTAGAAATTAAATTGTGCTAAAAACAAAAAAACAATTATCAAATGTGGTCATCTAAGTTGTACCGTGTAAATTTTATATCAATTATTCTGTCCAATTTCAATAATAGTCCTACCGTCTGGAATTTTTCAAGATAGTCTTCCAACGAAATAAATCAAGTTTTCCGACGAAGATTGATTGGAGGACTACAATTGAATAAATGCTAGTAGTAGGATCAAAACTGAACTAGCACTAACTAAAATAACCAACAATCAACATAGAATAATTAACTTGGATCAGCAACTTTGATAAATTCCGATAGGTTGACTGCAAATATCCTGATCTCGTTATCGAACTTAACAAAGATTAAAAAAAAAAAAAAAAAAACTCATAAAAAAACTAATAAATCTGAAACATATATATAATTACTTTAATTTCTGGATTTCTTGAACTTGATAAAATTCTATACACTAAGCAGATCTACCAATACAAATTAAGCTCGAGCTTAATTTGTTATTCTAAGTGTAACATTAATGTGTATATATATATATATATATATATATATATATATATATATATATATATATATATATATATATATATATATATATAATCTTAATAAAACTCATATATATGTATGTACCTGCATACATCCGGCAAATCATGAGGCTCAGGCGGATTAGGCTCCATCAGACAAATAATAGTATCCCTCCACATAGCAGCCGCCGTTTTATAAAGATCAAAATTACTGTTGTAAGAAAATTTCTTTGTCGGATCACGCGTGTAATATTTCTTCTTCTTGCTCGTGAAATCTCCTTACACCTTCAATCATTTCATCCATTACACTAACCGGAAGTTCATGGTTTACTATCTGAAAAAATCCCCATTTTTCACATGCCTCCTTAACTTTCTCAACACGTGTTTGTGTGTTGTTTATGCCTTGTAAATCTATGATCGGAAAACAGTTGTTGGAGTTGGATTTCTTGGAGCTTAGTTCGGGTTTGTCGTTGTCGTTGACGAAGATGCGTGGGATATTTGTAACGCCGGCGTCGAGGAGCCCTTTGACGCCGGTTTTTGTTTCGTCGAATGATCTTAACTCGGTGAGACGATCGTGCTTGGTTGTTGTTTCGACCATTTTGAGGTTGTAATGAGTTCAAGGTTACTCTCAGGAGTTTGTTATTAGTAGGAGTGTGTTTTGTTGCCTGCAGATAATTTGATCTACTCATGTATTGGTCAAATGGATTGAAATTATATATTGTTCCTGTGTCTTGACAACTAATGAGTGGCCATGTGATATTAGAAAAAATGTCATTTTTATTAGTGTTCCCTTATAACAAGTACCGCCAACCAACTCCTTTGTTTACTAATCGAGTTGTAGAAAATAAATATTAACATTATCTTCCAAACAAATTTTTTGAAATATTTAAACGAGATAATAATAAAAATTGATACTATGTATTAAGTGTCAGGTTTTGAATCTGTCTCAGTCACTGAATGTTGGATCAGTTCTATGGATGGGGTTCTTGTAGCCCAACCACTATGAATTACACAACAATATGAATGACACAACTTTATAGACGGGTAATGTACTCTATGTTTATGCTAAATTGTCTTACATGAATATAACCACTTTTATTTTTTATCTTTTAGTTGTTGTAATAGGCAATTAATACTATACTAATCTAATTTATTTACTTAACTAGTGACATTTCTCTGATTAAACGAAAAAAGTCAAACAGCATAAACTTTTTATATTATAAATTACAATCCGTTAATATTAAATGAAATTTACTGAAACTAATACTCTTTTCAATTATTTTTCAACAATCACAGCTGTTAGACATGCAATAAATAAATAAAAATTATTTAATTTCTTTATTATGCATGGAAGAAAACGATTAAACAATAAGCTATATAGATTTGGTCAAATCTCTTGTGGGCTCATAGCAAGCAATTATTTTCTATTTCAGAAAATTTCATTATCCCATTAGTCCACAAAAACATGCTGGCTGCTATAATTTTATGTTTCTTTTCCTCATTTTCTCCTTATGATATCTCGCAAGTTGTTTGACCATTAGTGTTTTGTTGAAAAAGGCAACAATTCTAAAATCTAGTTGGTGGGTTGTTGTTGTTGTTGTTGTTGCCTTCTTCAATACATAAATACAATAATGATTAATCATATTTGCTTATTTTCATACGTGTCCTCTTTTTCCACCTTTGATCAAAATTTTCATTCTTCATCAGTTCTAACTTCTCTCTTATTAATCCCAGATTCTTTCTTCTCTTATATGAAAAAAAGATTAAATTTTGATGATAAAGCTTCAATCTTTTCTTGATTTTGATGCATACTTGTGTTTAAGCCATCAAAAGTTATCAATTTCAATAGTATTTGAGTGAGTAAGAATCGAAGAATTTCTATAAAAAGTTGCAAAATTTTCCAAATCAAGAAATGGTAGAATGGAATATTTTGTTGAACAGGGTTGGTGTCTGAATTCTGAATTTTTCATTTTTTTTGGTGATAAAAAAATGAAGAATTTTGCTGGTACTCCTGGTACTTGGACTGGCCTTATTCTGAGAATGGCTCAGTGTTCATTTGCAGCTGCTTCAATTGCTTCAATGGCCAATACTACATCATTCTATAACTTCACTGCTTTTTGGTATTCTTTCTCATCTCTTATTGTCTTATTTTTCTGTGTTTTTTTATGAGTTAATCAGTTGGAAAATTGTTGATTGATTTGATAATGGTAAGATAAACTTATGTCTATTTGATTCAAGACTCAAGAGAAATGGTATATAGACTATTCTTCTTGCAAAATAGGATTTGTTTTGGACATAAACCTATTAAGTTTATGTGTTTGTAGGTCTGTTAGTGTGGTTGTTCTTATTAGAACGGTTAGCGTTGTTAAGGTTTGTAAAATGGATGAAATCAGAACTTATGGTGTTTCTTGTATTTATTTGATGTATGATTTATGATTCACTAGACACTTTATTCATTTGTCGATGCTCATCCCCTGCATGTTCTACTGCCAAATATCTGTCCTTGTGTAGCCCTTCTTCACAAAAGCTAATAGTATTGAGTCCATGAAATGCTCTTGATGACTTTGCAAACAAGATTGCCACAGACGTTTTAGCCGTTTAATAACTTGTTTGTATCTCTCTTATGCTAAACTGCAAGGATTCCACTGTACTACTTTGCAGTACATGTAATACCATGGTGACGTTTAAGTAGGATTTGTAGATGGAGGAACTTGGATAATCGATGCTCTTTATTTTCTATTGACAGCAGGAATTGTGTAGTAGAGTTTGAGTCCAAGTATTCTGTTCCAAATGGTGTGCCAATTCCTGTGCCCCCATTGGATTTCATAAACTTTCATGTAACAATTGGTTAGATTTTACGTGGCTAACCAAAAAAAAGTTTGAATCTTTATCTTACATTTATTACACGTGCCATACATGAAACAGTGACACAGAGAGTGACAATTTGGCACAGAAGATTTGAGATGTTGTGATTATGATGTCCAGTATGTAATCTTGGTTCCTTAGAAGGTTTCCCTTCAATTTATCCACATTCTAATTGTACTCGAGTTACCAAAAAAAATTCCTCTGTTTCATTTTGAACTGTTCATACTTTGTGGGAAGAAAATATTACATGGTAACCGATTTGTCACATCCTCCACTTATCTTACCTGATTCTTGTCTAACTAACATAATCGATCATTTCTTTTCTTCTACCAATGTCAACAATTAACCTTATACCTTGTCATTTACACCAGCTACTTAGTCGCTTCAATGGGATTACAAGTCGTCTGGAGTCTCTGTCTCGCTTTCATGGATGCGTACGCCTTAATAGAGAAGAAAGTCCTACACAGTCCCCTTTCAGTCAGCCTATTCGTAGTCGGAGATTGGGTCAGTATCAACCAAAGAATTTTGGGATTTTACCAATTTAAGTCCAGTTCATATTTGTCTTTTCACTATTTCGTATTGACAAAATTGAACTCTTTGTAGGTGACGGCAATGTTGTCCCTTGCAGCGGCCGCGTCCTCAGCCGGGATTACGGTGCTCTACTTTGGAGACTTGGGAGGGTGCAGTTTGGGGGATGAATGCACAAAGTATCAAATGTCAGTTGCATTTGCTTTTTTGAGTTGGATAAGCATAGCAGTCTCTTCCCTTATAATGTTATGGATTCTTGCTTCAGCATAGGTTTTTGGGTTGATTGGTTTTGATGTAAAAGGAAGTTTTTTGTTCTTTTAGATCTTTGTGGTGCTAGTTTGTGATAGACAAATAGTGAACTGAAAATGTATAGAAACAAGAAAAACAGAAAAGAAATTACAGAAGTAGGTGATTGCTTGTTCTTTTTAGCTACTGTGAATTTTTCTTGAAAAAAGAGAGGGGATGATTACATAACCACTTCATTAGTTTTGGTCTATTATTTGAGTGATTACATTCCAGATATGATGTCTATATAATAACACAGACCCTTTTAAGTTATAAAAAAGATCTCTTTGCTTCCATAGCAATTCTGTTTGATATGGGGTAGTACTAAATATCTACCAACCTCGGCTTCTTCATCATGTAGGAGCAATCAGTAAGTAACAAACTTCCAAGAAAAGCCTACTTGAGTGCTTTTGGCAATAAGTCAATAGTTTTTCCAAGATTATAGCTTAAAGGATAAGAAGTTCTGGGGAAACTATCTATATGCTAGGTTCTGATCGACAAGCATTAGCTACGTTTACAATGAGATTAGTCAGGAATATCAACACTCTTGCACGAGATTTTAATCCTCTTAAAAGTTTGCAATGCTTACAAAACTACCAAAGAAACTGATAAAACATGACTTGTTTAGGAACAAATGTTTCGTACATATTGAAAAGATCGCAGAACGGCTCGTTTGAAATATCGTATGGGATTAGGCATGTTTTCCTCGAGGCCTGTATTAGGCGGCCAATCTAGTCTCTCATTTCTCCGTTTGCTCTCTCGTTTTGTTGAGCCTGAATTAACCATCGTATCTTGGACATTTTGTTTGATCAACCATATATGTGAAGTCGGACCAGACTATATACGTTAAAGGGAAAATTATTTTCTTGTCACCAGTTCTAACTCGGCTACTATCTTGAACTGATTACTAAGCTTCGAATTTGTGGCAAATTATAAGGAGCCTATATGATTGGCTAGTGGATCCGACTCTCACATAAAAAATTGGGATTCAAAATGATCAATTAGACAGGATTAAAATCACACAAACCACCATACTATGAGCTATCAAATGTTTTCAACTGTCACTTAAATATATTCTTAGCATGCTATATGTTGTAGCTGCACGACGAATCGTGTGCAAAGATGTGAATATATATATATATATATATATATATATATATATATATATATATATATATATATATATATATATATATATATATATATATGGTTTTCACAAACGTGACTAATGCAACGGAACCTGAATCTCTTTCCTCTCCACTATAACTTTCTTCGTTCTTTCTTTTGTTTTTGTTTTTCTAAAGAGATTGGAGATACTTCTTTGTTTCAGATATTAAAATCTTATAAATTAGACACTACTAAATTGTACTCCTGACCGAGGCAATTATCAGGATTGCATTTTAACTCTATAGTAATACTGCAGTATTATTGTTTTCAATTTATTGGGCTCACACATAGTAGTTCCATAAACATATAATCGAGAACAAGAACAATAAACTGGTTTTCATTGTTTTTTTCTTTTTCTAGTATCACTGTAATGAACAAATTCTTGGAGATGGCAGTAGGCTAACAAAATATTAGCAATATAATATAGTAGATGAGTCTCACTGAAGAGCAATGTGAATATTTGCTTAAGAGAAAAGTGAGCCCATGATCTCCTCCAAATTATTATTGTAACTTGATTTGAAAGATAGCGCATCATTATTATTCGCCAGTTTTTAAGTGGAAAATGATTCCTCTAACCAGCTTCAATTGCTCGAAAATTATTATATTAACCCCCTGTATGCATAAGTAGTTGAACTCTTTTAAAGTACAATGTGCTCAATAAGGGACTTTAATATTTTCGTGGTTATTCTCTTGAGAATATAAGAACATTTGAAACGTTATGTGAATGGGTTATTTATGAGAACTTGCTATACGATAATAGAATACATTTTTAATTTATTTACTGAACATGACAATCTTGGCGACCACGATGCATAGGGACTATCAGGCACTGGCAAGAAGGATAAAAGCATATTGTTGAAAATTCTTGGGGGACAATTAATAAATAGACAAGAACGTACTAAAACAAAGACCACGATGCTTAAGCATTTCATTTCCTGTGCGTTAAACATAATTTTGCAGTTAATTGCGATTTTAATCATATTTTAGACTAAGACCCGACCGCATTAAAATAACAAAAGCACCCCTCTCGAATATTTAGATAATAGACTGTCCAAAAACTTCTGTCAAACTTCAAAATTTAACAATAATACAATCAATCACAAATTATACACGATATAAAACAAATATTATCCACAAAAGGAGTCACTCAATATATATAATAACTACAATACAAAAAAGTGTAACAGAATATTTCTTTTTCCAGAGCTCATTGGGATCATGTTGGTTAAGCGTCAGAATCCAATACCGTTCATGGAATATGATCAAGAACATGACGCCACCAACAATTCTATTAGAATCAAACTCTCATACAACATAATTCCTTCATGTATATATACCCACTGATGAGAGTATGAAGCAATTCAAAGCAGTGAAGAAAAGTGAAAATGGCGATAAAAGGATCCGTTACTGGCGTTTGCCTGCATTACAAACCTCACATTCTGATGGTTTTGGCGCAGATTGGCTACACCTTCATGTACGTCATAACAGAAGCTTCCTTCAATCATGGGATGAACCCTTTTGTCTATGTCACTTACAGACACGTCGTGGCTGGTCTAGTAATGCTACCCTTTGCCTATTTTCTTGAAAGGTACATGAATATCCGATTCCAGTAGATTTTTTTTACGGATTATTACATGAACAACCCCATGAGGTTAACCTTGCTTGAGTGTTCGATAATGATAGAGACATCTCCTAAGCTTGAAAGAAAACTATGAATAAACCCCTTGAAGTTTGAATAATTACATAGACACCCCGTAGCATGTCCGAAAATATATTACAGATAAGCACATAAGCACCCTATCTGTAATGCTTAAGCCTCGAGGGTCCCTGTATTCGTTAAACCTTCAGATGCAGTTATCTGTAACTAGACCAAAACAAAGGTTAAATGCAATTATTCTGTTTCTCTACAATGAACATGATTTATTTGTTAGCTATCCCTTATTGATAAATGCCAAGTATCCCAATTTCAAGAACTGATCATTTTACTGATAACAAGCAGAAAAACACGGCCAAAGCTAACGATAGCTCTGTTCCTGGAGATTTCCGTCCTTTCTCTTCTCGGGTAAGATCATATAGAAATCTTATACACTAGCTAATCATCCAACAAAAAAAAAAAAAATGTTCTGAGCCTTTCATTATTTTCAGGGTGAGTTTAACGCTAAACATGTATTTCACAAGCTTGAACTATACTTCTCCAACACTGGTGGCATGCATGGTGAATACTATTGCTTCTTTGACATTTATACTGGCCGTTCTTCTCAGGTAACATGTGAAAAAGGAAAGGTAATTAGAACAGTGATGAACAACTGTCCAAATTATGCAAAATGGTCTTATATGCAGATTAGAAGTAGTAAATATTTACAGCCCTCGGGGGATTGCCAAGGTTATTGGAGCTGGGTTCTCGTTGGCAGGTGTTATGACCATGGCGTTGTACAAGGGACCGGCACTGAAGAACCTAGACCATGCACTAATTTATATTGGAGGAGGCAAAACAGTTGTACAAGAGAATTGGTTGAAAGGATCCCTTCTTACAGTTGCAAGTTGCATCACTTGGTCTATATGGTACATAATGCAGGTTTGTCTCTCAAAATCCTTACCTACAAAACCAACAATCTTTTTTCCTATGTGATTACTTATGAAAATTAGTACAAGGGCGTCAATGGAAATACTTGTTTCAGCAGGATTCTTATAGGGTAAATTATGATGACACGTTCGCATGATTGGTCAAATTACAATAACCTCTCTAAAAAAAATAATAACTCACTTCATACTGTTGTAGCTATTACAATGAGATACTGCTGTGAACAGGAAAAATGATAATGGAGAAAAATAGAACCTTTGAAGCAAAAAAGAAATTCATGATAAATTTTCAGATATATTAAATAACTTCAATTTACTGTACTTTCTTAAAAGAACAGAAGAGGAAAATTCATTTGTTATTAGTCCCATCAGTTTTAGCGAAGGTCTTGCTAGAAAGGGAGTGTGTTATTGTAACCTATGAAATGTGAGGGATATTGCTTAATTTGACAAACGTTAAGTATAAAATCGTTATTCACTTTATAAATATAATAACTTGATTATGTGTCTCACATTCTCACTAGAACTAGAAGTGATTACAACTATTTCAGACAAATTCGTAAAATGTTCCTAACTAAGACATCTATTTCATGCACCACAATAACAGACCTAAATTTCGAGAAAGCAATCTTTTCTACATATAATTGAGCATGATAAAGCAAAGAATAACTAACCCACCAGATACTACTCCAGGCATATACGCTGAAGCGATATCCGGCACAGCTTTCGCTGGCAACATGGATGAATTTTGTCGGCGCAGCCCAGTCAGCCATCTTCACAGTTATCGTACAACACAAGCAAGCTGCTTGGACAATCGGTTTTGATATTGATCTCTGGTCTACCATATATGGGGTAAGGTTCAATAGTACATCAATATTTACAAAAAAAAGTAACAAACTGAAATGACTCAACATAACAATGAAACAGGGAGTAGTCATTTCCGGCATAGTGACCTACATTCAACTTTGGTGCACGGAAGCAAAGGGACCGGTTTTTGTTACAATGTTTAATCCAGTGTCAACAATATTAGTGGCAGGCTTGGCATACTTTGTCCTTGGTGAAAAACTATATGTTGGAAGGTATACTATTATATACATTTATGAGTGTGTGTGTGTGTAAAATCTAAAGGTAGTACTCCTAATTACCTTTCTCTTGCAATTGCAGTATACTAGGCGGTATTGTTGTAATAATGGGACTCTACTTGCTCTTATGGGGAAAAGAACATGATGAATCACAACCAAAGCTGAAAGAGTCTGAAGACCAAATGGCGCATATATTACCTTCTGATGGAACTAATTTGAAAGAAGAACCTTAAATTTTCCTTAAGTTTCTGTAGGGGTGGGTCCCTAACCTTCGCGCAACCAAAAGACAAAACGAAAAGAAGAAAGGTTATGTCTGAAGAAACCATTTGTCTGAGAAAAGAGTGCTGAAGCAATCAAATTCAAAGTGTCAAAGACATGGTTCCGCGACATGGATTTCAACTCAAACATAAAATCTCTCAAGTGTTAATAAAGCAAACTGAATATCAGAAATACTGCTTCAGAGTTGTGTCTGTTTTTTTCAACAAATGGTGTTCAAAACATTTTCCAGAGCTGTCAAGCAGCATTATTATGGATCAAGCACTTAACCTCATTTTGAAGAAATATTCTTCAGATTCTGTACATCAAAAGCACCAATTACTCGGGATCCCAGCAACAAGTTTGGAGAAAAATTCGAAATGAAGAAGGAAAATATAAGAGACATACAATGTTACTAAAAAGGATTTGGACACAGGACATTACCATTTCACTCTACATTGCCCTTCTACTCAATAATTAAATATTTTAAAACAAGATCAAGTAAATTGTTAGGCAATTGATATTTCAAATTATCATAGTTGAAGAAAGATAATATTTATTGGACAAAAGCAAGGAATTAGAGGGTGATGGGACTTGGAGAGAGGAAGAGAGGAAGAAAAATAAGGAAAATGGAAGCAAAGGGAAAAATAACATTATTCTTCTTACATTTTATTTTTATTTAAAAGAGGCAGTTTAATCTTGTCAAACAATTACTTCGTAGGGTACTACAGGTCATAGACAATATACTATTAAGTTAAAAACATATATATATATATATGGCCTTTCCTAGAACCAAGACAAATGAGAAAGAAAAAGTACACTAAATCAAGAAGCAAGTACTGAGAAGTAAATTTTTTATTTAACCCACTCAATGAAGCAGGCCTAACTACCATAACATCCATAAGATTACAATCTGAAGCTCATTTTCAAGTTACATGGCCTCCACATAAGGTCAGTCAGTTAAGATGGGGTATCAAATAACACGAGCTTCGTTTTTTAACCTGTCAATCAGTTCATCTACAGAAGAAAGTATAACCCCTGCTTTTCTCTTGGGTGGTTCCGTCACTTGAACAACCTCCAAGTCGGATTTGATTTCCACGTTTAAATCTTGTGGAGTGAGTTTCTTTATCACCTTTGATTTTGCTTTCATTATGTTAGGAAGAGTTGCATATCGTGGTTGGTTCAGTCTGAGGTCAGTGCTGTTAAGATGGCAGAAAGGAAAGTTATCAAAGCCACAAACTATAGATAGTTCCTTTTTTTGTCGGATTAAATCAAAACAAAATCACAATCAAGCCAGTACTGATGAATAACATTATTGTAAGTAAAGAAGATGATAGGCATACTTCTACGAATTGAATTTGGTAAGGAATTATTATGAGAGGATGATTTCACTTTTCAGTTATCACAATACCTATATTTTCCCCTCTATGAATATGATAAAGTTACAAAACCCGAAAACTGAGACAGACTTAACTTTTCTACTTGCAGAGCAAGTTCTGAGAAGCGTTTCTTTAGTCCTCAACTTTGCAGACCGCAAACAGAAGAATTGAACACAGATATAAACAAAACAAAATTTTTATTCTCAGCTTCTATAGAGAAGAGAATATGATTATCAGACCTCTAATTTTATGCATGACCCTGATTAGCTACTGCAGTTTGCAAAGCAAAAACGCTTCTTAGACTCTTTATGATTTGTGTGTGTGTACGTTAAAATTGTTTTAATTTGGTAGAATTAAATGATGCCCTAGTCACAGGTCATCAAATTAAATTTGAGACACCAAGTGCCTCGACCATGTTTCCAGCATAGAGAGAATGTAAAAACGAAGTGAATAGGATAAAATTAATCCATGGCAAAGGCTTGAAATACCAATGAATTACGACAAAATGACCAGAAAGAAGACAAAGGAGGATAAGATCTTTACGTGATCACTGCAGGTAAGTCCAAACACAAAGTCTCTAGACCACCATCGACCTCTCTGTCCACAGTTGCTACTTTATTTTCTTCGTCAAGAACAACCTAAAAGACCCGTCCATAAACTTTTAGAAAGGGAAAAAAAAAAGCGAAATACAAAAAAATAAAATAATAAATTGGGATAAATTCAACCATAGCAAATGAACTGTCTGAAACTTTGAACAAGCACTATGGAGCAGTTCTCAATGCACCCAACAAGTACTCGGTCAACCAGTTCTTAGCTATTGAGATGATGAGATATAGCTAAGGTGACATGTCATAAGTACTATGCTGGATATCGTCAAATGCATAACTCTTAAAAAGTTTCAGGGGAAAAGAACTCCAAAATTTTAAATGCCCCAAATCAGATAGCCTAAAGATGGTAAGCAACATTGCTTTAGTCAAACTCAGACTAGAGCGTTGCAAGCAGATTTGAGAAATAGAACATAAGCAAGAGCGAGAAAAAGGAATAGGACCAAAGAAATGAGAAAGAGGATAGACAGAGCAACATGCTACGTCAAGTTTTATAGTTTCTCCTTAACCCTGTGAGAAAGACAGCCTTAAATATTTACTAATATCACATTTTTATAAGGGGCGCAACCAACAAAGGAAAATGAGATGTGGTGATCATGAGCATGTATCAGTTCTGAAAATTGTTTGGCCTCACAAAAGCATGTATAATATGGGCCTAACCTTAGAGGCAAAGGTGCCTTGAGGCCATTGAAGAAGCCCAGCAATCATTTGGCCAGTCTGGTTGCAATCGTCATCAATAGCCTACATAAATTTTACATCAAAAGCAATATCTGGAGCAGATTGAACAAAAAAGTGCATACCAAGCAAAGGACAAACTGAGACCTATTACATAGTGATCACAGGTCAAAATCCTAAGCCTAGATTTTCAAAGATCCGAGTAAGATAAAGGAACTTCCAAAAAAAAAGTGATAAACAATTCAAACCACTCTCTGTGCTCATGTAAACTTTTACTTTCACAAATGAAAACCTTAGCAAATCATATCAACAGTTTAACCAACATAGGTGCACAAGTTTGATACAAACAGTTCCGCCCTAGGATAATAAGCTCATGAGTTAGGCCTTACTTTCCCTTTGACACAAAAAAAGACTTTCACCTCTAAGTTTTACTCAGTCATAGCTCCCTTTTTTCTTGTTTGAATGTGATGCAGCGTAAATTCAAAATGAACAACTTCTAGCTATCAGAATGAATGAGATAACTGCAAAATATGCCTCCCCAATTCATACAAGCCCATGTCGCAATCAAGGAGAAGTTTAAGTCAACTAGTCATGATATGATGGCTTCGAATATTCTGATAGAATTCTCCCTCCCCTATAGCATTGTCCACACAGAAATCTAAAAGATCTACACACAGAGGAAGATTAAATACTTAGTATCTCATAGAGGATAATGTAAAAGACATGAAATGACCAAGAAGTTGGATCCTGAATATTCTCAACAACATAAACTAGTTTTTCTTGCCAAATAATGAAAAATATTCAGAAAGGTTGCTGTAAATGTCCTGCATAGAAATTCTAAATAATCTGTAACTTGACAAACCACTGATCTGAAGCTTTATAAAAGGCTTCTATGATGCAAGCATAAGTAACGGCATTGCCTCAGAACAATCGTACAAATGTCTAATATTACGTTTCTTTCCCAATTCTGTTTCAAGTTCACTTAGGGGCCGTTTCGTAGCACTTAATACACTCTTACTAGATTAGGAGTAGCGAATCTCGTAAGCCTATTGGAATAGAGGGTTAGCCGGACTATACTAAGCCAACTCTTTTTACGTGTATAATATACTCTAACCCGCTTGAAAAGCAATTGCTCTTGGACAAATAAAAATACTCTACTTCATTCAAGATTCATATGCTTGCTACCAAATAACATTGCAAACTACGTTACCGAACAAACACGTAATCATGCAAACGCCATACTAATAGCTATTTCCATTCATATATAATCATTTCTTGGCAATCAAAAGCCCAAGAACATTCAAGAATAGCCCAATTACCAGTCACTAAATCACAGTATTCAGTCAGTCCTTAATCATCATCACATTGATAAAAAAAATTGAATCTTTGAGACTTCAAAAACAAGTTTGTTCCACCTGTTTCCCAAGAAGAATAAGACCGGGTTTCTCAGTCTCAACAAGAGCTCTAAAAATCTTGGCAATCGAGAGCGGGTAAAGGGTACCCGGACACTCCACGTGGATGGCCCGATCAGCCCCCATAGCAAGCCCTGTTCGGAGTGTATCAGCACATTGGGCCGGGCCCACACTCACCGCCACAACCTCGGAGGCCCGACCCGATTCCTTGATCCGGAGGGCCTCTTCTAGAGCTATTTCGCAAAATGGGTTCATCGACATTTTCACGTTCGAGGTCTCAACACCAGTCTGAAAACAACAGTAAATTCACAAAAAAGATTGAATCTTTAATCTTTTTTCTTGATGGGATTATTTTTTTTTTTGTTTTCTTGGGTTTGAGGAAATAGTTTGTTAGTTTGTTTTACCTTGTCGGGTTTGACCCGGATTTTGACGGAGTAGTCCACGACCCGTTTGACGGCGACCATGATCTTCATGGCTGATCTTTGTGTGTGTTTGGTTTCAGTTCGATATTATGATTGTACCGCACGTGTTGATTAATGAACAAGATAAGAGCAACAAGAGTACCCGTAAAACATCTTCTCAAGTCAATATAATTATTAGTGGCGGGTCAAACTTTTTTGTAAAGGATATGATGATTATATTACATTCTTATAGTTTGGTTTAATTGTCAAAATATATTTGCAATTAAATTAAATCTCGAAGAATGGAAGTAAACGGTGGTAGATGAGTGGTTATAGAGAAAAATTAGGTTAGTGATTTTATGTTAAGATTATTTTACATAAATTTGGATATGGTATGCGTCTCCATATATAAAGACCTTATCCTCGCTACAAAAAGCATTTAACGAGTAGTCTCAATTCCCATCTCAAAGCATATGAGGTCATTTTTGCCATAAGCTAATTTTAACTTTAATTTGGGGTATTTGAGTCTAGCGACTTGTGTGCTTATATCAACACCTTTTAAATATTTGCATCGTCTTTTGCTTCTATTTATCTAATAAAAATAATCGGATTACAAGTTGTTCTGTTAACTTAGTTATATTAAATGAAAATAATTATAACATGATAAGTAGTTTCCAAAAATACTACCAACATTTCAGAAATTATTTTTGTTATCTTAAGTAATTATTTAAGACGCTTTGCAAATACTACCTACTTATACTTTTAAGTAACTTAGAACCAACTTAAAACAAAAGTATGAAAGAAACTATTTCTTTAATTTCTTGCAAACAAGCTCTTGCTCTGATTGTTAATTATCTTAAGTGTGCTTTGATCTCATATAGAAAAGTTCATTTTATTCATTTATTTCGAAATAGTAGTTCATTTTGATTTATTCCCTCTTACACCCATTTATGCTTGCTTCTAGGATGTTTCAGAAGTGAACTCAGAACTACAGAGACATCACCTAATCGTCGTAATTTTAAGTAATTTTATTAAAGATAAAAATCGTTTTATATAGAGAATCACATATATACCAAGAGACACTTATTTCAACATACTATATGTTCGCAACTACAAATCTTCTAGACTAGTGAATAGTGAACTGCCCAAACCTACCCATAAACAGATAGCAAAGACCCTAACACAAATTTTATTTCGGCGTGCTATATAGCCTACAAGCCATTAAACGCGTGGAGAAGCTATTTATTATCGTCATGTAATTTAACAAAAAACTAAAATCTCAAAACTTCATTTATTTATTCTCCATCAATGGTACAGCAACAGAACAAGGTTTAAGGGACCTTAACAATTGATATTTAAAAGAGTTTGGTAGCTAATTTGAATTAGTGCATCATCTAGCGTTAGGAAACATCATTCTCCAGGCTGGAAAACTTAGAGTTTGGTAATGTGTCATTTTACCAATGGAATCTATGGTTAGTAGGGGACCTATCTATCTCAACCTTCCTACCCCAGAAACTTCCAACCAGAAATTATTTTGTGGTGCGGTAATACAACAAAACGGTACAAAATAATTCGAGTATTAGTGTAAATGTACGACTATGATAAAGCATAAAGAAGTTAATACTATATACTATATGAAATATATGCTAACTTAGTCCTTAACGGCAGCACATCATCATGCAACGATTACTTGAAATAATTTTTCTCCTTCTATCTCCCTTCCCCCTCCTCCCCCACCCGCAATTTCCTTGATTTTTTTTTTTTTTTTTTTGTTGTAGTTTGTTAGTTGTCCTTATATATTTTGAAAGTTAAAAAGGAAACACATTGTTAGCAATTCACTCTACACCCAACATAACTATGAATGAAGTCTGTGGTGAAATATTCATTTGAATCATAGTTAAGAAATGAACCCCACACCAGAATCCCACCCAACTTTCTTAAAGAATAAACATGCCATCATTTGATAATTTTGATTCAATCATGATATAAAGAATTCAAAGTAAAAACAAAGAAAAAGGAGGGAAAAGGTATGGGAAAGTTGTTAAAGCAATGATGCTAACAATCATGGATTCAAGTCCAAATTAGATATTAGTGGTCCATCCTTCCTACCAAAGAAAAATCCAAAAGCCCAATACAACTAAAGCCATCACAAATGCACTTTTTTTTTCTTTTTTTTTTTTGGATTAAATCCATCAAATTGCACTTTCAGAAAAAGAAAATTTTCACTGCTATATGAGAAGCTGCCAACAATCCAATCTATAGTGACCTCTGAACAAATCTTACACCTATACTTCTTCTACACCTAAAATATAAAAAAAAATGGTAATTTATAAGAAAAAAAAAAAGAAAAAAAATAAATTTAAAAATAAAAAAAGATCAAGAAGATCTATCTTTCCAAAGCAACTGGTTGAACTTGAACTGAACTTCTTGAGTACCTTCCTTGGCCAAAAGAAAAGAATGATCTTTTAAGTCTGCTACTACTACTACCACTACCACTGCAATCTTCATTAGGACCTATAACTTCAACATTCACTTGCATTTTCTGCTGCATCAAATCTTGAACAGCTAAATACAACTGACTATCAACTGCTGAATCCATTGAAAAAGACCTCCTCATGGGCTGAACTGCAAATTGCTCATCTTTCTCCCTATTGTTTATAAACTCATCTCCCTTGCTGCAGCTCAGTTTCTTCCCTCTCTTTCGCGTAAATTTCGGTTCGATCAACTTTCTTGGAGAAGGACTAATAGACAAAAACTCCCCTGAATTTGAACATTCTTGGATTCTGAATAAAGATTGATTTGTGTGATCCTGTTCTGATGATCCAATTTCAATCACCACATAGTCTTCATCTCTGCCTGTATCAAAGTCTGGATCTTGATGAGAATTGTTTGGATCAATAGTTTGTTCCAAAGGGAAGATCAGTTCATCTCTATTTGCTGATATGCTTATTCTGCATAGAGGGCAATTTGCATTGTTCTGTAGCCAAACATCAATACAATCTATGTGAAACAAGTGACCACAATTTGGTATGATCCTGAGCTTTTCCTCTTCTATGAACTCATTCAAACAGACGGCGCATTCGCAGGATTTTCGGTCTTTTTCGTCGTTAGTACTCTTCTTGAACTTGAAGACCGGGATTGATCGTATTGCGGTTTGATCAAGACCCCGGTTTTCGGTCACCGGGGATTGAACCATTAGAGGGTCTTGAACTCTGCTTCGTCGCGAGATTGAAAAGCGTCGTAGGATGTCGATTCGATGCCAGTTTAAGCAGCATTTGATCACGAATATGTAGTAGCTGACCAGCAAGAAAGCTGTTGCTAGTATGCCAATAATGGCTACTGCTATAATTGGGAAGCCTGTGTGTGATGAATGGGAGGGGCTGTTGATGGGAGAGATATGTTGTGATTGTTGTGAGTAGAGTTTTTGGCTCATTAGATCCATCGAAGAATTTGTTTTGTAAGTAGAAAAATGAGTTTGTTTGTGTGGATCTTGATCAACTTATGAACATTTTATTTGGTGAAAAATAGGTTGTCTCATTTTAAAGATTGCAACTTTAAGGTAGGAATTGAAGAAGGTTTATGAGAGAGAGACTTAGGTTGGATTAAATGGTTGTATTGTACTAGTGGCAAAAAATAGGAGAAGATTTGGATGTGAAGTGTTTGTATATTTATTTAGGTGGTCCTTTTTTTTAAGGTGTGAAATGAAAACAGAGAAAGACCAAAGTGTGTAGGTATTTGGTAAATGTCACGCCGTCTGATGAGGTGGAGGAAAGTTTTGGTTGGCAAGAAATTAAATACTTTATGCTAAAGTTATTTCCGTTATTATTAAATTGGTATTAATACGGTGGTGCTGTATTAAATTTTGCAGATTATAAAAATGGTTGAACATTGTTTGTGACGATTAAAGAAATTAGGTGCTCAAGTTCAATTTCAGTTAATATTGTGTATGATATCTTGTCGAGTTTAACTTATTATCTTGCCGAATTTAAGATATAGAGTAACCGTGCTGGGAATTATTGAAATGGTTATAACCAGATTATTAACATTTGTCCTATTATAGAACTTATTTTGAAGTTTGATAATTAGGATAAATAAGGCAATAATTATATCACAAAGAATCTTATTTTTTTAAGATTGGACCTATTTGTAGTATTTGTGCAAATTCGTTGCGTCTTTAAATATTGTAACCACAACGTAGGCGCAAATTGATGTGTTTGAGTTGCTTACAATCTCATATCTATGGTGGTCACCTTGCGTAATTTGTAGCTTCCAATTTGTGGTCCATTTTATAAGATGCTTGGGACTCCTACTTTGATATTATATTAGTATGGAGGTGCACACAAATTAATTCCGAGTTGAGATTTTTCGACATTTTGATACTAAGGCTGGGTTAATTATAAAATTAAAATTATTAAATTACCATGAGTTTTATTCGAAACTACCTCTTATAGCATAACTGCGTAAGTAATTCATCACGTGGCGGTTCCTGGTGACGGAGATTCTTATTCAATTAGATGTTTATTGTACTTTTACTTGGTATTTTTAATAATAGTGATATCCAATACATGTCATTAAAGATTTAATATTATTGGAAAGAACTGTATTCAATTGAGTGACATGAAAATCAAGACTACCGACTAACTATTATTAGCAACTTATAAATTTAATTCATTCAAATTATATTGTGACGAGTGCCTAAAAAAGGAAAAAAATTATACAAAAATGATTAACGTACAACTTGTCAAACACGAAGTGCATTTATTGCCATGAGCTAACTTGATGATAATAAAGAACTTCTTGGTGACCTAATTTATCTTTAAATTCTTAACAAAACTTTTAGCACCCTTCACGTGGATATGATGGCATGTAAGCATGCAAGAAATGGTTAGAAAAAAGCAAGAAATGAAAGGAAAAAGCCATTATCAATTATCATACTATCATTCTTAGGAGACTTCACTTTCACATTACGGATCTCATTATCTGTACCGAAAATGATTGATTAGGACTTATTCCTCTCTTATACATGCAATAAATTATTTTGCTTTCATATGGCCACGAAATATTTAGTTTAATACTTACGAGAAAAAAATTCAAATCAAAATCACATCGTAGTTAGAGTTTTTAACTACCCCTAAATTTATCAAGGTTTTGACTTTGAATTCATTATTCATGTCCAGGAGTACGTAGAATCTTTAGCTTTCTATCAAATTACTATGAAAAAATTATTTCTCTCAACAAAGAATTGCTATTTGTATTAGTGCAGATGACACTAGAGAAATGGGTAATTATACAGCTCACGCCTGTGGTATGATCTATTTATAGAAATCATTTCTATATTTACAGAGAATTACCCAAACTAGTTACCGCTATATTATGTTTGAGGTTTTACGTACCTCCTACCATTAATTTATAATAGAATAATTTAATGTCATCAAAAAACTATGTTAGAATTCCAAAAATAGTCTTTGTCGTATCACATTCATATATTTACATTTACACTCATATTAAAACTTAAAAAATTAATTACCTGGTAACTACCATTATAATAGTACTATTATTAATGTGAAGTTCGTAAATGAATAAATACTAAAATCATTATAAAACTATCAAAGTTAGAAGAAAAAAGGATTTTCTCAAGAAATAAATAAATTATGATGTTGATTAAAATGCTAAAGCCTAAAATTGTATGCTACATGACTAATAAATTATGCAAAATATATCCCTAAGGTATGCATTAGATACACAAACTTATGCCTCTCATATCTGAAACAATTATGAATTACATACACGGACTTATACATCTCATATCTGAAACAAATTAGACAGACAACCTTCAGGTTGTATATACAATTCTCCAAAAACTCGTGGATTTTAAACGATGGTTAGGTAAACGTGTCGTGTGTGCAATTTTAAATTTGAGGGGTGATTTATCGAGTCAACTCATATTTTGGGTACTTTTGTGTAATTAATTTACCCAAGCATATATTTCATTTGAACCATATATGCATTAATGCATATAGTTAGTACGTAGTTTGATAATTAACGTGAAGGTACTAATTAGAGTTACTTCGAAGGGGATTAGGTAATTAGTTGGAGAATGGTTGCTTTACAGGGTAAAATCAGGACTCGACATTGCTTTATATATAAGCGATTAACCTTTTTAATTGGCTGATTCCATCGGGTAATCATTGAGGATAGACGAAAATGTTTCGTTGCACATGTAACCCATTAAGCCATTGCTCAAATATAAAAGTTTGATGGCCTACTGATGCAAAAGTTACGCATTTCGTTTTTGAATGTCACACAAAAACTTATTATATGATCAGATCGTTATGATCAGACCTTGACAACACACGATGTATGGATTTGGCCACACACCCTGTGAATTATGCATAGACTCAACTTAACAAATATTTATTAGAATTGTGATTAGAAATTTTCCATGTCACTTTATCATATATATGAAAAGGCAGTTATCATACTTTCGGAAAAACAAGGTGACCATCCAGTCATTATGTACTTTTATTCTCAACGCGACATATATATATATACTTAATCTTTTTACATACGAGATGACACATTGCTCTCTACAAACTACCTTAAATGCAAATTCAAATTATATCATCATCCATAAATGTAGCCAAGTTGGTTTAAAGATGTAAATATTGTCCTTGGCTTATTGTTTGATTTCTAATATTAAAACTAGATTCTTGTCCCACTAAGTTTACCTGGTTAACCCAAAATTTTATTCAGTGTGCAATTTAAAAGCAACAGCGGCATATTACCAAGTTATAAAAAAATGGCATTACTGTGAATTGACATATTTTAAGAAATATGTCAAAATAGGCCATAATTACTCCGAAAGCTTCGAAGTAGCCATGAAATTGTACACATTACACACGTTGGATGGTGGGGGTCGGGTTACTAAGTGGAACCCAGGCCAAAAAGCTATTGTCAATCACTAGAAAAAAATAAAATGTAAAAGAGCTGATATATCAAAGATCGCACATAAAGTCAAATTCTATGTAGAAAAAAGGAATCCTAAAAAGTGCACACGTTAGATTATATTTGAATATGATGAATTGGTAATTAAATGGACCGACACCTTCCACACACTATTGTTGACTGATTATAGAAAGACAAAACTAACGCTCTACTGTCTGACGTGTTTAGGTGGGAAAATTTAGTCCATTTTTATCCATAAAATTATTGTTCAATAGTCAAAAGGTGGAGCCTTCAGTCATTTCCTAGCAACCAACATCTTTTCAAAATTTATTACACAAAAATTAACAAGAGTTGGATTTGGAAAAAAAAAAGTGTAGCTTAACTTTGCTAATATATTTTAAAAACTATAGAGCAGGTAAATAATGAAATTGTTTAAAAGTATGAACAATTTTATGGATCAAACTTATATAATGTATAGATATATATTGGCTTTGACATTCCCTAGCTTTGGTATTGTTATCAAACCATTAAGAGAAAATAAAAATAAAAATGAAAAGATCATGCCTCTGAATTAAGAAATGCAGTCTTTAATCTTAGTAGTATTTGTGTACAGCTTCGTCGACGATTTAACAGATTTAAAATATGTATCAATTGATCCTCGTTATTTATATTTATGCAAAACACTGGCTTTCATGTCTACGTAAGATATTGCGCAACACCTTTTTTTTTGTACAATATATATTAATTCAAGAATAGTAATCTTTATAAATAAGATAGAGTTGGTTTTATATTTAAATATCTGTGCTTTAAGGAATTTATACTCTAAAACATGTGCTAATCAAACTCGTTTTCTTTTCCTTTTTCTTGTTTTTTGAGGGTGGTGTACAGATGGTGCGCGTATCTATGTGCTATAGTTGAATTGCCATTTGACTACGCGTAATTTTGCTTTCTCTTAAAAATACTCATTATTCAATATCGGATAAAACTTTATTTGATATAATATATATTTGAATAACGAATAACTGTCTGTCAGTGTCCATTTCTTTTCTAATTATACCTTTAATTATTTATTTTTCACATGATAAGTCAGCGTAGTCATCATCACCGTAATCTCTGTCGCCGTCCCTGAATTTATACTATGCCTGAACACAAGACAATGTCGTTCCAAGTCGGTATTAATATTAAAAAGATATATTATGTTGTGGCTATGTATCCAGCTGGGCTATGAATATGATCAATATTATATATTGTAACAGCTGGGCAAATGATAGTAAATAAAAATTACAGGGTTCCTAAAAGCCTAATTCTCAAAGAAGATTACTCTTTCCTAGTAAAAGTTTTATTGCTATCAAATTGTTTGAAAATATTATTTTAGTCCTTTCAATAGGAATCTAATCTTTTACTTCTCCAGGAAAAGATTAAAGACCCATTTCTTGCAGTCTTGGTCCTCAAGTTGATTGACTTCCAAAACACACACACACACATCTAACTTGTACCATAAGATTAATTAAAGACTACAATCCTAAATTCCCAAGTAATTGTTATTCTATTATTCTAATATATGTCAAAGAAGTCACTCACCATGTTTGTCAAAAAAAGTGAAGATGTCACCATAGGGGTCATAGCTATATATCCTTTTTTTTTTTTTTCTTTTCATATTTTAGTAATGATCTTTCATATAGTACGTAATTGTATTTCTTGGGCAAAATCCTAAAATAACATTTTTTATGTACTATATTACCTGTAGGTAATTGAGTAAACAAATTTACTTAATAAATCCACGTCTCTCCTTTTATGTATGTATAAGTCCCAAATCGATTGGAAAATAGCACATATACTATTTGACTCATCAACAACCACGGGAAAAATTCAAACAATGCCTAGTAAGTACCCGTTAGTTACTAACAAAAATACATAACATCTTTATAAAAAAAGATTTAAAATATCCCATATTCATTATTAGACATTCTGCAAAATGTAAACGTAGGGGCTAGGAATAAATGCAATAGGTAGGGGCTCTACACGAAATAGTATTATGAATTCAATCACTATTTTATGAAAGTCTCTTGTCCAATAAATATTAGAGGAGAAACTGTTGCACATGGGGAGAGATGGAGAAATATATGCATGAGGCAGTTTACTTGGAAAAAGAGTAGCTAGGAAACATCACTCTCCAGATGTGAACTATCCTTATTTTCTTCATGGGTTGTACTGTTGTGTCAGTTTTATAAGATTAACAATTATGTACATAGCACAGAAATATTTGTACAGACATATGTAGTTTTTTCTATATTTATATATATTTTAGTAATAACTGATCATTAGCATATATAATTGCATGCATGAATCTTGAACTACTATTATCTGACCACTTAATGTGTCTTGTCACTCCGTTCTGCGTTCTGGCACGTGATTGGGCGCATAATTTGGGGCTACAGTCACGTGACTATTTGAACAAAGCTGTGAGGCATGCAGATGATGTTGCAGATAAAAAAAGAAAAGAAAATGGTAAGTAGGGGGTCCCGTAATTAGTAATTAATGGACATTTTATCCTGCAGGCAGTATCATATTATAGAGAAATCAAAATTGGTCTTAAGATGATGGGGCCAAAAGTGATGATAATAATATATAAACAACAATCGAAAAGAGAGAAGAACTAGGTACTTGTTAGTTATGTATATACATTGTAAGAAGCAGGCAAAAGTATAACGATTAGGAGGAGTCGGTCTATGCTACAGCATGCTGTAATACAGCCTGCACTCACAAACATGTGGGACCCACACAAGTGGGGCCCACGTGGGTCCCACACATTTTGTGAGAGCAAACTGTATTACAGCATGCTGTAGCTAAGACAAAATTCGATTAGTCCGAACCTATCAAACAGCCTAATTAATGCAAGTCCCTAGGTAACGTAGAACGAAAACATGAAATTAAAAATGGAAACGTGTTAACAATAAAAAAAGACTTAAGTTCATCGTAACTTCAATTTAGGGCCGTAATTCAATTGTGAATCACAAAAAGAGGTTCGATTTGAATATATGAATATAAATTCAATTTTCACCACTAAATCAATCATATCATGAACCAAATTAACATTTGTGCGAATACTACGCAGGTCGAGTTGGCAAACAGAAAGTTGGGTCTAATCAGATAAAACCCTTTTACAAAGGATTGTTGACGTTCTGGATCACAGATAATTATGTAAACCAACCAACACGTTAATAATTAATCTATTAATATTAATTCACCACGTCCCACTTTATCTAACCTTGAATTACCTAAAAAACACTATACACCTAATTAGTAGATCTGACCAAGCCCATAGTCCAACATTACTTGAAAGGCTATCCAGCTCAAGATCTGTTGACGGCCCGTGCTTCTGGTCCAATATGATTGGGTTTCTAGGCAATCATTTGACAAGGCTAAAAAGGTTAAGTCGACTTTCATTATACAAACTTTAAATAAAAAAAATGAGAAAAAGAAGAAGTTAGAATTCAATAGATTTTCATTTTATTTATTCCGAGTCAAGCCCATTACAGTTTAAACGCGCGGATGTTATATATTACTGACATATGCTGCATTGACTGTAAAGTATTTATCATTGTCACAAAAAAGAAGAAGGTGTTGACAGTCTGACAGGTAAGTATAATACGCAATTACGTTGTACACAAGTATTGAAACAACACGATATAGAAGATGTATTGAACAATAAATTGATCTTCGACCAAGAATGCAATTGTTAAGTCATGGAAGTAGTGGTTAATTAGTAAAATTATAAGACAAAAACAAGTTTTTATCTTCACATGGCACAACAAAGTAATTATTATTTAAGAATGAAATAATGAAAATCATTTTTTCACTTTGTTTAGTTTCTTCTACCAAATATAAAATTAGTTTATCAAAAGCAAAGCGCGTAACTCAGGGCCATCACGTAAATGGTAATTACCACTGGTATATAAAATCAAAACATATATAAAATCAAAACTGTAACTTAATTCAAAATTTATTTTTTTTTGTATTTTTTTTCATAGTGTAAATCATAAAAACAAAAGGATAATACTTATTCATTAAAGAAAATCAATAATAGAAATATTAAGAGATGTATATTGAAGACTTTTTTTTTTGGTTCTGTATGTATTCTTCACTTCTAATTATCCTCTTAAAAGAATCAAATTATAAATAATAACGCGTGGCCCGGCCCATAAAACGTTATATGTACGACGCGTTTATTTTGTAGCCGTTGCCAGAGTGAATAAATAGAATTCTTTAGTTCGTACGTATATTTGATTTCACTTTTATTCATCAAAAAAAGTTCTTTTCAATTTTTACACACAGTTCAAAATTCAATCTTTGCAATAACTGTATCTTCTGAAGTTCAATCATCAAGGCGCAACACTGTAAGTACTCATAAATACTCTTTGTTCTTCTTGGATAATAATACGCATTTGGGTTTTAATTTTTGAGTGTTCTTGAAAATAAAAAAACCCCTTCTTGAAAACCCTTTGTCTTCTTGATTTGATTTTGCGAATATGATCTGATTCTGAGTATATATGACGTTCATACACTGCATATAACTGTACTGAAAATAACCAAGATCTGATTTTTTTTTTTCTTTTTGACTTGCTTTTGAGTGTTCTTGAAACAGGATTGAAGAGAACGCTAAAAGTAAAAACCTCTTCTTGGTTAAGTTTCGACTAAATTCTTGAAAACCCTTTGTTTTCTTGATTTGATTTTGCGAATATGATCTGATTCTGAGTATAGGATATTCATACACTGCATACTTACTATAGTAAATATAACAATATTGTTTTAATTTTGGCCTGCTTTTGAGTGTTCTTGAAATAGGATTGATTGATTGAAGATTACGATAAAAATAAAAACCCCTTATTTGGTTAAGGTTGACAAAATTCTCGATTTAGTTTTCTTGATTTGGTTTTGCGCATATCATCTGATTCTGAGAATATATGATGTTCTCATACCACTAAATGGGGGGTTTTTCTTTTCTGATTCAACCCTGTTTGATATACTATTTAAAGCTTTGATTGAAAACGTTTGGTTTACATGTTAGAGGTCATAGACAACCCTACTAAGTTACAAATTGCTAATCCCACCCTTTATAGATTTTATAATAAACAAACAAACTATGGATGGTCTCAGGTTATTATCTGATTTTCCATGTCTTCCTTTCACTCTTTCAGGGTATAGTAAAATGGGAAGAAATCTAAGCCCAATACTGCGGAGGGATTTGGAGGATCTTGACAAGGATGCTGATAGCAGAAAATCATCTATGAAAGCACTGAAATCATATGAAAGATTTGGACTCCAAGGCAAGACCCCTCTTTCTTGCTCAGGTTTCTCAGTCCAAACAAACTGGTATATCATCTAACATTAAAATATGAATTTCCAAGCCCTCATAGCAGCAGTAAATTCTCTTTCAGTACATCAAATATGTTGCTAATGTCTCATAATATTTGGCCTTATCCTGCTTCTTCCACATTATACTAATTTGTGAATACGTAAACTGGACAGATTACGACAGGATTATCAAAAACGTTGAAAGGAGAGAGGCTAGAATTTCATGAAATGACAAGATCATGAAGGCTAGTAGGAAGAAATTGGATCGTTATAAGAAGAACCCCTGGCTGGAATTAAAGATCCAGTATGTACAGAACAAACGGAAGTTGTATAATGAAGAATGTGACAGTTACATGGTAAAGTTTCTAATTGTTACTTAGAACTTTGCAAGAGTATATTTATGATAAATTTCTTAGAAACGTGATTTATGATAAATTTCTTGAAAGAACATATTTGACAAAGTAGGTTAGTGAATAATGTCTTAAACACATATATTTGAGGATATAATGATTAGATTATTGAATTGGTTGAAATTTATTTTTGAGTATAACTTAGTAGGTTTAATATTAATGCCTTTGAAGACAAGTTAAGAAGATTTATGATGAATTTTATGAAAAAGAAAAAGATTTGAGGAATGGAATAGTAGATTTCGGTAAGTTCTTGGAAACCAGTTTTGAGGATGATACAAAGGTGATTTTTGATAAATTGCTTGAAAGAACATATTTGAGGATATGGCAATGTAAATTTGAAATGGATGTATTGAGTATATTTTTTAGAATAAGTCAAAGTAGGTTAGTTAATAATGTCTTAAACACATATTTGAGGATATAATGGTTAAGATTGTTGAATTGGTTGAAATTTATTTTTGAGTATAACTTAGAAGGTTTAAGATGAATGTCTTTGAAGACAAGTTAAGTAGTTTATGATGAATTTTCTGAAAATGAAAAAGTTTTGATGAACGGACAAGTATATTTTGGTAAGTCCTTGGAAACCATTTTTGAGGATGATACAAAGTTGATTTTTGCTGAATTGCTTGAAAGAACATATTTGAGGATATGGCAATGTAGATTTTAAAAGGTTGTGTTGAATATAATTTTGGAGGAAATGATAAGTAGATTTACAATGGATTGTTTGGAAGAATATTTTTATGAATAAGACAAAGTAGGTTAGTGAATAATGTCTTAAACACATATATTTGAGGATATAATGATTAGATTGTTGAATTGGTTGATTTTTTTTTTTTGAGGATAACTTAGTAGGTTTAAGATTAACGTCTTTGAAGACAAGTTAAGTAGATTTATGATGAATTTCTTGAAAAAGAAAAAGTTTTGAGGGATGGACGAGGAGATTTAGGTATGTTCTTGGAAACCATTTTTGAGGATGATACAAAGTTGATTTTTGATGAATTGCTTGAAAGAACATATTTGAGAATATGGCAATGTAGGTTTGAAATGGATGTATTGAATATATTTTTGAGAATAAGTCAAAGTAGGTTAGTGAATAATGTCTTAAACACATATATTTGAGGATATAGTGATTAAGATTGTTGAATTGGTTGAAATTTATTTTTGAGTATAACTTAGTGGGTTTAAGATGAATGTCTTTGAAGACAAGTTAAGTAGTTTATGATAAATATTCTGAAAAAGAAAAAGTTTTGAGGAATGGACAAGTATATTTAGGTAAGTCCTTGGAAACCATTTTTGAGGATAATACAAAGGTGATTTTTGATGAATTACTTGAAAGAACATATTTGAGGATATGACAATGTAGATTTTAAAAGGTTGTTTTGAATATATTTTTGGAGGAAATGGTAAGTAGATTTACAATGGATTGTTTGGAAGAATATTTTTATGAATAAGACAAAGTAGGTTAGTGAATAATGTCATAAACACATATATTCGAGGATATAATGATTAGATTGTTGAATTGGTTGATTTTTTTTTTTTTTGAGGATAACTTAGTAGGTTTAAGATTAATGTCTTTGAAGACAAGTTAAGTAGATTTATGTTGAATTTCATGAAAAAGAAAAAGTTTTGAGGAATGGACTAGTAGATTTAGGTAAGTTCTTGGAAACCATTTTTGAGGATGATACAAAGGTGATTTTTGATGAATTGCTTGAAAGAACATATTTGAGGATATGGCAATGTAGATTTGAAATGGATGTATTGAATATATTTTTGAGAATAAGTTAAAGTAGGTTAGTGAATAATGTCTTAAATACATATATTTGAGGATATAATGGTTAAGATTGTTGAATTGGTTGAAATTTATTTTTGACTATAACTTAGTAGGTTTAAGATGAATATCTTTGAAGACAAGTTAAGTAGTTATGATGAATTTTCTGAAAAAGAAAAAGTTTTGAGGAATGGACAAGTAGATTTAAGTAAGTTCTTGGAAACCATTTTTGAGGATGATACAAAGGTGATTTTTGATGAATTGCTTGAAAGAACATATTTGAGGATATGACAATGAAGATTTTAAAAGGTTGTGTTGAATATATTTTTGGAGGAAATGGTAAGTAGATTTACAATGGATTGTTTGGAAGAATATTTGTATGAATAAGTAAAAGTAGGTTAGTGAATAATGTCTTAAGCACATATATTTGAGGATATAATGATTAGATTGTTGAATTGGTTGAAATTTATTTTTGAGGATAACTTAGTAGGTTTAAGATTAATGTCTTTGAAGGCAAGTTAAGTAGATTTATGATAAATTTCATGAAAAAGAAAAAGTTTTGAGGAATGGACTAGTAGATTTAGGTAAGTTCTTGGAAACCATTTTTGAGGATGATACAAGGGTAATTTTTGATGAATTGCTTGAAATAACATATTTGAGGATATGGCAATGTAGATTTGAAATGGATGTATTGAATATATTTTTGAGAATAATTCAAAGTAGGTTAGTGAATAGTGTCTTAAACACATATATTTGAGGATATAGTGATTAAGATTGTTGAATTGGTTGAAATTTATTTTTGAGTATAACTTAGTGGGTTTAAGATGAATGTCTTTGAAAACAAGTTAAGTTGTTTATGATGAATTTTCTGAAAAAGAAAAAGTTTTGAGGAATGGACGAGTATATTTAGGTAAGTCCTTGGAAACCATTTTTGAGGATGATACAAAGGTGATTTTTGATGAATTACTTGAAAGAACATATTTGACGATATGACAATGTAGATTTTAAAAGGTTGTTTTGAATATATTTTTGGAGGAAATGGTAAGTAGATTTACAATGGATTGTTTGGAAGAATATTTTTATGAATAAGACAAAGTAGGTTAGTGAATAATGTCTTAAACACACATATTTCTCGGATATAATGATTAGATTGTTGAATTGGTTGAATTTTTTTTTTTTTGCGGATAACTTAGTAGGTTTACGATTAATGTCTTTGAAGACAAGTTAAGTAGATTTATGTTGAATTTCATGAAAAAGAAAAAGTTTTGAGGAATGGACTAGTAGATTTAGGTAAGTTCTTGGAAACCATTTTTGAGGATGATACAAAGGTGATTTTTGATGAATTGCTTGAAAGAACATATTTGAGGATATGGCAATGTAGATTTGAAATGGATGTATTGAATATATTTTTGAGAATAAGTCAAAGTAGGTTAGTGAATAATGTCTTAAATACATATATTTGATGATATAATGGTCAAGATTGTTGAATTGGTTGAAATTTATTTTTGACTATAACTTACTAGGTTTAAGATGAATATCTTTGAAGACAAGATAAGTAGTTATGATGAATTTTCTGAAAAAGAAAAAGTTTTGAGGAATGGACAAGTAGATTTAAGTAAGTTCTTGGAAACCATTTTTTAGGATGATACAAAGGTGATTTTTGATGAATTGCTTGAAAGAAAATATTTGAGGATATCACAATGTAGATTTTAAAAGGTTGTGTTGAATATATTTTTGGAGGAAATGGTAAGTAGATTTACAATGGATTGTTTGGAAGAATATTTGTATGAATAAGAAAAAGTAGGTTAGTGAATAATGTCTTAAACACATATATTTGAGGATATAATGATTAGATTGTTGAATTGGTTGAAATTTATTTTTGCGGATAACTTAGTAGGTTTAAGATTAATGTCTTTGAAGACAAGTTAAGTAGATTTATGATGAATTTCATGAAAAAGAAAAAGTTTTGAGGAATGGACTAGTAGATTTAGGTAAGTTCTTTGAAACCATTTTTGAGGATGATACAAAGGTAATTTTTGATGAATTGCTTGAAATAACATATTTGAGGATATGGCAATGTAGATTTGAAATGGATGTATTGAATATATTTTTGAGAATAAGTCAAAGTAGGTTAGTGAATAATGTCTTAAACACATATATTTGAGGATATAGTGATTAAGATTGTTGAATTGGTTGAAATTTATTTTGAGTATAACTTAGTGGGTTTAAGATGAATATCTTTGAAGACAAGTTAAGTAGTTATGATGAATTTTCTGAAAAAGAAAAAGTTTTGAGGAATGGACAAGTAGATTTAAGTAAGTTCTTGGAAACATTTTTGAGGATGATACAAAGGTGATTTTTGATGAATTGCTTGAAAGAACATATTTGAGGATATGACAATGTAGATTTTAAAAGGTTGTGTTGAATATATTTTTGGAGGAAATGGTAAGTAGATTTACAATGGATTGTTTGGAAGAATATTTTTATGAATAAGACAAAGTAGGTTAGTGAATAATGTCTTAAACACATATATTCGAGGATATAATGATTAGATTGTTGAATTGGTTGAATTTTTTTTTTTTTAGGATAACTTAGTAGGTTTAAGATTAATGTCTTTGAAGACAAGTTAAGTAGATTTATGTTGAATTTCATGAAAAAGAAAAAGTTTTGAGGAATGGACTAGTAGATTTAGGTAAGTTCTTGGAAACCATTTTTGAGGATGATACAAAGGTGATTTTTGATGAATTGCTTGAAAGAACATATTTGAGGATATGGCAATGTAGATTTGAAATGGATGTATTGCATATATTTTTGAGAATAAGTCAAAGTAGGTTAGTGAATAATGTCTTAAATACATATATTTGAGGATATAATGGTTAAGATTGTTGAATTGGTTGAAATTTATTTTTGACTATAACGTAGTAGGTTTAAGATGAATGTCTTTGAAGACAAGTTAAGTAGTTATGATGAATTTTCTGAAAAAGAAAAAGTTTTGAGGAATGGACAAGTAGATTTAAGTAAGTTCTTGGAAACCATTTTTGAGGATGATACAAAGGTGATTTTTGATGAATTGCTTGAAAGAACATATTTGCGGATATGACAATGTAGATTTTAAAAGGTTGTGTTGAATATATTTTTGGAGGAAATGGTAAGTAGATTTACAACGGATTGTTTGGAAGAATATTTGTCTGAATAAGACAAAGTAGGTTAGTGAATAATGTCTTAAACACATATATTTGAGGATATAATGATTAGATTGTTGAATTGGTTGAAATTTATTTTTGAGGATAACTTAGTAGGTTTAAGATTAATGTCTTTGAAGACAAGTTAAGTAGATTTATGATGAATTTCATGAAAAAGAAAAAGTTTTGAGGAATGGACTAGTAGATTTAGGTAAGTTCTTGGAAACCATTTTTGAGGATGATACAAAGGTGATTTTTGTTGAATTGCTTGAAAGAACATATTTGAGGATATGGCAATGTAGGTTTGAAATGGATGTATTGAATATATTTTTGAGAATAAGTCAAAAGTAGGTTAGTGAATAATGTCTTAAACACATATATTTGAGGATATAGTGATTAAGATTGTTGAATTGGTTGAAATTTATTTTTGAGTATAACTTAGTGGGTTTAAGATGAATGTGTTTGAAGACAAGTTAAGTAGTTTATGATGAATTTTCTGAAAAAGAAAAAGTTTTGAATAATGGACAAGTATATTTAGGTAAGTCCTTGGAAACCATTTTTGAGGATGATACAAAGGTGATTTTTGATGAATTACTTGAAAGAACATATTTGAGGATATGACAATGTAGATTTTAAAAGGTTGTTTTGAATATATTTTTGGAGGAAATGGTAAGTAGATTTACAATGGATTGTTTGGAAGAAATTTTTTATGAATAAGACAAAGTAGGTTAGTGAATAATGTCTTAAACACATGTATTCGAGGATATAATGATTAGATTGTTGAATTGGTTGAATTTTTTTTTTTTGAGGATAACTTAGTAGGTTTAAGATTAATGTTTTTGAAGACAAGTTAAGTAGATTTATGTTGAATTTCATGAAAAAGAAAAACTTTTGAGGAATGGACTAGTAGATTTAGGTAAGTTCTTGGAAACCATTTTTGAGGATGATACAAAGGTGATTTTTGATGAATTGCTTGAAAGAACATATTTGAGGATATGGCAATGTAGGTTTGAAATGGATGTATTGAATATATTTTTGAGAATAAGTCAAAGTAGGTTAGTGAATAATGTCTTAAACACATATATTTGAGGATATAGTGATTAAGATTGTTGAATTGGTTGAAATTTATTTTTGAGTATAACTTAGTGGGTTTAAGATGAATGTCTTTGAAGACAAGTTAAGTAGTTTATGTTGAATTTTCTGAAAAAGAAAAAGTTTTGAGGAATGGACAAGTATATTTAGGTAAGTCCTTGGAAACCATTTTTGAGGATGATACAAAGGTGATTTTTGATGAATTACTTGAAAGAACATATTTGAGGATATGACAATGTAGATTTTAAAAGGTTGTGTTGAATATATTTTTGGAGGAAATGGTAAGTAGATTTCCAATGGATTGTTTGGAAGAATATCTGTCTGAATAAGACAAAGTAGGTTAGTGAATAATGTCTTAAACACATATATTTGAGGATATAATGATTAGATTGTTGAATTGGTTGAAATTTATTTTTGAGGATAACTTAGTAGGTTTAAGATTAATGTCTTTGAAGGCAAGTTAAGTAGATTTATGATGAATTTCATGAAAAAGAAAAAGTTTTGAGGAATGGACTAGTAGATTTAGGTAAGTTCTTGGAAACCATTTTTGAGGATGATACAAAGGTGATTTTTGATGAATTGCTTGAAAGAACATATTTGAGGATATGGCAATGTAGATTTGAAATGGATGTATTTAATATATTTTTTAGAATAAGTCAAAGTAGGTTAGTGAATAATGTCTTAAACACATATATTTGAGGATATAGTGGTTAAGATTGTTGAATTGGTTGAAATTTATTTTTGAGTATAAGTTAGTGGGTTTAAGATGAATGTCTTTGAAGACAAGTTAAGTAGTTTATAATGAATTTTCTGAAAAAGAAAAAGTTTTGAGGAATGGACAAGTATATTTAGGTAAGTCCTTGGAAACCATTTTTGAGGATGATACAAAGGTGATTTTTGATGAATTACTTGAAAGAACATATTTGAGGATATGGCAATGTAGATTTTAAAAGGTTGTGTTGAATATATTTTTGGAGGAAATGATAAGTAGATTTACAATGGATTGTTTGGAAGAATATTTTTATGAATAAGACAAAGTAGGTTAGTGAATAATGTCTTAAACACATATATTTGAGGATATAATGATTAGATTATTGAATTGGTTGAAATTTATTTTTGAGTATAACTTAGTAGGTTTAATATTAATGCCTTTGAAGACAAGTTAAGAAGATTTATGATGAATTTCATGAAAAAGAAAAAGATTTGAGGAATGGACTAGTAGATTTCGGTAAGTTCTTGGAAACCATTTTTGAGGATGATACAAAGGTGATTTTTGATGAATTGCTTGAAAGAACATATTTGAGGATATGGTAATGTAAATTTGAAATGTATGTATTGAGTATATTTTTTAGAATAAGTCAAAGTAGGTTAGTGAATAATGTCTTAAACACATATTTGAGGATATAATGGTTAAGATTGTTGAATTGGTTGAAATTTATTTTTGAGTATAACTTAGTAGGTTTAAGATGAATGTCTTTGAAGACAAGTTAAGTAGTTTATGATGAATTTTCTGAAAATGAAAAAGTTTTGATGAACGGACAAGTAGATTTTGGTAAGTCCTTGTAAACCATTTTTGGGGATGATACAAAGGTGATTTTTGATGAATTGCTTGAAAGAACACATTTGAGGATATGGCAATGTAGATTTTAAAAGGTTGTGTTGAATATATTTTTGGAGGAAATGGTAAGTAGATTTACAATGGATTGTTTGGAAGAATATTTTTATGAATAAGACAAAGTAGGTTAGTGAATAATGTCTTAAACACACATATTTCTCGGATATAATGATTAGATTGTTGAATTGGTTGAATTTTTTTTTTTTTGCGGATAACTTAGTAGGTTTACGATTAATGTCTTTGAAGACAAGTTAAGTAGATTTATGTTGAATTTCATGAAAAAGAAAAAGTTTTGAGGAATGGACTAGTAGATTTAGGTAAGTTCTTGGAAACCATTTTTGAGGATGATACAAAGGTGATTTTTGATGAATTGCTTGAAAGAACATATTTGAGGATATGGCAATGTAGATTTGAAATGGATGTATTGAATATATTTTTGAGAATAAGTCAAAGTAGGTTAGTGAATAATGTCTTAAATACATATATTTGATGATATAATGGTCAAGATTGTTGAATTGGTTGAAATTTATTTTTGACTATAACTTACTAGGTTTAAGATGAATATCTTTGAAGACAAGATAAGTAGTTATGATGAATTTTCTGAAAAAGAAAAAGTTTTGAGGAATGGACAAGTAGATTTAAGTAAGTTCTTGGAAACCATTTTTTAGGATGATACAAAGGTGATTTTTGATGAATTGCTTGAAAGAAAATATTTGAGGATATCACAATGTAGATTTTAAAAGGTTGTGTTGAATATATTTTTGGAGGAAATGGTAAGTAGATTTACAATGGATTGTTTGGAAGAATATTTGTATGAATAAGAAAAAGTAGGTTAGTGAATAATGTCTTAAACACATATATTTGAGGATATAATGATTAGATTGTTGAATTGGTTGAAATTTATTTTTGCGGATAACTTAGTAGGTTTAAGATTAATGTCTTTGAAGACAAGTTAAGTAGATTTATGATGAATTTCATGAAAAAGAAAAAGTTTTGAGGAATGGACTAGTAGATTTAGGTAAGTTCTTTGAAACCATTTTTGAGGATGATACAAAGGTAATTTTTGATGAATTGCTTGAAATAACATATTTGAGGATATGGCAATGTAGATTTGAAATGGATGTATTGAATATATTTTTGAGAATAAGTCAAAGTAGGTTAGTGAATAATGTCTTAAACACATATATTTGAGGATATAGTGATTAAGATTGTTGAATTGGTTGAAATTTATTTTTGAGTATAACTTAGTGGGTTTAAGACAAGTTAAGTAGTTTATGATGAATTTTCTGAAAAAGAAAAGTTTTGAGGAATGGACAAGTATATTTAGGTAAGTCCTTGGAAACCATTTTTGAGGATGATACAAAGGTGATTTTTGATGATGTATTGAATATATTTTTGAGAAGTCAAAGTAGGTTAGTGAATAATGTCTTAAACACATATATTTGAGGATATAATGGTTAAGATTGTTGAATTTGTTGAAATTTATTTTTGAGTATAACTTAGTAGGTTTAAGATGAATGTCTTTGAAGACAAGTTAAGTAGTTTATGATGAATTTTCTGAAAAAGAAAAAGTTTTGAGGAATGGACAAGTAGATTTTGGTAAGTTCTTGGAAGAACATATTTGAGTCAAAGGGGAAGAATGAAAGGTGATTTACGATAAATCGCTTGAAATAACATATTTGAGTCAAATGGGAAGAAATCTGAGCACAATACTGCGGAGGGAGTTGGAGAATCTTGACAAGGATGCTGAAAGTAGAAAATCATTATGAAAGCTCTGAAATCATTGAAAGATTTGAATTCCAAGGCAAGACCCCTCTTTCTCGCTCAGGTTTCTCAGAGCAAACAAACTGGTATATCCTCCGGCATGCACACCATCTCAGTATATGATGTTCTTGCTAGAGTCCATGGGGCTAGAGACTGTTCTTCAGATAGAGACACTACAAAAGAAAGGCAATTTCCCAACGTTCTTCTCATAGCGTTTTGGACTAATGCTGCGGAAAAAAAAACTCGCTGACTATCTTAATTAGCGATTTGATAAACGTTCTTTTTAGGATGCAGGCAAAAGTCATTATTATTTAAAAAAATAACTACTTCGAAGAGAACGATGAAACAGCTCACAAACACAAAACCCTAACCCGTTATTCCTCTCACTACTTCTCATTCACTCCTCGTAGTCGATCCTCCGCTTGCATTTACCGATTCTCTGCTCGCATTTGTAGATTCTCTGCTCGCATTTGTCGATTCTCTGCTCGTATTTGCAAATTCGCCACTTGCATTTGCCGATTTTGTGCTCGCATTTGCCGATTCTCTGCTCGTATTTGCGATTTCGCCAGTTGTATTTGCCGATTCTGTGCTCGCATTTGCCGATTATCTGCTCGCATTTGTCGATTTTCTGCTCGCATTTTCCGATTCTGTGCTCGCGTTTACCGATTCTCTGTTCGCATTTGCCGATTCTCTGCTCGCATTTGCCAATTCTCTGCTCGCATTTGTAGATCCGCCACTTGTATTTGCTGATTCTCTACTCGTATTTGCAGATCCCCTGTTTACATTTACCGATTCTCTGTTCAATCTAGAGTTTTTGGAAGATTCAGAGCTTCTAAGGCACTCCTCGCTCACAAATGATCTGGATTCCTGGATCATCTTCTCGTCAGTCGCAAGTAAGTCACCGTCATCATTTCTCTGCCATTTCATAGTGAATAGTTGAATTTAATGTATTCTTATACTGATTATGTTGAAAAGGTTTGAGAAAGAGTAGAGAAAGACATGTATGGAAGCTAGATTTAGGGTTGAGCAAGCTGTCGTAGATAGAGCAACTGCTGAGGTTCAGCAAAGAGCTCTTGAAGAAACAATGACTAAGAAGGTTGAATTTGATGCCCATGAGGGTGTAGAATCTCTAATAGGTCTTCCGTTTTTCACAGATCCGGTGATACACACACGAAGCTATTTGTCATCTGTGAGTAAGCTTGGTTGAGTTTATTGCTAGATTCCCTGTTGGCTGGATTGCAGGATCTTCATTTTCCAAATTAAAGTGCAGGAATGTCAAATGGATTGAGTCATTCATATCTTGTGAGCTAATGTTGGTATGTGTTATTGTTCGCTTGGTAGCCGTTGGAGTTGAATTATTATGCCTTTTCACTTTCCATAGGTCTCTTTTGAAACTGAAATATATGTCCATTATGAAGTTAAATTACAAAATAATTTATATGTCCATTATGAAGTTAAATTACAAAATAATTTATTATGAAAGAAATAAATGTATCCATTGCCTAAACCAACTGTGTTTGGTTAAAGAAATTAGTTCTTTGTAGAGGCTGAAGGTGAATCACCTCAGAGGAGTAAAGCTCGGCCAGAAAGGTATAGAAGAACAATAGAGTGTGCAGTGCGTACCTTTATTTTTGTTTATTCACTTGGACTTTTGTTTAATATATCCCCTTGGTGAAATTAAACTTCTGCTGACATGGTTTAAGCAAATGACCTGGCTGTTTATTTTTGTTTATTCACTTGGACTTTTGTTTAATATATCCCCTTGGTGATATTAAACTTCTGCTGACATGGTTTAAGCAAATGACCTGGCTGAAAAGGACATACATGATCTTCATATTTACTTTCTTTAGTTATGTGTTGGTCATAATTCCAGTTCAAAGACTTGATGAATATCTGATTAGTTGATTATTGAAATGCCCATAACTCCCTGATGCAGTCCCTACAGTCAAATTATGTATACCAGTTTGAATTTGCCACAACAACTTACAAGATGGAATGCAAGTGGTGTGAGGGGTCGTAGATGGGTATTGGATGGGTATTACCTGCTCCGGCTCAGAAGTCACAGAAATGTAACTTTATTTGAGCCATTAAGTTCTTGTAGATAATGTTTTCAATATTTTAACTATTAGTAAGATTTTATTACCTGTTTTTCTGTGTATTTCCATCAGAGAAGTACCTGGGGTAGGAATCACGGGGAGCATGGGATTCGAGTTCAATCATTAACATATGTAACAACATTGTAAGTCAATGATATTCTCATACATATCAAGTTCTGATAATTATTTAGTCTTCTTTATGGTTATGTCTAAGTGCATTTTGCAGTGATATAAGTAATTTTGGAAGCTTGCTTCCTACCAACTCCCTCCAAATGTGCAAAGACTGAATGTTTTATTTTCGAGGGTTTTCATTCCCAAATTTCCTATTTTTTGTCTGGTCTTACTTTTTTCTTACAGTACATAATCTTGCTCCTAATCTATGGTGGACTTCACTATTCTATATCACAGATGAACTCTCAAAAGTACCTTTGAGTCATGCCCTCCCCTGTCCCAAATGCAGATTATAAGGAAGTACCTCTATATTGTGATTTATAATGTTGCCATACTTTCATGCAGCTAGGTTTATACATTATGTTTGCATCATGCTGAGCTATCAATCCAAAGCTTCATAAGTTTAAAGGTATAAATTTTTGATTCAAATCTGTCAATTTCATGCATACTATTCCTTGCTTGCATTTACTTTTCGTGCATAACATGCATCTGAAAAGATTAAGTTTTAGAAACTCTTGGATTAGCTTAAGTATGTCATAAGAGATAGCGAACCGATTTCATGTTAACATGCCTGTTTAGAAATTAATTGTCCAATAATCATGCAGGTCATTCAAAAAACCAGGCACCATAATCTCTTACAACTTGACGTTTTCTGTTTTTTAGATCTTATAATGGTACTTTGGGTTTTATTATATGTTCAGCTCCATGCTGGTCTTCACTTCCTGATCTTTCCCGTCAACTCTCATTCTCCTCTTACAGCTCCTTTTGTCGCGCTCATCTGCTCGTAGACGTCGCATTTGCAGATCATCCTCCTCCAAATTCAGTCTTCGTCCCTCCAATTTCAGTCATTGTTCATCTGATTTCAGTTGTCATTCGTCTGATTCCAGTTGTCATTCCTTTGTTTGCAGTCATCGTTCGGCCAATTGCATTCGTCGTTGCACTGCTCGCAGTTGCTGCTCCTTCTCTCAGACGTCCTCACTCACTTTCAGATTTGAGGTAATTTGGCGTTACTGTCCTTTAATCTGTTGTGTCTGCTTTGGAATCTTAGGTCTACCTAAAACTACTTTGTCAATTCAATTTTGTGGAATAGTCTTCATACTTTCATTTGAAGTAATTTATGCAATTTGAATAGTGAAGAAGAATGTGTTGTTTGCTTGAGGGGTGATTGGAATTATATGCATGCGTAGGATAATATAGATGGATCTGACAGATCATATGACATTGGTAAAGTTTGCCAAACGTAGCTGAAGGAAATTATATTATTTTTACCTCATAGAATGGATAATTAGATATGAACAACATTAGTCCTTCAAATATTAGTTCCATAGCATGCTATTTCATTACTTTCAAGTTCTTGATACTACCCAGGATATGTGTTATTGCATTGTCTTCATGATTATGCTACTATAGCTTCTTAAAATATATTCAATTACCTTTCTTGCGGTTACCATTGTTCTGATTTTAAAGACTTTGTCTTTCCAGCTGGATTACATTTAGGACATGTTGCCTCTATATGCAGATTGGATTTTACTGCATAACACCAAAATCATCATTCTTTTCAGGCAAGTATTATTTATAGTGATCCTTGATTTCATCGAGAGTTATTGTGTTGCGCATTATGTTTATTAATCTTGTATTCTTCATCCATTCCATATAGCTGAAAAGGCAATTAGGAATTGCCTCCTTGCATAGCTGAGAAATCACTTCTTTGCAAACTTACTCGATCACAAAGTCAACACCTGGTCAAAGAATGAGTCTGTAGCTTGACGCCATTATATTTGAGTCTTTGTATACACCATAGGAGAATATAGAAGGAGCTAACAAGTCATATGAATGATTTACTTTTTGGTTATTGGTGATTGCTTATAGTAGAAAATTGCTAATAGTTTTACTGATTCACAGCCATTTCTGATTTACTTAAAGTGTTTGATTACTTTCTGAGTTATGTATGTATTATAATGTTTTAGGAGTTTATATGTTTATTGCAGATGACAATGAATTCTAGGGGTTGTATGGGGCGGCGTGGTATGGAGTAGCTGAATGAGCTAGTGAAGTCTTTGATGCAAGTATTTTATGGCATCGATTTGTATAAAGTTTGGAAAATTGAACTTCTGATGCTCTGGAGGATATGTTGTCTTTCAACATGTGTTTTTTGCTTCGCAATTTTAGGATGTTATATTGGAAATGATTTATGGGAGAGCAACAATTTATTGTAAGATGCTTTTGCTTTGCAATATTGGGATGCAATGTTGGAAAATGATTTCCCTTAGAGCAATATAGTTTGAAATTATGTATATTTTTTGATACAGTAATTATTGAAATGAAGATAGAAAAGCTAACTAGGCAAAAAACGAAAAAAAAAAAGAAAAAAAAAAAAAAAGTAAATGTCATACATATACCAGCGGTTTCTCCCCTGAAAGAGTGCAGGCACAAGTCAGACATATTGTTTCCATAGAAGACATTAGCTAACGTTTCTAGGATATCTGACAGCGTCCCAATAAAACAGGTAAAGTTTACAATTCCCAGCGATTTAAAATACCTTTACTAACGTCTTCCCTTCGTTGATAAAAGAGACGACTTATGCCAACGACAACAGAAGACGTAGGCAGATGTTTTACCCACGGTTGTTCTGCCCCTGCCAGCGTTTTCAAAGTCGCTGGTACGTTGTTTAGCTGCATTTTTTAACGCCGGCAAAGAACATAATAAACGCAGGCAAAGGCTATGAAACACTTTCACCAGACAGAGAGGTACATACTGCTTTTGATTTGGAAGGAAAACAGAGGAAGAAGTTGAAGATATTTGCTCAAGTTTTCAAGGTAAGATATAAAGAATTGAATGGTGCGTATTTGTATTATTATCTTTTAGTTTGTTCGTGCAAAATGTGATTCGAGAAATTTCTCATGCTTTCCGTTGGATTGAAGAATTTCTTAGAGTGGATTAGAGAAAATAAAATCGACGTGCTTAGGTAATTCCTAGCCCATTGTCCAACGTTCCTTAAAAGGCTATCCAGCCCAAGATATGTTGACGGCCCGGGCTTCTGATCCAATATGATTGGGTTTCCAGGCAATCATTTGACCAGGCTAAAGAGGTTAAGTCGACTTTCACAATACAAACTTCAATAAAAGAAAATGAGAAAAAGAAGAAGCTAGAATTTAATAGATTTTCATTTTATCTATCTGAGTCAAGCCCATTACAGTTTAAACGCACGGATGTTATATATTACTGACATATGCTGTATTGACTGTAAAGTATTTATCATTGTCACAAAAAAAAAAAAAAAGGTATGTGACAACCAGACAGGATAAGTATAATTCGTAATTACGTTGTACACAAGTATTGAAACAACACATATAGAAGATGTATTGAACAATAGACTTGTGTCTTGAGGTTAAATGCCAATAACTTGCTCTTCGACCAACAATAGAATTGTTAAGTCATGGAAGTAGTGGTTAATTAGTAGAGTTATAAGACAAAACAAGTTTTTATCTTCACATGGCACAACAAAGTTATAGTTATTAAGAATGAAATAATTAAAATCATTTTTTACTTTGTTCAGTTTCTTCTACCAAATATAAAATTAGTTTTATCAAAAGCAAAGCGCGTAACTCCGAAGGTGTGAGAAGGCAATGCGAATTGTGAAAAAAGTAAAACATGACCTTCACCCCTTTCTCAATTGTTATAATGCAAACGGGGAGATCACTCTCCCAAAACTCCCATCACGTAAATGGTAATTACCACTTGTAAGAAAAACATGAATTCTCCGGGTTCCATGATTTACAAAACCCTTTTACTTCACCTATATATACCTCAACACTTTATAATTTCACTTCTCAAAATCCATGACATGCATCTATCCGAAAAATGCTACTACTCACTCCACAAATCAACATTTTACTAGTACTAATCCTACAATTCATCTCACATTTTATTCCCACACAAGGAAAAAACCTACTACTACTTAACAACAATGCCACAAACTCCACCACATACTCTCCATACCTTAGAAGAGTCAAAAACCCTAGATTCATCGGTTGCAAACGGCAACCGTGGATTTGCAAACAAGACGAAAGTCCGGGAATCAGACGGCTTTGCTGCCAAGATAGATGCGTCGACGTAAGTTCCGACGTCAACAACTGCGGCTTATGTGGTATTAGGTGCCGCTTCACAAGACAGTGCTGTAGAGGATTATGTGTTAACCTAAATGTGAACCCTTTTCATTGTGGAAGGTGTGATAATAGATGTCCGTTTCCGAGGGTTTGCTTTTATGGTATGTGTGGTTATGCTCAGCCTTTGCCGCCCTTTCCCTTCCCACCGCGGCCGCCGAAGCCGTTTCCACCGAAGCCGCCACATCCGCCAAAGCCGCCACATCCGCCTAAAGATGGGAGGCGGGCACAGTCTCCTCCGCCGATGGAGTGAAGAGTTTGTTTTTTATTTTATTTTATGATCATGTCTTGTTTCAACTTATTTTACTAGTTAGTTGAATATTGGAGAATCCAGTCTATAAATTTTCTTCATGTGAAATAACTAATAAGCATTTTAATGTAATTTTGTAGTGTTTTGATTGAATTTGTTGCATGTCTTTAAGAAACTTCATTTGCTAAATTATGAAGTTAATTGCAATTATGATCAAAATTGTAAATATATTAAAATTTGTCGCTACAAATGCATCTTGCATTTTATATCACAATTTTTTAATATTGTGATTATAAAACTACATGCATAATATATCTATATAGATATGATCTAGGTAATTAAAATCACTTGTGTTACAAGTAATACATTCTTTAAAAGTGAAAATCGAGTTCTCCTCTAATTAACGAAAACAATTAAAGTAAAGGTTTACAAAATATTAAACAAACTTAATTAGATACAAGTATTATAAGGTGCATCACATGCGTGGGTGGTTCAAATATTGTTCATTTTTATCACTTAAACTTTGTAATTTCTCATTTCTACCACAAAACTAATCATACCACCAAAATGAAACTATTTTTCCTTTCGGACGATTATTTTAAACAATCTTTTTCCATTAAAGAGTTTTCCTTTGTATGTTTTTTTTTTTTTTTAAATTTACTTTTGATTTTAGACTTTCTATATAGCTTTTCAGTTTTATATATAAGAAATATTTATTTTTACGTAATAGTAGTTTAGTCCGTATGCGTGTGGTGTGACTCTTTTGGACTCGCATGGATCTGATTATCATCAACTTTGTAGCGTAAGGTAATATCTGACTAGGCCTTTAACATTTGATTTTCATATATGTGATTGAGCACAACAAGCCCAGATCACCATTGTGATGAAAGGCAAAAATTAGACCTCTAGTTTTGGGGTCAAAACAATTTTGTGAAACAACCTACGTTTAGTTAGTTCGTAATTCATCTTAATACATAGTACGTGTTTAAAACGATGAGCAATCCAAAAATTATCTAATTTCTCAAGCTAATGATCTGAAAACCAAACTTGACAATCACTAATTAGAACTCATGTACAATTCTGCCCATCATATCATATTAGAAAAGAAAAACATTTACTCTAAATTTGAGATGTTTTGCATACGAGGAAACGGAGTGGAAATTCATATTTCTTCGGCCAAGCCATATCATTTTAGTATTAGACAATATCCAGTTACAAGACATGACTAGGGTTGCTATACAGAGGATAGTCTTATTAGAAGGATAAATAACTACTTCTCACACGGGGTTTGTTTAGATGATGTTGTTTGCACGTTACTACATCTAATTTGGTGATTAACTGATTGCGCATCTTAAGAATAATGACTACAAGTTCATACAAAAATTATAAAAAAATAAAAACAACTCTACTCAATTTCTATTGGAAGTTTTAATTGCAGAGAACTATGAATAATATTGGTAAGTCAATATTAAATTACTCTATGAAGCGTTTTATGTTTCTTTTTACGTTTTACAATTCGATCATTTGCTTGAATCAAATTACTCTATGTCAAGCGTTCATTTAAAACCAAGTTATGTAGCATCTGCATATATGATATATAGTCACTAATAATTAGGGCGCCAATAATAAGGACTTGTGGATCAGGCTAACATTTGCTATAGGATCGGAGTAATGTTGCTCCTCGAACGACACATATTTGGCAATTATCTATTAGTACAACAATGTTTTTCGGCTTCCAATAACAAACCAATAATTCAATATAAATGTATTAACTGAAGTTAAGTCGTTACAGTGTATTTGCTATTGCCATGTTACGATCAGTGTACTTACATCGAACATGTCTTTTTCTATTATTATCTGTCTAGCTAGGAACCAATATATTATTGGAAAGAAACAAAGTCCCTCAGGTGTCAAATATATGAACAGAGATTTTCTGTAACAAACAAGATAACAACGGTTTTTCTAGAGAATAATGGGGACATTATACAGTATAAAAATAAGTTTCTGTTCCTAACACACGTTTAATTAATAAGAATTAAATTATCATGAAATGAAACAAAAAATTATTCGCCCGATATTGATTCAACTTAATCAAATGAGTTTTTGTCTGATTCAACTTTAGCAAGGGAGTTTAATTTTGTTCGTCAATTTTTCATGTTCTAGCCAAAGCAACACAAGTTGTGTGAATGACATGTCAATTATTGGAATGAAAATATGCTATATACTGCAAGAACTCGTATTCTTGATTATGTCACACCTGACATCAGAAGATGATTCACACCAATTTGGACCAACTTTGATCAATATCAATTCCTCCACGTGCGCATCTGAAAAATTCTTCAAACCAACACTTTCTACTCATTCTTTTATATACTTTCTCTTCCCGTTTCATTTTTCAATCACAATGAAATGATAGAAAGTAGTACGTGATCATAATTAATCACCAACATGCAAAAAGCAAAAACAATTTATAGAAGCTAAGAGAAAAAAGAATTTCAAAGCCACCACATTGACCAGCCCAGGTACACTGCATACATACATTCTGGACCAACGACCTTGGTCTACATGGAAGATTCTATCCCACGTGGTACAATGTCCCACCCCAGACTGCCACGTGGCAAATTATCGGCCCTTGTTTTTAGTCCAAACAACATGTACTTTTTTGAATTTCCCGGCAACATATATAAGTGCCACCTCACTTAACCATTTTGCCCACAACCTAATAATAATAAAATTAGACATGGATAATAATAGAGGGAAGCGTGGACAACATGACGCCGGAGAGATTAAGTATAGAGGCGTTCGCAAGCGTCCTTGGGGGAAGTACGCGGCGGAGATACGCGACTCCGCCCGACAAGGTGCACGTGTGTGGCTCGGAACGTTTGACACCGCCGAGGAGGCGGCCAGAGCCTACGACAGGGCGGCGTACTCCATGAGGGGTCACTTGGCAATCCTTAACTTTCCCGAAGAGTATAATTTGCCGAGTAGCTCGTCGCATTTTGCTCCGGGTTCGGGTTCGGGTTCGGGGCAGGGGAAGCAAGTGTTTGAGTTTGAGTACTATGATGATAGCTTGCTGGAAGAGCTTCTTGATTATAGTGATGGAAAAGAGAAGAAGAGTTAATTCAGCTATTCAAGCAATGCAATAAAAGGGAAAGTAATAAAATAAAAAGAGCTTAAATACGTACCCCAGGATCATATAGGTTTCTCTTCTTTGGTTAGGTTTTATTAATTTCCCTTATTTGGTTGGTATTTATTTCTTTTTAATCTCGTCCTTCCCCATTCAATTGATGGGTAGTTCTCTAATAGTGTTTGCCAAACTCTACGTATTATTTCTTTTGGGATCAAACTATGCCTTACATTATATTGAAGTGAGGTAAAATTTATTTACGTTTTATAATTCTCAATATTGTCTTTAACAATTTTTTTTTTTGTTAGTGCATATTTTATGCGATCTCTATTTATAGATGAAATGGAAAATAAAAAAGAAGTGTGGCAAAAAAGATTGTATGTGGTTGGTTGATCATCTTATGTGGGGACTGGTTGCTCATTTATATTGTGGGTGTGCTTGAAGGGTGGCAATAAATTGATAAAATGCCGAAAGTCAATCTGTTTGTAACTATACTTATTTGAAGGTTTAATATGGAGAGGAATAATATTTAAGTATAATATGTCTCATTGTGCACATCTGTAGTTTTTTGTCTGAGTTGTTGGGCATTGAAGATCGTCTTCACATTTATATCTTTTGGACGTTTACTCAATTATCACCTCATAAATATCTAAACTGATAGAAAAGAAAGACACTGTTGTAGTAATAATATTCAGAGTGTGATCGGCACTTTTTGGCAAGTTGACGATGTCCCTTTCGGTTTCATAAAAGACAGCAAACCACTTGTACGGAAAACTCAATGCTGTGGGTCACAAATTTGTTTTTCTGAAAATCTTGACTTTCCGGTCTGATTATTTTATATACTACATTAGAAAGTCCACTGATCGTGACGGTTTGGAAAAAAATGGCAAACCTGCAGTCACCTGAGTGACGATTTATAAGAAATTAAATTCCGTTTATCAGGAAGTTAATGGCCCGGTTTGGATGTAACTACGTTGCAAAAGTCAATCATAAATATATTAATTAAGATTTGGCTTAGTTAATTAAGCTAGTTAAAGTGAACTACATAACAACTTAATTATTTGTTCATATACATATGATTGCTAATGGAAGTGTTTTAGGAAGGGGAGATGCGAGTGAATTACGGGAAGGGAAGAAAAGTAAAGTAAAATATAGATGTCACGCCCAAAAATGTAAAAATGCACCGTGAACGGTTAATGAATCAAAATTTTTATACATTTCCTCAAAAATCACCGAAACTTTTTCCATTTTTGAATTCGTCGAGACAAAACTTAGAATTAGTTTTTAGTTTCATTACATCTACAATTTTTACGAAGTCTCCGAAACATGTCAATCTTTTTTTTGAAAATTACAAAACGTTTCTAACATTTAACAGACCGAAACATATGTCGAAACCGGAACTTTGATCCATGAGCAGTTGTGTCACCAAAAAGAGAACGGAGCCGTTTAAAAATCATCTTATTGAAACTAGCTAGGGATAATGCATAGAACTTCCATATGGTTTCAGGGTGGAGCCAGAATTATGGTTTAGGGCGACAAAATGTAAAGAATTTTTGTATAAGTGTAGAATTGTTTATCAATTAATTCATTTACAAAACATTAAATCATCCTGAAAACATAAGTATTTTAAGAAAATTTTTAAAATTAAAAAAAAAAAAACTACGAGGTTACAAAAACCTAATAACTTTTAAAAATATGTGATACATAATAGAGATATTGTATACCTTTGAAGAATATTTATGTTCATTTCGACATCTATAATTGCATCGCATGCTTTATGGAGATATTGATATATAATAGAGACATTGTATACGAAGAATGTTCACTTCACATCTTTAATTTTATTCAAGCTTGTGGAAGCGCCATACAAATATTAAAATGAATAGTTTAATATTTTAAAACTTTCAAAGTCACTCAATAACAAAGGAATCAGGTAAGAAGCATTATCTATGCCAAAATAAATTTTAGATCAACAACATTAAGTGAAACTCTAGTTATAAAAGATGATAAGATTAGAAGCACCAAAGGCAGCTAAAAGTACATAATCCTATCAAACACACAACTCTAATGTTAAACCTTAAACCCTTGAATTTAGTCTATTACTTCATCTAGACCAAGTCCAAGAGTCATATACAAGATTATATATTCAAGTCTCTGGGTTTTATTGTGGTTGGCCTGTGCTTTTACAAGGTTAGGTTGGGCCATCTGGCCCAGTTTGAGTGCAATGAAAAAGATGTTGGGGGTAATAGCAGAAACCGCATAGAATGTAAACTGGGTCATATAGAGCACCTCCCAATTTCTTTTACGTACATACCTTTTAATCGTACGTCTAGCTAAGATAGTTGGAATCAGTTGGCTCATAATTAATGACGAATACAAACCAATATTTATTCATATTAAATACAAAATCCATGTAGGGTGCTCTACTTGATCAATCAAATCTAAGACACCTGTCATGCATAAATATATTGCGAGTTTTGAACTTGGGAAAAGAACAAATAGAATAGAAGTGGAACATAAATTAGCAAAAGCTTGATCTTGATTCTCGAATTAATGAACTTTGATAAAAGTTGAAAATGTCGGTGTAAGACTTTACGCTATTAGAAAGTCGCATAACATTGGTGATCTAGTTAGTGTGCATGATTCCTACGAACATTTCCATTTCAGATTGGCATCTGTCACGTGTTGCGTTGAATTTTGGTCGTTATCTTAACAGAAGATTCAGAATATATATATCTAATATTCGAAGACCAATAAATTTGATGATAACGATGCGTGAATTATTGTTTGTTTTATGTGGACGCAGTTAATCTTCACATCATATTTTTTTCGCCAACTTGATAAAAGCCTGTTATGCTATATACGGGGTCGCATCCATAGATGATCTTTCATATTTAACCATTAATATGCATTCGTGCAATTTGATTCCTGGCCAATCTGGTTAGAGGATATTTCTTGTCTTGAAATATTTTAGTTAGAGTCATATAGTTAAGACTTACGCATTGTATATTTTTTTCGTTGTCTATTGATGGCAAAAATAATTGAAAAAAAGATAAAAAGAAAAGTAAAGAAAACAATCGGATCAATAAATAAAATAATTGTAGCTCAAGGTTAATAGCGAGGTCCCTTAGTTTTTGTTTTGGTAACCAGAATTAGTTAATTTTGAAAGTTAATCCAAAAATTTCTCGCTGGAAATGTATGAAAAAGATATTATGCTGCCATTGATTTTGAAAAATGGGTGTTTAGCATGTTGCCCCCTAAAAATAAGTTTCTTTGACATATTGCACTCGTAATTACAAATTTAACAGAATGTACCCTAGAAATGTAATAGGATGCACCCTCAAATTAAGTTGAGAAGGATAATATAATTCACTTTTAGTACATTACTCAATTTATTCATGAAAATTATTTCTAAAAGAAAAATAATTTACTTGACTACTTGAAGTATGAAATGTCATTTTTAATAATTTTTAGTATATTATATTTAATTTGTTTATGCATTTTGAGTTATTATAACTATAAAACTGGTTTTTAAGAACACTTTAGGAGTGAAAATGAATGTAAATAATAAAAAGATTAAACCGCAAGAATGTCTTATATAAGCACTTTAAATATATATAAAAAAGGAGGAAAAATTACTAGAAATACCTTCCACATAATGAACTAAATGACTCAATGCCAAAAAAATATAATTCTTGGGTGCACTTTACCAAAATTGATCATTTCTATATTGCATTTTGCTAAATTTGTAATTACAAAGTGCAATGTGCCAAAATAAAAACTTATTTTCAAGGTGCAACATGTTAAACACCTTGAAAAATTATTAAATAATCTAATCAACGTGTATAGGAATGTCAAATTATATATATATTAGTATCTTTGAGAAAAGAAATGTGTTTGAACTCATTTGTCGGTTAAGCAAGCAGGAACCATACGTTATATGTATAATAGTACTAGTGCCAAATAAAATAATAAAATGTGCTGCTTAAATCTTCTTTAATATATTAGAGTGAGATCCATGATCTTTTTTTTCTCTCTCATCATTTTAGTACTAACACTAAAATAGGTTATATACAAAAATAATAAATATGAAAGTATGGTATATACATGTGTGTGTGTGAGGTATATACACGTGTGTATCACACACACACATATGTATATGTGCTACGTGAAGTTATATAGCCACTCGTGAGATAGGAGTCGACAAGAACATCTCATTTGCAAAACTAGTGAAATCTTGTATTTGTCTTTTCAACTTTAAAGATAGATAATGAGTCGAAAAGAAAATGAACTTCAATAAAAAGTATAGATCGGTTTTGGAAATTCACTTGCGGTAAAATATAACTAACGTTACATTATAACTTTTGACAATTATGTTGAAGTCATCCATATTTTATTAACAAGAACAATCGTCATAATTAATTATTTTAGGTCTTGAAAAATAAATAATTCATAACCGAAGATAAATTGATTATATAAAAAGAAATGCCTGGCATATCAAATGTTTGATGAAAAAAACCATTGAGGTAATCTTATTTGTAATCTTTATCAGAAAATTTAAAGATAAATCAATGTAAAAAGAAATAGATAAATATTTGTTAACATATCTATATCTCAAAAGAAGTTTACAATTATGAATTAGCGATATATAAAACCACATGCTGCACATGCCTCTAAGAGTCATTTGCAATCTATTTTAACTTTCACAGGTTAAGTTACACGAATATATATATATATATATATATATATATATATATATATATATATATATATATATATATATATATATATATATATATATATATATATATTTTTAATAATCAAGTTTACGCATAAATAAATCAAGTTATATCTTTCGAGTAAATTCTTTGTCCATTTGCATGATTCAAATTTAACATAAAAATTCCTGACAATTGATCAATGCCATTGTCTTAATAGTTTCTACATAAAAAGAATCACATTTAGTTGTTACAAAACCTTGAAAGAGTTAGAATCGTTCTATCTAAAGCAGATACATGGTAAGGACCATATCAAAACCACCTTTTTTTCTTCTTCGAAAAAAATGAAGAAGGAAAATACCTAATAAATCATAAGTTTATAGAAAGTTAGTCAGAAATAATATATCAAGTCACAAAATTATTGTAAATCTAAATGGCCATATAATATTAGTACGAGGTTTTTCCAAATTACATACAATTAGAGGGAGTGCATGAGGGTTTGTGAATTTAAGTCAACTTTTGAAACTACTTAACTGACTTATGCATATCCAGCAGTTTTTCCACCTTCTGATAACTAATGAATATATAAGCAGAAATATGCAAGAAATTAATTCTGAAGCATATACTATCTCGTATTAAAAACCCAAAAGAAAACCAGTATATAAAAACCTTTATATGCATCAAGCCATACTAATTCACTCTCACTTCTTCTTCTTTTTCTCCGATATATCAAAAAGCTCTTCCATCAAACTATCATCCAAATACTCCAACTCAATCTTCTCTTGCCTAGAACCAAAAGAATTGGAACGTTGTCCAACTGAAGAAGAAGCGGAAAATGTTGGATTATACGGAGGAATAGCTAGTTGTGAATAGTATTCGTGTGGAAAATTTAAAGTTGCAAGATGACTCTTGAACTTAAACGCCGCTCGATCATACGCACGTGCCGCCTCCTCGGCCGTGTCAAATGTTCCGAGCCACAAGCGAGCTCCTTGGCGTGTGGGGTCGCGTATCTCTGCTGCGTACTTCCCCCAAGGCCGACGCCTCACGCCGCGGTAGCGAACTTCTTCCTTTTTCTCCTCCCTTTCTTGCATGGCCTTGCCTCTTGAAGTTGAAGAGCCTTCCATCTTGCTTGGAATATATTAATTGGTGGTTAAGAATTCATATAATTATGGGATTATTTATATGCGAGGTTGATGATGATGGTTGTAATAAGTTGTAAGTTAAGCTTGAAGAGACCAATGAATTAAGAATTGATGCTCTATAATAGTTTTAAGGATGGTTGTTCAAAGATATCAAAAAATTGGATTTCCGACCAAATCTAGTGTGATATTCGAAGTGATGGACCGAGACCTATCACAGTGTTTAAAATTATATGATTATCGTGGCATAAGTCAACTTTTTAAAAAATTACAGCAGTAAATGCAACGCGTTCCATCAATATTTTCTTGGGTTAATTTAAAGACATCAAAACTCCTTATTCTATACTTCATCTTGTAACGTGCAACATATCATCATTTATATATATTGCAACCGGTTCTTCTCATTTGGTGCATGGTTATTGAAAATATGAGGGGATTTCGTGCGAAAAATAACACGAAGAAGTTTGGAGCATGACTTTTCAAATTATAAGGAGATTTCGTGCAAAAAAAAATTACGAAGAGAATCGGTGCAGGTTTTATTTCGTGCAATAAAATTTTACGAAGAGAATCAGTGCAGGTTTTCTAAAACAAGGGGGTTTTATATATGCATTTCTCCCATTATACTATTGAGCGGCCGAATTTGTGCTACAAAAAATATAGGTGAAAATATGAAAATCTGAATCTGAATTTGATTTTTTCTTTTACAAAAGCATCAATATTATTTTGTTATTAATAATTCACAATATCAGTTTTAAATATTGTAGCTTTGCAAATCCACGCATTAAACCTCCGCCACAAGAGCAATTACTGTGGTGCGAAAATTCCATGACACGATTTTCTACGCTAAACAATGAGTCCAGAAAGTGTTCGAGAGAAATTTACTTTTGGTAAAGAACAGAATAATCTTTTTTTTTTCTCCCAAAGAATCACATGAATCTAATTCCATGTCACCATGAAATAATTAGCTAAGATTGCCCAGTTGATTCCTGAATTTGCTGCTTAATTTCTAATTATATTTATTCTCCTTTGTCCTTTCTACTATCTCAAATTTATAAGCTAAAAACTGTTTTATGGCATAGGTTTAATTCTAAAATTTGGATTAACACCAACAATATTAATTTAGTTTTGTCATCCATGCACGTAGTTCTTAAGGACTGTGGAAAATTTAACGTACAGAATTTTGATTTGATAGGTTCTACATGCAAATATAGGGCTAATTGCAGCAAGCCCCCCAATTTATGGGGTCTATTGCACAATGTCCCCTAACCTATGAAAATGTGTAAAATGTCCCTTAACCTATTGATTTTTGTGCGATTTGCCCCCTGATGTCAAATCTGAAGGACAAACAATTTAGACATTTGTCCAAAATGAACGGTTGATCAACGACTCAGTGGTGAAATTGCACAAGTCAATAGGTTGGGAGTATTTTATACATTTTCATAGGTTATGGGACAAAGTGCAACAAGCCCCATAGATTAGGGGGTTTGCCGCAATTAACCCAAATAGAAGATGGACAAAACATTCAAGATCATGCCACTTGAGAAAATTCTAATAAATGAATTGAGAATATTATGTCGAGGTGAGAAAAAGCTATAGTTTAAACGTAGTAAGTAAAAGCAAATTTGACGTCGAACGAATTTGTTTCTGTAGAAGCAAATAATTATAGCTGGTGGAGCACCTATCTGATCCTAATGGATTAGGATTTAGGACCCACCATAACATTAATCTAGCCGAAGATACGTATGTGCATGGACAATCAAATTGTTTATTTAATGTATTGCTTTTCTCGAGGTCAAAAGAAAATACCATGAGTTGTTTGAAAGTGAACATATGAGAGGACATGTGTGATGTCAATAAACTTTAGTGAACTAAAATTATCATCCATTTAATTCGCTCATCGAGGTAGACTAATATTAATGTGTTTTCTTAAATAAAATAAAGGGATAATTACGGCTACACCCCCTGAGCTTTGGTATAATTACAGATACCTGAGGTTTGAGAAATTACACAGACCACCCCTAAGGTTTGCATCAACCTTACAATAAAGTCCCTCTATTGAATATATGGATGAAAACTTCCAATTTTACCCTTGTTCCATTTCCATTGATATTATACAAAGTTTGAGTAGGTTTTATTATATAAACTTAAATAGTATTTTTTAAAATTCTACAAATACCTTTATAAATATCAACATAAAAATTATACTATTAAAAAAATACTAAAAATAAAAAGAATATTTTTTTTAAAAGAAACACACATCTATTTAATTAATTCATTTATTTAAATTTAGTTATAAATGTTTAAAAAATCATATATTATTTTAATGTTTACTAATTATAGTTTCTTCGAATAATATAAAATAAAAGAATACAATATGCTTAGAACTCCTCATTCATCTCAATTAGAAATGCACAAAAGAATGAAGCAAACATAGGTTTCTTGATTTGCAAATTTAATAATATTTTAGTATCAAATTTATTAAAAAACTAAAAGAAAAAAGAAAGGAGAAAAAATGAGAGCTCATCAAACCAAAAAGAAAAACCAATTAGCCTTTTGAAATTAATTTAGATTCTCTAACAAAATCAATGAAGGGCATAATTGTCTTTTATATGGCATAAGTTAGTTACATGGGATATGAGTATAATTTCTCAAACCTCAGGGGTGGTGTCTGTAATTACACCAAACCTCAGGGGGTGTAGCTGTAATTATCCCTAAAATAAATAAGCAAGCATAAGTTGAACATTTTGCTCCTCTTAATCAATAGGTAGAATCTAGAAGTGTATATGATTTCGAACCTCCGTCAAGTGAAGCTTTTATTTTTATTGTTGATTAATTCTAGTCAATTATATAAAGTTTTCAATTCATGACCGAGTAGTATTCACTTGATGAATTCAATTAAATCATATTTTTTGAAATACTAAATAATGTTTCGATCTCCAGATAGTTTCGGTAAGAAGCCAAATGCGATCTTAAACAAATAGATTGTAAATTAGTATCGATTTTTGAAGTATATACAAAAATAATCTAGTAAATATTTTGGAGAAATCATGATAGTAGTTGTTGTTTTGAGTTTAAAATGTATAAGTCTATTGAGTCAAAAACAAAAACAAAAACTCGTGCATTTTCTTTTGTCATCCATGTGACATTCTGAGCTAGCATATCACCAATTTTAAGAGACTGCAATAATAGTCATGTTTTGATTATTTTGGAAAAGATAATAATGTTAAGTGTACTAAGTTGAATATTTATCTTCTTTTATTTGGATGATCAGCAGTAGAATTGTAAAAAAATAAAAATGTTTCATGCTAATAGTTTTAAGTAAATATTCCATCATCCAATGTACTTTCATTGTAAAACAAACAAAAAAAAATCTCTATTTTTACCTTGCGATCTCTCAAATTGGTGACATGATAACTCAGAATGCCACATGGACAACAAAAGAAAAAAAAAACAGGCGAAATCTAATGTTTAAAAATGAAAGATTAAAACCACAAATAATAAGCTCGTTAAAGATAAGACTGAAATGGTAAGTTATTAAAAAAGAACTAAAATTGTATGCAAGCAAAAGTTAATAGATCAAAGTTGCAAGTAACCATGTAAGGAAACTAAAATTGCCATGCTGACCAAAATTACATTTTGTCCTTGTATGTACAGTAGCATTGTAGTTGCATGATCTTCATGCACCTTCAGAACATTTTCGAAATGTTCTGCCCCTTGCTGTCATCTTGTTTCCTTTATTTATTTTTTGTCTTTGAAGTCCAGTTATTTCTATAGCATCTACTGTGATAATTGGGATCTTGGGTTACAGTCAGTTTGGGTCCGAAAATGACACTTGGACAATGGGAAAAGATAAAAAAAAAAAAAAAAAGAAGCATTTTGATAATGTTTTGTCGACAGATACTCTTCTATCTTATTAGGAGTTTTTTTTTTTTTTGTTTTTCTTAATTATTCTTAGCCTCCATTGTTTTTCCACAAAAGATTACCTTTCTATTTTCAAAAAAACAAAACAGAAATTTTTTGGTTTACAACTTAATTACTTCTGCCTAGCTACTTCCTAGTTAATGTTGAGAGTTGTTGGGCTGCTCTTGTATTTTTAACGCTCATTCAGTTTATTATGTGTTCCGAAAGGATCAAATGAACACGATTTGGTCAAAAATGATTGTTGCACTAGCAGTTGTTTGTTGTCGTTGTTCAATCCCCAAAAAAAAAAAAAATCAAAATACTTATTTGATTAGTAAATTATCATTACTTCTTTAAAAGATTAGACAGGTGTAACATCTTAAATTTCTTTTACCAGAATTTATAAGAAATATGTTTTAAATTTATTTAAGCGGGGTACATTGGTTTAGGCCTAAATAATATATTACTTTGTTTCTAAACTAGGCCCAAGACTCAGTAATGGGCTATGTTATATCCTGGGCTAGTTCGATGATTAGAGCATTCTGACGAAGGTGCGTGAATTAGGCTAGGCCCTGAGTAGAAGAAGGTTCACTATATTAACATTTTGTTTACAAAATGTAGCTTAAAAATATACTTCTTTTTCTTTCTTTTCTGTTTTGCAGCAAAAGTAGAGAATTTAGTAACAAAGTTTATGATTCAGACACATCAGAGAAAATACAGCATGATATGGAATTGTTTGGTATTACATAAGTTTCTTCTTGACCAAAACAATAGTCACGTTCTGTTAGGAACTAAATATATTAAATTGAATTGAAATTGACGTTGGAATAGTATTCCCTTAATTAGTCTTTACCCAAATCTATTGAGACAAAGCATTCAAATAATGTCAGCTGTTATTTCAAAGCAAAGCATTTTGACATAGGTATTGGAATATTCTACTCTTTACAAAGGTAAGGTTGGACTAATAAGGCAAAGCATATGACATTTTAATAAAACATGAAGTAGTAGAAAACAATTTAAAGATTCTTTGAAACTTCGATCTTGGTCCATAAATGTTTTTGCTCAGCATTAATGTATATGACATAATAAATTGTTTTGAACAAATAGTCATGCTCGGACCTTAAGATTTTTTAAACCGCCAAAAGTTACCCAAAAATTTGAATGATTTTTCTAATTAATAATAGTCGGGATTTAAACTAATGGGTAGTGGATAGCAAAGGGTACGTACCTTAGCACATGAAATAAAGTTGAGCTAAATGTACCAGGTTTAAATAAAATTTAAATTTTTAAATGAAGATAGTGGTTACCACCCTTCCAACCTTTTATTTGTTCCTTCTAATTAATTTCGATATATCTCAACACTATTGTATTAATTGAAGGGCCCTAGTTGTAGTATAATAGATGAATTCTACTTTCACTAGTTCAAGTTGACTCTGTATGAGCACGTGATCAAAATGTTTATTAACCACGTTGGAATTGGTCTTTTTGTTTTAGACAATTAACGTTGGAATTGGTCTCAACGGTTAGATACACTGCATTTTTGTTCAGGAGGTTGTATTGCATGATTCTTTTCAAACAATTTTGAGATATCTCGTACCTGTACATATTTTACGTAGGATACCTGCAATTCTAGCAACACTTTTGTCTGCAAGTAGCCATAAATTGACGGCTCTTTAATCCTCACCCCCCCACACAAAGAAAAAGAAATAAGAAAGAATAAGGAAGAAGCAGAAAATTAATGAATCGATGGTTATAACTTGTACATAACTGTTAAATTACAATCAAGTCCCTGAAGTGAACACTTCAGGGACTTGATTGTAGTTTAACAATAACCTATGTCTGGCATAGAAAATCTATGATTTACAAGACAATTAAAGTTAAGTTTGATAAATGATAAAAAAGTAGTTAAATCTCACATATATTGTTGTTAATGGTATTAACATTATTGAGGGTCACACATTTACATTATCAGTGTGAAAAGTAGGGGGAAAAAACTGAGCAACAATGACGGTGTTTTCCAACAAAAAAAAAAAAAAAGACTTTACTACCGGAAATGTGGACAAGAACCTAAAACTGACTTAAGATAATATTGTATATCATAATTCTATTTTTCTATATTAAATAAAAAAATATGACATTTCTACATTTTTTTATAAACATTTAGAGCTCTTGCATGGATCATTATTGCCTCTCTACTTATGTTGCATGGGCGTTTAATTCGCCACAAAATCCTTCATATTTCGTTGATTAATTGTGTTTGTTTTTGCTAGCGTCAATTCAAAGAAGAAAATACTAATGTAATTTCTAAAGCCTGAAGAATTACAATGTAAGCAAACTTGAAATGAGTTTAAAAGCATAAATCACCATATTTATTCGCCAAATGAAAAAAATAGTTGATCAGTAATTTCGAGTCTATTTACATTTCACACGGGTGGCACGGAGTGCGACTACAGCAAGTGTTAAGGATATAGCAATCAAAAGACGGCAACGGCATGAGATTGACCGTTAAAAATAACCTCTATTGAACAAAAATAAAATAAAATAAAATAGAAGGATACATATAAAAGCAAAAGACTAGAAGACTGGGGACCAGAAAAACAAACGTGGAAAGTTGACAAAATCGACTATATACTCTGTATCAATAGGCCTATTGTTCTATGCCTAACCCTATTATTATTATAACGCTTGATATATACACATTTTGATAATGACAATCATTAATTCCTGAATGTTTTTAGTTTAATAGATATAATTTAAGGTCTGTTATCGTTATGTGGCGGCGCTGTCACAAAAGTTTCATTACATTGTTCGAGAAGCATCAAGGCTATAAACGTCGCATTTTGCAGTGTTTTATCATATAGTAAAAAGGTTAAACCTAACTGGATATTCATGGTAAAAGTTAATCTTTACGTGCTCATCCTTTGTTTTTGTGAACAAACTTAATCAGATTCATGAACTTGCTTCTAAATAATTAATTATCACTTTTCTATGTAAAAAGAAGGTTCCATTATTTTTCTCCACCAGTTTTATGTGAATAATTTTCCGGGAATTCAAAGGTTTTCGGCTCATCTATTTTGGTATTTAAACACTCTGAAGATACATCATAGAAAGATCTTTCCTCATTAATGAAATGGCTAGGTTAATTCTTTTAAATTGACAAAATTTATTACATCTTCTTGAACTATTTATTAGAACACCAAATACAAAAAAAAAAATTAAAAAATTATGAACAATTTAAAAAATATAAAAATTATTTAATTATATTTATACAAGTTGTAATAATTTGTGTAAATATAATACAAAGACCCTAGTCTGATCTATTTCTTTACCCCGTTTAAATATACGCTCTATCGTAAGGTAGTTCTTATGTCACGTTTTGTATAGAAGTAATGTTTGCAATGTGATCATAAAGTTAGATGTTTCTTTTCGAAAGAGAATTATTTTCTTGATGTGGAAGTGTATTTATTAAAAAAATATTTTGGAGAAGAAAATCAGAAAATCCTCAAATTTCATGGAAATTTGGTGAAATAAAACTTCACTATTTGCGCATAAGTGACTCAAATTACTCACCCGAACATGTACCACTTAGGTTATTTTAGAAAGAAAAAAAAATCCAATCTTAGTGATCGAGCTTTTTACAAAGTATTGGCTTTCTCGTGTGATGCGTAAAAAGATTCCTTGCTTCCCGCGAATCATAAAAACAAAACATGACACATCAAACATCTTTTGACAATGTGACATTTTTTTTCCTTTCTTTTTTTCATTTCTCCAATAAAATTAGAGGAAATCTAACAACGCTTTTCATATAGATTTGACCAACTACATTTATAATATTTTTTTAATATTTTGATATTTAAAATGCTAATGGTTTGCAGGTCTCTAAATAAATTTTAGAAACAAATTTCTGATACACCAAAAGATAAGTTTAAATAAAGGACTACTCTAAACAATTCCCGCCATTGCAAAATATGTCTTTGCAAACTGCCTAGGATTTCTTGGTTCAACAGTGACAAAAGGCACATTATCCCATTTCATGAGATATGCCTAAGAAAGAAATAAAGTAATCACCCAAAAATGGGCTTTCCGAGAAATTGCTTTGAAATATTTCAAATCTCGTTATTACAGATAATAAACGATGTTGCTCTCAATCATTTTTTTAGAAAATTAAAAAAATCGTGGTGCTCTCACGCTCAATTGAAAAGTCCCTTTCTAAATAGAGTATCGGTTCTTATGGCTGGTTGTTGAACTTTCAACACTCAAGACTAATTAAAGGGGTCTGCACCTTGACATGTGTACATATTAGATAAGTTGATTTGAGATGATGGCCGTATTATTTGGTGGTGTTTGCAAATGATTATAAAAGGATCTTGTTGGTTTTTGCAGCCGCAAAAGCACATTTTTACTGTTTGAAATGTTGACTTTTGCTTTTTCTTGTCTTAAAAAAAAGTCAGAAAAAGCACAACCAGTAAGAGCATGCACATGGGTGCTTCCCTAACTGCTTTTGGAATTATGTTATTTTTGAAAGGTCTTTAAATAGAAAAGTTACTTCTCTTTTATTTTTGCAAACACCTAATTAATGATTTAGCTTTTTAAAAAGATTTGCAAACACTCCCGACTTTTTATTAAAAGTCATTTAAAGTGGCTTTAAACATAAGAATTGAGCAAGCTCCTTTTATAAGCATTTGCAAACATCATATACGGGGGAGAAATAAGTGCTTACTATATTATATATGGACAATAGTAACGAACGGGTGAAATATATTTCGTTACATTTGAAAAGTAATTATTAATATAGCTAAGTGTAGACAGTAAAAATGGCAAACTATTAAAGAAACTATAACTAGATCAGTTTTGATACGGTCGACTTGAATTAAAGAAAACTTACACTCTTGGGCGTGACACAATCATACCAGTGCGCACTAAGAAAATAGAGATATATGAATTTATTTCAGTGTAACACAAACCAATAGTAAATTCTGAAAATGATAACTATGTTATTTTAGTTTCCATAAAGTCGTTGTCTATGCCTCTACAAGTTGACAGCTACGCGGATTTAGCAGCATTATACCATTATCTCCGTGAAGTAGTTTCACATGAATCCCAGACTATAAAGCAAACTTATATTATACACGCAACAAATTAGATACTTTCTCTCGATTTGATTTCAACAACGACATGATTATTGAAAGGTTGGGGAAAGCCCTCTTTTCAATGAATCAAATCTCGAAAGTTCTGATTAATAATCCTTTTTGTTAAATTATTATGATACCAATTAATTACCATGATGTAATTATGATAATTTAGAAAATCGAGTGATTGTGCTTATCAAATATTTTCTTAGTCCGTTTAACTTGGAATATAATCCAATTTGACAGTATGATTACTTGTGTAAGAATATTCTTTGGTTATTTCATATTTGACTAAATTTAAGGACCAAAACTTGAAAACAAGGAAATTAGAGAAACAGTTGGTAGATAATGGTTCGCGATATTATCATTCTATAAGAGGTCTTATATGTTGTATGTACATACCAATTAATGCATAACTATTACTATTAAAGAAAATCACGAATACTACTCTAAAATCATCTTATTTGTTAAAGAATTTATTTTAAAGTTTAATGGGGCGGATACATGTGATACATTTTGGGGCAAGAGGTCAAGGCCCTCAACCGCGAAAAATGATCCTATACAGCCCTTATATTGATGATGTGAAATCAATGGTAAGATGATAATATTTTTCGAAATTGTAGATATTAGAAACTAATTAACGTTGACACACTTTCATGCTAACCATTATTTAAATCACTAATTGAGTTGTTGTACCACCTATCACCCAACGGTTGTATAAAATAATTTCCACGTAACCTTACCCTGAATCTATCCTCAAGTCGTTTTCCTTTTACTTGTAACACGGAAAATATGTGTTTTTTTCTTAGAATATTTTTTTTGTCCACTAACTTATTTTAAGTTGTCCACTTACAAACTTTCCTACTAATTAATATTCATTTTAATCTTATTTTTTTTTTAATAATGAAAAGTACAATATAAGCGACACCTTTAGCTATTTAACATTGATGAAAGATGATAGTTTTTTCAATTTATACTAATTTGCTTGATTTATATATATATTTGAGTTTATTTTTTATATACTTATGTTTATTTATTGATTACACATAATCAGTTTTGATTAATATATAAGTTAATTTATCTTTTATGCATGATTTTATCTCATTTTTATAATGCATTATCTTCTTCTTTTTTAAGTTAATCAATGATTTTGTGATTAATCTTTGGTTAGTTTTCTGATTATTGGAAAATAGCTCATAAATAAAAAGACCTTATATATGTGCAATAATTAACTCTAAAATGTTATAATTTTGTTTCTTTCCCTTTTAAAGGAAAATTTTATACAATCGTTATACTGATAATGTAGTGCAACTAACAACGAAGATAACAATATTGCTCTACACCCCAACATGATCTCATCTCTACTATCAATAAGCGAATTGCATATACTAATTCGTCACGTGACTATTGCATGCATGGAATAGTTTCTATTGGATAAGAGACAACATCGAGCCTCGACCAAACGTAAATCAACAGATCTCTTCATTATACATTCCCGATAGTAGAAATCTATTAATAAAAAACCGAATGAAGATTCACCCATAATCACTATAACTATTATTCTAGTATCAAATGTCTATGACGCATGTACCAAACCTTATCCCCCAGATTGTCAAAAAATTCTGGTCATAAGAAAATGCTTCTGAGGATTATAACACAAAAATCAGATTTCAGATAAGTTCAAAATCTTGCATAGAGAAAAAGCCACTCAGTATCCTAGAAATAAGATTATGCAATTTCTTGTATATGAGCTTCCCTATTTTACTTTATCTTTGTATTTTTCATGCAAATATTGAAATGATGCTACTTAATTTGTGTTAAAGATCTAGGGTCACAATTATTCATGTTTTATATAGGTCCGGTCGGAATTATGCCACATGAGTTTTATACAAGTCATAGATTTATTTATTTTTCTAATGTTATCCATTACATTTCTAATATTTTCATAACTCAATCACTCTCGTTTTATTAGCAAATCCATAATGACAGACGAGATGATACACAAGATCCAGGACATTACTATTACGAGTTAGGTATGTTTTAGTAATGAATGTGTAACAAAGGAAAATCTTATATAGGAGCAGCTAATTGATTGACGTTCATTCTCATGTACACCAAACACAGAATTTTCGCGTTTTAGTAAGGCCGAAGTTGGACAAATCCTCATCAGTAAAATCTTGATTTAATCGAAAGATTTAATTTGTTACAGAATCAGTAAATTAGTATGCATGTTTTTTTCCCACATAATATTCATATTTAATTTTGTCATAATCGTAGCCTCTTTATTGTTGGGTTTACTGTAATAAAGGGACTTTATTGAAATTGATCTTATACCTTGTTTCTATATAATTCAATTTAGCCATGCAATTGTACTATTAATCCAATTAGTGATAGTAAAGTGCACCTCACCCTTTAGGGTTGCGAATCTTATGATTTTGCTCCAATTAATGTTTCATTTTCATGTAGAATTTTTAAAAAGAATTGTAAACATTCTTAGCCTTTTAAAAGTTTCTTAATTTTAAGCAGAAATAGTTAACAAACTTCTTTCATAAGCTCTTACAAACACCTTCTAAATGTTAAAAGCGGAACCGGCTGACCGTTACGAGTTCCCCTTTGGTGTAGCGGCATTGTTGTATCCTCTCACTTTAAAGAGACAAGAAAAAGGGAATCCTTTTGTAGATTTTTGTTTTTGGTTTTTTGTTTTACAACTGAGGAATTGAGCTCTAGAAATATACCCAATTTCATTTTACTGCATAAAGTTATTGATCAAAATGACATAACGGAGAAACAAAATTTATTCATTTATTATAACTAGATCCATGAATATGGAAGTGGCTTTTTTTTTTTTTTTTTTTTTTTGGAAGAAACTGAAAGTGCTCTCATATATGGACGGAGGGGAATAAATGAGCGTTCTTCTGAATTTTCTTTTGTTTCGAGTCTTTTGACAAGTCAAAATCTGCTTAAGGGCAAAAATATGAAAATAGAAAAATAGCATATAGTCTCTTCCCAGCTTAGCCCAAAGACCGGAATTTGGACGAATATATAAACAGTCTAATAAAACATGCCGAAACGATCAAATGATCAAGACAAGCTATCACTGAGGATGCAAGAAAAGCATAAATATATAATTTTACTTTCATATTAATTTGTATCTTTATATTATATGATCGTTAATATGATTATTATTGATTGGTTGATATGAATTAGAGTCAAATTAAGGACTTGACAAAAGAAGCTGGACTAACCGAAAAGGACTCACGCTTTGATTGTAAAATCCAACTTAAACTGCTATTCTTTTTATAGTGTTTGATTCTACTCAATCCACGTAAATGTTGAGTTATATATGAAGTAGTAACGAAATGCGTAGGTACTTAACAAATAAATTGAACTTTCACGCAAACAGCTGATCATACGATTCGGGGTGCTTTGCTCATAGATTTTAATATATATGGAACTTATAAATTATAATATTAAACATTTATTCTAACCGTACTAGATTAAAAAATTAAGATGCATCAACATGATTTTTATAAAAGTGCCACATGCTCGGTATCGTATCTAATTGGAGAAACTAGAAGCTATGCCAAAAACTTTTGAGGTTGTTCTAATTATAATCTTATCAAATGATGACATCAGCAGGCCGCCTGGCAACCTTTTTACCCACGAGTACTATTGCCACCATCCTACAATTATTTTAAATTAATTCACTAAACATTAAATTAACACAAGAACATCCTCCCTGTACAATATCTCATTCTTTTCCCAATTTTGCCCTCACCTTTTATCACTTTTTTACTATATTCTACCAAATCATAAATTTCATTAGACCATTAGATCCTTTGGTCCTAATGAGTATATATAGTTAAAGAACCTCTCACAATAGATAACTAGAAAAAACTAGAGCTTACAAATAGAAAAATACACTTGAAACTCAAAAATGAATTTAGATTTATCCTCCGACAATTCCTCATTTAGTTCATACGAATCATCAACAATCCCTTCATTATGGGAATGGGATTCACAATCTTTCATGCCTTTCAACGAAAATGATTCTCAAGAAATGCTACTATTCGGCGTTTTATCACAAGCAGCTCATGATCATCAAGAAACCTCGGACGACTCAAACTCCTCGAATCTTCGAAAGGAAAACGACGTCGAAGTGAATTCTTTATCGGACAAGGGACGGAAACTGGTGAAGGAGAAGTCGTTTCGAGGCGTTAGGAAGAGGCCGTGGGGGAAGTTTGCGGCGGAGATAAGAGATTCGACGAGGAATGGTGTGAGGGTGTGGCTAGGGACGTTTGACACGGCGGAAAAGGCGGCGATGGCTTACGATCAAGCTGCGTTTTCGATGCGTGGTGAGGCGGCGATATTGAATTTTCCGGTGGAGAGAGTGGAGGAGTCTTTGAAGGAGATGAGGGGTTGCATTGAGGAAGGGTGTTCGCCGGTGATGGCTTTGAAGAGAAAGCATTCGATGAGGAATAGGAAGAGGAAGGAGAAAGTGATCAAGGTGGAGAATGTGGTGGTGTTTGAGGACTTGGGGGCTGATTACTTGGAACAACTATTGATGACTACTTCTAGTGAAAATGTTAGTCTTTGGTAAATCAAAGCTACTCTTTTTTTGTTTAGGTTCGTAACCACTAGAAAAGGCCACTTTTCGAGCCCTTCAATTTTTTATTTTTATTTTTATTTTTTTCTTTTGGGGTTTTTTGGGTTTCACTTTTCCTTATCTTCCATATTTTTTTTTTTTGTTTTTTCTTTCGTTGATAAAGTATTAATGTGTAGTAAGAGCAATTCTTCCATGTCAATTGTATGTTAAGACTTGAGCCTCGTCTTTGTCGTTTGCCATACACATACTGCTTCATGTATACCATTATTCATTTTCACTTACTTCTCATTCCATTTCACTTTAATCTTCATGCTACATAAATGATGCTTGCAACGATTACAATGATTGTTGTTGGAGTGACGTACAATATCATACAAAAAACTGAATTCCAAATATTTGGACTTGTAACTATTTTTGCTCAATTTCAAATGTGCATGCCACAATAAGTCTATGTAAAGGTTCACTTTATAGATTGCTTGACATTTATAAATTACGATTTTTTAATTGTACATCCAAATCTATTTTCCCTAATAAGTTCGTTCAACTTTGAAATGTCGATCGTTTCTTTATTTTCCATGTCTTCTGATCACAATATCCGAACAAGTGTCATTGTTTTCTGTTTTCTTCCTTCTCTCGGCTGACAGCTCTCGGGGGACATTGCCATATGGTGATTAAAAAATTGAGGGAAATAACAAACAGACAATCATTTAGTAGTAACGTACTAGATTAGAAAACTATAGTATAATATCACAGGAGAGGACAAAATTGGTGAGTATATAATCATATTATAACACTTAATTCCAATTAATCATAGAGATATGCTATGAAATCATATTATTATCCAGAAGGAAAATTTACTGTTGTAGAAAAAGGACAGATTCGAAAGTCGTCGCGTTATACTATTAGTTCTTAATATAACAAAAAAACAGGATATTCTTAAATATCCAGTACCAAATACGGTTTTCAAGGTCACACTAGAAAAAATGCGAGACAGCCTACGTGGTTTACAAAACCTTTTTGTAGTTTGTTACTTTTTTTTTATTGCTTAGAACCCATAGTTTCAAATTATTGCATCAAATGATTTACACTTCTATATATATATTGTGACTTTAATTTGGTGTAGTTATTTCTTGAAAAATCCAAAATACCTCATTATGCTATTTATAAAACTAAAAATTCTCACGAAGTTGCCATCCTATTTCATTATTATTTTAAAATAACATATACAATATATAAATAAATTCTGTTTTTACGAATCAGAACATAGTGTGCTTAGGCAAAAACTGTGGTTTTTGGTACTTTTATATTTTGACTAATCTATTTATTTTATTATCTTATTTTCATCTATGATTTTTACTAAAGAAAGCGACTTCCAAATAAAAAGAAAATAGAATTATTATTTTGTGTTTAAGAATTTTGAAATTTATTATGGGATATTTGCCTTAACGGAAAGAAGGCTTTGGACGGGGCAACCCAAGACCATAGGCTACTGCCAAAGAAGTCTGCTCTCTCTTCTTTCATGTCCAAAGAATTAAAATAGTTTTAATTTAATGTTACAAAATATCTCGTAATTGGTATAAAATACTAAAATCAATTTCCATCTTGTAAATAAAAAAGTACTTTTCCTTAGGCAAGAGGTGTGTGTATTGGTCTTTCGACATTGTAAATTATCAATTTTCAGCGTGGGTGTAGTTGCATTTTTCAAGTCCAAATTAAAGCTAAGAAACACTGTAAAGAAAATTATAAAAAAACTATAATTTAAATAGCAAAAATTGCAAAATTCTAATCCTACAAAAAACGACAGAGTTCTTTTATTATTATTATTATTATTATTATTATTATTATTATTATTATTATTATTATTATTATTATTATTATTGTTATTATTATTATTATTATTATTACAAAGATTTATTTTCATGTTTGACGGAGGAAAAATTCTGCAAAATACTAAAAACAAAAATGTATTTTGGACAATAAATAAACTAGAAGGAGAATTCATACACAGGTTTACCAAGTATTAGAGGGGTATTATGTCGGTAATTCGATTATAAGAATATTACATTATTACTACAATATTAATGAGAAAAAATGCTCTCTTCATTGGGGCCGGAATTTCATGAGACATTTATATGTCACGTGTCATTAAATTTGTTAAGCCTAATGTAAGAGTTGAAAATGGATCTAGATGAATCTACCTCTCGTATGAAGAATATGAGAAAATAATTCGATTTTCATGGAACAACGATCTAATTTTCATGTATGATTAAAAGAAAAGCATTTTTATTAATGAATAAATAACATGCAATAACGACCTAATCTTCACGTACGGATCTTTTTAAATCAACAACTACAACAAACACCACTCTATCGATAATATACATTACTATCACTTGATAATTGTTTATATTAATCTACTAGTTAAAATCAACTTGCATAAGTGGACTAGCTAATCTCATGGATATGCTCTATGGCCTATGAATGCGGCCTTTTGGTTCGATATTTTTTTTTTGTTGAAATAGCAATGTCGGACCCTCTTATATATATAATAAATAACAAGATGAACCGAAATAAAAAGAGGCCATGTCATGGAAGTCCAGGTGTCCAGTTAACCAACACTGTCCGGTTTTGAACAATTTTAGTACCATTCAACTGAATATCTGATACAGTAATCTCCTCGTTAGTGGTCAACTTTTTTTGTTTTTGATAAATGTTAGTGGTCAATTTGAATATGGTCAAAACTCAAAGAAGAACACATGCATCTAATACTTACTACAATAAATTGCGACGAAGCCCGAAATTTTAGCTTTCTAATATTTCAAAGATTTTTTCTCAGATCTATCTCATATATATATATATATATATATATATATATATATATATATATATATATATATATATATATATATATATATATATATATATATATATATATATATATATGTTATTTATATATGTGTCAAACTATCTTCACGAGAGAATAACTGTATTCCAAGCATCTAATAATGTTATAATCCATAAAAGTATCTATATTTTTATGAGTAAAGAATTAAAAGAAAATGACTACATCTACATCCATAACGGAAAAAACTGTTTATAAATTAACCAATTATATATATATATATATATATATATATATATATATGCAACTTCATGGGTATATAGTACATATATAAAGTTTTCGTCTTTCATTTTTATTTCACCTTCTTAAATAATTTTAAAAGAAGTATATGAATTCAATTCATTTAATAATTTAATCAGTACTAATAACATATGATTGTCTTTTTCACATTTTCTTGCAGTTTTTAAACTTCAAAGAAGTCAATAAATATTTTCACAAGATCTGCATTCTGCCTTAGCCAAAAAGTTTTATCAAGTCATGCACATTTAATTCGGTCTACGTTCAATTCAAACTCAAATTTCTCGTTGTCGTCGCTGTCCACTTCAAACAATTAGCCAAGTTTTAGTTATGTGCTTATAGTTTCTTTGGTGGACGTTATAATTGCAATAAATATTTTATAGATGACCATTCATTAGATGAAGTTAGTCATATTTGGCGAAACAATTTGTTTCTGTGCGTATGTGGCGTGTATTACAAGAGGTCTGGCTCTGTGTTTCTCGGCCATGCTTTTGGAGTTTAAATTTCCAGATGATATTGTCAATCTTAAAAAGGAAAATATTTATTGCTTTTAATTACTTCATTGTGGAATTTAATGACTTTTATTCGGCTAATGAACAGCTTTACATCGTTAATTCGAAACACCACTATATTGATGATGACTAATAAGAAACTGTGATGAACAAGTCCGTAACATATTCCTTACGTTACTACAAAATTTAAACGCTGACTCATTAGATGATTTTTTTATTTTTTATTTTCTCAAACTACAGAATTTGTAGGAAATATTTAAGTAACAAAATGCCAATTTGATTTGTGCACATGTTTCTGGCTGAGAAGAAAGGCAGAAATGGCAACTGTTCCAGTCACATGTACACAACAAATATTGAAGGGTCAGGTGCCGAAGTCCAATCAACGTGTATTTCGCTACACATGAATCGCTTATTTTATATGCTATGTGTTTTTCCTGTTTTTTTCTTTTTCTTTTGTATTTACTATTAGTATTTACTATTTGAACAAAACAAACCTTTATAAATTCGAATAAGAATTACATTAATTTGAAGTATAAATAAAATAGTATCTTATGTAATTTTCCTAAAAACTTGTTTTTCATAAGATTAAAAATATACCAGTGAGACGTTCTCAATCCAAAGTATATTTTTGGGTCAAAGCCTAGACCAAAGGTGCCTAATATTTTTAAAATTAAAGAGTAGGTTATCAGGTTTTTTTTTTTTTTTTTTGTTAAAGTCATATTTTTTTTAGCACCAAAAGGGGCAAGTGTAGTATCAGGTAATTTTTTTTTTTTTTGTCAAAGTCTTATTTTTTTAACACCAAAAGAGGTAAGTGTATACAGAACATAATATAAGAGTATTTTGCGTAATTTATCCATAACTTTGGGGTAGTTTGTCTAATTGGTTGCTAGACATGCGCATTTTCACACGTGAACAGTTTTTCTTGTTTTTGACAAAAAATGACGAGTTTAGAATTTATGTACGTCATAAGATTAGAAAATTGAAAGCTCACATTAAATGACCGACAAAATGAATGTATCAAATTAAAGATAAAAAAACTTTCTATCACTGGACCGAAGAGGAGCAAATCCTACTAGCTGTACACAGCCCAAATTCTTATTTTTAATGGTTGATTTTTCCGATCTATTGTGACAATAAATTCAATTATCTCATCTCTTATCCTGATAGAAATTGGGACATTAAAGGATAAAAATCGAAAAACTCCCACATTTAATCCCTTCAAGTCCACGAAAGAGAAAAAGGGAGCAAGCCCAGTCCAACAGTAGAAAAATTGGAAAGCCAGCCCAAAAATATAAAAAAAACAAGCCCAGACAAAACATAAAACAAAAAACAAAAATATAGAATTTAAGCCTGCTTTGTAACTTGTATAAAACCTTATCGCCCCCAGCCTGTAGCTCTACTATCCAGCTACTATTTCTTAAGGCTGGAATGTAGTTGCGATATAGTTTTCCCAAACTTAAGTTTAAAATTCTTGTTCGGCTTCTCTTAGTAAACTTGTTAAAAATCATATAGTACTGTTAATGTATTTCTTTTTTTATAATAACTTGAAATCAATTGGGCTTTTCTATATTTTAGGTAACATGGTTTTAATTGGAAAAAAAAATCTCTTTCTTTTGTAATTCTAACATTCAATAATTTAATTCGCCATAAGTGCTGTATAAAGTTCTTATATTGAGATAAAGCCGCATAGAATTATAGCTTATGTGCACGTACGTAGGCCGGGCAACTTAATTAATTAAATCCTATTCATTCAATTGAAAAATTGATCATCATCTTAGTCAATCTTTGTACACCATAGCCACTGAAACTGATTATTAAATAATCGATGAGCAGTTGAGCACAAGGAAAAACCATTGGAGAATATCGATAAAATTTAGGTAATGATTCTGACATTAAATTTACATATATAGTCCGTACATTGTTTTGTAGAAAAAGTTGGGCAGACTCTTGACCATTAAGATGGCTCATTGGGGTTCCTTGCAAGTAAATGTGCTACACCATAACGCCGAACCTACCTAAAATTCGTTAACAGTTAACTGTCTTAATGTATGTGTATCGTACGTTGCTCATTCTAAGCTGCAAAATGCTAACGAAAGAAAATTTTGAATTGAAATTTGGTCTTGTGCATCAGTCCTAATTAATCTCTAGTTTTGTTTCTACCTTAACAACTAGGCTTTCATCGTAGCATAGGATGATTATTTCTAAGACACGACTCTCAAACAAAATGCAAACCATCTATCAATGTGACTCCAACGGACGCGAAAAAACCACCGTTGCAGCAGATATGGATGGAACGTTGCTCATCGAGACTAGCTCGTTCCCCTATTTCGCGCTAGTTGCATTTGACGTTGGTGGAATTTTGAGACTAATACTCTTGCTCTTAGCTGCTCCATTATGGTGGATTTTGTACCATTTTGTATCCGAGTCTGTGGGCATTCGGGTCCTCATATTTGCTACTTTTTCAGGGGTGCGAGTTTCAGCTATTAAATCAGCTGCAAGCGCGGTTCTGCCCAAGTATTACTCTGAAGACTTGCATCTGGAAACTTGGCGCGTGTTTTCGTCCTGTGGGAGGAAATGTGTTATAACGGCTAATCCTAGGATCATGGTTGAACCCTTTTTGACGAACTATCTGGGAGTTGATGTGGTTTTGGGAACAGAGATTTCGACATATAAGGGCATAGCCACTGGACTCGTGGCTAGCCCTGGTATGCTTGTGGGCAAGAACAAGGCTACTGCCCTGAAAAATGCATTTGCAATGCCAGATATTGGAATTGGTGGCAGAGAGTCTGATTTTCCTTTCATGAACCTATGCAAGGTTTGGGTATCACCATCCTTTTGCTTCTTCATTATTTTCATTCGTCTACTAAGACATACGTAGGAAAATTTATGATAAAACTATGAACATATTCAAATCACTCTAACGCCTATCTGTTGCACGCAGGAGCGGTACATAGTTCCTTCAGAGCCAGGGGTTCGGCCGGTGAGACAGGATCAATTGCCAAAGCCCGTGATTTTCCATGACGGACGACTTGTCCAAAAGCCAACTCCATTGGTGGCGTTACTAATCGTTCTGTGGTTCCCATTTGCCATTCCTCTGTCTATTATGCGAATATTATTCGGTACCTTTTGCCCCTTTTCAATAATATTCTATGTATTCAATCTACTTGGTTGTCCAATAACTGTTAAAGGCATCTTGCCCCATGTCAAACATTCTGCGAGACAAAGAGGCGTGCTTTTTGTTAGCAGTCATAAAACTGTCCTCGACCCGTGTTACATCTCAGGATGCCTTGGCCTTAAGGCCACTGCGGTCGCCTACTCCGTCCCAGATTTCAGCCTGTTGTTGACTCAGCTAAAAACGGTGACATTGACTCGGGATCGGACCAAGGATGCTGAATTGATCGAACAGGCTTTAAGTCAAGCGGAGTACTTGGTGATTTGTCCCGAAGGCACGACATGCCGTGAACCATATTTGCTTAGATTTTCATCACTGTTTGCCGAACTAACGGATCAGATTGTGCCCGTGGCTGTCGATGTGAACACGAGTTTGTTCCATGGCTCGACGGCTAGGGGCTACAAAGTTCTTGATCCTTTCTTTTTCTTCATGAACCCTTTGCCGAGATACAAGATAACATTTTTGGCAAAGTTAACAAGTGATCAGATTGATGGTCAATCTTGCCATGAGATTGCGAATTGTATTCAAGAAATGATTGCGGCAAAATTGGATTTTAAGTGCACTAATTTCACTAGGAAGGATAAGTACCGAACTTTGGCCGGGACAGATGGTCTCGTGGGGCAAAAGCCGAGACGCTAGCAAAGTTGAAGGTAAATGAAAATGTCAAAATACCAAGACTGCTTTGAATCTTTGCAACATTGGCGTTAGTGTATATAGTTGGTTCGTTTTTTATTTTTATAAGTTGAAGGCTTTATATATATATATATAGAATCTCGTATTCCCAATTTAGCTAACACAAGATTATTAGTATTTCTTTGTAAAAAAAGAAAGGGTGTAGCGTCTATTTATTTGCAATAAATAAATTAATTGGAAACTTTATTGAGTATCTGCAAGAGGAAAGTTATTGATGTTTTTAAAAGTGGTGAGTTATGTGTGCAACGTTTATTAAAATTAGAACAACACCCCTTCATGTTTTTTAAATAAAAATACTCCTTTAGTTTAATTGCACTGAAACTTTTTTTTTAACGTCAAGTTGTTGGTTGTTAAAATGAGGACATTGCAGCGAATAGGAAAAGAAGAATTGAAATGGATGAAAATTTGAAGCAGAGAAACAAAAAATGCTCTCTAAGAAAAATAGATGGATTCCATCTAATTAGAATAAAACTCCAATTTTTAGTTATCAAAAACTTACTAAAACATAATAATAGAAACAGTATCTTTCCCAATTAATAGAAATGATATCCCTTCCGTTTAATAGACATGTGTTGCTGCAAAGATTTGGAAAACTAAATTTTTGTTCGGCGATATAAAACTTTCGAGTTTGATGAGAACAAAGGGAACCAAAAGCTTTGAATAAAACGGAAACAGGGCATTATGTGGTGCAGTCCTATCATACCTATCATAATTCTAAAAATAGTATAATTTTACAAGTAAAATCGTGTTTCTTATGAAACCGAAAATGGTGTACAATACTTCAGGTTCCACAACTTACCCAGCTACGGATTGTATAACCGAATATCCATCACTTATTTAATTGCTTGTTGACTTAATTAGGCAGTATTATTTTTGTGGTTTGTAAGTTGTAACTATCTCTCAACAAAAACAAAAAGGGCTCATAAGAATCTAGATTCGCCGTACTAGTTACCCTAATAACGGATTACGTACATCAGGTGTTAACAAGCTAATTATGTGGTATTATACACATTTGCCGTCAAAATTAATTTAACCAGCCTAGTTAGAGGTAAATGACAACTGACAATTAATCTTAATTTGTTGGATAAAAAAGGCAAATGACAAATATTGGCTATATAACTTTCCAAAAATGTATTCCAATCCGTAAAATTGATCATTGTATTACATATTCAATATTATTCATCATAATCACTTCTGATGCTTAGGTGCCATCCTAGCTATATATATTCTGGATCAACCCAGAGGGTATGCAATTAACATCCTTTTAAAGAAAAAAGTCGAATTCGATACTTAATTGGGTTTTTGCAGCTACTTTTGTTCTCCTATATATAAGTTAGGATTCTTTCTTATATAATTAGCTCGTCCTTAAATTTGAGTCTCGAGTTTAAGGAAGGAAAAAAAAATAATATTAGCAACAACATTCAAACTGAAAAGCCTTCATCTGAAAACAGAACGGCTATCTCCAGGACACATCCCTCAAACAGAATGCCAACAATCTACCAATGTAACTCCAACGGGCGCGAAAACGACACTGTTGCAGCCGATATGGATGGTACATTGCTCATTCAGTCTAGCTCATTCCCCTATTTCGCGCTAATTGCATTCGACGTTGGTGGCGTTCTAAGGCTCTTGCTCTTGCTCTTAGTTGCTCCACTTGCCTGGCTTTTGTACCACTTTGTATCCGAATCTGCAGGCATTCGTGTCCTCATATTTGCAACATTTGCTGGAGTGAGAGTGTCATCTATTAAATCAGCTGCAAATGCGGTTCTGCCGAAGTATTACTCTGAAGACCTGCATCCGGAAACTTGGCACGTGTTCTCGCCGTGTGGTAGAAAGTGCGTTGTAACTGCGAATCCGAGGATCATGGTTGAGCCTTTCTTGAAGTATTATCTAGATGTCGACGTTGTTTTGGGTACTGAGATATCATCTTACAAGGGTATAGCCACCGGACTTGTGGCTAGCTCCGGTGTGCTTGTAGGCGAGAACAAGGCTACTGCACTTCAAAAGGCATTTGGCACTGAATCCTCCTTGCCAGATATTGGAATTGGTGATAGGAGGACAGATTTTCCATTCATGAAATTGTGCAAGGTTTTCATATCACCACCCTTTCGCTCTTTTTTAATTCTTCAATTAACTATAAAAAGAATGGTTATATTGACAATATTTGATACATGGTACTTGCTTGAAGTTTGGTTTTATTTGGTGATGTCTCATATCAGGAAAGATATATATGGTTGTTCAAAAACTTGAGAAAAATACTCCACTTAGTCGGAGGAAATGGATAGCGTGGATTCTCTGTGTCCAACTAAAATATGGTTTTTAATTTGATTTGTCCCATTAACAAAATTAATCACAAAGGTATATTAAGTTAGACCGTAGATTCTGAAGTACTGTACACCGGCCCTAGCCTCAACCCAGTTTATTTGGAAAACCTATAGCCAGTTTATGTAAAACTTGGTGCATCCTTAATATAAATAGCTCACTTATGAATGCAGGAGCAATACATAGTTGCGACAAGGGCAGGTGTCCAGCCTGTACGACGAGATGCATTGCCAAAGCCCGTGATCTTCCACGACAGTCGACTTGTCCAAAAACCAACCCCATTATTGGCGCTAATGATCATACTATGGCTCCCAATCGGCATTCCATTATCTATAGTCCGTTTTTTAATCGGTTCAACTTTCCCTTTATCAATTAGTTACTATCTTTTGCAATTTCTTGGTTTTCAAATCACTGTCAAAGGCACCATACCGAAACGTTCTTATGGGAAAAGTGGAGTTCTATTTGCCTGCTCTCATAGAACAGTCCTGGACGCACCCGTTGTGTCAATGTGCCTCGGCTTCATGACCACCACTGTCTCATATTCGGTCGCGGGTCTCAGCGAGTTCTTTTGTCCAATAAAAACAGCAATGCTAGAAAGGGACCGCACGAAAGACGCAAAGTTGATTGACGGGATTTTAAAGGGAGGGAAATACTTAGTGATGTGCCCTGAAGGAACGACCTGTCGCGAACCGTATTTGCTTAGATTTTCAGCGCTATTTGCCGAACTGACTGATCAGATTGTGCCTGTGGCTGTGAATGTTAATACCAGTTTGTTTTATGGCACGACGGCGAGGGGCTACAAATGGCTGGATGCTATTTTCTTCCTCATGAACCCTTTGCCAGAGTACGAAATAACGTTTCTCGATAAGTTGACGCCTGATGAAAGTGTTGGTAAATCTATTCACGAGATTGCGAATTATGTTCAAGAAAAGATTGCTGCAACTTTAAATTTTAAATGCACCAATCTCACTCGGAAGGATAAGTACCGAGAGTTAGCGGGGACAGATGGTATTGTCTCATGATCAAAGCCTAAACGTTCAGCGGACAACTCAAATTTGCTTAGAATGTGTTATGGAATTCGTATGTGGAAGAACTTAAATACAAGCCTACTTTGTGGTGTAGGTATGTATATCATCATTTTAATTTGAATAATAATAATAATTTGATTAGTCTGTTGAATTGAGTTTCCACTACAAGAATAAGAACGCATATTAAGAAGGCCCAATTGCCATCTAAGTTTTGTTTTCTTACCAAAGTGCTCTCTAACCTGTTAAACCGTGCGAATTGTCACATAATCTATTGAAAAATGCGTGAATTGCTCCCCACATCCTTGATAATTATTGATTTTAAACACATATCTATGATTTTGTCCAGCATCAGAGGCAATTCACACATTTTAGCCCACATTAAGAAGTAAGTCGCATAATTTAATAGATTAAGCGGACATTGCAATAGAGCATATAGTTTAAGGGTTTAACGCAATTCCCAACAAAAAATGTATTGTTAGGGACAACAATTTAATTAAAATTTAGCGATAACTTCATAGTCCTTAAAACTGGAGATTTAAGTAAAATAATAAAATTCCTGGAACACATTTGATCACCATAAAAATAACATTTGAATTCTTTTAAGAACCGTAATAAACTGTAATATGGGAAAAAATGTGTTTTTTTTTTTTTTTTCTTTTTGACGTCTACCAATTATTATTGACGATAAGTATAACATGAACCGTCTAATCTTTATGACGCCCAGCCTAGCCAATAATCCGAGGCCTGCAGCTTAAATTAAATTTTCACGCGGGTGAAGTCGCGCATTTTTTTCAACTGAATCCATAACATACCGCCTTAATCTTTTAAACCTACGCAAAAAGGTATACTAGCATATGATTTGAAATTGTGGTAGTTATGAGTTCTTTATGAGAACAAGAAAATTAGGACCCCTACTTAAATTTTGAATAATATTATGGAGGTAGCTGCAATAACTACCCTGTGTTAATTTTAATTGGCAAATAACCCCGTGTTATTTTTATTAGCAAAAAATCTCTGTAAAACTTAAAAATTAACAAAAAAACTGCAATTATATTTTAAGTTGACCCTTTCGATAACTAAATTTATGCATCAAAGTTTTATATCAAAATTGTATTTTATTCAGATAGATATTATAAGTTGCTTAAGATTTTTTGAATTTTTTTGGATTTTTCTTTTGAAAATATAACAAAAATAATCAATGCTATATTTTGTTTATAGAAACCTCAGATTTATATTCTTCTAAAAAAATATAAATTTCTAATTTGAATAATATTGATTCTTTGTGCATCAAGTAAGTATAATAAAAATTCATAAAATTTGTCATTAGTTTCAGATTAAATATGTGAATTAGGGTTTTTCGCTAATTTATTATTATCACATGGAGATTCCTGCTGATAAGAATTACACAAGGGTAATTTGCCAATTAGAAATAACACGGGGTAGTTTTTGCAATTACCTCAAATATTCGGAATTGCTTGAAATGTTATTTTCGTGGTATTTTGCATTAAATTTAGGTTTTGCTGAAACAATTTCTTGTGTTTTCATTTATTAATTAAGAAAAATCTATATTTCTTCTGTTAGAAATTCCTTGTCCTAAGCTTATTTTTTCATACCACCCCAAGAGCCTTTTAGGACTTGCCTTTTGGTGAGTATCTCTCTCTCTCTTTTTTTTTTTTTTTTTTTTGTAACATTTTAGACAAAACATGACATCTCTGTAACTAATTAGGTACATTGTGTCATTATCCATCACAGTCACCTGTGATCCTTAGGCTCTGCATAAACCATGTCCATATGTATATGCAATTAACAACGTTTGACGAGAAGCTTAATTTTGGAACTTTGGTTTCGCAACAACTCGTGTTCTTCTATATAAGTGTGCGTTATTTCTTACATAGTTCGTACATAAATTTTAGCTTTGAATAAAGGAAGAAAAACATAGTAGCAACAACATTCAAATAGTACTAATATTTTGAAGACACAAACCTAAAACAAAATGCAAACCATCGATCAATGTGGCTCCAACGGACGCAAAAACAACACCGTTGCAGCCGATCTGGATGGAACGTTGCTCATCGAGTCTAGCTCGTTCCCCTATTTCGCGTTAATTGCATTTGACGTCGGGGGAATTTTGAGACTATTGCTCTTGCTCTTAGCTGCTCCATTTTCTTGGCTATTGTACCATTTCGTATCCGAATCAGCAGGCGTTCGTGTCCTCATATTCGCGACTTTTTCAGGGGTGAGAGTTTCAGCTATTCAATCAGCTGCAAGCGCGGTTCTGCCCAAGTTTTACTCTGAAGACTTGCATCCAGAAACGTGGCGCGTGTTTTCATCCTGTGGGAGAAAATGCGTTGTAACGGCGAATCCTAGGATCATGGTTGAGCCTTTCTTGAAGAAGTATTTAGGTGTGGATGTGGTTTTGGGAACAGAGATTTCGTCGTATAAGGGCATAGCCACGGGACTTGTGGCAAGCCCTGGTTTGCTTGTGGGCAAGAACAAGGCCACTGCCTTGAAAAATACATTTGGAGCTGAATCAATGCCAGATATTGGAATTGGTGACAGAGAGTCAGATTTTCCATTCATGAGCCTGTGCAAGGTTTGTGTGTCAGCATCCTGTTGTTCTGTTTAATCCTTCTATTAAGTACAAAGGTTGGCTGTATAATATATGATACAGAGTAAACCTGAGTACTTGTTTGAGGTTTTCTAATTTACTAGGTAGAAGTCCAACCTCATGAAAGATTGATATGGTTATTCCAAAACTTAAGACAGATACTCCAGTCAATCACAAGAAAAGGAATAAAAGATCGATTAATACCCGTTTAGCAGACTGCCCCCTAACCTTCAAAAAGCGAAACTTGCGCGCAACCTATCTAGAAATGTGCAAAGTACCCCTGGTTCTGAAAAGGTGGAAGGAATGTCAATCAGCTTTGTTTATAATTGGGAAACATGTAGTTCTACAATCTAATGGATGGAATATCTGATATATGTCAGTGTACTAATCAAAGTTTAACTTGCATCTATCTATGCTCAAACTATTGCATTAGTGCAGGAGCAATACATAGTTCCGGCAAGGCCAGGTGTCCGGCCTATACCACGAGAGGCATTGCCAAAGCCTGTGATCTTCCATGATGGTCGACTTGTCAAAAAACCAACCCCACTATTGGCGTTAATAATCATACTATGGTGTCCAATCGGCATTATTCTATGCATACTGCGTGCGTTAATTGGTTTGACGTTCCCTTTGTCACTTCATTACTACATTATGCCTCTTCTAGGTTGTTCAATCACTTTGAAAGGCAGCATACTGAAACGTCCTTATGGAAAAAATGGTGTTTTATTTGCATCGTCACATAGAACAGTCTTCGATGCACTTTTTGTCTCAATATGCCTTGGTTTCATGACCACCACCGTATCATACTCAGTACCAAGTATCACTGAGTTTTTATCCCCTATAAATACCGTAAGGCTAGCACGGGATCGCAAGAAGGACGCTAGGCTGATTGACGGGATTTTAAAGAGAGGAGAATGCTTAGTGATGTGCCCTGAAGGAACCACCTGTCGCGAGCCGTATTTGCTTAGATTTTCATCGTTATTTGCCGAGTTGACTGATCAGATTGTGCCTGTGGCTGTCAATGCGAAAACAAGTTTGTTCCATGGCACGACAGCGAGAGGCTATAAATGGATGGATATCGTGTTCGTCTTCATGAACCCTATGACTAAGTACGAAGTAACGTTTCTGAATAAGTTGACGCCTGATGAAATTGCTGGTAAATCGAGTCATGAGATCGCGAACTACGTTCAAGAAAAGATTGCTGCAACTTTGAGTTTTAAGTGCACTAATCTCACTAGGAAGGATAAGTACCGAGACTTGGCAGGGACAGATGGTCTTGTTGGGCAAAAACCTAAACGTTCAGCTGGCAAAATTGCGGGTAAATTAATGAAATAGTGCTGGCGCAGCTTCACTTTTACCAGCGCATGAGGCACAAAAGTGCGCTGTTAAAGCCATTCTTTCTTCTTGTTGCTATGTGTATTTTACATTTGCGCCACTTACATTTGCTGTTTTTATCCTCTTTTACAACTTTTTAAATAATTAAATATACATTATATGGGTTGGGTTCATGTTGCTTGTAATTTATATTAAAACATCCAAATACAATTTGAATGAGATATCATTTCGCCAAAAATAGAAGGAAATGTAAATCATCCTCTTGGACTCGTATCTTTATGCATTATTAGTCCTTACATATATTATATACGGATTGATATTAAGTATTAACTGATCATACTTATTAATCAGTTTAGCTTTCAAGAAATTTCATTAGCGGCATATTGAGAATAACATTAGTCTAATGCTGGTTGATTTTCATTGGCAGTGAAGAGATATTTGTTTAAAATATTCAAACTCAGACCGAAGAAGATTCTCGTACCCAAATTAAAACTCATTAGGTGCAGAAGCAGAACATCATAAGCACCCTACAATTTCGGATCCAGACACGTTGAATTTATTGCCTTAAAGTCCACCCACGCATGTAAAAAACACTATTCCAACCACTTTTTCTTATCGATAATTAATTATTTTCTTCCATCACTTGAACCCCAAGAAAAATCTAATTTTCATTAATATCACTGAAACTACCATCCATCAAAAAGCCCTTTAGAATAGGGCTAATTGTAGCAAACCCCCAAAACTATGGGGGTTAGAGCACTTTACCCCTTGAACTGTCGTTTGGTGCGAAATACCCCCGAACTATTCAATTTTGTGAGTTTTACCCCCTGATGTTAAATATGACGGACGAAAACTTAGACACATGTCCAAGATGAAACGGTTGATCAACGACTCAGGTAGCAAATCGCACAAAAACTAATAATTTGGAGGGCATTTCGCACATTTTCATAATTCAGAGGTAAAGTGCTCTGACCCCGTAATTTGACGGGTTTGCTGCAATTAGCCCTTTAGAATATTATCCTTCACTTGGTCACCAAGAAAATTTAGTTCTACATAATCAAACCTCACCAATACAAATCTAATAAAAATAAAAATTAGACCTTTCTTCTCAATACCAACATAAGTCAACAACAACAACAACCTCTCCTCCACCAGAGACGTTAACTCCACCGCCTCTCCGCCGCACCATGGACAACATGACGTCACACTTTCGACAGCTTAATCTTCCATACCCTCAAATGGGATTCACTGAAAATTTCTCAGCCACTTTCTTATCATCAGGCAATCCCTGCTTAGACTTCTTTTTCCATGTTGTACCTGGAACACCACCAGAATCAGTCAACGAAAGATTGAAACTTTCTTGGGAACACGATCCGATCACAACCCTTAAGTTGATATGTAATTTGAGAGGTGTTAGAGGTACTGGTAAATCAGACAAGGAGAATTTCTATACTGCTGCACTTTGGCTGCACGAAAACCATCCGAAAACGTTGGCCTGCAATCTCATGACTTTCGCGGAGTTCGGTTACTTTAAGGATCTGCCCGAGATTCTTTACAGGCTTATCGAAGGGTCGGAGATTCGTAAAGAGAAGAAGGAGGCTTGGAGGAGTAGCAAGAAAGGGAAGGGGAAATCTAGGATGTCTTATTTTATCAACAGAAAGGAGGATAAGAGAGTTGATCGAGAAGAGGCAGAGGAGAAGCGGAGATTGCGTGCTAGAGTGCCTAGGGAGAAAAGGGTCGAAGCGAATATGATCAAAGTCAAGGAGGAAATGGAGAAAGCTAGGAAATTGAGGAACTTGAAAACGGCGAATATGGCTAAGCGGGCGGAGGAAAGGTACGGTCAAGATGCGAGTTATAGATTCTTGCACGATCAGGTTTCTAGTTTGTTTGCTGAGTTGTTGAAATCGGATATACGAGCCTTGAATTCAGGGGAGATCAAGAAGCTGAGTCTTGCAGCTAAATGGTGTCCCACTGTTGATTCTTCTTATGATAAGGCAACTTTGTTGTGTAATAGCATAGGTAAGAAGATTTTTCCTCGTGAATCTTCAACCGAATACAAAGGCCTTGATGAAAATCAATATGTATATAGTGTGAGGAATAGGTTGAGAAAAGAGATTCTCGTGCCGTTGCACGGTGCCTTGAAATTGCCTGAAGTTTATATGAGTGCAAAAGAATGGGATTCTGTTCCATATGAGAGGGTTGCCTCGGTTGCTATGAGGAACTACACCGATATCTTCTTGCATAGGGATAACACGAGGTTTAGGGAATATCTTGAGAATGTGAAGGTTGGTAATGAAAAGATCACTGCAGGAGCTTTGCTTCCACACGAAATAATTGTGAAGAACGCAAAAGGCAGTAGTGGAGCAGCCATAGTATCGGAGCTCCAATGGAAAAGAGTGGTCGATGACTTATTGAAGAAGGGGAAGTTAACAAATTGTCTTGCTGTTTGTGATGTTTCAGGCAGCATGATGGGGACGCCAATGGATGTGGCTATTGCACTTGGACTACTGGTGTCTGAACTTAGTGAAGAGCCATGGAAAGGACATGTGATATCTTTCAGCGCTGAGCCGCAACTTCACTTGATTAAACAGGGGACCCTTAGGTCGAAAATCGAGTTTATTAAGACAATCGATGCAGGGTTTAATACAGATTTTCAGAGGGTTTTTGACAAAATCTTGGAGGTGGCAGTGAATGAGAATTTGAGTGAGGATAAAATGATAAAGAGGCTGTTTGTTTTTAGCGATATGGAATTTGATCAAGCCTCTTTGAGTCCGTGGGAGACGGATTATATGGTGATACAGAGGAAATTCAGGGAGAAGGGATACCAAAATGTCCCTGAGATTGTGTTCTGGAACCTTAGGGACTCCTCCGCAACTCCTGTGACAGCTACTCAAAACGGTGTTGCGTTGGTTAGCGGTTTTTCAAAGAATTTGTTGACGCTCTTTCTTGAAGAGGGTGGGGCTGTGAAACCTGAAGATGCAAATGATTTGGCTGCAGGAGTGGGGGATCAAGAACCGTCGAAGGGAGAAATGAACCCTGAAACTACAATGGAAGCTGCAATATCTGGTGAAATGTATCAGAAACTTGTTGTGTATGATTGATGATTTACAAGTTTGAAGCTCTTGAAACTTTTATCAGTGTATGTTTTCTGTTTATTTTTGCTCTGCATGGGTTAACTTTAATAAAGGACATGTTTTGAGTTATCTGATAAACGAATGAATGGAATATCTGATATCTGTCATGCATCTATTGCATTGCGTCTAAAACAAAGACCTTGTGAGTATTTTACCAAACACCTGACGGACAGGTATAAATAAATGACTCATCACTATTGTGAAATTAGCAAACTCCAACTATAAAACCAATAGTATGACAGACCCAACAAATCAAAGGAGGAACAACTAAAAGTCTAAAACACAAAGTTCTGTTCCCTCTATAATGCAAGGCACAACAGCTATCAAAAGATAACCTTGATACAATGTAACTCACTATCAAGAGAATTAAGAAAAGAACTTGAAATTCAGAGTACTCCAAACAAGCTATCTATATTTATATATGTGTGTGAATGAAAAGAGATTAATTTAATCAATATTGATGGCGAATTTTCCGCAAGATAAACGCCGAGATTACTTGGCCGAGGGTTGGCATTTCTTAAGAGTATCACTTAGATTAATTTACAGCAACTTTATAAGACCAAAGTCATTAATTATTGCAAATAATGCTACTAACGTACTAACAATTGTGGCAGGTTTTAAAATATTAACCACTTAATTGATTATGACATTTTGAAATAATTGTTATTAGATAGTACCAATATAAGTCATTTTTGTTGTTGGTGCAATTAAAAACAGGTGGCTAGGTGGTGGTGGTGGCAATTTCAAATTTTCGCTAATGGTGATGGTGATTTCTTTCTGCGCCAGGGAAACCATGAGCTCGGTGGCTTTGGCGGGCTTGAGTGGCCTGACGCTGGCGACTTCTTTCTGCGCCAGGGAAACCTAAAGCCTGGTGACTTTGGCAAACCAGGGTGGTAGTGGCGTAGGTAAGGCATCCCGCATTGGAGGTGGTGGTGGTTGTTGATCCCACCAGGTAACTTTCTTAGGAGGCCTATTAGGTTTTGATCTCCCAAAACACCCCATCGTAGAGTGGCATGGTGACCTTGCGGCCAAAGACTTCAACATTGTGAACTCGCTATGTTTTTGCACTTCTATCTTCGAGATATCTCTTTTCGCGAAGTGATGTTCATCGATTAATCGCGAGTAAGCAACCGTAGGTAAGATGCTGAAAGCCATCTCCCCTAGCAGCAATACGAGTAGTAAAAATGCAGTCATGGTTGGAGTTTTGAACCAACTCATTTTCTTTTGATTAATTATAGTAGAATTAACATTGCTAGGATACATCTTATATTTGAATTCCGATGTGTTCATTAGAAAAATGCATTTAATAATATGAGATTTTCTCGTGAAATAGAAAAATAAAGGAAGAAACTGAGATTTTCTAAGAAAATTTACTTGAAAAGTGTAATTAAATTTTCCTTTGCCTTTGGCATCATTCTGATTTTCTAGGAAATTAAAATGCTTTAACATTTAAGATATGTAGAAAATGACATAGACATATATCTTAATGGTTTCATTTTAAATGGTTAAATTCAAATCTTTTTCATATTATGCATAAATATTGTCTTATTTTTTATGATAATTAAAGATCAAAGTACTTAATATTTTATTAGATGTTACATGTTCAACATATGATAGACATAAATTTAATTAAACTTATGTAATATCACCGTAATAAATCATTCACCAATAATAAAAAAACGGCTATATATTAATTAAAATGATATATATTTGAAGAAATCATTAATCAATGTGAACTTTTTCTTTCAGTTGACCTATACTATTAAAAAATTACTTACATCCAAATAACTTATGAAGATTTGAAAAATTAATTACTCATCCTCTGAACTAACTGGAAATTTATATCCCACGTACAGATAATGATAGAGATAATATAAAACAGGGATATTGAATGGAAACCGATGGTTTTGAAAATGCATAGCTTAATGAAATTATTTTATTTGCTCATTGTGTTGTTGAAAATATGCAAATTCTGAGTTATTTAAAATCAAGATTTTTTTCCTTAACTTTTACACAACTTGTTTAGTTTGGAATATGCTTTATTAGTTGATGGAAAGTTATTGAGATTGTCCGTTTTCGATACTAACTAAAGTTCTCGTATCTGAACCAAGTATATGGTCATTTTATCACCACCAAACTTTAGAATAGGAAATCCTTGCGGTGCCACTAAAGGAAGACGATATAATTAAATGTTTAACTAAATAAACTGCTCGAGGTATATATATATATATATATATATATATATATATATAGCTTACTCATAATACCTTGGTTATTAGAACAAATATGCGGGATCTTCGACAAGGGTAATGGCCAAATTCAGTGCAAGGGAACATGTCACATTAAGTGTAATGGGATTCTCCCATGGAAGCTTGTAGACCAAACTAGTAATGGTACCTATTTTCTTAATGTAACACTAATCAGATCCAAAATAACCACAATAAGTGCTTTTTCATGTCCCATTAATAACCTTAAAATGCAGCTTTAGTGACATTTTTCCGATTGGAAAAGTGTTTTTCATCTATGCTGATTTGTTATCTCAAATGATAATATTGGTTGTCACTAGTCTATAATATTTTTCATAATTTGTTTTGATCTCAGACGGACTGCGAAAAATATATATACAGCCGAATTAAGCATGAGAAGGAACAGAATCTAAAAAAATGAAAGCCAACCCATGTGACTTGTCTCCTAACCAAGCCTAAGGATGGCCATATATCAACCTTTCATGACCTTAATTAACCCTCATTCTCATAATTACTGAATTTATATATACATTAACCAAAAGTTCTTGAAATAAACTAATTTTCAACACGTTTCGCAATCCCATTGGTCAGGGTATCATTATAAAAGGGCCATTCATGATCAAAGATTTTCAAACACATAAAAAACTTGAAAACAAAGATGTCAGCTAAATACTTAGTAATTGTGCTCTTTGCCATTATGCTCCTCATCACTTCATCCTTCGCTGAGAAACAAAAGATGGATAATGTCGGCTCTCCTGCCGTAGAACCGACGCCGGATGTCGAAAGCTATCCCAATGGTAAAGGTGGTCCTCCGAAGAAAACTCCAAAGCCTCCAACACCTTCGCCATCCGACGAACCTGCCGACACTCCCGAGATAATGGAGTGAGAGTGATGTTACTGATAAATTTTATGAAAGAGGATCTTCTTTAGCTATGAATAACTGAATAAACTTTGTTATAAAATCAGATTTATCATTACTTATGTACTTTTCTCAGTCCTTATATATATATATACATGTTGCATCAATCGCTCTGTTGAAAATGAAATGGCTCCCTTTCATTGACCTTATCCCATCTGCATTTGTTTAGTTCACGGTTTGCACCAACAATCCTGTGATAAGTTCCACACGTCTTATTCAACAATCAAATAATGCTTAACAATCCTGAGGCGGTTATTTTTTATATTGAGTCACTGTTCTTTGGGCCCAATCACTATATTGGACTTTACATACAGTCACGGCCCAGCTTAATTTTGATAAAGCCCAAATAAATGTGTGTGCTTTTATTTATTAATTTATAAAGAATTTTTTTGATAACGGTAATTTATCAAATAATTTATCGAGATTAATTAAGGTAATAAAACATCGAGCCCCAACCTATTGAATAATGTCAAATGACTCAAATTATTATAATCTTTCAGTTCCATATTCTTTTAGAAAAAGGAAAAAGATTAACCCATTGTTTACTAATAAGATCTAAATCAACATATTTAATAGAGGTATTTGATGTCTTTTCTTATTTTACTTTTTATTTTGTTTATACATATCATATGTAGTGAATGACATTCGTCACTCTTGTTGTTAGATTGTTTACTGACCGTTACTTTTAAGTGGGATTTCTGCAATACATCAATCAGTGTAGGAGATGTTTTGCCAATGTGATCCTCAAAAAAATAATATTGAAAAATGGAATTCAAAAAAGAAGATAAAAAATAAACATATATATGCGTGTGTGTGTGTGTGTGTGTGTGTGTATAACTTTAAAATCTTCTCTATGGAAAGAATTGTTACAGCATGCATAATTTTGATCAAATTCTATAATCTATTACACAAAAATCATAAGTCATACCAATACTAAAGTATCAATATGTTCACTACCTAGTCTTTAATTTTTCTTTTTTCTTTTTTTTTTTTGGTAAATTCCAATTTATCACCAATCCCGTCTTTTGTACCATGAAATTTACATGCATTAGGTAGCGCATGCAATCACGAGATTAGTGGTTAATGATGCTCACACCAACCATGCATTCAAGTACTCCTCACACGCTAATTGTGCACTTACAAAAGCACCTACGGCATGCAAAATCACATTTACTACCACCCTAAAACCTTCTATAAAACCCCCTTTCACATATTTCACATCATCAAACAACTCACAAACAAATCAACACACCAATAAGTCATTAGCCATGTCATCACCCACATACACCGTTCTCTTTCTCCTGGGCCTGCTGGCACTGTCCACCGCCACAACCACCTTGCAAAATGAGGGGCAAAGGTCTTTAATTGGCCAGTTTAACTCAAGGGGTACTTTTGGCAAAATAAAGAACCATGCATCAAAACCAGTGCAAAGATCAAGTGAAGATTTTGTTATGCATAAAGCAAAGCTTAAGCACAACTTTGTAGCTCGTTCAAGTGGTGATATTATGGGGCAGAAAAAGGTAGGAAGTATGCCTGAAGACAAGACCGCTGGTGGTGCACAACAAGTGAATGTGCAGAATATTAAGGAAGCTTCGAAAGAAAATGTGGGAGGAAACACAATCAATAATAAAATTTATAAATCAGCGGGCATGCATCACTAGATATATTTGTAAGGTGATGATGTGTTTTCATTAGACCTTTGGAGTTATCTGGAATAACAAAAAATGAGATGAAAGGGCAATAATTAATAATATTTGCATGGTGCTATTGAAGTATTATTCTTGTGTTCGGATTAATCGTATTAAACCTCAAGTTTCAACATAAAAAATACAATCAATTTAACGAACTAAATAATTCTTTTGACAGATTGCACCCATTGTTTTTTTATAAATCAAGTATTAATTATTTGACAAAATAATTGGAAAAAGCTGAGATGAAAATTTTATTCTCGTAAAATATCACTGAAATTAAAATAAGCTTTTTTTAATACATATGAATATTTAAAAATAGGTTGAGACATAAAATTATGTTTTGAACAAGTATAATTGAAAATTAAAATAAGTATATTGTTTAGATTGAATTTAATAAATCTATTTATATACCATATGGCTAATTAAATTAATTAATGCCTTCGGTTTATCGAAACCTTGTAATATTAACATGTAATTGTAGCTTTAACATATATATGTTGAACATAATTATCTTCAGATTTAACGCCAATTTAGAACTAAGGTATTCAACTAATTAAACTTGTGTTTTTTTTTTTTTTTTTGAGAAGAAAAAGAAGACATAACATAAATTAGGATACTCAACACTTAACAACGACTCATTGCAGAATAAAACGTAACCAGATGGTATTAATTTATTTGATATAACTAATCAGATCACAACTAATTAATTTATTGATGACTATATTAGAGGCAGCAAGTAAAACAGTCTATATATATGAAGTGTAGCAGTAGCAACGTGATCATCTTGATATCAGTCATACTCTGGAGGATCGGCAGGGTCCGTGTCAGGTGGCAAATTAGGCGACGGCTTAGGAAACTTCGGTGGCCGTGACTTTGCTCCTGGAGGTTTTAATGGACCCTTTGGTGATGGTCGCTTAATAGGACTTGGAGGCTTTGGCTTCGGTTTAGCACCGTCCATTCCATTAACGGCGTAATTACTTTCTGGTATTGATGATTCGTCGTCTGAACCGGGGCCGCTATTTTCCGGTGCTGATGAGACGTTGGCTGGATTATGATGGCTTGAATTATAAAGAGCGAATGAGGAAGTGGTGAAGAGCACAATTGCTAAGTGTTTAATTAGTGACATTTTGGTTTTGAAGTTGGTTGTGTGTTTGAAAATTGTTAGGGATGATGATTCGTTTTATAATGGTTTTGGGCCAATGGGATTGCAACACGTGTTTAGAGAATGTAGTACTATGTCTCTTATAGAAGAAGAAAAAAGTTGACTTGCTAATTTAGTGTTAGTTACTATACTATGCTCATGGCATGTCTTCATTTTTCAATGTAGTCGAACTCTAGATGTTAGTTATATTTTGGTCTTTGGGAGTCTGTGGACGATTTGGTTCTGTTTTCTTCATTATGATAAGTATAACTGAATTTGCTCTACATTGTGATCTAATGAAAAAGAGATTAGTTGAGGGATTGATCATGAGAGGGATAGAGGTTTTTGTTTTCTTCCTCAAGGAAATCAATGCTCCTATTAATTAGTAAGTTTTCCATTAGTTTTTATTAGCCATTTTGCTATTGATCTTGGGAGACCCAGTTTGATATAAAACTCACATAAGTATCTATCGTATGATCCAAGTCTCCTACTTTGCAATTGTGATCATACTATTCACACGCTCTGCAGCCTACACCAGTTGGTTTTGCGCTCAACTTGACTTCACATTGGATGGACTCTGCAATTCTACAACACCACTAGTGCCGCAAGGCTGCAATGGGGAGGGTGTATCGATGACTGATAACATTTGATTGACTTGGGGAAAAACCAGCCATAAGAACTAACTATTAAAGATGAAGGTCTCGGAGTAACATAAACTTCACTCTGATACTCGATAATATTGATGTGAGATCCAATTTTACACCGTACAACTAGGACGAGAACACATTTCCTATTATCTACTTTGAGTGTCGTGATTAAAAATTGGAAGAACGTATGTCATATAATGTTGGTTGCACTTCTCGACTTTTAGCAAATCAAATAGCTGGTTCGGACCTATTTCCAGAAAAGAAAATTGTGTCAAGCTTATGTCAATTATGAATCAGTGTTATAATCTGGTGCTCGAACTTTTATAGACAACCCATTACACTGAATATGGCATGTCCCCAGTCCCATTACATGATTCAGTGGTCTAGAATATGTAAACTATCTTCCCAATATCCCCAATCAGCAGATGATGCAGAATCAGTTCTTTCCGAAGCTGTTTGAACATAACTGGCAAATTTATTAAAATCCACTAAAAGACCGTCACAAACTATCTATCAATCGACCATTAGAAGATCAACGTTCCTACAGTTACAGTACATCAAAAGTCGCAGAGCCAATTCTGACATAACCACAAGCTTCTATTTACATATCAAAGCACAAATCCAGAATTTCAACAGGGGGTTATTGAACATCATGATGTGATTTGCTTCTTGTTCTGGATGAAGCAGGCTTATCAACAGCATCCACAATATTCGGAGTTGCAGGCTGAAAACTTTTGTTTTTTGAAAATTGACTCGCAGCTGCTCTGGCACCGGCAATAGCTGTGACAAGAGTAGGTGATTTCTCTTCTTCAGATACCCTCAAGCCTTTGGAGTAATTCGTAAGTGATCCCGGTTTCAAAGAGAAAGGATCACGTGGATCTGGTAGAGGAAATTTTACTGGAAATGGAGGTTTAACAGGGGTGAGACCTCGCACAGCCCCTTCATATATCTAGACCAATAATAAAATGATGTAAGATGGTTATATAAAATACATGGACGGGAGGTTATAATAAAATTATTTCAATAATTTCTAGTCTCACCTTTCTTTCCAGATTATAAACTCCCTGGAATCCGCGCATTTCAAATGGCACTATGAGTTTCTGCACGAAAATTAACAGGTACCATTATTCGAAATATTCATCTAAAATCTTCCGTACAGTAAATTAAGGAGGGGGGGTAGAAAGGCGAAGAAAGAGATGGGGAAACCTGAGGTTGCTCACAAAGCCAACAAAACGCTGTTTGCCCTTCTACCTTAACCTGAAAGCAGAAAAACCCCAGATTACACGAGTCGAAAATATGCTGATAGCAAAAAGCAAATAATGGCAATATTTCATGAAAAAGGTGGAAAGCATATGTCATGGCATAAGATATAAGGTGCTTACATCTGCAGGCATAGCTTCCCAGCTAACTAGCTCTTCACATGTAACACAGCCTACCACCTCAACAGAACCTGTTAAATAATAAGCACAAGGATTAGCTCGCAAGAAGAAATAATGCAATATTTAGCAGCATTTAGGTAGCTGAGAAAAATGAGATTATCTGGCATTGCGGTGAGATTTGGAACTTTTACTTTGAATCAGGAACACACTACAGGAGTTTCTATTGAAGTGCTAATAAAAATACGAAATTGTCGTGGTGAAAGATTAGTAAGCTCATCAAATGTTCCTATATCTTCAGATTTGCTTATAATGTTTTTCGATTTCCTTCCTTAACTTCCGATATGTGTAGATGAGGAGGAAAGACACAATTTTAGACATTATGAGTAAATTATTATACAGATGTGGAAAAGAATTTGATACCTAGAAGTCTGGATACGGGGTAATGCTCTGGGAACTTGATATCTGTAATTCCATTCATAGCATAGATTTCCCGGTAGAAGTCCTCCATAGCTTTTATTGTCTCTTGTTCTGGGACCTTACCAGCAGCATGAATCCAAAGCCGTCCTTCAAAAATGCATCAGAGACCGATGTAAGGTTAACTTCACTCTCTGAAATATGACGACATGTTTGTCTCTGAGCACACACACACGCATGACTATTGACCTACCAATGAATGATGTCTTAATATGCACGAAGTGTAATGGCCTCAGTATACTGAAAGGAACCAAACTGATACGGGACAAAATTATATCAACTACATTTACCAAGTGTCTTAGTGATACAAATGGGGCCTGCTATAAAAAAACAGAATTCATCTACTACATTAAATATAACATCTTGATGCCAAAACAGAGTATTGCATAGGCAGTTGGCATGGCTGTTCGAGTATTCTGACGGCAAAAGGCAAATATGGAACATATGAGTAGATAAGCATCGTAAAGATTACTATTTGATCACTGGAAACATAGCCGGCCCTGATGGTATCACAGTGTATAGATTATCTAACCCACGGAACATTTTTATGGCAACCCACATAGTGAACGACCTTTGATATGGAGAACCATTTATCTACGGATATGTAACTATTATGTTTGTTCAAACTCAAACCTATCATAATGCTACTTTGAGATCTGCAATATTTATCAGCACACTAATACATTTTGTGGTGCTAGAAGATCGTTCTACTCCTGTACTCCCGACAATAATAAAACTTGAAGTGGATCTTTCAGAATCCCTACGTCATAAAAGTGAGATATTGCAGGCTCATTACGAAGTACTCTTCATTTAAGGCAGTTTAGATATCGGAACCCTTCGATAAAAGTACTCCTTTACTCAAGCGGGAGGGGCAGAAAAATATCATATCCCTCCAAACTTACAGCCCCGCTAAGCACAAGATTAGATTCCCAATCCTATTACATTCTGGAGAACGGATAGTAACCCGATTACCGATGAAAAGAAGTATGATAATAGTGAACTTATACCCAGAATGCTAGTTTATTTTAAACTGGTTCCGATTATCGGCAGGAAAGGTATCTGCTTTTCCACCTTCCTCCCATTCTCAAGGAGTAAACATTGCCTTTCTGATCAATATTTGGTAAAAATTAGAAAGTAAAATTTCTTTTTTGTCTGTAATGTACTGTTCTTACACTAAAATTTTTTAACAGTCACAACTGCTGCAACATGCATAGTACAGAGTACCGCAATAACAACTTAGCTAAAAAAAAAAAAAAAAAAGAGATTATAAGACAAATACCAATCATAACAGTCCAAAAAATCAATTTCTTAGTGTCAAATATCTTAATTCACAAGAAAAACCCTTTCTTTACCAGTACATTGATGCAAATTAAGTACCACAGAATCTAAGTCTAAATAACATGTAGAATTAAAACCAAAATAGAAAAGGGAGTCAAAATAAAAGAAAACAAATCTAGGGTTGAAATAGACTTTATTATACCTCTAATTGGGGCAGGCCAAGATCTTCCTTCAATGCGTTTGATGCCATAAACAAGCAAAGAAGCCCATGGCTGATGCATTGTCAGACATGGGTTCCTGTAATTTGACGATTCTGCCCTCCTCATCACTCCAAAGATTTGATTTTGATGATTGATTTTGTTGGCAGATGGGTTTTTCTTTTTTCAGATCAGAAGAAAATTAGATTTTTAGTTCGAAAACGTCACTTTTTGACTAGAAGAAGAGGAACTGGGGGCGGTTTTGTACTTTGATATTCCCCAAGATAGGAGGAATAGGACAACAACAACAACCGATAGATACGAAATACGCACGAACAAATTAATACTCGGTGGCATTATATTTATAAACGGACCTCCCCTCAGGTTTCTTCTCTCTCCATCCACCTTCCCTCCTTTAGTTGATTGCTAGTCAATTGTTTAAATTGGAGGGTAAAATTATCAACTAATACAACAATAATGTAATTATTCAATATATATTCACAACACAACCAAATAACTTAATAAATTAACAATTACTAATATGAAATATTAGATGTATTTAAATAACTAAATTTTAGTAATAATATAAATATTAACTGCAACCAAAACATAAATATAGCAAATGTAAAAACAAATTAAAAAAAAAATATAGCAAATGTATAAATGACTCTTGGGCTTACTTCAACATAAAAATAAGAAGAAAATAAATAGATTCATGGTTATGTAAACGATAATCGAATTCAAACAATGATTAATTTAAGAGAAACAAAGAAAGAAATACATGAGTACCTTTCAACTAAGTATCAAATAGAGTTGTACTCCTATAAAATTAGGGCTAAACATAACTAAATCCCATGTATATCGTTTCCACGATATAATTATTTAAATATAACATTATTTTTTTATTTTTTTAATTGGATAATATATATATTAGTAATTATAAAATTATTAAGTTTCTTACTATAAATAGATTCATATAAATAATGACTCAATAGTTCATATCTCTTGTAAACAATACAAAAAATTTAATACATATGTACGATTCAATGAATTTTAACTAGTTAATTCATAAAAATACAAGATATATTAATTATTGAATTACTAAGTTAAATGAACCTAATTATTTTCTTCTTATTTTTCCATATTGAGGTAACCTCAAATAAAATTATGTTTATGTTTTGCTTGCAATGAATATGCATTTTATTACAAATATATAATTATCAAAATACAATTTTTCATATAATATTTGTCATCCAATATTGTATATTAATAATTCTTAATTTACTAAGTGATTTGTTTGTATTGTGAATAACAATTCAATACTGTATTTTTATTCTTTATCAAGTGACACTTTTACCCCTAAAAAAAGTTGTTGACTAATAGTCAACCAACCCAGGGGAGGTTGATGGGAAAAAGTCCAAACCACAGGGAAGGTGGATGGGAAAAATTCAAACTAGAAGGGAGTTGGGTAGAGAGAGAAAGCTCAGGGGAGGTGGATGAAATTAACCCCGTTATAAACTGTAGAATTAGTTACTGAGCCCAAAAAGAATTGTAAAACTAATCCTATTCTTTTGAAGGAGTGAGAGATTTATATATTAATATTATGTAAGTATATAAAGTGGGAATTCGAGTCCAATGACAATAAAGCACTAACTACTTTATTATTTTCATGATAAACTTTTTTAAGATTAAATAAATATGATATTGACTAATAAATGCGACTAAAATAGGGTTTACTTTTATCTTGAAAAGTAAATCAAGTTAAAAACAAATAATTAAAATCTAGTTTTCACTTATAAATTATTTTATTTGTTAAAAGTTATATCAATCTTAAAATTCTGAAACAATAAGTTATTGTATGAATGTATAATGATATAATATCAATTGAAATAAACCACATTGAGTTCACATTTACTCTGATCACTTATTTCTCTAGAATTATTTTTTTTCTTTAACAAACACACGTATATACTATTAAAGATTACGTAAAATCATTACACGCGGTGTGGAACTATCAAAAATAAGAGGGATATGGGCCACGGCAAACAAACATCCTTGAAGTGAGAAAAAACGTCATCTTTTGGGTCCTTCTAAAGTTGTCGTTTGTTTGATATACCCTGCCAATGCCTGATTTGGCGATAAGATCCGCAACGTCATTAAGCTTCCGAGAGCAAAACGTCTCCGCAATTATGGGAAGCTAGAACCTACAAGCTCCAATCTTTTTGAAGAGGCTCACCAACTGTGCCAGAAGCTCAATTAAGCATAAAAAAGTGAATATGTCACAAACACAAGATATGAAATGCATAAGCTACGTTGCAATCTTTACTACGCTTTCGAAAATTTTTTAGGTGGGCTAGGTCCATGAGTTTACTCATGGACCTTGTGGCTCTCATTAAAACATGTCATTAATTATAATAAATTAGAAAAAAAACACTTCTCTCTCCTCTACCCCCACTCTTCGGTATGCTTAGAAAAAAATGAGAAGAAGATTTTCCTAAATCCAATCTATTACTTTGAACTCCACAAGAATTAAATATGTAATCTAATATATAACTTACAATAAAACAGAAATGAAAATAAGATTAACAGAAAATCAAAGAAATAACTGAAAACAAAAAATATTTAACAAAATCAAAGAAAAAAGACTTATAATTCCACCTTAGCATGACATCTTATTCATTTTTCTCTTCAAATCATAATTTTTCTCTTTACAGGTAATAGGAATCTTGTTTTACCATTTATGCCATTTTCACAAATGAAAATCAATACAAATTGTCAAGCAATTAAAAATATTAGCAAAATCGGATCAGCCTCAACCCATGAGAATCCAATGGCTGATTTGAATAGCTAATACGTAATATTCTTTAAAAAAAGTTTCTTAATTTATTTCTATTTCATCTGTTTCTTTTTCTTTTGGAGAAGGATTTATTTCTCTTGTTGAATGTGGTCTGAAGTTTTTTTTTTTTTTTTCTTTCTTAGAGGGTCTGAACGTAAGGGAGAGAGAGTGTGGGGATGGAGGAGAGAGAAAAGTTATTTTGTATTTTCTTTTCTGTTTTTAATAATTAAAAAAGGTAAGAGTAAATAAGGGCCACAAGGTCCATGAATAAATTCATGGACCTAGCCCACCTAAGAATTTTCCGACGCTTTCCTAAGTCTCATAAATTCTATTTTGTTGTGATAGTATATTCCGTTGAAGCCCCCCAGATAGACAATGCGGCCTTGTTACTTGAACAGACTAATAATGCTTATATTATATGTTCATATCTAGTCTAGTATTAAAAGCGAAGCAAATCTAAATTGGAGTCTCCTGCTGCGAAGGCCCGCCCTGGCTTTATATAAGGACTTAAATGTGAAAACCTATTTTCATAACTAAAAGCAAATAGACAAAATCTTTATTGAGTTTCTAGCCACTTGCATGCAATATTCTACACATGTAAAATAAGAAAACCGTGTCATATATTCTACGATTCCCTTTCATTTACTTTTGTGCGTAAATCATCATAAAATAAATTTTTGTACTTTACTTTTAATTTTATACAATTCCTACCACCCCACTTCCAAATTCCAACACATGCTATATACTTGACAAATGACAATATATAAATGAAAGCATAACATCATCACAATAAATCTAAATAGTACAAAAAGCACGGTGCAAATGCAATTAATAAAAAAAAAAAATAGATGAAGCGATCTTCCTTATATTACACATGAATTTAGAAAAGCATAAATGCAAATGGTTAAAGTTGGTTCTGAACTTTCCGAAAGAAGAATAAAAGAAACATTAAAAAAGATGGCATTTTTATTAATTTCATTATTTAATTAATATATATTCTCAAGAGGGCAAAAATTGTGTGCGACTCAACCAAAAGTCAGCCGACCCTATAATATCCATTCAATAATAAGCGCCCTTTATTCTCCTTTTATTTCGAACAACCCTTATTTTGGTCAATCTTGATTACACACGATCGAAGCTGGCTCTTTCTTTTAATTTTTGTATGATTAAAAGATAGACAGTGAATAAGAATTGATGGATTCAGTGGCTGTTGATGATATAATCAACCGATTGCTTGAAGTTAAAGGGAAACAAGTTCAGATTTCAGAATCAGAAATTAAGCAGCTTTGTTCGCAGTCCAAAGATATTTTCTTGCGCCAGCCTAATCTTCTTGAGCTAGAAGCGCCTATTAAGATCTGTGGTAAATTAAAAATTGAATCTTTGAGTTGGGTTTTAGTTATTAGTGTGATTCTTTTCGTGGTAATGATTTTTACTTGTGTTTTGTTTGTGGGTTTTTATTTTCTCGATGTGTTTTTGTTTGTTTCGTTTTGTTTTGTTGTTGGGTGAGTTGCAGTGGATGATGTTGAGTTGATTAGAGATTAGTGTGTACAGTTATTTTCCTGTTTTGGGATATGAGAAGGGCATGATTGTTTTCTATGGTATACAAAGTTGTATGTTATGGATGGTTTAAGGTTAGAAAAATTATATACCAAAGGGTCTTAAGGTGGAAAATGTGGAGTATGAGTACTTCCAAAAGGTTTATGGAGGTGGAAACTCTATGCCGCAGATGCTTGCCTTTTTTTGTTTCACGATTTGGACCGATTGAGCATGTTCAGTGTCTAACGACAGTTGAAATGATGATGTTGCTTGAAATTGTGATCGCCACCATGAGTAGGAGATGGTTCATGAAGGAGTTCATGAAATAATCCTCCATTTAGATTTTACCTGATATATTAATCCTTGTGGAGTGGTGACTGTGTGCCCTCCTTCAAGATGGTCCCAGAGTATACAAGGCGATATGTTCTGCCTCAGTATTTGAAATGCTAGACAAGTTTGCTCCCTACATGTAATGCTTTCTGTCTGGTATCAATATACATGTTGCTCTGCATTTGCAGTCTCAGTAATTCGGATGCTCAAATAACATATTTACGTGATGTGATATTCGGGAAGAACCTTAGGTTACTCTATTTTGATCAGTGTGATGCTAAAATGCGATGACAATAAAATAGTTTATAGCTATTCTGATTGTGAAAATTACAATGACTAGTCAGAATGTGTATCATTGATTCCAGAAAGAACAAAACAGAAACTTGGCATACATGGCCAAGTCTGAAGGAGCTGAAGATTCATGAAGATGTCCTGCTCATGCCTTTGCACAAATGTTTTTCGTATATTTTCCACTAATTTCTCTCTTATCAGTAAGCCATTTAGCCTTATTTCAACATTGTAAGTCACATTTATTCTATGCCATAGTAAACCCATAAATTGAAATCCTTCATATATTTTTCGATTCAGTTAATTGGGATTAAAAGCTTGGTTGTTTCATTCATTATCATGGCAGGAAGGTGACATTTACACCTTGGTTGGTAAAGGTTTTTGACGTAATATTTGCGTGTCTATGTTAATGGCCATGTATTCAAGGGAAACATTGGGTAGGTATAATGCTGGTATTGAAATACAATAAGGTATAACAACCATGGGTGTCACTGGAGACAAGAATGATTATGAGATTATAGAGTGCCAGCGGCAGACGCGACATAGGATTGCATATGCTCATTTATTGTATTAAGTAATATGAGCTTGTTTCTTTCTCCTTCCTCCGTTTTGCCTTTACTATACCAGCTACAGTTTGAATTGACATTTATGGTGTGTAGGTTATATTTTTAAATGGTTATCCACTAGCCTTCAGAAACAGTGTCCTTTTTGGGGTGCCTTGATAATAGAACATGGTGTGTGTCATTGTTGCATAATGATGGAAATACTCGCATGACGAGATCTTGCTAAGTCATGATCTTCACTAATTATGCACCTTTCTTGTTTTGACATCTCTGTGCTTCTTCATGTGGGGTTATTCTCTGATGAAGTTATGTTTACACTTCTTTTACTGGATTGATGGTTTGGATTTCTGGTTGTTTCAAGAAATGTGACCATAGAAGGTTGCCAAATACTTAAAGAACGGACGCGATTTCTCTTGCTTTCTCTTTCTCTTTGTCTGTCTCTCTAATCACTTGGTTGATTAATTACGCGAATATGTTTATCTCTCTACAATCTAAACTTACCCTTTTTCCTCCTCTCATATTCGGCAGGGGATATTCATGGTCAATATTCTGATCTACTAAGACTTTTCGAGTACGGTGGGTTACCCCCAACATCCAATTACTTATTCTTGGGGGATTACGTGGACCGTGGAAAGCAAAGTCTAGAAACAATATGCCTTCTACTTGCTTATAAAATAAAGTATCCTGAAAACTTTTTCCTACTTAGGGGCAACCATGAATGTGCATCCGTCAACCGTATATATGGATTTTACGACGAGTGCAAAAGAAGATTTAACGTAAAACTATGGAAAGTATTCACTGATTGTTTTAATTGCCTACCGGTTGCGGCTCTTATTGACGAGAAGATATTGTGCATGCATGGAGGACTCTCACCCAACCTGAATGATTTAAATCAAATTAGAAATATGCAGCGTCCAACTGATGTCCCGGAACATGGTCTACTGTGCGATTTACTATGGTCTGATCCCAGTAAAGACGTCAGAGGGTGGGCGATGAATGACAGGGGTGTATCGTTTACGTTTGGTGCTGATACAGTGGCGGAATATCTTCAAAAGCTAGATTTGGATCTTATTTGCCGTGCACACCAGGTTTTTGCAATTTGGGATAGTTACATTTACACCCCCTCAAGTTTTGTCTACTTACAAAAACATTCCTTGTTGAATAATTACATAAACACTCCTTGACATATGAATTCAAATTACAGATATATCTCAATAAGGTTTGAATAATTAATGAGACACTTCTCCCTGAAGTTCGGAAAACATGACAGATAGACCTCCGATCTAACATGTTTTAAATGTTTTAGGGGATGTCACTGCAATTATTCAAACATGGGAGGTCTTTGTAATTAGACCAAATCTGAGGGGGTGTACATGCAACTATCCCTCAAATATATATATATATATATATATATATATATATATATATATATATTTTGTTTCTTTTTTGTTTTTGGATAATAGACTAGTATATGGAATTTTAGCAATAAAATTGGTCATTAATATTGCTTGCAGGTAGTTGAAGATGGATATGAGTTCTTTGCTGATAAACAACTTGTGACGATATTCTCAGCTCCGAATTATTGTGGGGAGTTCGATAACGCTGGTGCCATGATGTGCGTGGATGAGACTTTAATGTGCAGTTTTCAAATATTAAAACCTGCAGAAAAGAAGCCCAAGTTTGGATTTGGTAGTACAACTACATTGAGGCCAGTAACTCCGCAAATGAAATCAAAGGTACTAGTCCTCAAATCCCCTCTGTGATACAATAGAATAGAACACCATATTCAGTTCCTACATGCAAGTAATTACAGTCTGGTTAGTTCATAGAATTTGTTTATTTTACTGGCATCTGATAGAAGATTCACAACTTAAGTTAGGAAGTCAATGAACCCTTCTTAACACCTCACGTGCGGGCCGGTAGTCACTTCAGTCCAATGGCATGGGTAGGTCGAGAGCCCGTCTTAGGTGACATTTGTTACCACGATAGAAATAGAAGAGAATTTTTTTTCTTTGATTTGTGCTTATCAATCCCCGTAAAAATGCTCCATAATCATTGATTTGGGCGGCTATCACGTTTTATATATGGTTTGGCTTCTAGACTTTGAATGCATTCCAAAGTTTAGTGATGGTAGCTCTGTAGATGCCCAATTTGATATTAAAAGCTTTTGGTTGCAAGGGGGTAAATCTTGTACGACTCAAACTATTTTTTTTTTTCCAAAGAAAGCGAAAAATATTGATTTGATTGAATTTGTTTTCATCTTTTTGACAGTCCTTTTTCAAGTTCGACATGTAGAGTCAAAGAGGGCATTCAAGTTTGTGGATTGTCTTCCTATGTGGTAAAGGTTAGTAAAGCCAAAATTAGACGTGGAAGATTTCTTCCTGGTGAAAGCGAGAAAGGCTGTAATAATTTTCACCTAATATGTAATTCCGAAATCTAATGGTTTTGTTTCATCATCCATGTGGGGCGTGAATGATGAAAGGTAAACCGTCGTGCTCTTTTCCCGACTGAATTTACTCTCTGAAGCTGTAAAGTGTTCATGTCCGTTATATGATTGATCATTTTTCGTGCAAGTGATTTTGTGCATGGTTTATGTTATCATCTTTCTCTCCATCAGTGTTGGCAGTTTATAAGTTGCATGAACATCATGATGCAAGTTAGATATCTATGGTCAAATTGGTGTCATCTCACTGGTCATTTTTAGCGGTAAAAATGCTGCACTTGCTCTAGTTCGTTTGAACATTACATGAGAAAGATGATCTAGATGTCAAACACATTTCATATGTAAAGAAAATAAGAGTAAGATTGACCAATGCAAATTTGTGTTGTCAATCTTATTCTCAGAAACTTGTGTCTCAAACATACTGCAACACTTAAATTTCCAGGACATTTAAAAGTGTCCTAATATAAGTTGTGGTGCAAATATTTACGACTCTTATTTCTTTGATTAATGTTTTAACATTTTGGCCTATGTGTCTTTAATCGTGTTTTTTTAGTGGCAATACGTGGATACCCTGTATCTCAACAAACACATCGTTTGCCTTAATTTTGAACATAAAAGCAATAAGTTAGAACATGTTAAGATATGCAATTTATGACTTGCTACGATTGATCGAGGATCAAATTCCAACTAAAGAAAAGGAAAAGTAAAAAAAAAATGAAAAAAAAAAATTACATCATCTAGAGGTAATTTATTGAAATGCTAATTATTCTTCTAACTTCCTACTAACGTATAAATAGTTATACGATAGAAGCCCTACAACTTCATCTTTCTGATATTTAGTCACATAATCATGAAGCATCTCAAGAGTATTTATTAATTTCAAGGGATAAAAGCGTCAAACCCCCTATACTATAGGGGGTGTAGCGATTTGCCCCCTGAACTATTTTTTTTGGCAACAAGCCCTCTGTACTATGAATAAATAAACACTTTGCCCCCTGAGTCGCTTTTTCACCATTGGATATGAATACGTGTCAACACTTTTTGCCGTTGGATTTGGACTCAGGGGGCAAAGTGCTTATTTATCCACAGTACAGGGGGCTTGTTGCCAAAAAAAAAAGTTTAGGGGGCAAAGTGCAACAAGGGGTATAGTATAGGGGGTTTGACGCTTTTATCCCTAATTTCAAATATTCTTATATATATATATATATATATATATATATATATATATATATATATATATATATATGTATGTACATGCTTTATCCGTACTTATAAGCAGCGTCTGCCCTCTATTTGTAGAAAACTACCGGAAGAACATTCGGCATCTAAGTGTCAACGACTTTTAGTTAAGGCTAGCGGTATTGGCAAAGCAATAATTGTTGTTGTCAAAGTAATTTTTTTGAACTCTCTAATTTACCCTTCTCAATTAAAGAATTCAATAGTTAATTGTCAAAACTTCCTTAATATACTCTTGCTATCAATACTCTCTGCTTTCAATAAAGGAAACTCAATGTTCTCTGCTATCTATCTGCAATGTAATTTTGTTCACTCATAAATATTCTCTAATCAAGCTAAAAAATGCAATAGATAATATAATTAATATTTTCATTTATATACAAACTAATTAATGACGAAAAATTTAACTGGCCAAAATTCTTAATAGATTGCCTTATATATGTGTATGCACGTAAATATATTATAAATCTCCCACTAAAAAATAAGGTTAAACTTGATTAATATAAGTTTTAAAATTATAAATTACATGCAGTAAATATTCATTACAAATTAATTTCATACTAAAACTATTAAATAATAGAAGACATAGTCCTCAAAATTTCCGTACAAAATAAAAAAAATAACAATCATTAAATATGTTGTTAGTTTTATGTCTCCATTATCAAATCTTTTCATCCGATTAAAGAATGCAAGATGCATGAAATAAATTAGTTCTTCTTTAATAACTAGTATAGAAATACCAATACTTTTGGAGAAAACAAAAAGTAATCATTTACAAAAGCCAAATCAAGAATATATAGTAAAGAATATATTGTCTTGTTATTGATCTTATTTTAAAATTTATGTCAGAGTTAAAAGAAAATTTAACTAAATAGTTAAAATTTTTACAATGAAGTAAAATGACGTGCGCATTGACAAAATCTGTAACATGATTGTTAGTAGTGGGATGAAGATTGTGTTTCCATAGTATAAGAGTGATTCGTTAAGAAAATATAGAATTAAGTAGAAGTGATTAAATAAAAAGTTGTCATGATCAACACAATTTTAGCACTTAACTTTTATATTTTTTGATTGAGAGGGGCAAATTAGAGAATTTAGAAAAATTGCTTTGGCAACAACAATCATTGCTTTGGCAATATCGCTACTCTTTAGCTAATTAACTTTTTTTTTTTTTTTTCCTTAATTTATAACCTCAAACATTAGGTATGTTCACAACGGAACCGCTCGGATCGTTAATTTGAAACATTCCACTGTTGGCTGGAAGTTTATGGTAAATATCTGCCAAATGGCTGATTATTTCTATGCAATTTGATGGATCTGTTAGTGAATTTTGATAAAGAATAGTTTCACTGTCATAATTATTGGCCTTTTTTAAAAACTAATTTTGGCAAGTGAATTCTAGTGACTAAACGAACGGATAAAGACTTGCCAACGTGTGTGAAGTAAGCAAACTGCACATGGGATAATTACACAAGGATACAACGAGTTAATTTACAAATTTAAGTTTCATAGGAATTGAATTTTCACTTTATCATACACAAGGATATAATTTATTGTCACTTTATCATTACCATAAGGATATAATTTATCTAAGGAAATATGTATATTTAAAATAATAGAAAGGTGTCAAACAGTCAATGCAAAAACCCTTCGGAATATAGTCAACGAAATAATCATCCGTACAAGAAGTACGAATTATGTTTTCCAGTAGAAATCACCTCGAAATAATAAAGATGTATAGATATTTTATTTGTCAACTCGAGGATATTTTGCTTTATTTTATATTTTGTAATCAAATACTTACTTATCATTAAAATAGGGGAGCTACAATCGAACCATAAGAAAATACTGAGTTTAAAATTGAGACGAGCCGAAAAGTTACTTTATCAAGCTTATCTACGATTTTAGACGGGCGTTAATGGTTTTTTGATTCCCCTTTTGTGCGGATAAAGTTCATAACCTTGAATAATTCCAACGGTTTCACCTTTGGTATGTACAGATAAAAAGTCCACCCTCTTGAGTTGTTCCCATTCTAAAAACAGAAAAACTTCATGAGGCCCTCCATGTACAAAGTTGCTCTTATTTACAACTACTTCACTAAATATATGAATCTTGTCTTGAAATTTATGCTATGGCCATGGGCCATCTAAAATTTCATGAAAAACTTATAGTCATGCTAACTATATACACCCGTATTTTTTAAAAAAGAAATCGAAAATATATTTACATCAAAACTAAAACAAAATGGAAATGTCGATATTCTTGCTAGCTTATCAAATTATTTCATTAATGTTGCAGTATATTAAGTACTAATGATATCATACAATTTTTATAGCTGACAATAGACAATAAATGGAGGTGCACTACCTCATATATAAGAGGATAAATAGAATGGTCATGGGTTCAATGAATTTTATCCGTACAAAACAAACTAATAAAATAGACCTGTGGAATAATTCAAGGAGATAAACTTTAGCTGTACAAAAGATCTAAAAAATGATTCCATTAGAAGACTTTATGATTTTGTATAACGATACAAAAAATTATTTTCCTCTAGTTGACATAAAAATATCTACAGATTCTATTTGGTTATGTCGAGATTTTTTTTCCGCTAAACTATTATGTCGAGATGATGCAAGCTGGATTTCTGAAGAAACAACACTATTAATATTTAGTGAGTCTTACGTGCTTTCATATTTTACCTTCGAAAGTCAATCTACTACTCGTCCCAAACTATTGACTTTTGGATAAATAACTTATCGATTTTGATCATTGATTACAGGTTGCACCGTTAAAATTCTTTTTTTTTTTTTTTTTTGTTTCTTCATCATGTAAATATCCTTCAATTAACTAATCAAATGTCTTAACCGAGAGGCCAAAACATCCTAAAAAACTGATATGTTTTTTGCCTCTCAACTTTTTGGTGTTTAGAGTTCAGACATGCATGTACTTTTTTTTTTTTTTTTTTTTTTTTTTTTTTTTTTTTTGAGAAAGAGACATACATACATATACTTAAGTCACTCGTTGTTACAATCAGCAATAATATATGATAAGATTATTTAAATTCTTTTTAAATATTGTATTATGTTGTAGTACTTGCCCTTGATTGTCTGAGACGTAACTATATTCCCATACTTCACAGTTCACAGGCACTTGACAAGTCCTTATGCGTACTTATGGTACATTATGAAGTACAATTATCTAAATTAACATATCCAACTCAATTAGGTACGGACCCCTCAAATTGGATTAAAATAAGCAGTAATGAACACATACTTGCCCTACAGCTAGCAAATAATGGAACGTTTCAAAGAATAGTTATATGTGAAATGCAAAATTATAGATATATAAAAGGTTTGACACTGTAAAGAGCAATAAATTTAAAATATTAAGACGCTAAAATCGTTGACATTGAGGGCATATGCTATTAGATGCCAAAGGATATTCTGGATGATTTCGTTAAATAATAACCCCGGCCGTGCAGGTACATCTTATAAATACGGCCCATTTCAGTCCGTACAACTCATCTTCTAAATAATCGGGCAGTCAGAGTTCCAGGGGCAGGTCCAAGGTTGTCCTCTTGAATCCCTCCAGTTTTTGTTACCTTGAGTGAGGTACATCATGAAATTATACTATGCACCTTAAGTTATAAATACCTGTAACTGTGTATATTATATAACATAAGGTGTATGAAAGTCATAATTTGTTGTTTCTTAAATGTAAGTACTTGTGAGAATTTCAACTATATCGTTTTACATATCTTTCACTAGAATACAACTTTTCTTATAGTATGATCTATCATACTTCAGTTTGCATTAATTTATTTATACGAAATAAAACTAAAGTAAAGAGATAGATTTGTATCAATTTTCACCAATCATAATTTCAAACATCGTGTATACAGTACTGATCATGATCTCTTCATCAAAGATTAATGTTATTCTGTTAATATTTATTGTAGAAGGTTGGATCAGTGTGTGTTTAACAATGATCATGATCTCTTTAATTTATTTATAGTTTTCATATACTCTATTATGAATTAAGTTATAAACGGAATAGAAGTTTTTTCAAACATAAGAAATGAAGTGATCATCATATTAATTATTGTTTCTAATTATATTAATTCAACAACATGAATTCATGCAGTTATTAATCAATCGATACGAAAATCCAGCGCCATGGCTCGAGACCAATTGCAAGTCCTAAACGCACTTGATGTCGCCAAAACTCAACTCTACCACTTCACCGCCATCGTAGTAGCCGGAATGGGCTTCTTCACCGACGCGTACGATCTCTTTAGTATTTCACTAGTTTCCAAACTACTAGGCCGAATCTACTACACACATCCTGGTGCTGCCAAACCCGGAACTTTACCCCCAAGCGTCTCCTCGTCCGTCACTGGCGTGGCCCTAGTCGGAACACTAGCCGGTCAGCTCTTCTTCGGTTGGCTCGGCGACAAAATGGGACGAAAAAAGGTTTACGGAATGACCCTCTTAATGATGATCATCTGCTCTGTGGCCTCATCCCTTTCCTTCGGAAGCTCCCCGAAAGCCGTGATGGCGACCCTTTGCTTCTTTAGGTTTTGGCTAGGATTCGGCATTGGTGGCGATTACCCACTTTCCGCCACGATTATGTCCGAGTACGCCAACAAGAAGACCCGTGGGGCGTTCATCGCTGCGGTCTTCGCTATGCAGGGTTTTGGGATTTTATTTAGTGGGATCTTATCTTTGGTTGTGTCGGCTGCTTTCGATCATAAGTACCCCGCCCCGACATACGAGGAGAATCCATTGGCTTCCACTGTGCCCCAGGCCGACTACATTTGGCGTATAGTACTAATGTTCGGTGCTTTTCCAGCCGCTGTGACCTACTACTGGCGCATGAAAATGCCTGAAACCGCGCGTTACACCGCCCTAGTTGCCAAAAACGCGAAACAGGCGGCACAAGACATGGGTAGGGTACTAAATGTCGAACTCGAAGCTGAAGAAGAAAAATTGGAACGCATTGCAGGAGACAAGTCCAACACCTTCGGGTTATTTTCCAGGGAGTTCGCCAGGCGACACGGCTTGCATTTATTCGGAACAATGTCCACTTGGTTCTTACTCGACATCGCTTTTTACAGCCAGAATCTCTTCCAAAAGGACGTATTCTCCGCCGTCGGATGGATCCCACCAGCCAAAACGATGAACGCGGTACACGAAGTTTACCTAATCGCAAGAGCTCAAACCCTGATTGCAATACTCAGCACGGTACCAGGCTACTGGTTCACGGTAGCGTTCATCGACGTAATCGGAAGATACGCAATCCAATTGATGGGATTCTTCTTCATGACGGTGTTCATGTTCGCCATAGCCATTCCTTACCATCACTGGACTTTAAAGGATAACCGCATCGGGTTTTTAGCGATGTACGCTCTCACGTTCTTCTTTGCCAACTTTGGGCCTAATGCCACCACATTCGTCGTGCCAGCGGAAATCTTTCCGGCCCGGCTGAGGTCTACGTGTCATGGGATATCTGCGGCTGCTGGAAAAGCTGGCGCGATAGTCGGGGCTTACGGGTTTCTTTACGCTGCTCAGAACACTGATCGGACAAAGACGGATGCGGGGTACCCTCCTGGTATTGGTGTGAAGAATTCGCTTATAGTGCTTGGTTGTATTAACGCACTTGGGATGATTTGTACTATTTTTGCTGTACCGGAAGCAAAGGGTAAGTCACTTGAGGAAGCATCGCAGGAGAATGTTGGTGAAAATGATGATGATCAGGCAGCAGCACAAGCTTGAAAAGTGATTGTGTGAAGGTGCATGTTGCTTATATATATAATTCTTGTTTTATTTCTTCTTGTTCCTTTTTCTTTCTTGGTTTCTTTTTTCCTGTGGCTATTTGCTCAAGAATTACTTAGATTCGAAGGCAACTAACATATATATTGTTTTCGTGTGCAACTGTATTTGACCCATAATATAATATGTGTGAGGGTGTTTTATCTTTTTTTTTTTGGAATTATGGGCTCAAACAATTTGTTTAATATATTATTTCGGTCTGGCATATGAAATAATGAAATTTATTTGGCGTTTAATGGCGTACTTTCATGTAATCAAACCTTTGTAGCTTATGTTGGGCCTCTAGCTGAGTAGGCCTACCAGGCTTGTGAAAAGGCTTGATAAGGGCTGGTCAAGTTGGGACACTTACGTACTTAATTAATTGCTCATCCTTCAAACCTTGTCCCAGTGCAAGTTTTTGTTACTTCATAATTTATTCAGAGATTATAAATGCTCCTATAAAATTCTGAAACGATTTTAATATCAACAGGTCGAAACAACATTAAAACTGAATATTAGATTTTAATAATTGAAATGGACCACAGAAATAAAATTAGTATACTTAATTTGCAGGTTCTCAGAAAGACCAACTGCTTGTAGATATACATAAAAACATGTATCCGTATAAAATAATTCAACAACAAATTGTGCAGCGGTGGCTTTGTGCACTAGCACGTACGAGAAGTAAAAGTGAAGATCGTATTGTGGGACATTTAATCATTTGTCATAGGAAAAAAAGGAGCTGTGGATTTGAGTGCGTACCCACAATCCTATATTTCTGGTTTAGCACTCGTGTGATCGATGTATTCTAAAAAGTTAATGTTTGGAGGATATATCTGAATTATCGTTTAGTTGATTTTTTTTTTATAAATAAAAACAGATCTAGAATTGCGATCCTGTATTGATAAACAAATAATAAATTAAAACGAATTTGCACATGATAATCTAGATAAAAGTTGTACAGAGCGAAATGATAACAAAAAGTAAACTTGATCACATGCAGGCGTTTTAGTACTAAATGACTAGAACAACAGGATACCTATGTTAGAAATTCGGAAGTTATGCATTCTTAATTTTCCTTAATATAATCTTCAAGTGCCTATCATACTCTCCAATACCGTTTGGACCACGTGTCCACGTTTACAAAAAACATGACTTCTGAGCTTTCGACTGTAACAAATATGGGTGCATATGCTAACAGAAGGACTCTTGGTGATATATATGTCTAGTTATATAATACTCTTATAATTGATTTTTTCCATTTATTTGTTTGTGACGTTTGGTCATACTAAGAAACTTATACTAAGCGGATACGTTAACGCAATAGCTTCATGATTTAAAAAAAAAAAAAAAAAAGCCTTAGGGTTTCAGGTAGTCTGCATGCTTAAAACAATTGTAAGAGGACTTTCAATACGTAATTTTTTCTATGATCTTCATATTAGAGAGCGATAAACTTTAATTAGAAAGCAAAATGATATTGTCGCTAACTTTCGATGATCAAGTTTTTATCACTACATCTAATTATGGTAAAGCCTAACGTGCGACCTCCCAAACTAAAGTGCTTTTAATCGCTTTCTCTTTTGTCAAAATACTCTAAATGATGTAACAAAATACCCACCTATTCCCATGTTGTCAAATGAAGACAAAATGGAAAAAAAAAAAAAAATCTAGAATTATTAACTGAATAGTACTGAAAGATAATATGTGATGCTGACAAAATGAGCCTCGGACAAATTTGCTACTCATTGTTTAAGATCTTATCGGTTGAGTCATTTGACAGATTATTTGCATGTTTACAACTCCCTTTCCCTTTTTGATTTTAGACCTGCATGATGTTAAATTTATAATTTATAATATTACATCGTTGCCATTCACCTAAAAAGAAATTGTGACAAAACATCTGTGTGGAGAACCTTTCATCACATGAGAGTTGCTTAGTTAGATGATAAAATTAAATTTATAAACTTTACATTTGGATTAATGAGTCAAATATTGAAGGACCTCGTATTAGCATGTAACAACGTTATATATTTACATATATTCAGCGAATAATTAAATATACACAATTGTTTCGGTAACTAATTACTTGACAAAAAGGAAAATGTTAGATCATGTATATTTTGTTTGAGAGTGATATTTTGTAAACTATTCTTTCAAGAGTGTTAGTTTAGAGATTATTTTTTTATATTGTTAGTTTGGCAATTCACTTTAATTCTTCTCATCAAAATAATTAACCTTTTAGCTATAAATTATAATAATCCTCTCGCAATTAATTTAGAATAACACACCGTTCATTGAACTGAATCAGTTTGTAATTAATGCCTTAATTCTACAAAATAAGGCGATAATGTAATTGCTTAATTACTTCATAAATTACTGAATTTGGAATAATGCCCGCATTATGAAAATGTTGATGATACATTGCTCGATCAAATGAATGAAGCAAGAGACGCCCAAATTTCGAATTCATAGCTAGCCCTCTTTTTTGAATATAAATTTGTTAAAAAAAATCTTTCGTTTATGCTTAAAGCATTCACAGTAAAAGAAAATGACTTATTATTGACGAACTTACATATCACTGGCAAACATGAACGGTTGGTGAGTGTTATATTAGTATCACAAAATTAATGATAACGATCCTCGTGTAGTGATATCATGCCAAGAGTTTGACTCCTATAATAATCTTCTCTCAAAATATTTACGTAAAAAGCACACGGGTAAAAATAATATTTTTGATTAAATTTAAACAAAATAATACTACTTAATTATTTATTGACCAAGTATTTACTATTCTCAACTATCTGACGATGTTGGTAAAATATGTGGGAAACATTATTGACAGATACTGCATGTACACTCGGCTAAATTTATTAACGGCACTCGTCACTGTAGCACTAAGCTTTTTACCAACTAAAATACCCATATGAAAAATCACTATTTAAATTTCGGAACATATCTTAATATAGAAACATAATAACAAATTACCGTAATTTCTCATAATGAATAAATCTTATTTCAAAATCTATTACTAAATTTTACGTTTCGTTTGACCAGAGGTGTGTGCAGTAAAACTCGGGCTAATGCATTCATCACCCTTTTCCCGATCTTTCCCACTTATATAAATCCCGTGAAATCACGAGTACACGTGTCAACTTGTCATTAAAGGAAAAAATGATACAACTCTCTAGGATCAGAAGAATAATATTTTGTGCCTTATATTTGCAACAAATTTAATATTTTTTGACAGATGCGGAATAAAATTGAAATTACTAAAACCGATATGATTTCTATTTACAGTAATATTTATAGAATGATTTCAATTATTAGAAAATCTGAAATAAATAGTATACATTAACTGTATTCTAATTTGAAAACTTAATAAAAGGAAAAGAGCAATTAAAGTTTTGGTAGCAAAAGGTTGGCAAATAGGAATATGCTTGTCAAAGATTCCTTTTGTGAAGCGTCAACATTGCAGTTAAATACGGCATTACTCCCTTAATTTTCCTACACACTCACTCACACCACTGAAAAACCTCTTCAGTTCAGTACTGGATCTTCTCTCCCAAGAATTTCTGAAAACTGATAGTAATTTAAGGTACAAATTCTTCTTTTTAATCTGATGTTCACGTGTTTTAATTCTGTTTTTAAGCAATTTTTATTTACAACATTTTCCCAATATTTTATGGTTAAATGCATGATTAACGGAATTAGATTTCATTGTAAATTGATTTTTTTATTTTTTATGATTTTTAATTCATCACCCGCCTTCCGATCAAAAAATAAAAAATAAAAAAATTCCACTAAGTTTTCAATTTATAAATTCTCTCTATATGTCCGTTTGTTTTTCTCTTGCAATAAAATGGATGCAACATCTTTTCCAGATGTAAGATGCATGAACCGAATTGTGGTGTTTTCCTGATCAGTTCTGGTTCTCTAGACATGTTAATTAGGTAACGCACCAAATTGTTTATTATCAAATCATGTGTTACTCTTTATGTAACTGTTAAACTTTATGACACGAGGACATAGGTTGCTGTTGGCGGTGGGTTTTTTTAGAAAAATAAAATTTTAAATCCCCCACTTTTAATTATTAATATTTAAAATAATTTATTAGTTACCCATATTGACACTTTTTTTTGGGTATCTGCTGACTATTGTGTTTCACATGTTTAATTTTGTCTAAAAGTCCAATTTTGTCACCGTTGATACTTGATAGTTGATACACTTTCCAGAGCGGCCCCACTTCTCCCAACCCCACCTCAAAAAGAAAAAGTTTAGCTTTTAGGAATGACCATTTCTGTTATTTTTGGACCAACTTATGTACTTAACTACGAATTCTAGGTGAAGCTTAATATTTGAAGAAATTATTCTTGTATGATGAAACAGATCAATAAATTTCAAAGATCATTAATCCGTTGAAAGGTACACCTAATGCCAACTGACTCATGTTCAGAAGTTCAAAACTTTTTCTACTTTATTTTCCAAGACTAGTTTTCGGTGGCAGGCAACAACTGCATTTATGTTATTTTAAGAATAGTCATAAATTTTGATATTATTATTTGTTGACTTCTGAAGTGTGCACTCACACGGTTGCTTTTGTCTTATCCAACATGTCATTGTCAAGCTGATCCACTGAATGCGTCACATAAAAAAAATATGTAACTCATCCGAAAATTTCCATAATAGCTGCCTAATTTATAGGAATTCAATTAGGCATGATTTTGTCTATGAAAGAAATTATTTCAGTAATTAAGTTCACAGCTGTAATCTTTCTGATTGTTTGATTCAAATCACTGTCAATAGTATTTATCCATATTCAGTTTACAAAATAGTGGCTAATATTCATTCATTAACTATCTCTGATTTCAGGTCTTGAATGGCCAAGGACAATTTGCAAGTGCTAAATGCACTTGATGTAGCCAAAACACAATGGTACCATTTCACTGCAATTGTGATTGCTGGCATGGGCTTCTTCACTGATGCCTATGATCTCTTTTGCATTTCACTGGTCACTAAGCTTCTTGGCCGCATTTACTACCACCACGACGGCGGGCATAAGCCCGGCAATCTCCCTCCCAACGTCTCGGCTGCTGTCAATGGTGTTGCATTCTGTGGTACACTAGCGGGACAGCTATTTTTCGGTTGGCTTGGCGACAAACTAGGCCGGAAAAAGGTCTATGGCATGACGCTAATGCTAATGGTTATCGCCTCGGTTGCTTCGGGGCTTTCGTTCGGTAACGAGCCCAAGGCTGTAATGGCTACTCTCTGCTTTTTCAGATTCTGGCTTGGCTTTGGCATTGGTGGCGATTACCCTCTTTCCGCCACGATCATGTCCGAATATGCCAACAAAAAGACTCGCGGGGCGTTCATTGCAGCGGTGTTTGCCATGCAAGGTTTCGGGATTTTGGCTGGTGGGATGGTGGCCATCATTGTTTCATCCGCGTTTAAGGCTGCATTTCCTGCCCCTGCTTATAGTGTTAACGCATTGGCTTCAACCGTGCCCCAAGCTGATTATGTCTGGCGTTTGGTCTTAATATTCGGTGCGCTCCCTGCAGCAATGACGTACTATTGGCGTATGAAAATGCCTGAAACTGCACGCTACACTGCCTTAGTCGCCAAGAACGCCAAACAGGCTGCTTCGGACATGTCAAAAGTGCTGCAAGTTGAGATAGAAGCAGAACCGGAAAAGGTCGAGAGCCTGACAGAGAAAGGGAATAGTTTCGGGTTGTTTAGTAGGGAATTTGCTAGGCGCCATGGACTCCACTTGCTCGGCACGAGTGCTACTTGGTTCTTGCTCGACATTGCGTTTTACAGTCAGAACCTCTTCCAAAAAGACATTTTCAGTGGCATTGGATGGATCCCTCCTGCTCAAACCATGAATGCTCTTGAGGAAGTCTACAAAATTGCCAGAGCTCAAACTCTAATTGCCCTTTGCAGTACCGTTCCTGGATACTGGTTTACCGTGTTTTTCATCGACAGAATCGGAAGATTTGCAATCCAATTAATGGGATTCTTCTTCATGACGGTGTTCATGTTCGCTTTGGCACTTCCTTACCAGCACTGGACTCACAGAGACAACAGGATTGGATTTGTGGTCATGTACTCCCTCACCTTCTTCTTCGCCAATTTCGGTCCAAATGCCACGACATTTGTTGTGCCGGCTGAAATTTTCCCCGCTCGGTTGAGATCAACGTGCCATGGTATATCTGCAGCTGCAGGGAAGGCCGGAGCTATAGTTGGGTCATTCGGGTTTTTGTATGCAGCACAGCCGTCTGATCCAACCAAGACTGACCATGGATATCCACCCGGCATTGGTATTAAAAACTCCCTCATTGTGCTCGGTTGCATCAACGCTTTGGGCGTGCTCTTTACGTTCTTGGTGCCTGAATCGAACGGTAAATCGTTGGAGGAAATGTCCCAAGAAAACGAGGAAGAGAATGGGAATGAAATGAAGGCAACTGGTTCTAATGATATTAGGACAGTTCCAGTTTAATTAGTTTTTTTCTTATGATAATTCTAAATTCTGTTTTCAGTTTAAGCTATAGGACTGCCTTAAGATGAATGTACTATGCTAGGCATCGATCTGCCTATCCCAAACACTCTTTTCTATCCTAAGTATTGTTTTTAATAATTATAGACGAGTTTAAAGATAATGTTGTATTAACTAGTTCATCGTAAAGATCTCGTATCTCATCTGTCACGTAAAGTTGTTATATTACATCAATTCGCATATGGTTTCATGATGTATGCTTTAAATGTATCGCAAAATTGTTGTACTAATTAAGGAGTTGTCCATCTATAAAATAATTATCTTGTCCTCGAATCTGAAGAATACAAGAACATAAAATTAATTCATCTCCACCGCCCACCGTTGGTAGCAGCTCTACTATAGGATTATTTATACTCATAACTAAATGTTGCTTAAGTTGTGTGCCTTTGTTACTTTTATATGCATTGTAAATTTGTCTGGCTGAGGATTGATTTCTGGAATGGAGCTAGCGTCGGAAAAAAAAAAAAAAAAAAAAAAGAGATAGAAGACTGCAGAAAGCAAAATGAAAAACATTCATTTAATTTAGTTGAGAGAAGAAAAGAGGAATTCTTGGGATAAATACAAAATTATCGCAGTGTTTAAAGTTCAGATAACAGGGTTGAAAGAGAAAAAGTCGACTTTCAAGAAAATAATGACATAATTTTCATATCTTATGTGTTTATGATACATAAGTAGCATGTGTATGTGGGGATATCCATTGACTAGAATACCTGGATAGTTGCTTGTTATAATTAAATGAGAATGCTAATTTTTTAAATGGACTACTTTTTCCTTAAGATTTATATTTTACTTTGATCTACTATTTTTATAAAATATTTTGCTGAATACAATGAAGAAAAATGATGCAACTATGAACTAATATTTTTGCATAGGTTCTAAACTTTTTTTCTCCTTCACTTGGGAGATGCTGGATTTACTATTCGAAAGTATCCCACTGCAAAGGAAATTAAAAGCTCGCATAAAAATTAAGACCGTAGCAATTAAAAAAAAATAAGAACCAAAAATAAGAGGGTAGCACACAAATTTTTACAGAAATAGTCCATTACAAAGGGCTTGTTTATTATATTTAAATAGCGAAGGCTTTTATAGAAATGGTCATTTTTCTTTTGTAATTGTTATATTGAATTTTATTGTTGAGAAGTTCAAGCCTTATTGCATTTCTTTATTCCAGTAATAGTGAATATAGAAGAAAATATACTTTTAATTACATAACCAACAATCTTTGGCTTCTGCATTTTAAATTGACTTTCGCTCTACATAAAGCATGGCGCATGGATTTGTCACACCACAGTTTGTCGTTTTGTTTCGCTTTTCCCTTCGACACTTCTCCTAAAATTTTCAGCTCACACTCTTTGAATTGTATATATTAATTATATATGATGCCTCACGTTTCTCCAGAAATATATTCCTTCCACTTATATATCGAGACTTTTAAGTTTTAAGCAAGATTTTGAAACATATTAGCATTTAGAGCAACGATTGAGTAACTGTCCAGTGGGAAAAAAACTTCTGAGCTTTGAACTCTCAACTCTGTGCTTTAGTGCAACGAATGATTACTTATAAAAACATAACTTCTAAAGATTCTTAGAACTAATCGATAAGATTTAGTTTAAAAGAGCATGCATATATAATAATATATATACTGGAAGATACTAATTAATGTCATTTATCTGTTAGTATTAATTTTCTATATATACGAACTTTAAGAAACGATTTAGTTATAAACCATCAAATAAATCGATTGCATGATAAATACATGTGCTCCCACGCAAAAAATAGATTATGTACTTTTGCGTGTAGAATTTCATAGGAATAATAGATGGTATATAAGCAACATTGATCGTGGAACCATAACGTACCCTGATTGCTAATCTTAAAATATTCTTGTCTCGGTGCATTTTTCCTCAACGTAATTTGCACTCTTCCCCTACGGTATTGTCCAAAGTAACTAACTAGGAAAATCAATTTATGCATAATCCCTCACATTCACGTAATAAATGAATATATGCTTAAATGTCGAATTGTCAGATCGACTTTTACCTATCTCATATTAGGGGTGAAGGCGGTACTAAAGTTAAGCTTTTTACTTTGAACTAAAATGGACTATATATATCTTTTTAAAACTATTTCAAGGTCATAGTAATTCCACCTAAGAGTATTACACTATCCTCTACATTTATCGTTGGTAATATATAAAATCTCATATTTTACCGTTAATATTATCTTAAATCCCACATACGTCACTTGTATTATCCCTTCAAGATAAGCGCTCTAATTAAGAGACCAAACCAATCTTGCCTTCTATATTTTAAATTTGACCTTTGCTCTACATAAAGCATGCCGCACAGGTTGAATTTATGTTCGATTTTCAGCTCACATATTTGGAATTCCACACATTATTTAAAGACTATATGTTCACGTTTTGCTTGAAATTTCCTTTCAACTATTAATTAACTTTAAATATTTTCTAAGTCAAGGTAACCTGCAATATCTTTTCTTTTTTTTCTCTTTTATGTCGCTAGCATCACGCGCGCATAATCTTGTTATTATGTATCAATTTATTTCATTATATTCAAGTTGAAAGCGAACGTGACGCCAAGCTTCAAAGATAGGAGCCACTTATGTTTATTATGGCAATCAATTATTAGTTTGCTCACTGCTTTTTAATAAGTTTAATGTTTGATAAGGTAGCTTTTGAATAAGTGAACCAGCATTGACGAAAATGGGTTCGATTTTTCAAACTTGTAATAGATTATGACATCAGAATATATATAATCCAAGATTAGTTTAATGGTGCACTATAAGCGACTCAAAATATGATGTTAATAAAATCCAACAAAGTGACTAAATACTGGAATATTCTTACTTTCAAGTTTCAACGGATCTGCGCTCAGTGCGCGGCGGGTAAACGTTGCTTAGTACCAAACATCATTTGTCATTTTCATCGAAAGGAAAAGTTGCAAGGAATCATGATTGCGTATCCAATTCGTGAATTTTTGTTTACTGAAATTCCCTATCTAGAATATATTCACACATATTCATGTAAAATTATGTTTATGCTATTATTATATATATTGGTCTATATTTGTTGTACTTGTACATGCAAGGTTAGATATTTTATATGATCAAATGACATATTTATACTACCTATGTAAATTTTTACATGTTTTCACTAAAAAAATTATACTTTAATATTAAAAGAATAGTACGTACGAACTATTTTCATCATAGTTCCAAAATACTTTAGAAAGCTCCAAACATTTATAAGAATTCTATGGTAAGTAATAAATTACATTAAAACACTGATACTTTTTCCGAGACGCACTAGCGGGGGAGTAAAAGTGAACCTCACATTGTGGGACATTTTAATCATTTTTGTCACTGAAATAAGAAAAGGGATTTTGTGGATTTGAGTGAGTAGGCACAATTACAGGCCTTAAGCGCATTAAGTACTTTGCGGTCCGGCACTCATGTGATGTATTCTGGAAAGTTGTTTTTTGGAGGACAATTAATTGGTTTAATAGTTACTTTGAACGAAGGATTAGTGCGCACTTATGAAGATCAATAACTAATGAAGTAAAATAAAATTGGTATACATATATAATGTTTAATTCATGCATTATGAGTAATATATAAACAATAAACAAAATAGATCCTTTTTCCCCCCAGAGTGTAAGCCCAAGAATATATTTGTTAGTAATGCTAAATATATATGCTTTAAAATGCCTAGAGCCTGGTAAGAGTAAATTAAGTTACATCAAGATGAGTGTTTTTAGAATATTTATTCTTATAGATACTTGTATTAATTAAATGAAGAAGAGAATTAACTAACCTCGTGCTTTAGAAAAATTGATGGTGAACCACGCTTTTTCCTCAATTTTATCCAGTGAGAACAAATTCTTCAACGCGATCAAGCAACTACATCATACACGGCAAAATCGTTTGGACCTCTTTGAAAGGGACTTTTAAGGTTTTGCAAGAATATGACTTCTGACCATTTAACTAGAATACATGTACGTACGTGTAGCATGCTAAATTGCTAATGAGGAATATATGTTGATGCCAGTTGTTCAGCTGCACAAACGACACCTTTTTTTTTTCGGTTTTCTAGTGACGTTTGGCCGTAATTAATGAAAAGTTACGGCAACGCGACGACCTCGTGAAAGTTACGCTGCGTCATTATGTTAAACTAATACGAATAGATTCCAACGTTGCGTTAACCCTTAATAAACCCTTAATAAACAGATTGAAGTTAATGATCATTATGACCATCTCAATAGATATCAACAATGCGTTAGAAAATATTCCAACTTACTCAGGGATATATATGAAAAGTATATATGTATGTAATAGGACTCATGTGTTCTGTTCTATTGGAAATTTTTAAATTTTATTGTCACATGTTGAATTTTATTGATTTCAGATTTTAGTTTAAGCTGTAACCATTCAATTATAAATATCTTCGATTTTTGATGCCCCACGCTTCATAATATATATAATGGTCCCTTGCAAGTGAAAACCTGGTAAATGAAAGATAAATATACATACATACATATATATATATATATATATGTGTGTGTGTGTGTGTGTGTGTGGGTGGGTGGGTGGGTGGGTGTGCGCGCGCGTGCGTGTTGGGGTAATTATTACTACAACCCTAGTGAGGTTTGTCCAATTATTGAGATCTTGTATAATGTTTGAAAAATTACATAAGTCTTCCTTAAAACTAAGGATCGTTGAAGTGATAATATTCTAAAGAACTTTCAGTTTCGTTCTCGATCAAATAACAATTTCACGAGATGTAGATGTAATGTTTAAGAAATTTAATTTATATACTTAGAAGTTATAAGGCGTGGTACAAAAAGTATCCATATGTTATTCATAATTGGCCAATAATATCTCTTGTATTATTTTTATTAAGTAAAACTCCCCCGTTGCAATAAAAAATAACAGAAAAATATTCAAATATACTTATTATTTTATCTGCAGCTGTTGGTCTTAAGATTTGATATTTAATAATTTAGACACTTTACACATGATATGTAATATAGATTTTAATTTATATTTATTTTGCTTAATTTTTATTTTACAAAAATAATAAGTTTGTAGCTAGTAACTATGTGAATATGTTTGAATTTGGTACTTTGTGTTTCTAAGTTTATTTAAAACGATGAATTTGTTCCAAAATAATATTTTCCCTTTAATAATGAGAAAATAATTATATTAATGTGATAATGATATAAATAAACGCATGAGCTTTGTTTCATAATTTAACAATTTAATGGAAAAAAAAATTTATTAGTGAATTATATTTAGTGGATTAAAATGAAATTGATAAAAATTTCACAAATTATTTTTCAGTAATTTATTTTTTGTTATCAAATCCAAACTACCAATCCAAAGTCTAGGTCAACGAGTCGTATTCAAACTGTCATAGTCACACCTTTTTTTCTTCCTTTCTCTAAGTTCTAACTGAAATTTAATTATACGTCTTAATAATTGAATACGTCTCGTTGACCTAGACTTTTAATGAAGGACGAAAGCTAGACGGTTCCCTACGGAAATGACATTCATTTATTAAAAAATCCACCAGCTGGCCCATTTTTAAGTATATATATACTTAAAAATAAAATAATGAATGGCAACCTTTATGGTGTTCAAGACCCGTCCGACTCGTCAAAATTTGACCTGCCGAACTCGTCTTACGCGTTATAGTTTAATTTATAACTTCACCTGCTCGTGTTGATAAATTGATAACTCATAAAATTCGGGTATGGTTAAATTTATATTAACAACACGTCCAAACTCATTAGATACATCTCTAGTTTGTATATTTATAGAGGAATGAGGAAGCAAAGAATTTCTCAAAAATTATATAGATTTTTTAAAAAATACAATTATCAATCAATGTTTGATTATTATTTTTTAGTTATGTTAGGAAGATTAAATGTAAAAAGTATTGTAGTGTTGGTTGTTATTAAACTAGTATGATTATTTTTTTTTAGTTTTATATTATGTGATAGTTGTATTTTGGACCGTGAATCAATTTAAATAGTTATTTTATACTTTACTTAGATAAAAATTTTGTTTGCATCTTTATGTTGTTATTTTAATCAAATTATATTGTTTTTAAGTGTTTTTATTAAGTTACGATTTTGTCTTTGTTGTTTATTACAATGCAAAGTAGGTAATATCTTTATTTTTACGTCGAAATATTGCTATATTTTTCTTCACAATTTAAACTCGCCACCCGCCCAATTAATCTGCAATCCACATGGTTTAGTTTTTAACATCACCCGCTCGGGCTGAAATATCGCTAACTCAAAACTTTTAAGTATGATCATATTTTCAACGACAACTTTAATAACACTTTTGCATGTAATATGCCAGGTCGTGGCGTAATAGAAAACATTTAAGGTTTTATGCTTCTCATTTCTCTTTTGCTAGACGTGTGTCATTTCAATTGACGCTGTTTTTATTTGTATATGTTATTTCTTTGTTGACGCTAACAAATTGCTATATTACGTTTTCAAAATTTTCACTGTTTTAAAACTATCTCTATTACTTAATTAATTTTTATATGACATAAATTTAACGGTGACTTAAATCATCCCACATAAGAATGGGGCGAGGATTCATGATTTGATATATTACCTACTCAACGTATTAGATATTTGTTTATGTCTTGGATGTTGAATTTTCCATTTATAAAGACATAAGTTTCGTCCTCAGTCCACACGTTTTGATATTTTTATTCATTAGCCGATTCTTTTTGTAATTACATGTTCACATTTTATGGTTGTACATACACTTACAGTTAAGTGCATGGTAACCCCGGAAGTCCAACAATTGATATTTTTGGAGTATGACTTTCTGTAACGTGGCATAAATCCAATAACACCACTCCCACATAATATTATTAACTACTACAATCTTTTTATGTAAGACTAATTCATTTTATTGGATAAGGTTCACATTACTGATGCATTGTCCTCTGGTGGTGTGTTATGTTAACGTTTTAGCTATAACATCACACATTAACTACATGATTATTTCACTTGAAATTCCACTGAAATTGGGATAAATAACGTCACCAAGATGTATGAACTCTATAATGGCATTTTCTTCACGTGGATAAACTGAGGCACAAATTTTGAATCCATGAGTCTTTCGTTGTGTATAAGTTCGAGGAATATTTTTCAATCATGGTTCTATTTGAGTAAAACAGATAATTCATGAAGCTTACTTCCGTAAATTAAAATTAAACTTCTGATTGCTGTTGCCTTGTGCAAACTAACGAAATTACTTTCTGCTAGTGAACAATCTCCAGTCAGCTGTAGAAAAGCGGTTGCGAATAAGTTATATCATATATTGATAATGGGTTCGCGATAAATTGATAATACTATTAACCAAGTTTCCAATAATTGTGACAGTAGAATAATTGTGATCATGGCCAATGATTTCGAAATTCTTTTTTATTCTTGATGGAAAAATATTAACAAAAAGGATTGAGCAACAGATCTTACGTACTCTAAATAGAAGAAAATAATATTGTTTATTATATAAATTTACAATTTTTATTATGTTGGTTGTGTTTTTTTTCGTTGAAATGCAGCATTGCTAAGTGCTGACCGACAAAGGAAACTTGGTGACATTTACGGTGAGTTATAAATTTAGCCTCTTAATTTTCTTATGTACCAAAAAGTCATTCTTACTTTTTATAATTTACGAGCACTCTTTTGTATCCACTTACTTAGTTTTGAAAGCGGTCGCAAAACTAATTCTTATTTCTTTTAACTCTCCAGTATAGTATTTAATTATCTGTACCATAGCTAGCAATTTATACTATTTCTTTTCTATCAGTCATAGTCCTTTAGCATGCAACTAACGCAATTTTTTCTTCAATTTATACAGTTCTTAATTTATCTTTGTACATTGGTTAGAGACTTCAAATGAGTAATTCTTAAGTACTTACTTAATTTTTTCTTTTAATTAACGATAGATCGAACAAATCAAAATTGCTTATTTGAAATTAAATTTTAATTCATCAAGACAAGTGACAGGTTAAGAATTTAAAATGATATACATCGCCAACGATAAAGATATAAAGAACTATATTTGTAATTCGTAAACTAGCTAGAAGAATTGTTACGTGAAGATATAAAACTAAAAGTTTAAACAAATCATAATAATTTTGCAACCATTCTCAAATTAAGGAACTAATATTACGATTTGTTTTTAAAATATTTTACTTTACCCGCGTCCAGCTTAAAAATGTTTTATTTCTTGTATAATTATTTTATATTGTTAATTTATTAGTGTTATTATAAACATGTAAGTACATTACACCATGCCCCCCCCCCCCCCCCCCCCCCGAATGATTGGCAAACTTAATAATCAAATTCAAACCGTTGCAAAATATTCGCCTATATATATATAAGTAATCATTACGTACAATAGTTCAACAATGCATTAAGTTTGAGGATTGATGATAATGCACGTTCGGTTGACAAATTGTAACGAGATCATGAAAAAACTAATATGCTCAAACATAAGAAAAATATTTTTTCTCATTAACTTGTTACACAACAATGAGATGTTAAGCAGTGAAACTCGGGCGATGCCTTCTACACACACGTGTCAAGTTCATACAAGTTAAAACAAAATAACACCACTTTAGAATTTCTTAATTCCTGAAAGATTAATTATATAGAGTATTACAAATTTTAAATTTAAACAAAGTAAATATGATTATTTAAAAGCTTTTACAAGAATTAATAAACTCACGTCACGTAGGACTCGTGAAACTTTTTCTTTTCCAATATATATATGTGTGTGTGCATCAAATAATAAGATCGTGAAAAGTTTCATAGTTACCACCATACAGTTCTAGAAATTATTATATAGCACTTTAATTACTGTGTTATCTTGTATAATTGGAAAACAGCAAATGGAATATGCTTGTCAAAGATTCCGTTTTTCCCAGTCTCCAGTGCAGTTAAATACGGCACTCATTTCCCTCCAAACTCGTAACCTCTTAACTGGACTTTCTCTCACATAACAACTCTATAGCTTCTTTAGAGAGAGAAAATTGTTCTCTTTCTTTCATTCCACACGTACGATAAATAACATTGAGGTACAAATTCTTTATTCAACTTTTTGTTCTGACATTTAATTTGTTCTAGCTTCTGTTTTATATATATATATATATATATGTATAAATATTATTCTGTGTGGACTTAATTTAGGCGATAAGATTTGCATGGGTTTAATGTGTAACGAACGAGCTAGCCTACTACTTTTTAAGATCAACTGGACTCTATTGCGATGAACTTTGATTCTGTATATTTTGTTTGATGTTGCGGCTAAATTCAACGGCTATTTTCCTATCTATATATCAAAACTCGTTTTGTCTTACATATAGTTAATATTTGTTGTAGCTGAAAAAAAGGGAAATTCGTTTTAGCATTCATAATAATCTTGTTGTATTCTTTGGTCATAAAGAAATTAACATAATTGTCTAATAATTTTTTCCTTCTGAAATTTTCCTTATTTCTGTTTAGCTCTATTACCACTAGAATCTTCTTGTACTTTTGTGGTAATAAAAGAAATTTTACCATTAAAGAAAGAAGAAAGATTATCGTCTTTTTTGCTTTGTCTGTCTAAAATGTGCAGTAGTTTTCCTATAAAAATCAATTCATTGAATACAATTATGGTGTTTTTCTTTTTAAATTAGGTTTCCTTGTCAGTGCTTCTGGGCAAGAAATACTAAGTAGGTCATGTCAGTTGAACATTGTGTCTCACATGAAAAAGAAATATATATTTAATATAATAGGAAAATGGTCCCCTGTTCTTGTATTTATTGGCTAACTTAGTCAAGATGGTTACATGAAGAAATTGTTGTATAAATAACATATATGTTGACTAATGAATTCACCGCTTTCACACGGTTTTGTTTGTCTTATTCAACGTGTCATAGTCAAAACGACCCATCAAATGCGTCACAAATATAGAAAATTTGTACCTCATCCAAAAATCTATACTGTCTGCTTGAATTATAGTATTCAATTATGCCTGCTTTTGTCGTTAAGTCAAATTAACTCACTAATCAAGTAAACAGCTGTAGTTTTTAAATAACATGAATTAGTCTCATTCTTTGATACCAATAATTGTCGCAATATGTCTTCATGTTATAAATTGTGGCTAATACTCATTAATCTTATTGGATTTCAGAGGCTTTTGGCAGATCATAGCTTTGAATACTACTCATGGCTAGGGAAAATTTGCAAGTGCTAAATGCACTTGATGTAGCTAAAACACAATGGTACCATTTCACTGCAATTGTGATTGCTGGCATGGGCTTCTTTACTGATGCCTATGATCTCTTCTGCATATCACTCGTGACTAAGCTTCTTGGCCGCATTTACTACCACCAAGAAGGGGCCGCGAAGCCCGGGAATCTGCCTCCCAACGTCTCCGCTGCTGTCAATGGTGTCGCCTTTTGCGGTACTCTGGCCGGGCAGCTCTTTTTTGGGTGGCTCGGAGACAAATTGGGCAGGAAAAAAGTTTACGGCATGACGCTAATGCTAATGGTGATTGCCTCGGTTGCTTCGGGGCTTTCGTTCGGTAACGAGCCTAAATCTGTCATGGCTACGCTCTGCTTCTTCCGATTCTGGCTTGGCTTTGGCATTGGTGGCGACTACCCACTTTCTGCAACGATCATGTCGGAATATGCCAACAAAAAGACTCGCGGGGCGTTCATTGCCGCGGTCTTTGCCATGCAAGGTTTCGGAATTTTGGCTGGTGGGATGGTGGCAATTATCGTTTCGTCTGCGTTTAGGGCTGCATTTCCTGCCCCTATTTACAGCGTTAACGCATTGGCTTCGACCGTATCCCAAGCTGATTATGTCTGGCGTTTGATTCTTATGTTTGGCGCCCTTCCAGCTGCAATGACTTACTATTGGCGTATGAAAATGCCTGAAACTGCACGTTACACCGCTTTAGTCGCCAAGAATGCCAAACAGGCGGCTTCGGACATGTCGAGAGTGCTGCAAGTTGAGATAGAAGCGGAAACGGAAAAGGTCGAGAGCCTTTCTCAGGAGAAAGGGAATACTTTTGGGTTGTTCTCCAGGGAATTCGCCAAGCGCCATGGACTGCACTTGCTTGGCACGACTAGTACTTGGTTCTTGCTAGACATCGCGTTTTACAGTCAGAATCTCTTCCAAAAAGACATTTTCAGTGGGATTGGATGGATCCCTCCTGCTGCAACCATGAATGCACTTGATGAAGTCTACAGAATTGCAAGAGCTCAAACTCTGATTGCCCTCTGCAGTACCGTTCCTGGATACTGGTTTACCGTATTTTTCATCGACAAAATCGGAAGATTTGCTATTCAGCTAATGGGATTCTTCTTCATGACTGTGTTTATGTTTGCTCTGGCTATTCCTTACAACCACTGGACTCACAGAGACAACAGAATTGGTTTTGTAGTAATGTACTCACTCACTTTCTTCTTTGCCAATTTTGGTCCAAATGCGACCACGTTCGTTGTCCCGGCTGAGATTTTCCCTGCACGGCTGAGGTCCACGTGCCACGGTATATCTGCGGCTGCAGGGAAAGCTGGGGCGATAGTTGGATCGTTCGGGTTTTTGTATGCAGCACAACCGTCGGATCCAACCAAGGTGGACCATGGATATTCTCCCGGCATTGGTATAAGAAACTCGCTCATCATTCTTGGTTGCATCAACGCTTTGGGAGTGGTCTTTACGTTCTTGGTGCCTGAATCGAATGGTAAATCGTTGGAGGAAATGTCCCAAGAAAATGAGGAAGAGAATGCAAGTGAAATGAAGGCTACCGGTGCTAATGATATTAGGACAGTTCCAGTTTAATTAGTAGGTCTGTTAAGTGATGAATATGTTATGTGTCTAAGTGTGTACCTTGGATGTTAGCCTTTGAGGCTTAGTTCATGAACATCTTAAAGGTGGAAGAAGCTCTTTTGTTCCTTCTTTTTCTTCTATATATATAATAATATGACAAAGTTCTTGATACCTAAGTTTGTTGTTATGTGTCCCAGATGCCAAATTATGCAATCACAAGAATAGTGATACTCCATTGTTTTTTTTATTATGTGCATGTTCTCTTTTGGGAGCAAAAGATTATGCTCACAACTTTTGCATTTATACAATCCCGGAAATAAGTTCATTCTCAAAATTTATTTTTTACTTGTTAGGTGTTGTAGATAATGTATTACATAAGTACTAAATCTTACAAGAAATAAATTATAAATGTATTGGACTGTAGTTGCATAGTCTGCAGTAGTTGAGGAATTTTGTGTTGTTTGATATTTGACTTTGTTGGCATTATATCAGACATTTCAACTGATTGGACCATCTACCGTAGCTACATTAAATTTCAAATTAAAGCGTGCACAAGTTGAAGCAGACATTCATGACCTTAGTTGATTCATTATCCAATACAGTCAAAAATTGTTAGTCATGTTGACTCAGTTACTAATGAATTACAGATTGGAGAATTGAATTATAAATGTCTGCAATTAAAATTTGCACAATAGTTCTCAGTCCTCTAATCAACTCATAAGAACTTTAACTGTCCACATGTCCTATTTTTAGTTTTAATAGATTGGATGGAACTGCTTTGATTTTAGTTGAATGAGAATTTCACAAGGCTGGGATTGAATTTAGGTGTATTTGGGTAAATTTGATTAGTAGAAAAATGGAGTGAAAAGAAACATTCTTTCCTGAAGTTCCATTTAACAGCGCTTGTCAAATATGCTGGTAAAACCTACTGGTAATTTTCAGGGAGTCTACAGTTCTGATAAAAACTGCTAGTTTTGAATGCTCTAACCCAACATTCACGGCGGTAGAGTGCATCGCGGCAATTAAAAGTTTGCAGTGTTTGTTGCGGTATCACAGCACTTAACTAGGTCGGTATTTAGATCTTATGTACGGCATTATTGGTGTACACTTTTCCAGTTAAACAATCCCTACGTATTGTAAAGCGCTGGTTGTATATAAAAATTATTAAATGAACAATAACCCTAAATTCTTTGCTAGAAAAAAAAAAAACAAACTTAATTACGTGGGTTTTCGTTTTCGTTCTCTATTGATATTATTTTTTCATCTTTGACTTTTGAAGGCTAGCTTGATTTAGATGTAGCATGTTGCTATACAATAAATAAAAATTGGGTGAATTGATTTTTGTTTAGTGATTGGATTCTGGATTTTAGACTGGGACCTATATATATTTATTACGTTCATTCAATACCTTGGGCTCTTATCAAAATACTAACAAAGCTTCCAAGGATTTAAAACATAATTACTGTTAGTGTTTTTTTTTAGTAATTATGTTTTTATAATAAATTATAAATTATAATTTTCCCAATAAATAAAGAAAAACATCCGTGTTAATGAAGAAAAAGTTCTCAACATCATTTTGCACCCTAAATCAAATTCATAATGAACTTCAGCTCAATCAAACAAAATCGCAACTGCCAGTCCACAATATATTTCATATCCACAAATTGTTCATCACTTCTTTAGCATATATTGCAGCACAACATACATTATTCGTTCGAGATATCTGGCTGATCTCTTATCTAGGAATTTCCTAAGTCCTTATCTGTCATACTAGCGAATAGCATGCAAGGAAGGTCTACTTCCTACGCCTTGTTGAATCGAGACATGAAATTCTTGAGTCCTTTACTTGCACTATTGCATATAGGTTATCAATGGACAGCACAACTACCCCTTTCTGGAAAATTGATGGAGCAATTTATCGTGGAGTTGGTCATAGCGCTTGATGCTTTTCTGTAGCGACAGCCTTGTGAACTAGTCCTGTGTGATTCCCCCTAATGCAATCCCGAAAACCATTTGCATGTATGTTGATCGAGCGCCCATACAAGGACATCAGATGGTCAAAAATAAGGTGTTTAGATGGATCTCCCATCCCAGAGTACTTTGTGAGGGTTAGTATCACGATCCTTGAAAATGGTATCTTCTTCCTTTGGTGCAAGGATCAATTAGCCTCTTGTCCTCTTCCACCCTCTACTTAACATCCCGACCTGATTCAACATATGGAACATTCTTGCCACTTGAGAAAGACCTGGTGCATTCTCATTTTATGTAATTTATCTACCTACTCCAGGCCAGAGCCCATCCAAGCCTTGTGGGTGGCTCTGCCCATCTCCACCCGCGCCTCCAGGGAACATTCTTAGGCCTATAAAAGAATATTAGGTACTGTTTTCCACAACCGGTGAACATGAGTACCATGGCTGATAGTGAAAAACTGATCAAAATCTGGTAAACAAGGCAAGTGGGTCACCCAGCCAACCAAAAACAGAGAAAAAGCAGGCCATATAACTTGAAATGTATTCTTAGAAAAGAATAAAATTGAAGGGGATTATCAAGTTTCTTGATTACCAGCAATTATCTACTGTGTGCACGAGACATCACCTTCATGTGGTAAATCTAAATTGAAGTATCCAAACCTTTCTTATCCTTCACCATCTGGTTGTAGCAGTTAACTATTTTTTGATCAAACTCATAATAGTATTCCATCTTCTTCAATGGTTTCATATCCAAGTCGATGAAAGATGCCTGCAAGTTTGAGAAAGTGATGAGCTATGATCAATATGAAACTTGATTGAGTACAGAAACTTTATGGACAAGCATAAGATTGTCGTGCTTTATTTTCCACATAACATGTGAGACCTAAACCATTATAGAGAAAAAAGAAATGCCATCGAGTCTTGTTGAAAGAAGCCACTACTGAATTTTTGTATATCCTATAAGTAGAAACGGATTACAAATAAAAAAGAAGCTAATCATAATATTCGGGGGAGCACTATTAAGGTGTTACCTTGTAATCATAATATTGATTAGTGGATTCCAGAAAGACAACGCTATTTGAAGAATCCTGATTCGCTTTTTCTCTAGATCTAAAACTAATCATCATACTCAAGTCCTTAGCAGTGGCTGATATCAAGTATTTTCTCACAATTTTTAAGCTCTCATCCCTTGGCATTGAATGCACAGATGAATATCTTCCTGACACCTTATTTTCACCTTTTCCCTGACAGGCCAGGCATGGCTGTGAAACAATATCGTAGTATGCATGAATGGCCCCTTCAATGTCATAAACATCAAGCTTTTGTATTTCAAGAAGCCTATTCAACAAACCAGAATTATAAGCAGCCTCAGCTATAAGTTCCAGAAAATATTTTGTATGCAACCCATCTTTCGCCAAAATAATACGTCTGAGCGCATCATCCAAAACTTGGTCCGCACTGAAACTTTTACTATCTGCTGTATCATCCATGCCCCCAAAAACAAGAGCGCCATTTAAGAAAACTCGGAAATTGTTCTGAGGGGTAAGAAAGAGGGACTTAATTGCTTTTTGGACTCTGTCTTTGGATCCAGAAAACAGATCCAGTGGATCATATTTACTTATTTGTGATATCTGGTAAAAAGACCATTTGAAAGAAGCTCCATCAGTAACATGCCAATGAAATCAAAATGCTCTATTTCAAGGCGTAAAACATGTGTAAGGTTAGCTATCACCTTTCCCTGATGCAATTTCAGAGATTGGTGCATTCTGAAGCGAGTAACACTTCTTTTTGCCGCGTTTTGATCCAATATAAATTCTGAGTCGGGAAGAAATCCACATTTGGGCTGCTTTTGCAGTAGAGAATAAAATGAAAGATGTTATACATCCACACATAATTGTTAAACAAATATATCTAACTGAATATGAATTAGCTTATTGAGAAAGAGAAGAATGGAATATAGATATCAAGAGAAGCACCTTTATCTCAATAGAGACGCAAAAGTCCTCTTTGAAATAGCCTGTGACTGGAAAAAGAAACTACTGCTTCAACATATCTGAATCAATATCATATAGAAATATGTTTTTTAACTTCAAATCATGTACTACAAGCCATGAACAACTCAACTTATGATTATTAACCTCGCATACTGGACGGATCATCCTCTGTCGCACAATAAATTAGACAAGACTGGGCCCTTTGTAGAACCCAATAATATCGATTGAGACAATACAACAACCATAAACAATTTTCTTCATCGTTAATCAATCCTTCAAAAAAATCTGCCAGTTTATGGAATATAAGAGTGAAGTCATAGTATAGGATACGAGTGTTGGGAGGTAAAAGAAATAACTCTCTGGATAACCTTAAAAGCGGAAAATATTGATTTTATTATACGCTCGTGAAACCAATGGTAAGGAGTATCAAACACAAGATTCAAATATAAAGGATTCAAAGATAAGTGATCCAAAATTCCTAATACATATTAATTAAGGAACATGAGGAGTTATCCTTTCAGTTATCATTAAAACATAATCTGTACCATGAGGGAATACTGAATGATCCGCGATGAGTAGAACTGAGTCACACTGGGAATTGATTTTGGCTGCATCAACCCGCCCAGAAGGACGTAAACAAAGAACTTTGCTTTCAACTGCCTCCAAAAATTCTCTTGACACTGGAACACGAATCTTTCAAAAATCAAATGCAAAGATCCCATTTCAGTTATGTTGGCAACAACTATTATTTAAAAACTGCAACACTTTTCAGAGAGAAAAAACAAATTAACATCAAATCTCATATTGAGACAACTCGACAATGGTTTGTTCTTCAGTGAAGCTGTATTTGGCCAAAGAAGGGTGTTGTGTTAAAAATTATCTATTTCAAGCTTTATGAGCAAAGTAAAGGCAATGCTTACTGGCACTACATATGAGGTCATGCTACACGTGATATGTAATATATCGGTTATCTTTATGCAACAACACCCCAAAAATGCAGTTACAACTATTTACATGAATGTGGATAAACTAGTAGCGTCCAAAATACATGTTCATCCAGGTTAAAAAGAAGGTAAAAAGAGTATGTTTCTAGTTTCCTCAAGTCTTGACTGAGAAAATTCAAAATCATAAAGACAGATTGAGTCTTGACTGAGAAAAATGTAGGACAGCAGTCACTGTAAATAAATGGGGAAACAACAAATGTGAGATTAGACAAAGACGGAGACAAGACTTTGCTACAAAATCCAAAAATCAAGATCTTACCCCTGCATCAACATGATCAGGGCCCAACAATGGACACATCACATGTTGCACATACAGTTGCTCAGCAACTTCCCTTGTAGGGACTGAAAAGATGCCTTCAACTTCGCCCCAAAGAACGCATTCATGCTTGGTCAGAGCTGAATGGCGATTCTCATATTTCAGTTCACTCCTTGGAATCTTTTGTACCCTTAAAAGCTTTCCAACCTAGGTAAAAAGTAAAAGATGCTTCAGCAGACCTCATGTGATTTAAGCACCATCCCTGGCATAGATAAGGTTTTTATCATAGTTTAAGCACCTGGGAGTTTAGTTTTCCGATTTATGTAAAGGAAAAGTTCCTTTCATGTAAAATAGATTAAATTGAAAATCCAGTGATGAACAGAAAAATTAGTCTTCTAATGATAGAACAACTATTTGCCTACCTCTACCATTCCATTGATCTCGTTAAACAATTTTTCACACTAACAAGCACCGTTCTTGAAAAGAAAAGCTCAATTACAACCTGTTAACGTCAGGCACTACGCAGGGGCGATAGAGGCGATCCCTATTTCCCCTGTAAACGGAATCATGCAATCTACAATAACTAACCTAAGTTCCCTTTTCAAGTTAACTATTCATGAGTTCCAGAATCAAATGAATTCTAAACATATGATCATTTCACATTCTCAAACCACTTAAACGACATAGCACGAAACCATATAAAATAAAACGAACAGATAACTCACGAAATCAGGAGAGTTTCCAGAGTAGGCAAGAATGAGATTGACAGCGCCTTCACCTCTATAGGCCCACTGCAGCGCGTCCTTTTCCTTCAAAACACCCGCCATCCACTGCCCATAAAACCACATAACAAATCACTTTACGACACACCTCAAACCATTGTTTACTTAATCACTTAGCAAGACAGGTGTATGTTTATGCAAATGATCTTTGACATTTTAGAGTCTTAAACTTGATCAAATATAAAAACCAACAAACAATCAGTTGATTGGTTAAGTCGATACATAAGGTCCCAAACACATTCATTAAATTCAACATGAAGCATAATATTTCATACAGACTAAAAATTTAGCATTACATTTCACAAGCATCGTTACACTAAATTACCGTCTTAACAAGAATCAATAAGAGAGGAGATAATCTTACAGCCGAAATTAGAGAATCCGATTGGTGATTTGCAGTGGCTAGGGTTTCGAGAAAATTCAAAATCAACCGAAAAATTGGCTGAATCAGTTGTTGACCAATTTGGAACGAAACAGAGGATTGAATCGAATCAGATACGCCAAATTAGATTTTTTCGGATTCGAATTTAAATCTTTTGATTCGCGTGAATGCAATCAAATCTGAAACAAATCTAATTTACATAATCTCAGAATAATTAAAAATGCTACACTTTTGTCGCGCATCTGTTAAATTCCGATTCTCATCACAGGTGCTACTATAATTTAAAATTCCAAACTAATTGGACGTACTACTTGTGTACTAAGGCAGGCAGATCCATAAAATAATTTTCATCAAAGTGGATAAACGGATAGTGACTCTTCTTTTTCTTGACAAAGATTGTCATTATATATAAAATAAACAATGATTGATTGTACGACTGCATAAATAAAAAAAACTTGGCTACACTTTTGACTAAAATGTCTCTCAAATTAAACTTTTGTAATTGAATATATATACATTATGTGGTACGTGTATTCAAGGAGTATTGCATCATATGACTTCTAGAAATATTTGTGCAACACAGATTATTGTTGATCTCGTCAAGTTATACTGGTCTAAGTGATTTAAATTCCGAAAACTTCAGACTTGAGTAACTAAAAGCAATCTGCTTATTAAAAAAAAAAAAACTTGCAAATTCCACCTATGTATCAAAAATAGAAGTAATCAGAAGGGAAAAGAAAACAGGGATGTAAACCACTAAGCCAAATATAACAGTTTGCTGTTTGCAACTAACAGTTAAAAAAGATAAGCCAATTTAAAAGCCTAAATTTGCTGCAAAAACAAACTTTCTTCACAATATGGACATTAAGAAATTTACATATAGTCTTTCTACCAACTAATACATTCCGAAAGAAAGCATCCAAAATAGCAAGCTGCAGCCACTTGAAACTCACCTCTATCTGCACATTTCTACAAAACATTTGTGCAGAACTTGGTAGTAGTACTACTAGTTACCTTGTTAACTCTATGGACAAAGTTACCTATATACGCACATATACTGTTCCTAATATTTATATAGCATTCGACGTTTTCTCAACCGAGATAAGCCCCTCTTGATTCACCACCGCTTGTCATCCATGGATGCCCTGCATACAGAGAGAGGGCGAAAAAATAAATAAACTACCTTACGTTGTAAAAAAACAATCAGAACACTTAAAAGGATAACAACTGATTAATGATGAGCTAAGGTCTCTAGCCTCAAGGTCAACTCAAAGAAAGATTTAAGGACAAAACGATGCAAGTACCGCAGCTAAGTGACTTTCAAACTCCACAGTGCAATATTCTAACTGCTAGAGAAGGTACTCAAAGAAGAAGAAACAAGCTAAATAACATATATAAATACTCAATGAGGAAGAATCTAACGAGAGGCAAAGTTTGCAATAAGGCAAGGTTATCTAAGCATAGGTTTACATTGATTGTCCCAAATTAGTTTACCTAAATCTCCTAAACTAGAACTGTATGTTTGTAAACAAGAGATTTTTAAGTAAAGCAAAGCCATTCATTTATGTCCACGAGAAAGAAACTGCATTCAGCCAGTATACATCGTCTATGTCAAACGGCACGCCACTTCATTAACTACAGTTAAATTTTGGCCACGTGCAATATGTATACGATAAGAGACTGCATTTCCTTGTTTTTCTCATTCTCTGCAAATACTCACTTCTCATATTGTAATCTCCAACATGCATCCCATTACACGTGACAAAAGTTTAACAGTATCAGAGGAAGAAACCTCTGAACATTATGATCCTTGAGGACTTAAACCACAACACCAAAAGCATCACTAAATCAAGTAAAGGGCACTCATAAATGGAAAAAACAAAAACTTCTCAACATTGTTCTTATACTTACTTAAAACTTGCTCAGCCGAAAACCTTCTAGAGACATCCTTGCAGAGCATTCTTCTCAGCAAATCCTTAGCCTCTGACGACACTGACCCGAAAACGCTCCTGGGAAACCTCAAATTCGCCCTACGAACGGTTTCAAAGATTTCCCTTGCCGACTCCCCATAAAAAGGCGGGATCCCGGCTAGCATTATGTACAAAATGACACCTGCACTCCACACGTCAACCTTTTCATTGTATTCCCTTCCAGACAAAACCTCAGGCGCAACATAGTAAGGTGTACCCACAATACCAGACATCGGACCTCCATGGAAATACTCTGCTGAACCAAAATCCGCGAGTTTCAACTCGTTGTAGTTGTTGAAGAGAATGTTGTCCGGTTTAATGTCCCGGTGGGCTACTCCGAGACAGTGGCAGTGTGTTATTGCCTCCATTAATGGAACCTATTAAGGAATCAAAGGTGAAACCGTATCAGCATTGTAAACGCAACTTGTCTACAATTAGTACTAATTCTTGCGTTATAGCCCAAGAAACACATCTTTTCTGAAACTTTCCATACATGATCTCTCTGATATAATAGAAATAAATGGCAAAAGCACTGAAAGTTTCTAATTTACTCCTGTATCAAGTGAAATTAACTTTATTAAGTGATGTAAATCTTTCATATGGTTTCAAATTATTGCAAAGAGAGTCTTTAATCGCAAAAGCATTAATGATTTGATGATCAAATTGATTAAAACACATGATCTATCATAAATCCTTGCCGTAATATAGCAAAATTACAGCTCAGCTTTTTTCCAATTACAAGGCAAGTGTGTCAGTACTCATATTTACTTTTTAACCAGACTTAAAATGAACAATCACGTACGTAAAAACCACACAACAAATTCATCATTTAGGTCGCCAACATACCATCAACCGCAGTGCTTCGGACTCTTGGAAAACGGGTCGGGTAGTGATCCTCTGGTACAAATCCGGTGCACCGCAGTAGTCCATGACAATATGCACAAAGTGATCGTCCTCGTAAACATCGAAAACGCGAACGACGTTCGGATGAGCGGCAACAAGCTGCATGATCTTGGCCTCATTGTGGATACACTGGCTGTCGACGGCGTCGTTTTCGATGAGGCGCTTCTCGACGGACTTAACGGCGTGAGTGTGACCGGTGAGGGCGGAGTGGCAGGTGTAAACGACGCCGTATTTGCCACGGCCAATTTCGTCCCCGATTATGTAGTGTCTCTTCAGCGCTTCACTCATATTACTCTTTTTGTTGTGTGAGACTGAGAGAGGATAATAGTTATAGTGTATGTATTGTATATATGAGTGAGCTGGTTTGGTTGTTGGATGGAATATTCGGGTTTGGGGGTGGTAAACCAATGGGATCTTGATAGTTAACGGACAAGTGACGGAGTTTCTGTTCAGGAGTTTTTCTTTTTATGGGTTTTTGGCAAATACCGCTCGATTTGTTAAACTGCTCTATGTGGATTGAAAAACCAGGATACCTCCTCTAATATTAAAAGGCAGCAAACTATCCTTATTATGATTATTTTTCTAATTTAACGCAAGTAAACTTTTAATGTTTAATAATCCAAAATATAAAACTAAATATAACCTAGTTTCATTTGATTTCAATCTTTTATTTCTTTTGTAAATTTCATTATATGAACAAAATATTTATTTTTTTCTAGAGAAAAAACTGGGTAAAAATTTCTCATAAAATTTACCACAGCCTCGTGTTGGGGCGAGTGAAACGTGTACCTCTCTATATATTTTATGCAACTCTGAGAGTAGCGTAGTGCATCCAATTCGATTTCTGATGTAAATGAACTATATGGACCGGGTTATGTGACATACATTTAAGAAAGAAAAAAAAAATAGTCTGATTGTTGGTTGTACCGCATTATTATACTATTTTGCATAATATATAGAAGGGTAATGCATTACTTTATGAAGTCGAATGAGTTAATTTGCCTATTTTATTTTCACAAGTGAGTGATTTACCAAAATAGCTTAATGCAATGCTTATCTCCAAAACCTCTTCTTTGACATTTCTAAAGGTGAGATGTATGTACTATTTTTGTGAGCGATAAAGGACAAAAGAGTATTTCTTTTTGTAATACTTAAATAAGGCACTTACTATATAATTATATAGTATACTTTTTCATTTAACAAGAAAGGTATGAAAAGGAATGTGAATTCTTTATTTAGGTGATACACAAAACAAGACATTTAGTGAAGATTTTTCTGCAATAGCAAAGAAAGATGAATTTATGCCTCATCTAATATATTGCAATTAAAGGAAAAGAGTAGGGTAGTTGGTTGGTGATGGCAGATTATTAATTGTGTTGACCGCTGGTGCCAAGCATCTCAGTATTTGCGAGTTATATAGGGGGAAAATCATGTTAAAATACATTTAAGAAACTTTTTTATTCATATTTATGAAAAAAACATAGTAGATTGTCATATTTCAAACTTTAATTTACTATACAATGTTTAAATCGTATGCCTTCCTTTTAAGCTTTCTAATCACAGAATATTTCCTAAATCTTCTTTTCTGATATGGATTTGAAATTCAAAAGGTTCTAAGCAACAAATTTGTATATTGGAGAAAAACAAAATAAAGAGAAAATAATACTTCCCAAGTGATAAGTGGGAAAAAGGACCACGCCACGTCAGCTTAATTAACGGCTTTTAAACGACGTTAGTTGGCGGAACAAATATAGTTTGAATAGTCTGTTTTAATTACTGAACTACCAGCCCTTATAATCCGTACAGGTGCAGTTAGAGCCGGTATTTGATAACGCCACGTTTGGGATTTCAACATTTCGAATTCCCGATCTGCCCATCTATTTGGTCGATATTACAAGACCTGCCACTTCTGGAACTTTTTGTGCTGAATTGTATTAGCCTACATGTGGTCCATGTGAGTGTTAAAAGCAGGTCCAATATTTGGCCACCACATGGCCCGCAAATCTTAGCCTGTTGTACTTTTTTAAGCCATAAAAATGGTATGTTGTACCCCTTCAGTCTTCTCAATGGTTAGTTAATTGTTGCTTTATGAGAAAGTTCGGTTAGTGGAAGATTGGATGGCCACTAAATGGAATTTATTATAAATCCAACGAATTTTGTTGTTTATAATATTGAAGTAGATACGTAATATTAACAAATAAGACTCTTGGGTCTATTTTGAAATATCCATTTAGGTTTTTCTTAATTGATAATAGACAAATTTTCTTGAATTTTCTAAAGTATAAGAAACCTACGTATGTATAACAGATTAAAAAGCATCAATACTTTGAATTCAATGTTATATATTACAAAATTGAACTGGTCCAATTTTTTAGATAAAACATATTGTCTCCTAGAATGGAGACTTTTTGAAAATTTATTAAGAGATTTTGAGTTAAAATAGAATAAAAACAAAAAATATCGAGAAATCTATCATCTATTTTGTCGAGATTTTTAGTTAATATCAAGAAACGTATCATTTTTGTGCCTTAACTGCTTTCCATACATATGTTTTTCTACGAATGTTTTGATGTGTACCAATAAGTGTTAGTACATATTTGATATATTAGTTTATTTTACCAACTTTGGTTACACAGTAGACTACATGATATATGGATCTTCCTTGTTTCTCAATCAACATCTAAAAGTACATCATGTGTCTTGCTTATTTCTTAATCGATACCTAAAAGCTTTTGCCACATTAGCATGTATCAATCGTGAAAGACAAAGTTATTCAATATAAAATAAATACTACTTACCTAACATTATGAAAGTTCTTGTGAATTTTTTTAGTCATAGATATTGTGACAATGTATTACGGCAGCGTGTTAAATCAACTAACTATAAGTCTGAAGAAAAGATAAACTTGCACCTTAATATTTCTTGTTCGACCCAAAGTACCCTATATCCATAAATGCTTGAATTGGAACTCCTAGAAATTACTTTAGTTAGTTCTATTTGTCAAAAAATCAGATTGCTCAAATTTGTGGCGTGTAAACGTCTACTATGGTTTGTGTCTTTGTAACGATCGGACCAAACAATTTGCTATATACAAGGATACGTATCACAATATCTAGCACCAATGAAGTTGATAACTTATAAGTTATAACACGAGGGGTCCATTTCACATGCATCTTTAGATATCAATTATGGTTGAAAATGTATCTACCAGAACTTTTGCTAGTTGAAGGATTTGAGGCCGAATTTGAATGTCTTTTGAGTAAAGCAAAGGGGTCATCCTTAAATTGGTACGAGTTTTTTTCTAAAATTGGCAGGACAAATAAATGTGTTTCGGAGTACGGATGGTGACAAAATACAAAGCATGGCAGACAAATGGACAACACGAGGAGACAATGCAAATGACAATCACTTAAAGGTGAATACGACTACTTTATATTTTTTGTAGCTAAGCATACAGAAATATTTTGGGTGCGTGTTATAATTGTTTATAAATTTCAATATCTAAATTGAAGAAAGACACATTTGGTACAAATTAAATGCTGAGTCTTTTAAAGAATAAAACCAAATTGTTCTTCATAGAGATCCCAATTAAAATTGAAGAAGACCTTTTCGCAATATATAATATTTTACTCTCTATTTCAACAATAAACTTGTTTCATATATATGTTTTATAATGGACTTTAGAATTACTTGCACTTGCTCGATTACTGCAGAATAAGTTATAATACTTACAAACATAATTATAAGGTATTATAATTTGCATTAGAAATGATTAATTTTTTTAATCTCCACGTGTTGTTGTTTAATTCTTTTATATTTGTGCTAGAAAGTATATGGATATATATGGATGTTAATAACCAATGATAAATTGCAAGATGTGTCGATGTTAAGCACTTAATAATTATAATATGTACATAATTAAATAGTGGAAGCTATCTTCATTTTTACAATTAAAAGAACCATTCGTTTTTGGTTAATTAACGATTATAATTACCTCGTACCATTAACTATCAACTATGGTTGTTAACACCTCACCAATAAAAGATAACGGTACGAATTTTTAAAGTTATCTTTGGGTCAACATCATTAGATTTCTCATTTTTATACTACGGAGTGGTTTTCCAATCAGTCCATGTACCTAACCTCAAAAGGATATTTGTAACATGCTTCCAAAACTTGACAAATACTATATAATTATTTTTCTAATATTTTTATTGCATTGCCTACTTTATTAATCTGCAATTTGTTGCCTTTATCGTTTCCTTCGATTGCCACTTTCACACTATTACAAAAATGTCAATCAATAATTTAATAACCAAAGAATATTTACATAGAAAAGAATGACGAACCGTCACCGCGATGCTCCACCGCACATATCATACCTTCATGTTTAAATGTACAATTCAGTTTTAAGTTTGTTTAATTTTATGAAATTTCCTTGACGTGTGCTGTTTGAGTATCCAATTCAAGAGAGTTAAATGTATTAATGCTGTACTTAGTGCATTGGACTTATTAGAGTCTCCTAATCTAAAAGTTTACATCTACCCTAAAAGTTCACACATATACTCTAGTTTATTTCAACCTATTCCCTTTTCTCAATTTTACCGACACGTATCGAAAAGTTCTAAAAGAATTTATAAAAAATACGAAATTATCTCACTGAAATATATTTTTTAACACAAAATTCGGTCATATATAAGTGGATTAAAGTCGCCATCATTCGACCGCTTACATTTGTGTGCTAAACAAAAGAATTATACACTTATATTTCAATAAACAATAAAAAATTAATAACGCTTCCCTAATCAACAAAAAAAAAAAAGGAATATACCAATACTGAGATATTCTCATCTTACATGCTAAAATATACGAAAAAAACAAAATCAACTGAACCACTTTTTTCAGAATTGCGGGAATTATTAATCACTCTTTCTCTTGTACCATGTATATATGTTACACGGGTGCCAGCTCGTAAAGGTAGTTGGAGCTCATTGTCCAAACAAATTGAGATTTTATATGCAAATAATTAAGCCATTATAGCTCTAAGATATTTAAGATTCGATAAATTTATCCAAATACTCATTCAAGTTTGAAAGCAATATTATTATATACATGCCTTCATGTCTGGGGAATTTTTTAGCTGGACCATAACAAAAAAGAAGTCATAATTAGCTTATCCCCTAGCTAGCTACATGGAACATAAAAGAAAGTTTCAGGAGCTATTTGGTGATGGTCCAGCATTTGAACGGCAATAGGAAATAACAAGTGCTTTGCTTTAATTAGGATTCAATTCATGAGTAGAGTACTAAAGTGCATGGTCTTTCAAGATAACTATTAACTTTAGGATGACCAAAAATAAAAGAGAGGTAGTTTGTAGAGTAGAAGCATAAGTACTAATTAGTTTTGATGATATGGATAATAGTGTATTAGTGTTTGATAAAGGAAAATGTGGGGTTGGATGGTTTTGCCCTTGTCTTTTCTTTGGTTATACTTATGATTAATTGGTTTTAGTCCACTCCCGCCCTTCACTTTACTATAATCTACCAAATCAAAGTTTAGTTTTTGCTATTGATAATAACAATAATTAGAAATTATAGCATGACATCTACTCTACTTAGTCATAGTTGTTTCTTCATGAAACTAATGACACGACTTTCGTAATTTTGCCATGAACTTTTGTTATCTATAATATATATAGTACACCATATTTTTCAGACTTCTGATAAAATCTGAGTTTAATCGAATTCTTAAAGCATCCATGGAAGATGTGCTGAGAGAAATTAAAAAACTGTTCGTTTAACAAATGAATAAAAAATGACTCTGTTCAGGATTTATAACTGTTCGTTTTTCCATGGAAGAACACAGTTACGCACACTATCTATATGAAAAAGTATCTCAACTAACTGATGTGAATGTTCATAACTTTTCTAATTGTATGCCATGTTTTCTCTTCAATGATTATCTCCTGATTTCTTGTGGATTAGTGAAAGATCCGATGATAAATGTAAATCCCAACGCTCATTCAAGTTATGATAGAAAGTTTGAAAGTAATATTGTATATGTACAGTCTTCATGCCTGAGAAACTTTTTAGCTGGACCATGGATAACAGTGTTTGATAAAATACAAAAGAAAAAAAGAAAAAAAGAAGTAGTTTGTAGAGCAGAAAGCATTGGTAAGACATAACATGGATAATAGTGTTTGATAAACTATAAATTTCATAAAGAAAAAGCGTTTACCCTCGTCTTTTCTTTGATTATAATTAATTTCTTTTCCTCGTGTACAAAAATTTCTGCTGCAATTATTTTTAAGTACTTAATAGTGTTATTTCTGAATGCCATGACAAAATCAGGCAAAAGGTCTATAAATCTGATCTGGTAGAAATTACCAATTATAAACATCATTAGATGGTTGGGGAGCCAACATTGGAACCCAGAATAACCCAAGTACTATGGTATTTATTTCAAAATACACAGTTTGGAAACGGTTTGGTTAGCACGCTCCCGATCAGGTCTAGGTCCTCTCTTACTCTTCAAGTACCTTAACGTTATCAGGGAGCGTGCTAACTAAACCGTTTCCTACTCTTTAAGGACCTTAACACAAGCAAAATGTACAAATAGAAAAAAAAAGGAAGAACCAAAGTAGTAACATTCAACTCCTCACCAAAGTGTAGCAAGAGATATTATGGAAGTCAAACTGTCAAATGCATAATCAACACGAATAAGGTATGACGACCGATAATCTAGGAACTCCAGTACCCCAATATATTTCAGAATTCAACTGATAATAATCCATAACAACTGACACTTTTTTCAAAAGGGAAGCATCATCAGAACTTGGAACTACATAAGCTAGAGCTCCAGATCAGCCTTCCCAGGTGCCAATTTATTTATAAGAAAAGTCACATATCTCTGTGCCATACACGAATACAGAACGACGACTACTTAATGAAGACAACAGATGCCTTTCTTTTAGTTGGAAATAGTATAGTATTCATGCCTTGTTAAAGAAGTACTTGAAGAGTAGGAAGCGGTTTAGTTAGCACGCTCCCTGATCACGTCAAGGTCCATTTCAGTAGGGTCAGTGGCCTGAATCTCAAAATGTACACCATCCAGCACCCTCCTAAATGTTTGCTTGGATGTGGCGTAAAGCATCTTAGCACGGATCCGAGAGAATGATGGAGACCTGAAATAGAATTACCAGTCTCCCATTTACTTCATTTATCCATGATAAAGGAAATCATATAATCATGTCATAAGATTAAATCATTCTTTTCTCTATCTGTTTCTTGTTAAAGTTTTTCGGAGTTGAAGTTAAGTGGATATCTTGATATCCTCAGTAGCCTAAGGGCCCTTTCGTAGCCCATAATAGATAAATATTGGGGTAAGTTATATGAACCAAATGTTAACCACATTGAATCCAACACATAATTCTCCTCCACAGGTTTCTTTATGTAGAACATCTTTATTTTAGTCTTGCAGACCAAACAATAAAAATTAATTAAAAGAAATTATAAAGTAGAATTCTACTAGAGGGTCCACTTTATCATCATGTACACATAAATTTGATAGCAAAAAACTCATATCCTATATATTCTTCCATAATTCAACTTCTTTAAAAACACAAGATAAAGAGACTAGTACTGTCGCAAAAAGTTGCAATTCCTGTAGCCAGATCAGAAACAGAGTGTCTTGTAGATATGGGAGTTAAAAAAATATTCACATGTGTGTGTGTGTGTGTGTGTGAGAGAGAGAGAGAGAGAGAGAGAGAGACCATGCAATAAAGAAGATCTTGCTCTTCTGGCAGTTCTCTGAAGTCACATAATCAAAGTCATAAACTGCATAGCGGCAATCATTCTCCGGCAGAGATGCAGTGAAATCCTCGTAACTCTCGGCTGGGCTGCCTGTCTTTTCAACCACAACTTCTTTTTTCTTCTCATCAATCTTAAATATTATGTAGCGGTGTACCTTCTTCCTTTGCAATTCCATGTATGTGGTTTTGCATTGATCAGCAACACCCATGCCGGATGATGCATTGGTCTGAAATCATGATCATGGTCAAAAATTCGATTCGAGCAAAAACCAGAGTTAAATAAAATAGCGCATCTTTCTATCAAATAGCACATATGCAAATACTCTAATAGCCATCTAGAGGAATTCCAATTTTTGACCATACCAACAAAGCGAAAGGGCTAATATGGAAATGCAGCTTTAACAACATAACATGATCTGCATAATTCATGTATGAAAAGCTAAGAACATGCATTACTGAACTCTGTCCTTTTGCGGGTATTGATACAAAAACATAGAGGGATCCAAGTAAAGTAGGAAACACACAATGTTCAATGGTTGAACATCTAAACCAAATGTCTTTATATCGAGTATCACCTCAATCTTCCTCCATCCAAATAACAAATTTCATGACATTCCAAATTTCTGTCCAAGAAATTTATAGACTATACAAGATAATAGACTATTAAATGTCCTCAACTCAAAAAACAATAATGCAGTCACTAATCATCGCCAATAATAAAACCGCAAAACAGGAACGCTCCCTTTTTACAAAATATTCCACGTCACCTACACAAACCTCGAATAAATGGACCGGAGCTTCTAACTAAAATTTGCACAGATTCTACAAGGACAACTAAAATTCATCATACCACTAATCTAGTCCATATTCCTTGCCAACTAAACAAACTATTTATCTTGTATAGGCAACACCTGAACCAGACGCCCACTCATTAGCTAACTACAAAACTTCCTATAAATTAGAAGAAAAAAAAATAAAAAAATACAGAATTTTTTTTCCTCAAATAAAACTACAAACCACCATGTATATCTACTACTTCAAGAATAAAAAAAACCCACCAAAAATTTATCTCAAAACTCAGAAAATTTTGTACATCAGATCAGTCAGCAAAAACCATGATCATAGAATCTAACAGCAGTTAATTCCTAACAGAACAAAACCCACTTATAAACTTAAACTCAATCAGCAAACAATAAACCCACATCAGAATCCAGCTAATAAACTTAGAACTACACGATCAATTTGCTAAACAAATATTCATCAAAACACATTTCTGATAAATAATACAAAAAAATAAAAAAGTAAAGAATTAAATGAGAAACAAACCCCTCCACCGCGAAAAGACATGGCAACAGTTCAATTCAACAGAGAATGTTTTTTCGCAGAAGCAAAAGCAGCCACTGAAGAAGAATAAATCAAAAAGCAGCAGTTGGCAAAATCAAACTTATTGTGGTCTGTATCTCAAAAGAAAAAATATGAATTTAATTCAGATTCTTCTTCAACTTTTTATCGCCTGGAGTCGGTTGGTTCTGAGAATCAAGGCCCACTCACTTTCTGTGATGCTTTAGACGGCCTGTGTAAAAGCCTAATACTAATGGGCCCAAGTTGTTAGTAAGCCGGTTTTTGGTCCCATTTTGGATAATTAGGAATTTTCAGTATTGTTGATGACTTGATGGATATATTATTTAATCTGTTTTAGATCAAACGATAATTAATTTAGTAAAACAGTTTTTGTGTCTATCACAATTTACAATATTTTGAATGGAACTTGAACAGATTTAGAGTCACCCGGACCATTTCACGAGTCTAGTTAATCAAACTTCAAATTTAAACACACACTTTAAAATACATATTTTCATACACCGCGCCAAAAGTATCTTTCAGTTTCATCACAATAAATTAATAACAGTATATTTGCAGTAATCTTTTAATAGTTGACGCACTACAACAGATACCAAAAGAATAAGAGAAGTTGGTCATGCCACACATGCAGTTGCCAAACGAGTTTCGTGCAATTGACACCTTATTGTGTGGTTTGACATCAAAATTATTTTGAGGATTGATGGCATTCAGGGACCTACTCTATGGCCTAAATAAACATTATTATTAGATGCTTAGTTAAATTATGAGCTTTTCAAATACAATTTTTCAACAAACTCTTTATATATAGTATAAAGTTTTCTCTTCACGTTATCTAAATTTTAAATTAGAGAAAGAGATTTCAGTGAACCTCTTGTTTTTTTGACAATTGTGTATTAAGGAAATTTTGTTTCAATTGGTGGGAACTTATTTGCTCCACGAAACCTAATTCACACTTTTTGTGTTCTTAATCCGTTTATTGTACTAACTACAAGATGAGTATAAATTATCTTAAGTGATAAAATATGGTGTAGTGATATAATTAATTCCAGCCATAGAAGTAGAATGGCAAATTTTACCCTTATCAAATGACGATTTCAAGCCTTTTTGAAACTTCAAAATATTATTAGAAAAAGAGATTAGTCAACTTCTAGTTTAGACCATGGACTTTCCTGGATTCAAAGTGAATAATCTATGATATGAAAATATTTAGAGTGCATGATAATTAATCACAGTCAATACTAATATATCCAGCGGCGTTCAAGCGAGCGTATTAAGATATTAAGTTTTGGATATTGTATGAGTATATTTTATTTAATAATTAATTAGTCAAGTCATCTGATCATGATGCTAGCTAGCAAAAAGTTTAACACCGCCATAGTAATTAATTTCATGAATTAGAAATTAATTAGATAAACTTAAAACAAAATACGCAGTTTCGACGAGAAGTCAAACAAAACTCAGTGGTCTTTTTGCTTTTAGCGTTTATAATAATAACGTAAAATCATGATTATAAAGCAAAACTCTATGGCCTATATATTCTTTATTATATACATTAATCAAAGTTTTCCTTCCGAACTATTAAATATTAAAATTATTTACAGTATTACAAAATCTTTTGGATATGTTTAGAAGAATTTATATAATAAAGAAAAAAAGATAATTACAGAGTTTTGAAGTTTCCAAGAACATAAAAAATGAGAACCAGCCTTTTCAGTAATCCCAATCTCTTAATATCCTGAAGAAGAAGAAAAAAACAAAACGAATTCCCAATATAGTTATTAATTTGCGAAGAAAAACTTGCATAGGTAAACATGCAACTCATCCTCTCTTTACAAACTTATGTAGAATAAGCTATATTAAGGACTTGATCAGACCAATTGCATTGAAATCATCAAGATAAAAACAAATTCTTCAAAAAATGAATCTGGCGTTCAGAAAAAACTTAATCAAAGATTGAAACTCTAGTCAAAATATAGAGATACCGTGTACTGATTTTTACAGATTAAATAAAACAGAAAATCCAAAAAAATAGATATACCTAATGTATATTATTGCCGTGATACTGAGGACAACACAAATAGTATTAAATAATTGGTAAGCAAAATACATAGGAAAAACAAATGCGTTCCTGCCTAAAGTTTGCAATTGGGTTACTCTTATTGCGAGGAGCCAGAAATGTTTGACTTTGAACCATAAGGATCGAAGTCGTCCATATATATACGCACTAATTTTTGTTGGGCCTCTAAAGTATACACATTTTATTCAATGTATTGACTTAACATTCAATATAAATTAAGAAATCACAGCCAAGATCCAGCTAATCATGAGCCTTTGCGAAATGAAGACATGGATATCTATATACTGAAATTTATCTTCTTTGCTTCTTCATTATTTTCATTTTTTGAAGAATATCTTGATTTAATTTAGTATCTGATACTGTGTGAATCTGATATCATGAACACAATATTTCATCGAATAATTAACAGGTATATAAACACACAACAATGTTCCTACAAATGATCATGCGCCGACAAAATAAAACTTTCTTTAAATTATTGGCAAGACAACTAAATAAATAGAAAACCAAAATATCTATAAATATATATTTAAAAATAAGCAGTGGTCTCTTTTGGTCCAGAGACTTCTACCTTATGATCACTATTGTGCCGTCTTCTTTATAATCCACATTTTAAAAAGGTCAATGAATGTGAACACTTCTTTTTTTCATGCTGAAAACTTTTTTGAGTAGATATGATTTCTTCAGCTTTGTGTCTACTATTTCCCTTTTATGCATGATTGTTTTGCTTTTGGGACATGCACCGAATTGAAACTGCCGACGTTTTTCAGTAATTTAGAAGTAGCATTTGTAATAAGTAGGATGGGATACTAATATGAAAATAAATTAAGCATGTCTTTAGCTTTAAATTAGTTATATGAATTAGTTAGCTTTCATCATTCTTTTCAAATTATTAGTGTAATTAATTTTGTTTTTTGTAAAACCTAATTGCTTTCGTGGATTCAAAATATGTGAGCATACTTTATAGTTTTGTCCATTAGAAATGAGTGTTTGATAACTCTAGCACTATATTATGCTATTTGTTACTGCTAATAAAAGATTTATCTCGAGGTTCTTAATTATTTGATATCATAATTTAATGATATACTCTAGAATTCACTTCATGAAATCAGCAAAATCAGCAGCAAAAATGTTGAGCATATTTCAATTGAAAGAGTCTTGAGAAAAGGTCTGAAAATTAATGATAATTATGAAAGCCAGTTTATTTATATTTCACTGGATATATCTATATGTTAATCTATAAGAATCACTATAGATAATCAATTGGATCATCCATATGAAGGAAAAAGTAAAACAATTAAAAATATATCATTTTCCATTTTTCACATTATTTCTACTTTCATGGCCTACGAGTGTAACTGTGCTTCGTACTAAAACTAGACACTAGCTATTTCTCAACTATTTTTCTATCTTTTGTAGCCAAGTGGTGTTCAAGACAAGTTACACACATTTTCAATGAACTTTTTTGTTTTAGTGTTGGACTGAGGACAATTATTCCATGCTTTGACAAATAAATCAATTAAATTTCACAATTTTTCTACGTCAACAAATTGAATAAAATTTTATAACTTGCAAGTTGAAGATCGAAATGGGATTTCTTTATTTCTTTACATAACGCAGAAAAATCAATTTCTTTCTCAAATTTGTCTTCATGTTTTCAACAAGGTACATTGAGAAGGACTGGACGGCTTTATTGCCTGAGCGCACGTGAGTTGACTGGTTTTTAAATTCGCGCGATCACGTGCACCGGCTAAAATGAGAATTTGTCATCAATTTCATTATAGATTTTTTACTGGCATAATAAAAAGATAAAGTCGAAATTTATTACAAGATCTACTATTTTTTTCTTAAATTTGATACTGGCTAACTCAAGTCCTAACAAAGAAAAGAATATGATATTTTGGCGATTCTTTAATCACAGAAATTGAACTCGATAAGTGACGGATTATATTGATAATGTGAACCAATTCCTTTTTAAGGTAAACAAAAGCTTTCATAAAAATAAAAAATAAAAAGGTAAAGAGTTTGCCAATTATAAGATTATTGAAGTTAATTTCTTGAATTGTTTTCCTATATGATATAGGAGGGAATATAAATATTTCATTAGAAAGATTGAGAAGTTATTTTCCCATATTTGTCTACATTTTGCTTCATTTTTTGAGAAATTCATGTGCTTCTAAACACGTGAAAATAAAGTTCTCCACTATTCTTTTTTTTTTTTTTCTTAAAAAGTCTTACATAAAAGATTTATAAAAAAAATAAAATTGAAAGATAAAAAAAAGTTTATTTTTTTAAAGTTTTTTATCCGGAAAATCAAAGATGAAGATTAATAGTTGCAAAAGGCTACAAACTTTTCCGTTATATATAAGTAATGTTAAATGAAAGGGTCGCGACAAGAAAGCGTGAGCAAACAAGTTGATGTTATAATATTCTTGGTCTGAAAATCACATGGGATTTCGACGTACGTGCCTCTCTGACTCTGTGTATATATATATATATATATATATATATATATATATATATATATATATATATATATATATATATATATATATATATATATATATATATATATATATATATATGTTTCATTAGGGAGTCCCCAGCCAAAGTCACAATTTTAGCCAAAGCCACAATTTTTAAATAGAGTATTAACTTGTTATATGACGAATAAATTGCCGATTGCATTGCTACATATGATTTCGAAATTATCATATAACTAAGCATTTGCATAAGGCTACTGCATCTAGTTTGTCATTTACTCGGTCACAACCAAAAATAGTGGCTGAGAATTTTCATAACATCAAAAATAAAATAAAAATATAAAATACCACAGTCGTATTTGATTATCAAGCCTAATTAGAAATTAATCTAATGAATCTATAGAGAAAGAAGGGGGAACTAATTGATTGCACCCTTCAGATAATTGGATCCCACCTTCGGCCACTAATTAAGTCACTGTGCAAAAACTCACAAGGCTTAGTAGTATAGTGATCCCTTGGAATCATGATTGTGGTAATAAACCAATCTAGAAGTCTCAAAAAACTATAGCACTAGTTGATGTAGATAAAAAGATTTGGCTTGTGCATGGACATTTCTTATGTGATTTTTTCAAACCACTATAGATGACTAATTCTCATTGGTAAATACTTCAACCAAGTCTGCTGTGCATATATTTTATTTACTCAAAGTGCATATTAAATAATATATGAATGAGAGAGAGAGAGAGAGAGAGATACAATTTCCTGGAAGTTGCCATCTTTGTTGAATATAAAAAAGGTTGCTGCTTTGTGTTAATGATGATATTGAGGTGGATAAATACCCAACCTTGCCCTACAAGAGCACTCTTACTCTTCATATTGTCATTCAACAAAAGAGAGAGAAAGGGAGTGGCAAACTAAAAGCAATAGGGATATAACAAACATACAATAAAAAGAGATTCTTTCACATTTCTCATTATTTCATCAAATTCTAGCAAATAAGAGAATGGTGAGAGCTCCATGCTGTGAGAAAATGGGACTGAAGAGAGGGCCATGGAGCCCTGAAGAAGATCAGATTTTGGTCTCTTACATTCAGCAATATGGCCATGGAAATTGGCGTGCTCTCCCCAAACAAGCCGGTAATTAAGTGATCACTATTAATTTTTATTTTTATTATATTTTTTGTTACGGGAAGCTAGTAATCACAGCCACTATCCTTAAGGTGCCGCATTTAGTAAACTCTGGGCTAGACGGAATGGGGCTAAAATCCTTTCCTACACACACATTCGCACCGATGGTGACAGCATGAATTAAAGTTTCGATTGTGGTGTACTTTTAGACCAGCTAAAATATTAGAGTTTTTATTAAATTAATTGAGAGCTTTTGGAGATATTTTAAAAGAATTTGCTATTATTTAAAAAATATTTTTTAAGAAACCATCAAAAATAGATTTTGGTCCATAATTGAGGATTGAATTTCTTTGAATAATCTAGTGATCATTGCTGATATTTATGTTTTTCAATGTTTTTTACAGGCTTATTGAGATGTGGGAAGAGCTGCAGACTCCGGTGGACAAATTATCTAAGGCCGGACATAAAGAGAGGAAATTTTAGCAGAGAAGAAGAAGATACCATCATCAATTTGCATGAAATGCTTGGAAATAGGTGTGCCCCTCCCTGAAACTTATATTCAATTCATACAGCTAGCTAGCTTGCAATTTTTATAGACACCCAAAAAATAAAATAGTTTCTTCTCATTGTATAAATGGCACACGTAGTGATGGATTGAATTACGAGCATTATTTTGGCATTATTCCAAGAAGTTAGACCTATTACATGCATCAAGACGCCATATTTTAAGGTTGTGTCATTATTTGTTTCTCCAAGTTGCATGAATCTAGAGAGACATAAATATCCTAACTTAAGATGTCACTTGTTTCAAAATTCTAATTCCATGATCAAATTTCTACAATTATTTATTGGTAATTTATAGAACAATGTTTTACAACTGTGGATGGTTGAGTTTTGGGTTCTATGTAGTTGTTTGTGCTCCTTATACGATTACTGATTACTGAAAAGGTAAAGCATCGAGTTAATTAAGGAAAAAATGAACTTATTAATTATATGTTAAAGAAATGGTTCATTAGACGTGGTCGTAAAAAAAAGAGATCGGTTGTATTTAGTAACATTATATTTGATTCATCCTAGTAAGGATCAAATCTTTCAAGGTTTGAAGTTCGGACTGATGTATGTCCCTATAATTACCTCATCTAATACGTCATATTGCTTTGAAGAATTAGAATATGCTATGCATTACCCGAACTCTTTAAATATCTTACAAATAAAATAACTAGCTATGAAATGTTTAATAACAAGTTGCTAATGTCTCTGTCTCGTGGTATAAGATAAGTATACATGAAATGTTTAATTACAAGTTGATAATGTCTATGTGTAGCCACGAGTCTAATTTATTTGTTTGAAACAGTTTAATTGAGAAAATAATTACTCGATCCCTTCTCTTTATACGTGCATGTTGGAATTTAGCGAAACGAATAATCAAAAGTTACTGAAATGATGCTCTATAACTATAGGAATTAACTAAAGATATCAAATCTATAGAATCATTAAACATTGTGCACATAGTGGCTTGTATCTTCTTAAGATTCTGTGCCCCGATATTTAAATTCATGCACAAGATTTAATGCTTGTCCACAGTGATTAAACTAATCCTCGTAATTTGCTAATTGTCATTAAATCATCACAAAGTATTGCACGAGTTCATTATTAACTATCTGATCTAATTATATATGTTTTTGTAGGTGGTCTGCAATTGCAGCAAGATTACCAGGACGAACAGACAATGAAATAAAAAATGTTTGGCACACTCACTTAAAGAAAAAGATCAACTATTGTCATCAGTCTCCTCAGGCCTCCAAGAGGCATTCAGTTATCCAAAAATCCAAAAGTGACACCAAAGTTTCAGAAAATTCTAGTTTTGGTACCCCAGAACAACAAATTGTTACTAGCCCTCAACATTGCTCTAGTGAAATGTCGTCCGTCACAGATTCGTTCATAGAGGAAAAGTTGGTGAAAAATGAAGAGATCGACTATTCGTCGGAGTATCTTCCTCAAATCGACGAAAGTTTTTGGTCTGACGAATTATCGATCGGAGATGTTGATTGTCTGAGTAACGGAGCCAAAGAAAAAGTTCATGTTCAAATTCCATTAAATGATAGTGATGCAATATTAGATGACAACATGGACTTTTGGTACGATCTTTTCGTTCGAGCTGGGGAGATGCCAGAATTACCAGAGTTTTGAGGGGCTGTTTGAGAAATAACATAAGTTGAGAGCTGAGAATTTTGGGCTTTTTTCATAGAAAGAGTAAAAAAATAAAAAGAAAATGTGAGGGGGCCATCAACTAGAACTTGAGGAATTTTGGTTTAGAAAATTTGGTTGTGTAAATTTAGATTGCAGGACTAACCAATTCTTGTTTAGTCAAGTTTAGTGTTTTCTGGATGGCCAATAGTGACAATTTCGTGTAACTTTAGTTGACGGTGACGAAAAGCTCGATATGCATTATCACCTTTTTTGACGAAAGATATTTTGAGTTTTGAGTGCGTTCTTGGCTGCTTCTTATTGTCAAAAGTTATTTTTGAGAATATATCAGTTGGAGATATTCCACTTAATCTATTTTTGATCTCATGATGACAAATATAAACATGAATAACATTAACATATGCATCACGGTGCTTGATAAGAATTTTTGTAAGACTTCTAATATTCACTCTTGAAATCTTTAAATGGTTTCCAAAATTTTCTTTGACGATCTATGCATGTACATGTAAGAAAAGACTTATTGATTTCCTAATATTTTGGTTTTTCATTTTAAATGAATACGGCACCATTCATATTTATCGAGAAAATCATACTTCGTAATAGCCTCAACTTTTGATTCATAACTTTTTCCACATAGAAAATTGTATTTGATTATCTCATACCCCGTGCATTTTATATTATAGTTTTAGATGACTCCACACAGTACAAATAACCGGCATATACTTGTTCAAAATACTTGAAAGCCAAATATCATTTTTTTTTCTTCTCTTTCTAGTTTAGATTCTTGCGGCTTCAAACGTAAAGTTGGAGAAGGACAAACGTCTTACGTAGGAAAAACGCGGAACTCCAACATAGATGAATGGTTTGGACTATTGTGGGTCAATATGGAGATAGAATCGCAATAAAATAATCATTGAAGTTTCAAGCTCTATCACAAGATGTTGTGATTACAGAATATATAATTAAAACCAAGTGGTGGCCATTGTTATATATTTTATAGTGCTTATTGTCCTATATCTCTCAAATATAATTTTTTTTATAGTTTTTTAAAATCCATAAATGCTTGCTTCGGTGTGATTAAATGTGTTGTAAGTGTCATAGCAATATATAGACGAGTACCAATCTCATATCCTCATTGGTTTTTTATTGTTTTTGGCAATGATTTTCTTGGAAACTTACTGTAATGTGAAAATAGAGACAAATCTTTTTGCTTAAACTAAGATTTAGAATAGTCCCTAATTCCCTATATATCCTTCCAGGTCCGGACAATTCATGGAACCTGAGAAAGGGTGATTAAGCATCAGCTTTAGCAAGAAACCTAAAAATTTCAGGATGATAAGTTTTGGCTCTGGTTTATTAATATAATAATATTACATGGTGACATTTTTCAGGATGATAAGTTTTGGCTCTGGTTTATTAATATAATAATATTACATGTAAAATGTCACCACATCATAAACGAACTCGAGTGGTCATAGGGTATAAATGCACAGAATATACTGAAAAAGATGTGTGCATCATTCATCAACAAATGCAAGAGATTCTTCAAAAACCATATGAAGTCCATAAAATCATCCTCACAAAACAAGTACATCAGGGAGTAAAACCCACCAAAGTAGTTTCCACCATTAACCATTTAGCAATAAATAACAATGGCACTTTGGCATTATTCAGAAATGCAACTTGTATTGCCTCACCAAGAGAACGAACCTAAGATAGGCAAGAATAAGCCAGATCTTTCTCCTCACTCAGCTCTTCAGCAGTCAGGTCCAACTTCTTCCTTGAAAACTCATCAATGGAAAGTCCTGCAATATTATAAAATAGAAGAATTTCAGAGATTTTTACTATTCAATTCAACAAAAATGCCTGAAGATTAAGACAACATTTTAGAGGGGTTTAACTCTGTTCCAACTCAAGCATTGTCCACGTCACAAGGGAAACATTAACAGGAATGCTAAAGCTCTGTTGACAAAATATATGATGGTGAACCAGGTATTTAACTTGACAAACGAAAGAGACTAGAGATAAACTGCATATTGAGTAGAGCTATCTTATATATAGTGGGAATCTCATCAAAGAATGGTAGATATTATTGGCGCCTATATAGTATTTTTACGGGAAGCATCTTTAGCAAGGTGGACTAAAGTAATGCGAATAGTTTTAAATTGACGTTTCCTATAGATATTCTCACCTTGAACAATAGACCATTCTCCATTTTTGCATGTAACTGGGAAGGAATAAATGAGTCCAGCTGGTACATTGTATGAACCATCAGAGTACACACCCATAGATACCCAAGTCCCCTACAATGATGCATAGCAAAGATCAGAAGAAGTAAAAGAACCAGTTACGTTCATAATCAATCTAAAGCCACTACAAATACAGAAGATATGCGAGTAAGTTACCTCTGGGGTTCCCAGTACCCAATCACGGATATGGTCACAAGCAGAACTAGCGGCAGATAGTGCACTAGAAAACTTTCTAGCTTTAATGATAGCAGCACCACGCTGCTGGACTGTAGTAATGAAGTCGGTGTTCAACCTAAAATAATAACAAACAAACAAAAAAAAACTTAATAAAAGTATAAAGGGGAGAGATAACAAAGAGGATTTTCATTGATAGAAAACAATATTAGGAAACTAAAGCTCAATCGAACTTCTGTACCATTCATCATCAGCAACAAGCTGACGGACAGGCTTCTCGCCAGCTGATGTTTTGACAGTAGCATGCGTGACATCTGGATACTGGGTTGAGGAGTGGTTTCCCCAAATGATGACATTCTTCACATCAGATACTTGAACATTCAATCTTTCTGAAACCTGTCCAAGGGCCCTGTTATGGTCCAATCTAGTCAAACAAGTAATGTTCTTCTCTGGGATAGAAGGTGCAAACTCCTTTAGAATCAAAGCATTGGTGTTGGCAGGATTAGCAACGACCAAAACCTGGAAGATAAAAGAGGAATAATGAGTTGTAGCAAAAATAATTTCAGAAACTATGGTAGACTTTGGGCTCTGCATCTTACAATCAGATGCCTGATATACCTAAATTGCAATAAGTTTGCAATTTTGCATGCATTACCAATATCAACACAAGTGGAGGTACACAAAAATGAGAAACCCCATTCCTAAAGGTCAAATCTATTTTGGCAAGTAATATCCTATGAGGAAAAGAAAAAGACAAGTAATGCATGAATTAACTAAAAGTAAGGAGGTGTATATCACCTTGCAGTTAGCAGCAGCATGCTTCTCCAGAGCAGAAGCTTGGGACTTGTAGATGGACACATTCTTCGACATGACATCTTTCCTTTCCATGCCCTCCTTCCTCGGGAATCCACCAACCATTACAGCTACATTGACACCAGTACAGGCCTCAACGACATCAGTTGTAGCAACAACACCTGAGACAGCATCATGAAATATGAGTTACAGTAAGAAAATCGCCAAAGAATCTCATGTCAGTCAAATATTAGGTCAAGTGAAATCAAACTTTGGGTATGAATGTCTAGAGCACCAACCTTTAAGAAGAGGAAATGCTGCATCCACCAATTCCATCTTAACTCCGTTAAGGGCCTCGGCGGCAGGTGGAATATCCAACATGTGGAGGATCACAGGCTGGTCAGGTCCCAACATAACTCCCCTAGCAATCATGGGCACTAGAGCATATCCAATTTGTCCTGTGAAAACATGAAATCCACAGCCATCGTTCAAAGTCAATATGGATTTCTTCACTTCACATAAAAGGGTGAAAAAGTACCTCGCAAACACAGTTCTCAAATGCACGACGTTACATAAACTTAGCAGCCAACATCTTTGACCCATATTTTCCTCAAGGTTGTCAAGCAGACCCCCCCCTTCCCCCCCGGAAGACCCCAACAAAACCAAAACAAAAAAAAGTATTCTAAATTTGGTTCAATTCTTTGTTCTAAACAATTCAGTGCGTGTATAATAGCACATTTTATATACTTAGTATATCTAAAACGCGTAGTTCTGACTTCAAACAAATAATGGAAGTTACAAAAGATACTCACTGCACAAGCAGCCAACGATCAAAGTCAAGAAAATTAGGTCTTTCCGCTACTACTGTCTCAAATTATTACTTAGATCAGAACTTCTTAACGTGACTACTGGATGAGGCATAAGGTTTTGACTTGAACAAGCTATAACAAGGCATGAATATCTGGAGTTGTGATCGGATCAGTGACAGTGTCACCCTCCTCAAGTGATAGACAAAGCAATCGGACAATCACAATGAATTTGATTAAGCCAGATTGGTTCTGCAATACCGCTACAACTTAAGGTGCCAAAAGAAGATCTTCTATTGTACAAACACACCAGTTAATCAAATATAAGTTCATCATCTTAACTTTCTAAAATCAACATTAAGATTCGTCTGTACAAAAGCTCAGAACAAACTCCAGCGCAATCTGAACCGTATAATCGGTTCAAATCACCAAAGATCAGCAAGTCCAAGGCCAAGTCAAACAAAATCAACTCTGTCTCAAACCCTAATTTCGCGGAGTAACTAGTTCGCGAAGCAAATAATACAAATAAAGCACTTGTATACACCAACAGATTCACGATCTAATCAACTGAGCACGATAAACACTGATCTAAATCACAAACACCAAATTTATGCTAAAAAAACTTCAAAAATCGAATTGAAAATACAGATCTGAAAATGAAACGATGAGCGAATATGTATACCTGCGGCACCGGTGACGAGAACGCGAACTGGATCCTTGGCCATTTTTGGAGAAATTGGATTTGCGATCTGAAATTCGATGGAAACGATAGAGAGAGAGTTGTGAGATTTTAGTGAGAGAGAGTGGGGAGTTTTATGAGTGAGGTTTTTGATTTTGCCAGATCAGGTTTTGCTATTTCCAAGGAAGGATAAGGCTAATGGGCCGTGTGATTTGTGACGTCGTTAGTGGGTATTGTGGCATGGTAAGTGCCAATTGGTATATATGAGATTAAGACAAATTAATGAATGTATGTCACAAATTTTTAAAGTCTTACCATTAATAATAATTGCGTATAATACAGTACAATTAATTAATTAATTTTCACCGTCCGCCATGGAAATTAGAAAATATACGTATGTTACCTTTGACTTTGAAGTTATAGTATTTGACTGATGTAATATGCTAATCATTTTGTATATATGGGAATTGGAAAATTAAGTCTCTTTTAGTCAATATATGAAACTCGCTCGTTTTTTCTATTCTAGTGGTTCGATCTTATTAAGTAATTTGTTAGGTGAAAATAGTGTAACATGATTAGCTTGTAACTTGCAAATAAATGGTGTTTTAGTCATTTTGGCGTTTCAATGAGTGTATGTTGAAAAAGAAGACTAAAACTATCCTTAATGAAATGGGGCCACTTAAATCATTTCAAGTTTGTTTAAAGTCCACATATAGATAGACCTCATGTTAAAAGTGACTCTAACGGTTGATGAAAGGTGACTTTCACGAGTGGTTCACAACTAAAGTAACCTCTTTTTTTTATGTAGGTCAATGTGATATTATTTAAGGCTCCGGAAGTTGGATAAATGTATAGAGAAGCTGTTCATTTTCAATTGTCAACTCGTGACTTCTTAACAAAAAAATTATATAATCATTTTCTATATTTTACGAATTGAAAATTAAAAAATTTCTTAAGTTAGAGCATCACCTTATAATTTTAACTCAAATGCGATGCTTTGAAAAACTAATCGTATTATTGCACTACATTATATACAAGAGTGATGAAAATGATTATTTGATCTTTAGGCCCTTGCTCGTGAAAAGGCTTTACATATTGGGCCACACTCTGTAACAGTGTGAGACTAATTGTGCCCAGATTTCTTTTACAACACAGGCTTTCCTTCCTGGGCCTAATTGTGCCTTCAGTGACATATCCTTTCAATCTGTGGCAAGTCCGGTGCCATTTATTTAATTATAATTTAAGTCGTTCAAAATGAAATCTATTTTAATATTTATAATGTCAAACAAAAATGGTTTCAAACACGACACTACATGTTAAAAGAATTGAAGTAGCTCATGTGCCCTCTCATTCTACCTTTCACGGCGACGGTGAGAAAATGAATATTAATTTTCAAGCAGTCAAGATTTTAGAATTTATAATTGATTATATAAAAAGTTGCGTTTATCATAAAAAAACATCATTATGTAAAAATTTGCAAAAAAACATTATGATTTTAAGAGCATAAAGTAGAATCTCTTATATGCAGGACTTCTGATAATAAAGCACACATTGTTTGTCATAACAAGTGCGATAAACCAATTTTATGGCCCTTACAAGTTATAGAATAGTAGCACATTAAATTAAAGTACAAACAATACCATACAAGTAAATATATATATATATATATATATATATAATACTTTCCATAAACCTCTAAAATTGCATAAAACCAGAAAAAACGAAAGAAAAGAAAAAACTTTGCACCCTTTAATAGTCGAGCACAGTAGCTGCAAGCTCGCAGAATATCCAAAATAATAATAATAATAATAATTTTGCAACATGATAAAATAGTTACTTTGTTTAATTAGGCACTTCGTTTGAGCATCTCCTGAAAATCAAGAATTGATTGCTCCCTCTCAAGCTTCATGTCTTGGCGAAATTTATTAATAAAATCCTCAGCTCTTTCATCAATCCCTCTAAATTGTGGCAGCGAAGGAATTTTCTTTTTACCATCTCCAGCTGAACTTTTGCTTGCACTTTCACCAGCTTTTTCCTTCCCTTTTCCTACTGCCAATCCCTTTTCATGTCTTCCAAAAACTTTCACACTCTCTTTGCCAACACCTTGTTCAAGTTTTTCTACGTTATGGTTTGCTATTACCAATCCAGCTGGTCTGGCTTTAGCATTTGTACTTGATGGCACCACTTTTTCTTTGGTATTCATTTGTCCTGCTAATTGGCCAGGCCCCGGAAAGAGCTCGTCCACGTATATGGCTGAGAAGTTCGGGCGGAATTGGTGGTGATGGAAATGGAGGCGAGAATAATGAGACTGAGAACGTTGGGTGAGGGAAGGAGATTTACGATGAATAGTAAGGAAGATGGATCGCCAAATACTCGTACAATGTTGTCCTAGTGTTGTGACGGCCTTGCCTAAATTTGTGTCGCGTAATTTTGATTTGAAATGGTTTCTTAGGCTCTTCCACCCCTTTCTAATGGGTTGGAGATTTTTTGAAAAATGGATTTTGGACATGCAAGAAAGATTTGGTTAGAGTTTTGTGAGGGATTGGTTTAGACATGATAAGAGGGCAGGTGGCGCTATTTATGTGGGCTTAGGTTAGTTAAACTGAAGTTCAAGAGAAGAAAAGTAGCTAGCGAAAGAAAGGCGTGTTAGGCTGGAATATTCTTGTCAGATAATATTTGGTCAAGAATAATACTTTGCTTAACATTTTTATACAAATGACGAATTTTGGTGATTTTGAACATACATGATGAAGGAAGGTAAAGATAAAATTGCAAATTAAGTAATCAGCTCCTCCCAAAAATACCTAAAAAGGAACCTGGACATAGATATTTTACGATTATAATTTTGTCACACGAATATGATATTAAATAATTTAATAAGAAATTTATGGAATTAGTATTTACATGCCATATTTGCGAACGATTTCCGGTTGAATATCCTACATTAATTGTGACTCCAATTTGGTGAATTTATATTAGCCATTATGTGAATCTGAACCGGAAGAGGGGGAGTGAAAAAATATAAATAAATTTATATATCTGATAAATTTGGGGAGGTAAGTGACCATATTCATGGCGAGAACCTCATTTTCTAAATTAAACTCCTAAGTCCTAACCATTGATACACTAAAATGAGTTAGTAAAAAAAGGTTAAAAAGTTAATAGCAAAAAGACCACGTCACGTCTTCTGCGTAAGAAGTAAAAGGAAGAGGCGAAAACCCCTTTGTTTAGGGTAATTGCAAAAGAAAAAGAAGAACCATGTGATTATTAGAAAAGAGGGAAAAACGCACTTCCTTTTTTATAAATCACCCGGCAATCCCTTTTTGCAACTTAAGTAAACATAGAGGATTGTTTTGTTTTGTTTTGCCTCTTGCATAACAAAAGAGGATTCTTTTTCCGAAAAAGCCAACGCTAAAACTTATCGAGAAGGAAACCATTATGAATAGATAATATTCCATGACAGAGGAAATGTTATCTTGAGTTCTAAGTTTAAATAAAAACATTTTTAAGCAGAATGTAACATTACATGCTGAATTAATTTCTACGAATATTCTTAAGCATCGCCAGTTTTAATATTAATATAAGTAGAAAAAGAAAAGCCCATTGTTGGACCATGCACGAAGTTTATTAATACATTTTGATCAGTGGTCTAAAATCCCCTAGGGTTTCTTATATAAGTAAATAAAACGCCGATATCCCATTTTCAATTAACAAATTCTTTAATCTTCAGAACGTAATAATTGAAAATATGGTCAGTTTTGAGTCATTCGTTCTCACTGTATTTTATTACAGGAGTATTTTTTGGTATCTAAAAGAAGTGATAGTATGCGTAACTGAACTGTGATATATACTTGGAGCAATTCGGCCCCTTTGACCTTCTTCTAGTGTCTGCGCACTAATTAAGGATGGACGGACGGCAGCTTCTTTCGCTTTCCAACTTGTAAAGTTCAAATAAACCTAACCAACATTCAATTAAAAGCAGTGGTTGTTCTTTACTTTTCTATATGCTGTACAGCTATATCTCGTTATGGTGCTCCTTGCTCTGATATATACATGAAAAGAAAAGTGTCATTCAAATGATTTGCAGTCTAGTTGATCAAAGATTTCAAATATACCAACTAGTTAGTGCAAGCCAAGTTATGTTATTTTAATTGTAAAGATACAACAACGTTGTACTACCAAATAAGTTAAATATTACGTACACAAATGATATCGAATAAGGGAAAATTATTGCAATATTGTTACCGAATGTTATAATGAATGAACAACTAACCATTTAGCTTATTGCAATATTGTTGCCGAATGTTACATTGAAAGAACCACTAACCATTTAGCTAATGAAAAATAGGGCATTTGTTCATCGAACAATTAAGAAAAGGGCATTTGGGCCTATCAAAGATGGGCCTCTCACAAATACCTGCTCTTATAAAGTTGGCCCGATGCCAAAACAGTCAATTAGTGGATCGTCATTTCCGCCACAACCAATTAAGTGGTCCATTTTGAATTCTGTATCCATGTGTATTTGAAATTTACTGTTTTCATAATAATATGAAGTGTTCAACTTACATACTCCATAAATCAAAAGTCCTACACAAAATGAATTACAATATAGAATTTTACCAGAAATAAAAGTACATTCTAAGAATCTTCACTTTGTTGCTTTAGTTCAAAAAAAAAAAAAAAATCGCTTCTTGCTAAGAAACAATGTAACAAAAGTTCCAATTCAAATTAATATTGTGAATTAACACAACAATTATAAATGTCACACATAAAAATAAAAATATCATTTCCTTTATAAAAAATGTAGCAAACAACCCAAATAAAATTGGCCACATACACAACTAGGTGTAAGCAGGTGAGCAATCTTCATCCATGCAATTCACACTTTGTGTGCAACATAATAAACCAACAAAACCCCATGCAGAATCCAAACCAACAAATGTCCATCACACCTCGTACGTGTCCAAACCCACACCCCCAAACCCCTACTATAAATCCCACCCACTCTCCATTCTCCACTTCCCATCAACACACAAACACCAAAAACAACACAAACACTCACAAAAAATGGCCAAGTCTCTCTCACTATCACTCACTTTCTTTCTCCTCATTGCATTGTTCCATGTTTCATCAGCTGTTCTTTTTGGTTCACAACAAGAGGAGCAGCAGTTCTCGTGGCAAAATCTCCAGCAGCAGCAGCAGCACAGGCTCCGCGCCCGCACCGACTGCCGCGTCGAGAGGCTGACGGCGATGGAGCCGACTAATCGACAGGACTCCGAGGCCGGTAGGACCGAGTTTTGGGAAAGGAATAATAAGGAGTTTGAGTGTGCTGGCGTTGCGGCTGTGAGGAACACTATTGAGCGGAGAGGGCTTTTGTTGCCTCACTACAACAATGCGCCTCAACTTCTCTATGTTGTCCGAGGTGATATATCATTTTTCACATTTTATTATTAAGATTTTGTTTTCTAAAAGAATATACTAAAATGAATTTAGAAATTAATAAGAATTCTAGCTCTATTATATACATGCATATGTATCCATTTTCTCTTTTCAATTTTTAATTACCGAAAAATTAAAATGTACCATAGTTACAATATTGAATTGCGAAATATAAAGAAAATCAGACCAATAAAATTATAAATTACAATTCTCTATTATATACATGCATGTATCAATTTGAAGATTTAAGATCATTGGCGATATGTGTTGTCTTTAATGTTGTGTAACTAATGATGTAGGAAGGGGGCTTCTTGGAGCTGTGATGCCGGGATGCGCCGAGACTTATGAATCTGAGAGCAGCGAACGGGCCGGGTCAGAACGCGAATATTCACGAAGGTTTGTGGATCGCCATCAGAAGGTCCGTCAATTCAGACAAGGTGACGTTCTTGCATTGCCGGCGGGTATGACTCTTTGGCTTTACAACAACGGAGAGGAACGGCTAGTGACCGTTGCGCTTCTCGACACTGGGAATGAGGCCAACCAGCTTGACCAAACTTTCAGGGTATAATCAATTACATAACATAACCTAATTTTGCAAAAAGACAACAAAAAGAGATAACATTATTCTTGTATACTTGATATGTGCTGTAAAATATTCTTTTGTGTAACTCACTTGCAAAAAACCCCAAAATTAATACTTTTACCTTTTCTTCAAAAAAAAAAATCTAATTTTTGTTTTCAATTTCAATTTTCAAAGTTTAACAAAACACCTTTTAACTAAGTATATTTTGATCATTTATGCTACAAATTATTAAGACTTGAAAAGTTGGTTGCGACTGATTATACAATAACATATGATTGGTAGGGAAAGTTTAACATAATATACCACTAATTATATGTAATAAACTCTAAACCAAACAAAACTTATACCGTAAAAAAAGGAAAAAAAAAACTAATGAATTTTGTTAAATTTTCAGAACTACTTCCTCGCTGGAAAACCATACGGCTACAGTGAGCAAAGACAAAGCCAAAGAGGACAAGAAGAAAAGAACAACATCTTCAACGGATTCGACGACGAAATTCTCGCACAAGTTTTCGGTGTTGATAGAGAAATTGTGAGGAGCATGAAGGGACAAAACGACCAAAGGGGCCAAATTGTGAGAGCCGAGAGGTTCAACGTTGTGATCCCAAGTGAACAAGAGGAGGAAAGAGGACAAAGAATGAGCACCGCAAATGGTTTGGAAGAAACAATGTGCTCAATTAAAATGCGGGTCAATTTGGATCAGCCCACACGTGCCGACATTTACAACCCACGTGGCGGCCGGTTGAGCACACTCAACAGCCAGAAGCTACCAATTCTCAGTATGCTTCGACTTAGCGCTGAAAGAGGAGTCCTTTACAGGGTAAAATTTGATCAAATCAAACTGTTTTCTCTTAGGCTTAATGCATGCTAAATTTATTAACGTTGCATTGTCCCTTAATTACTTGCAGAATGCAATAATGGCACCTCACTGGACGGTGAACGCCCACTCCATAATCTACGTAACCCGGGGCAGCGGCCGCTTCCAAGTTGTCGGCCACACCGGCCGTTCGGTCTTCGATGGTGAAGTGAGAGAAGGTCAGCTAATCATAGTACCACAAAACTTTGTGGTGGTGAAGAAGGCAAGCGAAGAGCAAGGCTTAGAATGGATTTCTTTCAAGACCAACGACAACGCGAAGGCTTCACCCCTTGCAGGACGGCTATCCGCCTTGAGGGCGTTCCCGGAGGAGGTGGTGATGAACATGTACGATATCTCGAGGGAGGATGCGAGGAGATTGAAGTATAATAGGGAGGAATCAAGGTTGTTTAGTTCGAGTCGTAGGTCGACCGGTGGCCGTGGTCCTATGTCTAGGCCGTTGGAGCTTGCCATGGATGTTATAAAGTCTATCATGTAATTAAGAATATGGTGTGTGTGTGTGTTTGGAGAAATGGGAATAAATTGAGGTGTTTGTCCTCTGGTTTGTAGTAGATGTTTGTATGCGCATGGCGGATATGGGATGTGATTTTCTTTTTGAGTATATAATAAAATGTTTGATGTTAATCAATGGGATTTTCCAAAATGTTATATCAATTATATTGCAATGTTGTCTGCACAAGTTTTTGTTTCTTTTTTTTGAGGACCGGTCTTTGACCAATATAGAAAATGTCATGAAAAATGTTAACTAAGAAACAAAAAGAGCAAAAACGTGATTAAAACGTAAAGATGGTGAATTTTTTGAAAATTATATAAAAGATTTGTGTTATAATTATTACATATGTTATTTCTTAAATGATGTAGATTTGTTTGGTTAACCATCCATATAGCCTGGGGGCCCCCGCCCCCCCAACCTCACCACTCCCTTTACATATATATACTATATATGTATGATATGTATTATACTTATGTTTATATTTACATATATTTACCTGTATAGATATATAGTTATCTATAAATATTTCATGTTCAATAATATTTTTATGTTTAAGCCTGAAATATTTGACTTATAATTACTTTTTGTAGTATCTTTATTTATTTTTCTTTCACTAATTAATGCATGTATTTGACCTGTTATGCTATTTTTCTTTTAACTTTTTCAGTTTTAAACATAAGATGTTATTAATAAAATAAAAGATAAAATTTACTGGAAAAGTTAAATTCATATTTTCTTTAACTAGGATAATTTATTTGATTCTTTTAAATCTTTATAACATACAAAGGAGCATGTACTTTTAGATTAAAAACAAAAGTGTAGACCAAAGTTAGGCTAAACTAAAAATAAATAATTTGAATTAACTAATATTAACTCAAATATACTCACAACAAAGTTTGCTACATGATTCTAATATCTTCAAGTAAATGATATTGATAATAAACCCTGTGTGTAATATATGTAATAGTGAAAAATATATGTGAAAAGTTAGAACAAAAAATCTCATGCGAAAAAATAAGCTTAGAAAACCTATGAAAAGAACAAGCGAAAATCCTTCAAAAAAAAAAAAAAAACAATTCTCATCAACGCTATCTCGCCCTTCTAAGCCAAATTTCTAGCTCCGCCCTTGCATATAGCCAAAGATTTGTTTGTTGTAAAGTGCATTTACTGCATTAAGATCCCGTTACACATTCGATGTAGATATTATAAATTTGAAGGTTGACTAATGGCGACAAATAAAATTTAGACTATTGCAAGTTGCAACTTGAACTCCAAAAGCCCCAAAATCGAAAAAAAAAAAAAAAAAAAAAAAAAAAAAAAAAAGTTAGGGCCCAATTTACAATAAATCAAAGAAGAAGGACCAAAACCCCAAGTTTCAACTAACTGTACGTAAATAACCACCTCATATCGCCTGCTACACAGTTCCGATAAACCTCCCATGGCTTTATCGTCAACCTCCTCCTCAATCACCACATTCCTCACCGATAACACAAACTCACGACACTTCTCAAAGCGGCGACACTTGATAGCACCACAGCGGAGTAATTTTTCATCGCCGTTGAAATGGAGGTCGAACAACAGAGGCGGCGCTTTAATTGTGACCGCAAAACGAGAAGAAAACGCTCTGCAATACAGAAAACTCGGAGATTCTGATCTCGTTATGAGCGAAATCACTCTCGGCACTGTCAGTGAACGGTTTTCGTATTTCAATTATCGTTAATTTGATGTGATTTTGGAGTTTTGAGTCCTGATTACTGTGCGTAATGTTCGAATTGCGTTGCTAGGGTTTTGGTGAGTATATTTGTTGATTGTGAATTGTTGTGCTTATTACGTGTTTCAGATGACATTTGGGGAGCAGAACACGGAGAAAGAGGCTCATGAGCAGCTTAGTTACGCGTTTGAGCGCGGTATTAATGCTCTCGACACTGCTGAAGTGGTAACATTTTTTGACTGTTCATAATTAGGGATTGAATTTGTTTGTTACGTGATAGGACTCTGTATCACTAGTTAGAATTTTGAGGTGTAGTATCAAATTAGAAGGTGTTCTTGTTGGCAAACACGTTCTTGTATATGGTGCATTTACTCATTATGAGGATCATAGCGGAGAGTTCTTGGTTCATTTTATCAATCTACTTGTTTTATTGTCAGAACTCAGAACATGTGGCGTTTTCTAATTATCGGATTTGGATTATTGCGAACTAGTCATGTCAAACTATGTTGTTGCCTTTTAGAACTTTTGGTTGGAAACTTGGAGTTGGAAATGCAGAAAGTTAAAAGTATTAAATGATTTTAGTTATCAATTATGTTTCTTACACTAGATTACGCACTGGGTTGTTTTACGCATAAAGGTGTTCTGGTTGATTCCGGAAGCCAGTTAGAGATGTTGTCTATGTAGCATGTGGAACTAAGTGGATTTCCTTTCTTTTCCTACTATTTGCTTATCTATTATCGGCTCCCATTCTTTCAAGACTTATCTATACTTGCTGCTCATGGTTAATTTGTTTTTGACGTTGTCCCTCTTTTTTTCTGTCCCACAACAGTACCCAGTTCCGATAAAAAAGGAGACTCAAGGAAAGACAGATCTTTATATTAGTAGCTGGCTGAAGTCTCAGCCCCGAGAAAAGGTACTGCTTGAGTTATTTCCAATTAGTTCTGTTCTGATTGGCATGTCACGATGTTAATTGCACAGACCTGCCTCTGATTAAGTGAAAATGTTAGTTTTCATCATTTCTTGCAGCAAACATAATTATCAGTATCTTTTTTAGGTCAACAAGTGCACTTTAGGTTGATGTTGTGAGAAAGGATTTTCTAATTAGAGAATATTTTATCCCTTTTAGCTTAGATTTGGAGCTTGAAACAAACCAAATCCAAGCAGAGTCAATGATACTCCAACCAATCTCTGGCATATATGTAGTCTTGTCGATGTTTTGATTATTCTTTTCTGAATAGTTTCTGCAATAATTTCAGAAGACATAGTTAGTCTGATGCATATACATCCAATGATTGCATGATCATGGTGTACGCATCCTAATCCTGATGCAATCTTTCCTCGTCTAGATTATCTTGGCAACCAAAGTTGCTGGTTACTCGGAGAGATCACCTTGGTTACGTGACGACTCAAAGGTTGCACGGGTTGATGCTGCTAATATCAAGGAAAGTGTAGAGAAAAGTCTTAAACGTCTTAATACAGATTACATTGACTTACTTCAAATACACTGGTAAGTTCTTCTTCCTTTATTTTTAATCGAATTTACCTCAAGGTATTTATTATTGATTTACTGGTTACTTTCAATTGTCGTTGTTTGTTTCAACTTCCACCAAAAAATTATGTTGATACGGAGTTTGAATCATATGTTTTGACAATACATGCATGGGTCTACTTGCTAAACAAAAAATATCTTCAATTCTTGAGTTTGACTAGAGATTATCGGAAAGCTCTTGCTTGTTAGAAGCTCTTTAGTACTAATGCATGAGTAACATTCTCACTACTCAGCAGAGCATTGCATCTTTTTGATATCGGCAATTTCTCTAATGTTTCAGCATTGTAACTTCTTTTTAGGACTAATATTATCTGTCCTTGGAGTTACTTCTTTTCTTCTCTTTTTTTTGGTCCTATGGACTGGGAGAAAGGAAAAAATGGTGCATGAGTTAACTTTCTTGGAAATAGTTTTATCAGACCTTGTTTCTGTTCAAGTTATCTTCTTAGATGAAGAAAGCACATACTTGAGTCCCCTTCCCGAGTGGAGACATAATATTTCTCGCTTTTCCTTTTATATCATTATCTGTTTAACTTATCCAGGCCAGATCGCTATGTCGCATTATTTGGGGAATATCTCTATGATCCTTCAAGGTGGAGGTCAAGTATATCATTTGTTGAGCAGCTGAGGGGATTTCAGGAACTCATTGATGAAGGGAAGGTAGGTAATTCAACTTTAAGATGCCTAGTGACTGACTTGCTTCTTATCATATCTGTGGGCAAAAAGTTGAAGATAACTGGTAGTTTTTCTGAAATACTATGAGCCGTATTTGGATTAATCTTCATTGGTACTTTTAACATCTTGTAAGCTGTTTGCTAATAAAGAGTTGCTTTTCACAGAGTTCAAGAACTACTGATTATATGCCACAATCTTATATGACAGTGTGATTACCCACTCTCAAATCAAGCGGACGTAAGATATTGTTATTAAATAATTAGGCACCATGTAATCCTATTTTCTGGTAAATAGAGGTGGGTGGGGGTGGGGGTGCAGTTTTCTGAACAAGCACCTCTATGATTCATGAAGCAATTTACAATGCTGCTTTATTAGGAAGTTTTACTCAAAAGAATTATAGATGAAACTGTAACCACATTATCATGTTTGACTGAGGTTACTCTCTCAAAAACTATGGAAGCAGACAAGTTCTGTTTAAAGGCAATCGTTTAAGATGTTACTTGTTGCTGAGGCAATCGTCTGTTTTGTGAATTTGATGGTAATGCTCCATATTTATTCAGGTCCGGTACATTGGTGTTTCAAATGAAACTTCATATGGAGTAATGGAGTTTGTTCATGCTGCTAAAGTTGAAGGTCTGCCAAAAATTGTTAGCATACAGAATAACTACAGCTTGCTAGTTAGGTGCAAGTTTGAAAGTAAGTTATCTTCCTGCACAGCAGTTATGATTTAGAGAAAATAATTTTCATGTTGCCAATGTTCTTATGACTGTCTCTCCAGAGTTTGACTTGTGATAAAAGATAAAGTTTATTACTGCTGTACGAGACATTACTATATGGGGGATCTTACCTTTTTAAATCTTTACTTCTCATTCGTTCTAGCTTTCACTGGTATATAAGTCAACTAAACAATCTATTTCAGGTCTAGAAAAATAAATTCAAACTTCATATTCCGCTTTCCAGTACAATCTATGAGCTAAAGTTTTTAACATATATAGAAAGATATTTAGTGATTGGCATAAGGTATTAATATAGATATTTAAAACCATTCTGAACTATGTAGGACTTGAAGGCTTATAGTTTTCAATTGATACTATGCAGTTGATCTAGTTGAAGTATGCCACCCAAACAACTGCAACATTGGTTTGCTTGCTTATTCTCCACTTGCCGGTGGAGCTTTGTCGGGGAAGTATCTAGACACCAATTCTGAAGCTGCGAAAACAGGGAGGTTTAACCTCTTTCCTGGCTACATGGAGAGATATAATAAATCCATGTCTAAGGTATGCATTGTGATCTTCTAGAAGTATTGAAACTGAATTTCTGAATAATATTTCTTGCCTGTTTTTAAGTTGGGATAATTAGCTACACCCACGAGGTTTGGTGTAGTTACAGAAACTTCCAATTACTGTTTGGGAAATTACAAGTGACCTTCCCCGAAACTAACGAACATTCATTCCAAAATTCCTATAAATTTGCATTAAGTGAAAATAGTAATATTTTTTGGACCAACTTGGATGCGAACAACCAGATAAGTTTTTCAGCCGTTATTACGGTGCTCCATCTGAAATTTGTGCACTTTCATATTTCAGGAAGCTACATCAAAGTACGTTGAAGTGGCCGAGAAGCATGGGCTAAGCCTCGTGCAGTTAGCTCTTGCATTCGCACGAGACAGGCCATTTATGACGAGCTCAATAATTGGTGCCACTTCTCTGGATCAGTTAAAAGAAGACATCGACGCATTTTTGACAACTGAAAGACCTTTGCCACCTGACGTGATGACAGATATTGAAAATGTTTTCAGGAGATACAAAGATCCAGCAATAGATTAGGTTCCCAGGCTATTTAGAGCACATTCTTTGTGTTGTGCTGGTAACTAATCTCATACTTTCTGTTGTATTTCTTTCTGTAAATCAACCAATAATAAGCAGAGAAACAGGTTGCATGATGCAAAATGTTTGTATAAGCAATCTTTTCGGCTATTATCAAAGTCAATTTTGTAATGTGAAAATTTACTGAAGCCCTGGCATTATGGGTTCTTTTGTGTATTTTGTATATCGTATGGTAGTTCTTTTTTTTTTTTCTTCCTGTAATCGTATTCGTGGATATTGACACGGAGGTTCTATTTTTATTTTTATTTGACGTAAAATGCACACTGTGCAGCCCGCCACGCACGACGGCTCGCACACATTAATCTAAAAAAAAGTGAAAAAGTTGTAAAATTGAGTTCTTTATGTAATGAATATTTGATTCCACAAAAATAGTGAAAGGCCTTATAAAATATCAATATAACACGAAAATATTCTTTATCGTTTAACTTAATAACCTTTTCATGTTTGTTTCTTCTTTCCTCGTGAATAGTTTTCGTCCCAGGAAAATATTGAAGTCACGAGAGAACATACCGAAAAACAGTTTTATCAATATGCTTCTCAACATTGAAAATCACGCAATATTATAACATTGTAGTAAACTAAGCAAATAATATAAATGTAAACATGGAAATAGTGAAAGCCATTATATAAAAAAAATGGATGTTCACTCTTTTTTTTTTTTTTTTTTTTTTTTTTTTTTTTTTTTTTTATCACTAATCACACTTATATAAACTATTTTGCCCGGAAAAGAGTCTATGTCATCGCTTTAACAATGAGTTCAACTTTTTGGCATGTTCCGTTACCGAATGGAATTAGGCTACTAATTCATCAAAAGCATACCACGGCTAAATTAAACGAGATATATCTTATTAACTTATAATTCCATAAACAGTGAAAACCATGGCAGCATCGAGAATATTGTATAAAATTAGACGAAGCATTAGAAAGAGTTATTTATTTGATAAAGGTAGATGTTATTCATTTCGTGAGTGTTTGTTCCCCAAAAAAAATAGAGATGGTGTAGGGAATATTGTTTAAAGTTTTCTTTTTGTGGAAGCATTAGAATAACTTTTACATGATTGGATGAGATGTATTTATTAATATTTAGCTCCATAGTAATAGTAACATGTGAGAATATTGTAGAAATAGTTTAGGAAAAGATTTGGATGAAAGTCTTTTATTTAATGAATATTTGATTGCAAAAAGGTTATGAAAACCATTATAAAAAAATATCGAGAGGATAAAAATAGTGAAACAGATCATCCTTATATAAAAGTTAATACATTTTTAATGGTTGTCTTCTTTTCTTTTTCATCATGAATGAGAAGAAAAACTCTTGCGACATTTGGCTCTAAGAAAATGAGAGAACTAATGTTATATATTTTATTTTTTTTTCATTTTATGATATAATATTGTTGAGTGGAATACATGGTCAATTTTAACAGAAAACACACGACTTTTGAACCGCGGAAGTATCTAATGTATGTGTAAAATTAATATCTTCTTTTTTTGCAAAGATTTGTTCTATATAACGATTAATTCTATATACGTGGACTAATTAAAAGACAATGATTTACGAAAAATATGATATAGCGGTAGATATAGTAATTATGGTGTAATTGAGAGTGTTAAAGATACGTTTTCCAACTTATCTGGTGAAGTTATATTTAAACATTAAATATTTACTTTGATGTAACTTGAATTATAAAATTTAAAATGAAAATCTTATTGTATTATTTATATTAGTGTAAGTTAATTAATATTTATTTATTTATAGTTTAAAATAAAGCGCGAAGAAAACGCGTATATTTGTACACCGACAAACAAGAAACGCGTTTTGGTAAATCCTATATATAGTTCGTTTTGTTTATTATTTTTCATGAATCTCGGATCTCGCTCGCATTGGGGAATACAAGCCCTAATTGACTCGCCCTAATAGGATTACAAACCCTAGTTTAGATTTTCCATAATAATTGAGGGGGTTATAAACCCTAGTTTCAATAGAAAGATTTGGCGATTCTTCTTCTCCCATAGGTTTTTGAGAAGACGAAGTGGCGTTTGCAGATCGGATTAATTGAATTAATCTAATTGCACCAAAACCCTAATCGACGTACCGCATGTAATCATCGCGGTTCGTAGTTATTCTCACCAATTATGAAAATTGTTTTTGCAACCAATTAATTGTATTGATGAGAGTATATAGTTTAATATTGTAGGGTGTTGTTATGTTTTGCCATTCCCACTGATTGATCGTGACATCCGGTTTGTGGTTGATTGAACAGTGTTATTTCAATCGTGAATCTTGATTTCTATTTTATATACATGTTTATCTTAATGGAGTCACTTGTGATATTTGATGATCTTTTTGAATGTTCTGTCTTCGTATGCATGTGATGCTGATAGAACGAGGCTGCGGAACTGGAGTTGCAAAGTTCTTGTTTGCTTATGTTTTGAATTAGACGGTGTTAGTTCATCTTCCGAGTTATGTGATTGCATTGTTTGGCTCCCGGATATGAATCGAATTCATTAAGTCGGTCTCAAGAGGAGTTAAAGTAAGCATTATCTGCCTTTTTATATTTCAATCGACTTTGTCCACTTCTTGTTTGTTTTCATGGCGTTTGGTGAAATCACATGTCCAATGACACTTCTTCCTTCTTTTGGTTGTTCACTTCTCAAATGCTTCCTTTGTTGTTGCGAAGTACTTGGGAGATAATATGAGCTGCTCTCTGTTTAATGGAGCGTTTCCTCTCGTGTGATGATTTAATTTCTAACTGCTGGTTGGGCTCCAGTTAATACGGTTGTTTCTTGGTGATTATGCTTGTGTGAGTCCTTGCGGTCAAAATCCTGAGGTGCATCCCATGAGGTACATTTCCATGACATCATAGGAACAGAGCTACCTCGTTGCAAGACATTTGACGTTTCAGTGGACGAAATATGGTATTAATTGTTATATTATTCCCACCCTTGCCATGCAAAAGATCTCTGACTTAGGTGATTATTGACACAATGCAACAGGTCCTTTACCTTATCTATCCTGCTGTTGTGTAAACGTCCGTATCAAAATTTGAGCACTCTGCTGCTTAGGAAAGAAGTTATGACAGGAAACATATAGGGTACGGTGGTAGAAATATTATTCGATTTCGTTGCGAATTGTTCATATAATTGTTTCAAATTAGCTTGTGCTTTCTGTTCCTTCTTTTTTTGTTTGCTTGCAGACTTTTTCTGACAGATAGATGACATGTTACTTTTAGTTATTGATCTTCTAACTACCTATATGATTCCATCATCAATAATGATCTCTCAGCCGCGTATTGCTCTCGCCTCTGGTGGAACTTGATCAGTCTGCGCATATTCGGATGCTGTTATATGTAGAAAAGGAAGTGATTTTTTTCCAATTCATATGTTGGTAGTCAGATTTGTGCTGGAGGTTTCCATCACCAGTTTTCTTTATATATTCATTATTCGTGATCTTTCAGCCTCATAGCTCTTGACTTATGGGGGACTTGATCATGGAGCTGCACTAAGTGAATTGCTCTTACACGTGCCAAAAGGGCTGTACAGTAGCAAAAGTTCTGGTTGGTAACAACACCTTCTCCTAGGTTTTTCTTCTGTCCACTGGCTGCACTTAATAATATGATCCTCCCATATCTTCTCCTGTATCATCGATCCTTCACAAGATTGATCAATATCTTCACTAGCACTAATATTTTGGCTACCTCCTATTCCTGGTTTTGTCCCATTATAAACTGTCTTTAGATTGTTCCACCATTGCAGGCTTGGAGGGCGCTCAAATAGGAACTCTATCAATTTATTTTATATACAAATCTTGGTGATGCTCACCGTTCTGAAGGAAGAATATAATAGTGTAACTTCTCATTTGTCTGAGTAGTTGGCTGTTGGTGTTGAACTAAATTATCATTCTTATTTATAGCATCAGACCTCTATTTTCTGTTTATCTCCTTCTTTCAGGGTCTCTTGGTCAATCTATGTTAAGATTGTGACCTTCCATAGGATGTTGCAACCTCACATGTCCGTAGGATCCCTGCTGTTTTGTTCCCTTAGGTTTCTTGACACATGATATTGTTCTGTTTGCTGTTGATTGAATGCGGGAGGTTGGTTTGATTCTGGTCGTGCGGGGTGAATGAAGAAGTGTGGTGTAAGATTTGTGATGTGAAACTGGAAAAATATTGTGATATATGGAAGATCTCCAGCTTATACTTGCTTCTTAGTTGATGCAGACTGTCACATATAGCCGTAGGTAGTTTCAGGTGCGCTTGATTACAAAATTTAGGTTGCCTCTCTTGATTTGTTTCGGATGCGCTTTACTTTCCCACCCTTTCTTGCCATGCCAAAATATCGGGCTCTTCAAATTTCTTTACCATTGTCCTGCTGCAGTCTCTAACATCTGTAAAATTTTAGCACTCTGCTGTCCACAGACAAAGTATGGTGAGAACACTTTGGGTACGGTGATAGAAATATAATTTAATTTTGTTATCATTCGTATTATTGCATCAAAGTAGCTTGCATTTTGCTGTAATATTTTGTCTTTTTTGGCTGTGCAGAGTTCCTTTTGCTTATTCTTTTCTTGATAAGGTAAAAGGCTGCAGTTCTCTGTCTCCAACTTCGCTGTGGTAGTTAGATTTTGATGTGGATAAGGCTGTCGGATGCAAGCAAAACGGGGTAAGGATGCACATGCACAGTGTTAGTCTGAGGCAGAAGGGGTAAAACGGTCATGCACAGTGTTGGTCTGAGGCAGAAGGGGTAAAAATGGTCATACTTGCTTCTAATGCTTGCTTATATTTGAAACCTTTGCGCTGTGAGGCGTTTTTCCTTGTGTATTTATGTTCCCCTGAATAATTTGTCAAATGCTTATACTGTGGTTAATTTCTCATGTTATCCTACATGATGTTCTGGGATAGCCGCTTTCCGTATCTTATCTATGTTAACCGTTAGCGTAATCTCAGCCCCTTCTAGAGTGTTACTTGTTTTAACAGAGCCCAGTTCAAGGATCAGGAAATAGGTTTATTGGACTTTAGCTATAGAGTATGGTGTTCCATATTTGGAGGGACTGCTGCTTGTTGGTTTGACATTACTTGGTGAAGTCTCAGTTGGTATTATTTGTCTTATTACCCTTTTTTAATACTACTATTGAGTGATTGGCTGTACGACTTTTAATCACTTCTGACATTCAACATTGACATGATAATTATTCTCTACATATATATGGTACTTCTAAAGATGGGCTGGTAACATGATTGCTGCAGAAGTGTTGGGATTTTCTAGTTTCCCATTTTGGAGGCAATTTTGATTACTTTAATAAGTCAAAAGGCTTGACTGCTGTACCATTCTCAGTTCCTTGATACACGTAAGGGGGTGGCTTTCTAGCTTTTTGCTTACCTGGTGGCTAAATGCAGCCCACTGTCGCATTTACTAATTTGCTTGGTGTTAATTCGCTGACTTCGTAGTTCTGTCACCCTGTTAGATTGATCTAGCTATACTGGTGCATCAAATTTTCTGCTGGCTTGGTGGTGCTCAGGGGAGCTCATTAAGGAGTATCATCACATTCTTGCCTTTCTTCTGAACTGTTTTGGTCAGGGGCTAGTTGAGAAAGTCAGGCATTCATCGAAACTATTCTAGCCGTGGCTTTTCTATTTCTTTCTTCCGCTGGTTTGCTTAATCTTTCTATTTGATTTGTCCACTTGTATTAAGTGTCCTTGTTCCGGAGATGCTTTAAATTAGCCTCAACGTGGTTGGAGTAAAGTTTATTTGCTTGCTTGCTGCACGGATTCTTGTAGATCTTCTTCATGGTTGGAAATTATGTGCCCTGTAAAATCTTTCACTTCTCTCTGCGGTTTTCCTTTGGAAGTGACACGTCTGTGATGGTGAAACTACTATATCATGAGTTTCTTCTCGGATGTTAATTTCTGTTTTTTATGCTTCACCTGGCTCGTTGGTCTTATGGATGCATTCTTGTAATTAAGCTCCTGTGTTTTCATGCAGTCAAAATTTTAGATAACCGAGCATCAGGATGTATTGTCCCAGGATGTGTTATGAAGGGATGGGCCATATTTGAAACATCTGATACTTCAGTAGGCAAGAAGCTGGTGATTGATTATCATATTATCCCCACACCTGGTGATTGATTTCATATTATCTCCAGCCATTTTGAACTCTGTACTATGCATCATATTCTACTTACGAGACCATATTGTAACAAAACATGATGTTCCAGATTTCTGTCGGTTTTTAAACCTGTTGCGATTTCAGATATTAGTGTCAAAATCTCGACTAATGGTGCTGCTTGGAGGAGGATGGTGAGAGTTTGCGGTTACTGTGTGTATTTTGTTTCCCTGAGTTTTCATCTTTTTGAATGCATGAAGGTTACACACAACTTTGTTCCCATTGTGTGTTGCTGGTAATTTCTCTGGGAAATGATCATTAGGAGGTGCTTTGTTGTTGAATTTTCATTTGATTCCCCTGGCTTTAGGAGCCTAATACTGGGTTGGAACCAATTGGTGATGTGTGCTGCTGAGGTGCTTGGTCGTTGAACTTTCATTTAATTCCACTGGCTTTAGGACCTAATACTGTGTTGGATGGTGACATCTGCTGCTGCAACATTGTTTTCGTCTGTATTGCAGTCTATCTATCCATTCTTTATTGTTGATGAACTTTTTGATGGAATTATTTGCTTGTTGGGCGGATGTTGCAAGTGATTAGGATAACTCTTCTTTGCAGTGGATTGAGATATATGAGTTCGCGCCATTAGCCCATTGGAAATAGTTCCTCGAAAACATCTTTCAGCTAAGTACTTCTCTGTATTGGAGCTCGGTTTTACTTGATCCTGGACCTACACGTCTCCAGAATGCTGTGATGGGTGGCTAAAGGAAGTGACTTGTTCTGGTTAGGATTGTTATGCTGGGATTTTCTAGTAAATTGCTGATCCTGGGTGTTTTTTGGCCTCTTATATTAATAGCTAGATCTGATACCAAACTTTGTGATCATCTCTTTGTTATATCACTGAGTTTATTCATTTAGTGCTTCATCTTTTGTTTGGTTTCTTTGGTTGATTAGACAGGTGCATCTAGTGTTATTTTGAAACATCTGATATTTCAGTTGACAAAACTGGTGATTGATTATTATACTATTCCCGCACATTTAGAACTTAGTTTCGTCAAGAGTTTCTCTACTCGGTGGATCATATTGTAGTGCTATTCGGTGTTTCAGCTTTTTGGATTGGTTTTTATAGTTTGTTGCTGTTCCAAATGCTTATGTTGAAACCTTGAGCACTAGTGCACTGCTGAATGAACAGTCGATTGAACTTATATGCGACCTCCCTTGCTTTTTGAGAGCCTAAAATTGCAGCATCGATGGAGGAATAAATTGTTTAATGTCTCACTTGAGTAAGTGAATATTTATTCTGTTTCTTTTTCCCAGCCTCTTGGTTTTGTACTTAATATACATTTTCTTTTTTGAAGTTTCAGCCCTCCGTTTTATGTGCTTGTTTCAGGGTATCTTGGTGTGTTTTAGGCTGAGATTGTGGGTGTTATAGGATGTTGTCTCCCTGTTGTGACTTGCATATGTCAGTATGTTTACAGCAGTCATAGCATTTTGGAGTTGTTTTTTAAGCAGTTTCCTTACCTACAGACTACACGCAGGCCACTGTTGCAGTAACCTTTTTGGTTAGTGCAAATTGGCTCACTTCTGTAGCTTCGCCTCCCGTCAGATTGATCTGAGTAAGCTATACTGGTGCATCAAGTGTCCAGCCTTATACCTTTCTAACCTGTTATAATCATGGGCTAGCTGAAGAAATCAGTTATTAGCTGAATCTGTTTTTCTTTTCTCCTTTTGTAGTTTTTGATGGTTTTTCCGCTGGTTTGCTGCCTTTATGTTTGGTTTTGTATAATTTTGTAAATATATCGTAGTTTTGGTGCATTTTTGCAAGGCGATGCTTTATAGGCCTCAAGGTGGTTGAGTAGGCTTTTCATACTGTACACCAGATTAATTCTTAATTCTTGTAGTGTGTTGGAAATTATATGCACCGTGGAATTGAGATCTTTCACTTCTCTCCGACTTTTCTGGGGTGCTATATTTCTATTTTCCTTTTATTCTTTTCTTGGATTTTTGGTCATATGGGTGCTCTTTTCGTAATTCTGCTTGTGTGGTTTCTTGCGGTCGAACTTTTTGATAACCATACATTGTGTTCTATTGTCTCAGGTCGTGGCAAGGGATGGGGCATATTTTGTAACATCTGATATTTCAGTTGACGAATCTAGGGAACTTTATATGGTGCATAATCTATACTTTTCTACTTGGAAGATTGTATTGTAACACAATGCGATGTTCTGATTTCTTTTGTCAGTTTTTCCACCTGTTGCATAATCTATACTTTTCTACTTGGGAGTTGCCTTGCTACCTAATTTAAGTATGTATACTTCTGTCTTTATGTGTGTTACTGTCCACAGTTATGGATATTTAAGAGCTCACGTTGTTGACTATATAGTGCATTGACAAATTTGCATTTAGTTTTAATTCATCTCTTTGTCAATGTTTCATGATTCTGTGTGTATTATAAGCTATCAAGTAGTAGAAGTATAATGATAATAACTCAAGCATAGGTCATTAAGAGCTTGAACTAGTTTAAGGCAAACTGTCTCAATACAAGGCTACAAGGAAAAGAAATGTGGATCTATGTAAAACACGGTTCTTCTGTTATCACGACTCTTAGGTGTTGTTTGGCCTCTTATATTTACAGCTTGATCTGATCCCAAACTTCACGATTGTCTCGTTCAGCTTTTTGCTTCTCTGCTTAACCTTCCTAATGTCTTGCACTTGAGTTATTTGTTTCGTGCTTCATCTTTTGTCTGTTTTCGTTGTAGATTGAACAGGATGTTTCTGTCACGGTAACTGGTTATTGTGCTGCTTCGCTATGAGTAATCTTTAAACCTGCTACTACATACATGGAAATCGTGATATTTGTCAGCTTTCTTAAGGTTATGGGAAGATCTTGGTCGTCTCAGTGAGCTCCTTAATGTAAAGGAATGTTGACTTGATACGTTTTGAACTTTTTCACCAGGTAGTTGCAAGTTGTGCTATTCCATAGTGATCTTTATTTTATTTGCAAAAAACTGTTTTTTTTGTTTTTGTTTTTCTGTTTGAGTTGTAATTTGTTTGCTAACTAGAAGAACTGTTTTTATTTGAACTATATATATATTTTTGCTAATTAATGTCATACAAATGTGACGAAAGATTTTTTGATCACATAAACTTTTTGAAACTTTGATATGACTTTCGGAAGAGATGCATTATTTTTGTGTTTTTGCAGTCATCCCCATGTCAAGCGTATGTGTGAGTCAGCTGATTTTTCTATTCGATTATGCAGTCCACGGACTTTTATTTCCAGTTTCAGTTTTTAAATATGGATTCAGCGCAGTTGAGTTTTTCTGAAGTGGTTACTGTTGCGTTTTAATTTTCATCTATGATGCAAGGATATGTATACGGATTACGAATACAGTGAGTGTACTGAACACTTTTTAAAAAGAAAAAGGATATGGGTATGTCGAGAATATGGGTCTATATATTTACATTATATTCACATTGAGCATAAATACAAAAATCTAATTTATGATATATACAGCAAAAAAAGTACATTTCATGAGATTATCCAGTGGGTAACTTCAACAATCATTAAAAACTGAATATGCAATAAGTAACTCTTAAAACAAAAACTAAAGCATACAACCAAACAAATGGGATGTTTTGTTATGTATATATAATATGTTTAAAGCTTTGAAATTTGGCATGAATGTCAACAAGGATGTATCAGTATTTTAAATTTTTATTCGCTAGCTTTTGGGCGATCTTCTGGAGTCCGTGCGACATAGATTTCATCTTTCTTAAAACAAACCTGAGCCCAATCTTCGATTTCCATTTCATAATCTTTCAAAAGATTCCTAACATGCTTGAGGTTTGATGAAATACCAATAGGACTCTTAAATGTTTTAGAATTGTTACCCACTTCTACAATATATTATATTTTCATAATAATTTAAGAATCTCAAAATTAAATTATAATTTACCATACAATCACTTATCTAAGAATCATTCAATGTATATCTTTCAAATTCCTTGTTCAATTTCTCAAAATCAAAAAATTATTAATAGATTAATATTTTCTTATGAAGTTAAAGGACATTTTAAAAAGAAATGGTTTGGGAAAGAATGATAGTTATTATTGTGAAAATAAATGGTAATAATAATGAATTAGTAATTAATTATAAGGTAGATAGGATGGACAAATAAGCGCGGGAAATTCGCAGGCATTTCTCTTCAGCTGCCAACGGTATCCTAAACTCGTGTCGTCTGTCCACTTTCTCTCTCTTCACACGCGTGTCTCTGTCTGTTGATCGTACTCAAAACCTAATTTCGCAATTCGGACAACAAATTCATCAACATGAAATGCCTCAAACATTTTATGTGATTCTCGGTGAATCTAGAGTGGATCAGTGATAAATCTCTTGAATCATCCATCACCAATTTTGAGTAATTATCAAAACTTAGCTTAAGTTTTGTTGATGATTTGGTACAGAAGAATAGTGTATTGGCATCATCATCCATGAAGACAGTACGGATGGTTTGGACAATAAGTAGGTTTCTACGGTGGATACCTAAGATTTGTTTCAGATGGAATGGCAGATCCTGCTAGTTATGGCAACCCTGACCGTGACATCGAACAGGTATCAGTTTACCATATAATTATTATTGAGCTTTTGGACAAAGAATCAGGGGATGCAGGATTGTGTGTAATTTTTATGCTCGTCGACTGCATTTCTGTTGTGTAATGCCAACTACTATGTGCGTTTACGTGTTACTATGTGTATGGTGGAGGACATGTTTATCAATTGGTCGTTAGTTATATCGATGTCTAATTCCAGGAAAGGGTTAGGGGGTTCTCGGATATTTTTTCAAATCTAAAATTGGTGCGATTTCGGTGTTACGATCTGCTCATGGCATTTTTCTTGTACAATGAAGGCACTAATTGCTTTGAAGAAAGGAACACAGTTGATCAAGTACAGCAGGAAAGGGAAGCCTAAGTTTCGGACGTTCAGACTTTCTCCAGTAAGCAATTATCTTTGTCAGCCCTATACATGCTTGAACACTATTTCAAGTAAAGTTTCCAGGAATTTATGAATCCATATGCGCCATTTAAGCATATTGAAAATTCTACAGTCAAAAACTGTATCAGCCATTTGTATGTAGTTGCAAAAATTATTGAAGAAAGCAAGTACTAGCTTAGAATTTCTACAAGAAACCAAGAATATGGTTTGACAACCAGAAATATATATGGACTCTTACGATTTTGTGTGTTTTCAGGACGAAACAACATTAATCTGGTATTCGCATGGGGCAGAAAGGCAACTGAAGTTATCTACTGTTTTACGGATTATTCCTGGGCAGAGAACCGTGAGTTAGCAAAAACCTCTTTTGGGTGGATCATATTTAGAGTTAATGTAACTTGAATTACACATGTTTCCGTACGAAGTTAAGTCCAACAATTTGCTTATATACTGATTAGCTGAGAATAGATCTTCTCTTTGCAATGATTTTACAGCCTGTTTTTAAAAGATTTTTGCGCCCAGAGAAGGAGTACCTCTCATTTTCGCTCATATATAAAAACGGTGAAAGATCTCTTGATCTGGTCAGTTCACTTCCAGAACATAGCTGAAATGATATTTGGCTATAATGTCTCCCTTATTAACTGTTTCTTTTTCATGTTTCGTAGATTTGTAAGGATAGTGCTGAATCGGAGGTTTGGCTTGCTGGTCTGAAGTCCTTAATATCAACTGGTCAAGCACGTAGGCGTACTACAAGTGATATTTCAGATGTACAACTTACTTTCAGCCTTTTATGCTTATAGCATTACTTGGTTTATTCCTTTTCATGTTACTTTCTTTCTTTTTCTTTTTTTTTTAACTGAATAACTTTGGATGATAGTTTCATACTTGTGAGTTGGTATTAACTTGATGATAGTTATGAAGCTCATTTTGCATTTGCATTTGCAGTTACATGGTGATATTTCTCACGATAACCGTTCACTTGGCGGTGCACTAGAATTCTCTTCAAGTATTTCGGGTCGCAGAGTCTTCAGCGATTTTAGTTCTCGTGATAATAACAGCTCAAGCTCACATGTGGGGTCTGAAAGTGAAAAAATGCAAGTAAGAACAAGCGGTGCAGATGGTTTCCGTATTAGTTTCTCAAGTACTCCTAGTTGTTCAAGTCAGGGTTCTGGACCGGATGATATAGAATCACTTGGTGATGTTTATGTCTGGGGAGAAATTTGGTGTGATGGGGCTGCGACAGATGGAAATGGGAATCCAATTCCCATTAAAAGTGACGTACTTACGCCAAAACCATTGGAATCAAATGTAGTACTTGATGTGCATCAAATTGCTTGTGGGGTTCGCCATGTAGCTCTAGTTACAAGGCAAGGTGAGGTTTTCACTTGGGGAGAGGAATCTGGAGGCCGACTTGGTCATGGGATTGAAAAGGATTGCAGTCATCCTCGATTAGTAGAACCCTTAAGTGTCACAAATATTGACTTTGTTGCGTGTGGTGAGTTTCATACATGTGCCTTGTCTACCTCTGGTGATTTATATACATGGGGTGATGGTACCCATAATGTAGGACTTCTTGGCCACGGCAATGATGTTAGCCATTGGATACCGAAAAGAGTTTCTGGAACTTTAGAAGGCCTTCAAGTTCTATCAGTTGCATGTGGTACATGGCATTCAGCTTTAGCAACTTCTACTGGGAAATTGTTCACATTTGGTGATGGATCTTTTGGAGCTCTAGGTCATGGTGACCGTGAAAGCATTCCGTATCCAAAAGAGGTCCATTCATTAAGTGGATTGAAAACTGTTGCTGTTTCTTGTGGAGTATGGCATACAGCTGCTATAATAGAAATCTCAAACCAATCTGGTGCAAATGTTCCCTCTAGAAAACTGTTCACTTGGGGTGACGGAGACAAAAACAAACTGGGACATGGGAAGAAGGAGACATATCTTGTTCCGACATGTGTTTCTGCTCTTATTGATTACAACATTCATCAGCTGGCATGTGGAAATAATATGACTGTTGCTCTAACAACGTCAGGCCATGTCTTTATTATGGGAAGTAATTCATCTGGCCAGTTAGGCAATCCTCAAGCTGATGGAAAGTTGCCTTGTTTAGTACAAGACAGATTAGTGGGAGAGTTTGTCGAACAGATAGCAAGTGGGGCACATCATGTAGCTGTGCTAACTTCGAGAAGCGAAGTATTTACTTGGGGAAAAGGAGCCAACGGAAGATTAGGACACGGGGATTCTGAAAATCGCAAAGTTCCTACGTTGGTTGAAACTCTTAAAGACAAGCATGTAAGGAGTATTGCATGTGGTTCAAACTACACCGCAAGTATATGCATCCATAAGTGGGTATCTGGTGCAGATCAATCTGTATGCACCGGCTGCAGACAAGCGTTTGGTTTTACTCGAAAAAGGCACAACTGTTATAACTGTGGACAGGTCCATTGCCATAATTGCAGTTCCAAAAAGGCACTTAAAGCAGCACTTGCCCCCACTCCCGGGAAACCTCATCGAGTATGTGATTCTTGCTATCTGAAACTTAAAAAGGCAGCAGAGGTTGGAAATTCAGCTGCTTTCAGTCGAAGAGCATCTGGTCCTCGTCGCTCAATGGATATAAGTACAAGGGCAGATAGGGGTGAGGCAAGAACATCAAGAGTTCTACTCTCTCCCACTGTTGAGCCAGTCAAGTACCTTGAGGTCAATTCTGGGAGGTTTGGACCCAAGGATGATAACTTCTCCATAGTCCGCGCATCACAAGTTCCGTCACTTCTCCAGCTAAAGGATATAGCTTTCCCTAGTTCACTGAGTGCTCTTCAATATGCTTTAAAACCTGTTATTACATCAGCAACACAACCTCAGCTGCCTCAACCACAACCTCAGTCCAATTCAAGACCGGCTTCCCCCTACTCGAGAAGGCCAAGTCCTCCACGCTCTGCTACCCCTGTATTTTCTAGAGGTGTTATTGATACTCTGAAGAAGACAAATGACCTTTTAAACCAAGAAGTTTCCAAACTTCAAGGCCAAGTAAAGATTTTGTCTTTTAGTCTCATGTATTGATTCTTAAGTTGCTGCAAATAATTATTTATTTTCTGTGTAGGTTAAGAGTTTAAAACAAAAAAGTGAAGCCCAAAATACAGAAATTAAGAAATTGAAGGAAACTGCCCAAGAAGCTACTTCATTGGCTACTGAGAGATCTTCCAAGTGTATTAGAGCGATGCAAGCTGTTAAGACCATCACAGATCAAGTACTTAAACTGTTCTTTTTGTTTAAGACTCGACAATTACAGATTTCTGTTATTGAGAATGTATATTGTGTTTAATACAGCTACTTAGCGTTCTCACATCTACAAAGAAATAGAATGTTTTGGATGATTTTATACGACCATATAGTGTTTACATGGAATTCCACATGCTCCCGTCAAAGTATTCCAGAGCAGCATAATGAAAGATAAATATTACTATTGAAAAGGTCCATATTGTAGAGCTTTCACTTTGAACATGGATGTCGTGTGACAGCATGTCTTTATCCATACTGTCGGAAAGAAAAAATAAATTACAGATTAAATTATCAGCTTCTGGACTTTTGCTTTCTTCGCTTTACCTTTCCAGTAACTTGCAGCGAACAACGAATTTTCATGTAGATAAATTATATCGGATTGCAATTGATCTTTGAGTCTTTTTTTCTTTTTCTTTGCTTCAAGATGTTTTATATGGAATGACATGGCATTTCTGGTCACCAGAAACATATTCCGAATATTTTCAGGATTTCCTCCGTTACTCTTGTGAGGGAAGTATGTCACTAATAAATCATTTGCTATCTTTCTTTTTGTATTCCAGTTGAAGGAAGTTGCAGAGAAGTTGCCTCCTGAGATATCTGAGAGCGAATCTTTTAAAGCCATGCATTCTCAAGTTGAATCTTTGCTGGAGACAGTCGGGGATCAAGCTTCTGAAAATAATTCTGCTTTGCCACCAAACCTGACACCTAATCAACAGAATCCTTCCGATCAAACGGAATTAGCAAGTGTATCAAATAGCACGGAAGATCATAGGACAGAAGATCAAGTCGATGAGAGGACACAGGACTCATCACAGAATGTTGCTGGAACTCCATCGGAAACCAATGGATCTGTTTCAAATACAAATAGTACAAATGAACCTAGCACAAGCAGTGCACCCGCGACTCCTAAAACTCCAAACCCTAGAGGTCAAAGGGAAGCTATAGAACAATTTGAACCAGGTGTCTATGTAACATACACTCGACTTGATAATGGGACAAAGATCTTTCAAAGGGTTAGATTCAGGTATGTCAGAGAGGTGCCTTTTTTTTCCTTCATTATTTTAAGCTTTTAACTGTATGGAAAACTGAACTGATTTGGGAGTACACAATTAGATGGTGGAATAATCACTCATAGGAGACTAATTTTTGTATGTTGTGTTAAAAAACGTTTTTATATAAGTATTAAAATTGTATACATCCTTTTACCATTCTCAATTCTAAATATAAAGACTAGTTGTTCCTCATCTCTGTATATTCCCTCATGCTAAACTAACTGGCCTTACATGAAATTCATCTGCGTGCTCAGACTAGGAAATAAAGTGAACGTATATTGGAAATTAGTTCTTATTATTTCTTTAAACTTACATAAGCTTGATTTATATTTTCATGTATGTTTCTGAACCTGATGACTGCATATCTGTTCACATACAAAACATTTAAAAACTGGGTAAATGTAGATGGATTGTATTAGTGAAAACTTTCAGACAAGTTATCGGAAGAATGTTTGGTGTACTAGATAAAATTTAACATAAAAACTTATTAAATATCATGAATCGTGTTTGGTTAATGACATTGCATGTTAGATATGTTATTATTCCCCCACGCCAAAAGGTTGCGAAAGATAGAAATTCGGAATTCTGAGGATACAGGGGAACTTTATTAATATACTTAGATCGAGGATAACTAATCATGGAGCTAAAACTTGATTTTATCCAGTTATTCAAACATTTTATTAGGAGCCTGTATTTATCACAGGTTCGTAGAAAAAAAAATCTTTGAAACTAAACATATTACATACCTAGATAAATACTGGAATATGTTTATTAATAAACCCAAACATGTATGGAATATCTGGCTAAATTAGTGTAAAGTTAATTACTAAATTGTGAAGAACAGTAATGTTCTAAGACAAAGTAGTGCTTAACAGCTTTCACGTTGACATTATTGCAGCAAGAGACGGTTTTCCGAGCTGCAGGCTGAAGAATGGTGGAAAGAAAATAAAGATAGACTACTGAGAAAGTACAGTCTGGAGAAACCAAGTGCCGAGCCGTCGGAAGCAACTACATCCCAAGGAAGCTAACCGTTCCTCGTGTTTAATGTCTTTCCAGTCAAACCAAATCTTTGCTGAATGGCTATATTGTGAGGGCTTTTATCCGGTTCAACTATGGGATGACTTAAGCCTTTGATAAATAACATCACGGGGTTTTCGGCACATTTTGATGTCATTATGAATGGGATTGGCCTCATCAATGACAGATAGTTGACACCCATAGTTGGTTTATTCAGCGAGGGGTACGTAGAGAAAGAAGAACCTTATTTTGAGTTTTACGTAAGCTCAATATCGGCACCTCCAGTTGGAGTGCTAGAAGGCATTGCGCTACTCTTCTCTGGAGTACCTTCTTTTGGAACTTTTAGCAACCGTTCTGTTGGTAGCTGAAACCCGATTGTACGGCTATTTATCATGTAAGATATGGTTAGGTTCGTTTGAGGGATAGACGAAGTGACTATCTATATCATTAGAAAGTAGGCCTGGATTCAATTCTGAACATGTACACAATTTTTTCTTCCTTCTAGGAATTGGTTGTAATAGTTTCTTTTTTGCCAAGTAGAATGGCATTATGAGGCCTTTCTTGTCAAAAGAAAGCAAACCAAAATATTGAATACTGTTGTAATTTTCCCAGTTAATCTTTATCCTTTTTGTATTCTGAGAATTATTAGTTTAGATTTTAGTGCACAATAAAACTTGACAACATGTTGTGTAATGTTGCTATCTATTTAGGTTTTCTTTCTACACAGCAGTAGAAGAGGAAGAACTGTAGAAGATGCTTTAATTGACAAGATATTGGCTCTCAACTTTGTGCGTGTTCATGGCATGCTTTGATCACTTACTCTAAATTGGTGAGATCAAGCCCACTAGCATCGGTGATAAATATTTTCTTCTAGTCAATAGCGCTATGAATTCTCGATGCATTCAACTTTGGGTGGATTAGTCAATGATCTTGACCTCAGTATTTTAAGCAATAAGCACCAAAAAAACTAATTATCGTGCCACTATCTACCAAATGGGTCGTAAGGTTCCTAGCCAATAACGAAATAGTTCTTTTTTTTTTTTTTCCCTCTATGCATCTTTTAGATAAAGTGGAAAGTAAATTACGTAAATAAGTTTTTAGTGATTTTTTGTAATTTTACGTAGACAATTTTTTTTAACATCTTTCAAGAAAATGTTAATTCATTATTTTCTTTTTTACTTTAATTTCTATTTTTATACAAATTAAAATACCGTCTCTAGATTTTAAAGCACTAAACGCCCAATACTTTTTCCAACAACATTGGTCAATATACATAAATACCTGTTAATTTTTAATTGTTTCAGCAAATTAAACTAGAAACTAGCTAAATCGACATGAATGAGACAATTGCTAACTAATTAAAGATTAAATACCATCTCTGCGTATTAAAAGGCAAATCTGTATGCTCACCTTAAAAATTTAAAAACTAATATTAAATTAATTAGTCAATGCTTCTAGTGGATGACTTCATGATCATCATGTTTAATTGCACTCCGAGTTGCAAAAACATGTACATTCCTCATCCATTGTTCTTAGAGTGATCAACTGATGATCACTAACACGAGTTTTACTGGTCCGTCACTGTACCCATATCATGCTTCGTAGAATAGCACTAACAACATTACGCCACAAACAGAAGTCAACAATCTCTTCGATCTGTATGATGGCTCACACGATATATGTATGTTCATTTAATTTCCGAGAACTTTTAAGGATATAATACATCATGACAAAATGTACAGCTAATAAGGTTGTTCCCTAGTGAAATAACGTAATAGACCTTGGCTAGTGCTATATATATATATATATATATATATATATATATATATGGGAGGGAAAATTCGCAACATGATATAACTCCAATTGTAAGACAACATGAACTATATCAAAGAAGATATTCTTCAACATTTCTTACTCGTATCATTTCTCCTTACCTTAGTTATTTCTCCAAATATCTCCGAATCAGCCCGTATTTCTCCACGGCCCGACCCGGACAACGCCCCTGCATTTGTTCGTTGGCTTGTTTCGCAGGGCTCGTGGGGCGTTCTCAACACACTAGACACTGAGGGCGCACCCTTTGGCAATGTTGCGTCGTACAGTGATGGTGGCAGGGGCACTCTTTATTTTTATTTATCGACTACACGTGATCCAACGGGATATTATGCTCTCATAAATCAAACGTCATCCTTCACACTTAGTGAAGAAACGATAGGGACATGTGATGGGAAGACGGACCCTCAGTCACCTCTTTGCGCCAAAATCACGATCATGGGAATGGTATATAACTTTTACTTTACTGGTTACTCTTAACTAGGCTAGTTTTGATTCGTATAGTTATTGGCATGATTATGTGACAATTTGAAATATTGCTTCGGACGTAACATTATTTGATTTGATAATTTGACTTATATTTTAACTGGTGTTTATTTATTTTTGTTTTTTGGAAGTTGGAACTGCTAGTACAGAAGTCCAAAGAAGCAGCATTTGCTAGAGCTGCATTGTTCAAAGCACACCCACGGCTAGCAGGTAATATAGATACAGCAACTAGTAGTACTTTTAATTAGAGCAAATAGCAAATAGCTCTGATGTGTTCTATATGCTATCTGAATAGATAATTTACTTCCTTAATTCACAGTCCTAGGATATAATAATATACAAAATTTGATTGTAGTATTTTACCATTTTATATTTTTTGGACTATTAAATCCTAATTATTACTAACGCCAGTTTTTTTTTATTGGGGGTGCAGGTTGGCCAAAGAACAATGGTTTCCAAGTCTTCAAACTAGAAATCAAAAGTATATTTCTAGTTAACTCCTTTGCCCCTGCTAAAAATGTCACTGCCGACCAGTACAATCATTCCTAAGCCTGAAAGCCAAAGAGCTTCACAATTCGACAATAAAATTCACATACATATATTGGAATAAAATGTATATGCAGTTTGTTCCAAGTACCTCATATAATTAATAAGCAATTGTAAGAAAAAGAATTTTGTATTATATATGGTTTCCGCTAGATAGTTCATATAAAGTTGATGGAACTTTGGTACTGATCATCAATAAAGTTCATAGTTTAACACATATATTAAAAGTATATATACAGAGTGTATCAGCAATGCTAATCTTACATACCAGCTGTAAGATTTGAACTTACAGCCAGTCTTTCAAGGAAATACGTGGCTCAAACAAACAAAAAATAATAATTGTTGTATTGAATTCATTTATTCACAATAACAACCTACCGAGAAACACTCATGAGTTTTAAATTGATTACATATTTAACATAGATCCATATAATTTTACGAATTGTGAAGACAAAGAAAAACTAATAGCATATCATGTGATACACACACACACACACACACACACACACACACACACATATATATATATATATATATATATATATATATACACTAAATACTTTTAATTTATGTTGTATATGTATATATAATATATATAAATATTCGTGTGTATTAAATACTTTAATATGAGTGAGTATTAAATCGAATATGTAAAGTTTCATATTTAGATTTTAATATTAATTATGATCTTTAATGCAAAAGAAAAGATGTATTTCTATGATAATGTAATCACTATTTTTAACAAATCTTTTATTTCCACAGACATATTATATTGTATTTATGTTGTATTTGTACCCATGCACCATTAAATATCACCAGCTTTACAATTGTAATTTTGTAAATAAACATTTAGATTATTATATTTCTCTTTAAAAGTTATAATTTAATTATAATTGGATGACAAGTATTTTCTTTTGTTTCTTGAGAGAGTTAAACTATGTTAGTGAAAATGACTAATTTTGTGCTTTGTCCAAATAAATTTTTGTGAGCTTAGTTTTTAGAACTTGCGTTATTACTAGCTCTAGAAGAAATAGAAATCATATCATTTATCTAGAGAGTAGAAAACAGTTTGTAGAACTTATATTAATAACGAAAGTTAAATAAGACACATGGTGTGACAAATTAAGAGAAGTAGAAGAGGTAATGTTGTTATTTATAGATTCTTTGGTCAAAAGTTGATTAGTAAAAGTAGATGTCAAACCTAAAGTGTCGGTTGCCTGTTCCATTTGCTTTATCTTTTGTTGTTAATTAACGACTGTAAGCTTACAGTCTGTCATTAAAGCAAATAATGTTATGTCCGAAGCAATATTTCAAATTGTCACACAATCATGCCAATAAATATAAGAATCAAAGCTAGCTAGTTCAAAGTACGGTAAAGTAAAAGTTATATACCACTCCCATGATCGTGATTTTGGCGCAAAGAGGTAACTAAGGATCCGTCGTCCCATTACATGTTCCTATCGTTTTTTCACTAAGTGTGAAGGACGACGTTTGATTTATGAGAGCGTAATATCCCGTTGGATCACATGTAGTCGATAAATAAAAATAAGGAGTGCCCCTGCCACCATCACTGTACGACGCAACATTGCCAAAAGGTGCGCCCTCAAGGTCTAGTGTGTTGAGAACGCCCCACGAGCCCTGTGAAACAAGCCAACGAGCAAATGCAGGGGCGTTGTCCGGGTTGGGTCGTGGAGAAATACGGGCTGATTCCAAGATATTTGGAGAAATAACTAAGGTAAGAAGAAATGATATGAGTAAGAAATTTTGAAGAATATGTTTTCTGATATAATTCATGTTGTCTGACGATTAGAGCTATACTATTTTGTGTATTGCCCCTCCCTCATATATATAGCACTAGCCGGGGTCCATTACATAGCAAACGACTGATTCTTAAACCTTACCACACAAATAAATTCCCCAATTTCGAAATGGGAAATCTGTTGGAAGAGACAAAACTGTACTGAAGAATGATTATTATTATTTAGGGCAAATTAAATGACAAAAACTGTAATGAAGTATGATTACTATTATTATTTGGGGTAAATGACCAAAAGTGTACTTCAGAGTTTGGACTCTTGGTCAATGGTCACGTTAATTTGTGGGGTGCGTCAGCGTAATAATGGAGAAAGAGAAAATTGGATTGGAATTAATAGCTATTAACTATATTTCATTATTTTGTAACCTGAAAAGGGAGAAAACTAGTTACAACTCACAGAGTTTGCTTTGTACGTTCCAAAGAAATGAAGAACGCGAATGCATATTTTTGGTAACTTACTACTTCTTCCATTCTTCTCAATTAAGTACATTCTAAAATTTAATAATCAAATTTTCAATCTAATTTTCTCATTTTTCTCCATTAAGTACGTACCCCACAAGTTCACCTTAAATTCTCTCTCTATATATATATATTTAAGTTCGAGAACGAATTTACATATGTTTGAGGTTGGATTTACGAATTGATTTTTGTTGTGTTTTTGGAAAATTATTTTTTCTAGAAAAATTATTAGTGTCTTATTGATTTTTTGCCAAAATCAAAACGGTGTACGATAAAGAAACGGCAATTCTGCCGGCGAAAGGAAAAAAGACAAACCGCCGCTTCAACAGTTGCGATGAGAAGGCGGTGGTCTCCACTGATTGTAGCTTGTATGAACCCAGAGCTTTATAATGTAGCAAAGACTTTGATAGAATTGGGAGCCAATGTCAATGCTTATCGCCCAGGTAATCGCTATTTATATCTGCAAATATTTGATGTTTAAACTTCAGTTTCTAGAACCCATCCAAACCCCTGAGTCTGATCTGGGAGCTGAAAGAGAATTTGAAACGAAATGTAGATAGTATAATGGCATTGCGGAAAAGATAATACATGGATGATTATTTTTTGTTACAGTAACTACATCTTATGTACGTCCTGATAGAGTATGTCATTTGCATTGTTATATTATTAATCTTGGAAAACAGGCTAAAAAACATTTGATCAGATTATGAATGAGTTTGAATGTTTATTGAATCTTCGAGATTCTGTTCTACTTTGACTTCAGATAATGTTAAGTGTTAATGTTTGCCCCAACATCAAGTTTTTCTGCTTGTGGAAAAACCTATCGTGCATTAATTTCATGTAATATAATGATTAATAGCTCCTTTTCTTGTTTGTTAGTTTGACCTTCTTGTTTTCGCTTGTTCCCTCTCTAAGTTACTGGTTCTGTGTTAAGGTCGTCATGCTGGAACTCCTCTACATCACGCTGCAAAAGAGGCCTTGAACAGACAGTGAAGCTGCTTCTTTCACATGGAGGTCTGCTTAACATTTCATAATTTAGAGCATGATATGATATATGATTCGCAAAGAGTGCCATGCATCCCTATTCCCTGCTATTTCCTTAAAGAAAAACAAGTCTGTCCTTGGTGTAATATTATTGATAAAAGGTTTTCGTTGTAAACTTCAGCAAATGCACTTGTAATGAATGATGCAATTCAAACACCACTTGATATTGCTAGAGCCAAAGGGTACAGTAATGTTGTCCGAGCAATAGAGGTACCTCCCCTGTGTCCATCATTTCAGTTTAGATTGTCTTTTATGGAGTGGTTAGGGAGAAGTTCATTTCTCTGCTATGCTGCTTAGGGACACGTGTGCCTATTTTCTGGATGGCTGAGAGAGCTCTATGGCACCCCAGTTGCTTTCGAGAAAAGTGTGAGTATAATTGCAAAATTATTTTTTGAACTGTTAGTTTCAGATGGATCTTGCCACATATTGCTAAATTCTCAATTTCTATCATTTTTTTAGTAGGCAACCGTCTCATCTATCTTATCAACCCATGCTTGCCTGTATGCAATAGACTGGTTTACTTTGATTAGCAAATAAATCAAAGCCCTTGAACTCAACATGGTGTGCGGTTTTGCATCCGAAACTTGACATTCTCTGCCAATTCACCCTTTTCATCCAAATCTAACTTAATAACTAGCAGAATATTAGTCACAAGATGTTCTCAAGAAGTATATTAGGCCTTCATTAGTTTTTACTCTTAATTTCTTAGACTAAATATTGTTCCAATATAGAGCGACCCCAAATTGATTTTCTCAGATAATTATTTGCATGACGTTCAGGAACCTGCTGATTAGAGTGACTCCTAATTTGATTTTTTTACGATAGGGTGTCTTATTTGTGAATTTTGTGTAGAAGTATTCTTGATAATTATAATAAACGTGATCTTTTTCTCTGATATTTGAGCAGATGGGCGGTGATTTTGCCTTGTGGTTCCCGTAGACCTTTCAAGTTGGAGCTTGCTATATATGCTGGTGCTCAGGTGCCTTCATGCCTTAATCTTCATTCTGCCATTAATACTTTTTGTAATTTGGCCCTTTGTTCTGCAGCACTATACAACTTAAAGTACGAAAAATCCTTCATTTGTATCTATCACTGAATGTACGCGCAATTTTGATCTTATACCATGTTGAATAGGATGCCCAACCACGCACAATCATTCCTCTTTGGAAGGCTAATCTGGAGGAACCAAACTTTAGCCAGCCTGATCCGGCAGCTATTATATCTGATATCTCCAGAAGTAAGTTCTCAACTTCATTGAATGTGTTACCATCAGCCGTGTTTACTAGCTTGATAATTGCTTTTTAACAGACTTTAAAGGAGAAGATGAGTGTTAGGTCCTCCCGGGAGGCAAGGCTTAAGTATATTGAGTTTCAAAAAACTGTGGAGACTGGAGTTTAGGAGATTGAAGTTAATTTTCTCTGTTGAAATGAATCTAATATAGAATTTGTCCAAGCGATGGCAAAGTTTCTTTTTTGTTGATGCTTCTTCCTGTGGGGAACAATGTTGTCGGAGGGTGAGCGAGGATTAAGTCTTCATCGCAATAGATCTAAAGATCCAACTGGAGTTAGTGAGTGAGATATCTAGAGATATTATTCATGAGTTTGTTGGAATATCTTGTGAAAAGAGAATCATGGTTGGTATGAATATAGTAGAAGCTAAGCAGAGGAGAGGATTGAAGCTGTATCATTGTTTTAGACAGATCTATATTAGACCTCGTGGCCATGAGTCAAACTTGTGGCTAGAATCATATCATTTATTTAATATCTCAAGTTTTAGGAATATGGCAAGATTATAGCCACGAGACCATAGACCTAGACCTGGTATAAGTAAGAATCAACGTATTATATCTAATGACCTGGTTTATGAATCAATGTGGAAGCTGGTTTCAATATAGAGTATCGGAATTGCAATTCTAGAGACTTGTATGCAGGTATTAGTGTAGAGTCTTGTCAAACTCATTAGCATATGCATTAAATATTGTCAAGCCACATATGATTTTAAAAGGCTATTTGCCTACGCGTCTAACCCCACGAGTTTGACAGTCGTTCGCGTTTACAAAAGCGGCAATTCAAAGCCAACGATTTTAAAATTGCTTCCATATGTATGCAGTGCAAACTGGGCCAGATGGCCCAACCTAACCCTGTAAAAGCACAGCCCAACCACAATAGAACCCAGAACTTGAATATGTAATCTTGTATATATGACCCTTGGATTTGGTGGAGATGAACTAAAAGACTAAATTCAGGGGTTTAAGGTTTGAGGTTCAACATTAGAGTTGTGTGTTTGATAAGATTATGTACTTTTAGCTGCCATTGGCGCTTCTAATCTTATCATCTTTTATAACTAGAGTTTCACTTAATGTTGTTGATCTAAAATTTATTTTGGCATAGATAATGCTTCTTACCTGATTCCTTTGTTATTGAGTGACTTTGAAAGTTTTAAAATATTAAACTATTCATTTTAATATTTGTATGGCGCTTCCACAAGCTTGAATAAAATTAAAGATGTGAAGTGAACATTCTTCGTATACAATGTCTCTATTATATATCAATATCTCCATAAAGCATGCGATGCAATTATAGATTGCGAAATCAACATAAATATTCTTCAAAGGTATACAATATCTCTATTATGTATCACATATTTTTAAAAGTTATTAGGTTTTTGTAACCTCGTAGTTTTTTTTAATTTTAAAAATTTTCTTAAAATACTTATGTTTTCAGGATGATTTATTGTTTTGTAAATGAATTAATTGATAAACAATTCTACACTTATACAAAAATTCTTTACATTTTGTCGCCCTAAACCATAATTCTGGCTCCACCCTAAAACCATATGGAAGTTCTATGCATTATCCCTAGCTAGTTTCAATAAGATGATTTTTAAACGGCTCCGTTTTCTTTTTGGTGACACAACTGCTCATGGACCAAAGTTCCGGTTTCGACATATGTTTCGGTCTGTTAAATGTTAGAAACGTTTTGTAATTTTCAAAAAAAAATTGACATGTTTCGGAGACTTCGTAAAAATTGTAGATGTAATGAAACTAAAAACTAATTCTAAGTTTTGTCTCGACGAATTCAAAAATGGAAAAAGTTTCAGTAATTTTTGAGGAAATGTATGAAAATTTTGATTCATTAACCGTTCACGGTGCATTTTTACATTTTTGGGCGTGACATATATATTTTACTTTACTTTTCTTCCCTTCCCCTACCCTAATTCACTCGCCTCTCCCCTTCCTAAAACACTTCCATTAGCAATCATATGTATATGAACAAATAATTAAGTTGTTATGTAGTTCACTTTAACTAGCTTAATTAACTAAGCCAAATCTTAATTAATATATATATGATTGACTTTTGCAACATAGTTACATCCAAACCGGGCCATTAACTTAATTACCAAAAAAAAAAACCGGGCCATTAACTTCCTGATAAACGTAATTTAATTTCTTATAAATCGTCACTCAGGTGACTGCAGGTTTGCCATTTTTTTCCAAACCGTCACGATCAGTGGACTTTCTAATGTAGTATATAAAATAATCAGACCGGAAAGTCAAGATTTTCAGAAAAACAAATTTGTGACCCACAGCATTGAGTTTTCCGTACAAGTGGTTTGCTGTCTTTTATGAAACCGAAAGGGACATCGTCAACTTGCCAAAAAAGTGCCGATCACACTCTGAATATTATTACTACAACAGTGTCTTTCTTTTCTATCAGTTTAGATATTTATGAGGTGATAATTAAGTAAACGTCCAAAAGATATAAATGTGAAGACGATCTTCAATGCCCAACAATTCAGACAAAAAACTACAGATGTGCACATTGCAGTAAAATTCTCTTCTAGGGTGCTGCATGACTTGAAGGCTGGTGGTTGAAGAGTTGGAGGATGGAATAATAAATTGACTTTATTAATTCTGTATATCTCTATATATATAATATGAGGGAGGGGAATAGTATTTATTATTCAATTCTGACGATTCAATTTCCGAAATACACAACATCCCAGAAATTAATTGTATATCTATCTCCGAAATACACAACAACATGGACTATACTCTTGAAAATTATTTCTCCATCAGCCAACCCCACCCGGACAAAGCCCCTGCATTTGCTCGTTTCACAGGGCTCCTGGGGCGCACCCTTTGGCAATCTTGTGTCGTACATTGATGGCGGCAGGGGCACTCCTTTTTTTTACTTATCGAATTCACGTGATCTAATGGGATATAACGCTCTCATAAATCGAACGTCGTCCGAAGAGACGATAGGAACATGTAATGGGGCCGACCCTCAGTCACCTCTTTGCGCCAAAATCACGCTCACCGGAATGGTATATAACTTTTACGCTAGCTTGTTTTATATATATATATATATATATATTTGAACTGGTGTTTTCTATTTTTGTTTTTTGGAAGTTGGAACTGCCAGTACAGACGTCCAAAGAAGCAGCATTTGCTAGAGCTGCATTGTTCAAAACAAACTCACGGCGAGCAGGTAATATATATGCAGCAACTAGCTAGTAGTATTTTTATTTAGAGCAAAAGAAACGGATGCATGTCCTTTTGTGGTATGAAAAATTATTAAAATACCTTCTAAATAATGAACATCATACTATTTGTTTTTATATGTTCCTGAAGTATCATGCCTTCTTATTCAAATAGTAATGGAGGTTTATGTAATTAGACCGAATCTTAGATGTATTGTTCCCTGTTAAATGATCATCTATAGAGCTTAATTTTGAGGATGGAGGTTCAAGTACACCCAGCTTTTTCATAAATTTATTGGAGATATAATATTATTTATTGTTACACTTAACATACATTCACACACACATACATACACACACATACATACATATATATATATATATATTATACATAGATATATACTTAATTCACGGCTCTAATGACGGCCATCCATTAATCTAAGTACAGGTTGGTACTTGCAGTTATATGCCCATTCCTGCAATATTTTTCCAAGGTCACAATCACGCCATAGAATCTCAAGCAACTATACACTTAGTAGCCCCTTATTTTCTTTTCTTTGCTTTGTCCAATGACAATTTTAAGTTTTTAACCATCAGATTCACATTGACTCTCATTTACTTATATGTGGCAGGTACCATACATAGTAAAATGTAAATGTATCTTAATTATTGGATTCCGTTAATCATGGATATCATCATAGCAGTTAGGAAATAAATTGTGAGGATTTTGTGGGATTTAATTAGGAAACGGTTAAAGTGAGATTAATTCACTAGATTTTGCTCTCGATTGTGATGCATGCAAGTTTTGCACAAAGAACCCGTATGCATGGTTAAAAAGTGTCGATAATTTTGTGCAGGACTTGTTCGACATCTACTCGGTTATTTCAAAAGGATTAGCGGTACGAAACTAATTATGAAAATGCTTTACTTTAATTTGTTAGAATAATTTCAATGTACTCCATGCATGTTATCTTGTGAAAGATGTACGTACGAGTTTCCCGTTTTATGCAGTGCCAGAAAAGAACATTTCACTTATTAATGATTGATTAGAAAATAATTAGTTAAATTAATATAAATTAGTAATGTGAGACAACAAAGTTGAAACTGCTCATTATTATTGCCCGCAATTTATTTAAACACATTCAGTGAAAATTAAGTTCTGCTGAAAAAGACCAACACGTTAAACAACATCTAGATAGTTTTCCACCGAGATCTCCACCGGTCACGATTTCTTGAATTTCCAACTTGAATATCTTGAAATCGGGCACCAACATAGCGGGCAATTCTGCAGTACGTACGGGAAAAGTTGTTAAGAAAAGCACTAATTAATTAATTTGTGATCAATGATCAGTTCTTAATTATAAAAAGTATTGATTACTAGTAAACTGAGGATGGCCTTTTATGAATGTATCTTTGGCCTTGCCAGCTTCTTTGGGACTCCTCTTCTCCACCAATGTAAGCTTTTGCCCACAAAATTAAATAGAAAAATGTTAGTAATTTACTTCAGATATACAACAGCAACAACAATTAATAATAAAGTTAAATTAACGTACCACTCCGTTGAGGGTAAGTGCTTCACAAACGGGACCACTGAACATCGGATTTGTAATTTTAGGGCTTGTTACAAATGAAGCTTTTGGATATTTGATAGCGTAATATCCAGTTGGGTCTCTGGTTATAGCTAAGTAAAAATAGGGCACACCATCAATGGATGTATAGGACATCACATTACCAAAAGGGACACCATCATTATCTAGTGTGGTGAGGACTCCCCATGAATTTTTTAATATCAGATTACGAGCACACCTGGCATCATCAAAAACATGTGCCAGTGTGATTGTTATGAGTAGGAGCAGAAGAATGTTATTTTTTTGCATTTTCAAGCTTTTGATTTCAATTGATTATTTGAGTTATGATAATTATTGTACACAATTATGCATGTATATATAGATATACAAATCGTACGGTTCAATTAATAAATTTTATCCTTCAACCAACAGCAGCATTTATTGTGTACAATAATTATCATAACTCAAATAATCAATTGAAGTCAAAAGCTTGAAAATGCAAAAAAATAACATTCTTCTGCTCCTACTCATAACAATCACACTGGCACATGCTTTTGATGATGCCACGTGTGCTCGTAATCTGATTTTAAAAAATTCATGGGGAGTCCTCACCACACTAGATGAGAAGGTGGTCCCTTTTGGTAATGTGATGTCCTATACATCCATTGATGGTGTGCCCTATTTTTACTTAGCTATAACCAGAGACCCAACTGGATATTACGCTATCAAATATCCAAAAGCTTCATTTGTAACAAGCCCTAAAATTACAAATCCGATGTTCAGTGGTTCCGTTTGTGAAGCACTTACCCTCAACGGAGTGGTACGTTAATTTAACTTTATTATTAATTGTTGTTGCTGTTGTATACCTGAAGTAAATTACTAACATTTTTCTATTTAATTTTGTGGGCAAAAGCTTACATTGGTGGAGAAGAGGAGTCCCAAAGAAGCTGGCAAGGCCAAAGATACATTCATAAAAGGCCATCCTCAGTTTACTAGTAATCAATACTTTTTATAATTAAGAACTGATTATTGATCACAAATTAATTAATTAGTGCTTTTCTTAACAACTTTTCCCGTACGTACTGCAGAATTGCCCGCTATGTTGGTGCCCGATTTCAAGATATTCAAGTTGGAAATTCAAGAAATCGTGACCGGTGGAGATCTCGGTGGAAAACTATCTAGATGTTGTTTAACGTGTTGGTCTTTTTCAGCAGAACTTAATTTTCACTGAATGTGTTTAAATAAATTGCGGGCAATAATAATGAGCAGTTTCAACTTTGTTGTCTCACATTACTAATTTATATTAATTTAACTAATTATTTTCTAATCAATCATTAATAAGTGAAATGTTCTTTTCTGGCACTGCATAAAACGGGAAACTCGTACGTACATCTTTCACAAGATAACATGCATGGAGTACATTGAAATTATTCTAACAAATTAAAGTAAAGCATTTTCATAATTAGTTTCGTACCGCTAATCCTTTTGAAATAACCGAGTAGATGTCGAACAAGTCCTGCACAAAATTATCGACACTTTTTAACCATGCATACGGGTTCTTTGTGCAAAACTTGCATGCATCAAAATCCAGACCAAAATCTAGTGAATTAATCTCACTTTAACCGTTTCCTAATTAAATCCTCACAATTTATTTCTTAACTGCTATGATGATATCCATGATTAACTGAATCCAATAATTAAGATACATTTACATTTTACTATGTATGGTACCTGCCACATATAAGTAAATGAGAGTCAATGTGAATTCTAATTTCACTAATCAGAAAATTATTTTCTTTTTTCTTGGTATGCATGATATAACTTACCAAATTACCAAAAAAAGAGATATATCTTACCAATTTTAATTAATTTTTAAATTATTTCAACTTAAAAAGAAACAGTAGTAACAATGGCTGATAATATTTTCTAAACTCAACATGAAACAAGTACTCTTAATCTTTTCAGAAAAAAAAAACAATAGCATAAAAATTTGAAAATCCATAAACGAGATACTAATATTTTATGAAAATAATTTACGTCACTGAAAAAACATGAATAAGTTAGATTCATAATACATGTAAAAGCACTAAGAGAAAAATCCGTTTGATATAAGATAATTTTCTAATAATTAAATGTTAGTAAAATCAAATAACAAGCAAATAATAGATTATTCAAGATTTTGAGTATTTCTCAGTATCTTACTTTTATATATGAATATTTTGATGTATGTATATTTTTCTCATGCAATTAAGCACAAACACGGTAACAGCAAAATATGAATCAAGTGTAATAATATTATAATCTTGATTTATACTTCTTTTATTACGAATTGTAATTTAGTTGGTTACTTTGATGATTTGATTTCTTAATATATAATTCCCGGCTAGCGATATTACCAAAATAGAGAATGTTGTTTCCAGAGCAATTTTATTAAATTCTCTCATTTGCCCTTGTTATTCAAAATTTATAAAAGTTAAGGAGCTAATGGCAGATTCATACCTTGAATTGTAAGGTTTTTGCGGATTACACCACAAATTGTAATTACAAGCAAAATCCACCATGAATTGTAAGTCTCTTTGCAAGTTGCACCACTTAACTTTAATATTCTCAATCAGTCACACCTTAATTTTGGCAACTCAAATTTGTTTCTCGAGGATTCATATTTGTTTCCAAGTACATTTAAGCATAAGTCCTTCTAAATATATGTAATTTGACGTAATATTGTTTGAATGAACTCAAAAAGATTTTTTCTCAAAAAAAAAAAACAAAAAGATTTAAAGAAAGATTTGATCAATGATTTTGCTCTTAATTTATGCATTGTAACTAATATATGTTATTCTAGTTAGCATAAGAGCAATTAAAATATTTAACAATTACTTACGACCTGTATTATTAGAAAAATAATTTTAGACATACAAAGTTATGTAAAGTGCAACAATAATTTTTCTACTGTTTAATGGGTGATTTCCCGTTCAAATTCCAATTTGTATTATATGTACGTATTTTATTTTATTTTTCTGTTTTCTTTTAAAGTTATTTTAGTCAAAGCTTAAGTTTTAAGTAAAATATATTTGTGCTAACAGATAAGAATTATGAATTTGAAAGCCAATGAGCCAAATCTTTTTAATTTTAACTAATATGGCATTGTATTTGTGAATGCAATAATTAAGGAGTGTTGTTTAAATAAGAAGAAGATAATGTGGGATTTAGGGGCCAGATTAAACTACATTTCTTAATTAATATGGACAAATTAGAGATCCTAAAAAAATTGTTTTGGCAGCAATACTTTTTGCTCTGGCAATATCACCGGCCATAATTCCCCTGCAAATATTTTGTTATTGAAGGAAAGAGAGGAAATAAATTTTAAACCTTTTAAGGAATAAGCGGAAAATCAGGCAATTAAAAGAAGTAGAAATCATTGACACTTAATTAGAAGGCTACTGATACTGCCAGAGCAAAGAATATTGCTGCCAGAGCAATTTTATTAAATTCTCTAATTTGCCATTGTTAGTCAAAGTCTGTAAAACTTATGTGATAATTTTTCTGATTGTCTCAATAACTCACTCCTTGATTCTGGGTGTCTATTCAATCTCTTACCAAAATTCATCTTAATTTATTGATTTTACTCTTAAAATTCTCAAACTATTGGCTAGTGATATTGCCAAAGCCTAAATTGTTGTTGCCAAAACAAATTTAAAGATCTCTAATTTACCCCTTGTAATTATAGAACGTAAGAAATCAAGCTCCGGAAATCTCCATTCTTAATTAGAATTCCATAATTACGGTAATTATTCATTTTGCTGTCCAATATATTACTATGCTCTCTCTCTCTCTCTCTCTCTCTCTCTCTCTCTCTCTATATATATATATATATATATATATATATATATATATATATATATATATATATAATTCTTGTTTTCAAATGTAGAGATATATTTCGTAATATAAGAGCAAATTACTATACTAAAACTAAAAAAAACGTGACACCTAAATCATCAATAATTTATTTAATAGATATCTTATATATATATATATATATATATATATATATATATATATATATATATATATATATATATATATATATATATATATATGATAATTAATAAATATACGAACAGAAATACATAACCATGTTAATTTAAGTCAGATTCTAAAACTAAAAGTAAACATACATATTAGTGAAATATAGGAAACAATTTTGACATGTGCACATATAAATTTGAATCGTGCCCTAATTTTTAGTTTCTTTTGTTCTTATCTAGACCTATTCTTTAAAATAAAAATAAAAAACTTAATTATTATTCGACAAACAATTTGTGAAGTTCATACTAATTTAAATAATATGATCGATATGTAAAAGTTGCTTATTCTTGTAAAGGTGTTTCTGTTTGAATTTCTTTTCTTTTTTAATGAATGGTGTTTTAAGTTTTTTGAGAATTGTGTTTACTTATAAAGAAAAATGAATTAATTAATTAATTGTCTATAGTAGGTCAATAGATCTTGATAAATGATTTTGACTTTTATTTCTTGTGCAAATACACTACCATATAGAAGAAAGAGAAAAATAATGTAATTACTTAAATGATAAACAACTCAAGTTGGTAATTGCTATAATTCAGGAGTGTTGTTTAGAAAAATTAGATACTACAATATTTGGGAAACTTGATTTATTACATTCCTTAATTTAATAAGGGTAAATTAGAGATCATAATAAATTTGCTTTGGCAACAACAATTCAACAACTTATGCTTTGGCAGTAAATTTACTATTATTGTGATGCATGCAATCTCAGTACATATATATCTAATTTTTTTGATGAATTATATATATTTGTTATGGTTTTGGTTTAAAATTAATTAACCATAATAAAGTATATTATGGTGTTTTTATGTAAATTAAAATAACGAATCATTTCTCAGTCATTATGGTGTTTTTTTTTTTAATTTAAGTATATTATTATGATTATTATTCTTTTATTTCTAGCTCAGGTAAAATAACAACATTTTTCCTTCTACAGAATTTAATAAACTTAAAAAATGTAATAACGTATTTATAAGGTACAGGGTTTAGTTGCTTTAATTAAGGAGTAATTGAGTAATGGAGCCATATTATGGAAGTATAGACATTTAACTTATATAAACTTGACTACAAGGGGCAAATTCGAAAAAGTTATAAAATTCCTTTGCTCTGGCAATATCGCCTAATTAGAAGGGTAAAAGGGAAAACCCCATTTTTTTCTGTCTATATCATTTGCGTTAACAAATAATTACATAACCCCCATAGTTAGTATAAAGATAGCTGGGCTAACACTCTATTCTACACGAAATTAATACTACAGATTAGTTTCGTAGTATGCTTTACAACTTGCAAGAAATTATTGCATGTTCTGACCCGACCCAAGTATCAATCAGCGCAACTTTTATACACTACTTCATTTGGGCTTCTGTAACTCTTATATTTATTTATCTCTTTGCAGCAAGGCTTTGCTTGTTTGTTAGGAACAATTTGTAATATCAGGGAGGAAGCCTGATACACATTTTTTTTTTTTTGGTAATTTGGAAGCCTGATACACTACTAGTGGATATTTTGAACATTCAAATTGACGACAAAGTCTAATTAACTATTGCTAATGGCCCATCCAGTTCTGGCGTAAATACGACCACGTGGTACCGTAAACTGAAATAACAATTACGAATTATAAGCATGTCAAGAGTAGGGTCTTACTCTTACCCTTATACAAATCATGACCCTGAAAATTTTGCTTTTGAGAACTCTTACCTTACCCTGTCGGGATCCTTATCCTGACTATACCCTAAAAATTCAGACACTTACCCTATCCAGACCCAAGGGTCGAGTCCAACCAGAACCTCCCCAATTTTCCAACCAGAACCTCCCCTTTTTTTTAGTTCCTTCCTTGCATACCGGTTGTAAAGTTTTTCAAAAATTAAATGATAGTGTGAGTTTTTTCATGATTTATTGTCCAAGCTTTCTCTTATGTAGATTTTTGTCTACATATTAATACATTTACGAATTGATTAGTCAACAAAATGCCATTAACTTGTTTATTATGTAATGTATGGATGATACACTTGAATTTTACATCTTTTTCAACTTATTTTTAAATTCATCTGCAATTATTTGGTAGGCAAAAAGAAAGAGTTATATTAGTTTTTAATTATACGGGAATAAACCGCAAAGAGAGTATTCTTTATTTTAAAATTTCTTTGAATTTATTTTTTACTTTTCATATTTTTTTGAGAATTATTTGAATTTTTTCGAAACCTCTCATTTCTCAAAATGCTTCCAATTTTTAAATACACGAAACTAGTCATCGAAACGAAATTCGAATTCATATCAATAGTTTCGCCAAAACTCAAAGAAATATTCATTAAGAATCTTTAGAAAATAAAAATCAAAGGGTAAGGGTATAGACATAACCTGTTTTTCAAAATTTACAAGGTAAGAGTAAGGGTTTAGACTTTGACTGAACCCTGTAGAGAGGGTCTGAAGTCTGAACCCTCTCTTTGATTTTAGGGTAAGGGTAAGACCCTACCCTTAACAGACTTATTTATACGTAATAACAATATCTATTTTTATCTTTATCAACCCTAAATTTGTTAATATAAACTAATTATCATGTAACGCGTATGTCCGAAGAAAAATTACAAATGAGCAACGCGTTTACAACATGGGGGTCTAATTTTCCTTTTCTTCTGCATTAAGTACCTCTGAAATGTTATAATATTACAATATGACCCCACAAATGATCTGACATTTTGAGCAAAAGTCCAAACGCTTTTAAATTCTGTCATCACTCTTCTTCAATACCCATTTTTCTTCTTCTCCCCCAAATAATCGTGTCAAATTGGGGGAATTTGAGGAATTGAATCTGGAAGAATGGGGCAGCAGCAATCAAAAGATGAATTGTTGTATCAGCAAGTCAATTACGGCAATACTGAAGGTATCAAATCTCTTCGCAACGAAGGCGCAGGCCTTGAGGTATACATACATACATACATACATATATTAATTCTTCTCACTCTGTTGATCTATCAGTTTTGTGTGATTGTATTGTGAATTTGTAAAGATTCAATTTGTGAGTTAGATGCTAGGGTTGAAAAGTTGCGTTATTGTTATGATAGAGTGAAAACAGTATAAAGTGCCTGACTAGAATGTCGATGATTTTATCGGGTTTGGTAAAGGTTGTTCTGATAGAGTGCAAACAGTGAATCTTATTGTCTATTTACTGATACAATGTCGAGATTGTTCCTGATTAGCTGGTTTTTTTGTGACTTGCTAATCTTCATATAAGTTGCACAAATATTTGCCACTCTGTATATTAGAAAACCACCGAAAACTTTTATGCTTGTTGTTGCAGTTGTTCTTTCTATATGTTCGTTATGATGTGTGCACTCATCCGTATACTTATATAAGGTTAATATATACTATTTTAGTGGCAAGTGTTACTGCGTATGAATTGCTTTGTGCCAAATGTAACAATCTTGAAAGCTGCACTTTTCTTAAAAAAATCATTGTTCGAGATTATTTGGTTATAATCTAAAATGGTTTTGTTTGTGGCGGCAGTGGATAGATAGTGAAGGGAAGACTCCACTGATTGTAGCTTGCATGAATCCAGAGCTTTATAATGTAGCCAAAACTCTGATAGAATTGGGAGCCAATGTCAATGCATATCGCCCAGGTAATCGCTATTTATATCTGCAAATATTTGATGTTTAAACTTCAGTTTCTAGAGCGCACCCAAACCCCTATGTCTGATCTGGGAGCTGAAAGAGAATTTGAAACGAAATGTAGATAGTATAATGGCATTGCAAAAAAGATAATACATGGATAATTATTTTTTGTTAGAGTGACTATCGTTGCTACCTTTCTGTCAAAAGAACATTTAACTCCATCTTATGTGTGTCCTGATAGAGTATGTCATTTGCATTGTTATATTATTAATCCTGGAAAACAGGCTAAAAAACATTTGATCAGATTATGAATGAGTTTGAATGTTTATTGAATCTTCGAGATTTTGTCCTACTTTGACTTCAGATAATGTTAAGTGTAAATGTTTGCCCCAACATCAAGTTTTTCTGCTTGTGGAAAAACCTATCGTGCATGTCATGTAATATAATTATTAATAGCTCCTTTTCTTGTTGGTTAGTTTGACCTTCTTGTTTTCGCTTGTTCCCTTTCTGAGTTACTGTTTCTGTGTCAAGGTCGTCATGCTGGAACTCCTCTACATCACGCTGCAAAAAGAGGGCTTGAACAGACAGTGAAGCTGCTTCTTTCACATGGAGGTCTGCTTGACATTTCATAATTTAGAGCATGATATATGATTCGCAGAGAGTGCCATGCATCCCTATTCCCTGCTATTAAAACAAGTCTGTCCTTGGTGTGATATTGATAAAAGGTTTTCGTTGTAAATTTCAGCAAATGCACTTGTAATGAATGATGCAATTCAAACACCACTTGATATTGCTAGAGCCAAGGGGTACAGTAATGTTGTCCGAGCAATAGAGGTACCTCCCCTTTGTCCATCATTTCAGTTTAGATAGTCTTTTATGGAGTGGTTAGGGAGAAGTTCACTTTCTGGCTATATGCTGCTTAGGGACACGTGTGCCTATTCTCTGGATGGCTGAGAGAGTTCTATGGACCTGGTTTTCTGGAACTCCTGGCACCCCAGTTGCTTTCGAGAAAAGTGTGAGTATAATTGCAACATTATCTTTTGAACTGTTTGTTTCAGATGGATCTTGCCACATATTGCTAAATTCTGAATTTCTATCATATTTTTTAGTAGGCTATTGTCTCATCTATCTTATCAACCCATGCTTGCCTGTATGCAATAGACTGGTTTACTTTGATTAGCAAATAAATCAAAGCCCATCAACCCATGCTTCCCTGTATGCAATAGACTGGTTTACTTTGATTAGCAAATAAATCAAAGCCCTTGAACTCAATATGGTGTGCGGCTTTGCATCCGAAACTTGACATTCTCTGCCAATTTACCCTTTTCATCCAAATCTAACTTAAAAACTAGCAGAATATTAGTCACAAGATGGTCTCAAGAAGAATATTAGGCCTTCATTAGTTTTTACTCTTCATTTCTTAAACTAAATATTGTTCCAATATGGAGCGACCCCAAATTAATTTTCTCAGATAATTATTTGCATGACGTTCAGGAACCTGCTGATTAGAGTGACTCCTAATTTGATTTTTTGTGATAGGGTGCCTTATTTATTAATTTTGTGTAGAAGTATTCTTGATAATTATAATAAACGTGATCTTTTTCTCTGATATTTGAGCAGATGGGTGGTGATTTTGCCTTGTGGTTCCCGTAGACCTTTCAAGTTGGAGCTTGCTATATATGCTGGTGCTCAGGTGCCTTCATGCCTTAATCTTCATTCTACCATTAATTTTTTTTGTAATTTGGCCCTTTTTTCTGCAGCACAATACAACTTAAAGTACGAAAAATCCTTCATTTGTGTCTATCATTGAATGTACGCGCAATTCTGATCTTATACCTTGTTGAATAGGATGCCCAACCACGCACAATCATTCCTCTTTGGAAGGCTAATCTGGAGGAACCAAACTTTAGCCAGCCTGATCCGGCAGCTATTATATCTGATATCTCCAGAAGTAAGTTCTCAACTTCATTGAATGTGTTACCATCGGCTGTGTTTACTAGCTTGATAATTGATTTTTTACAAACTTTGGAGGAGAAGATGAGCGTTAGGTCCTCCCGGGAGGCAAGGCGTAAGTATATTGAGTTTTAGAAAAAACTGTGGAGACGGGAGTTTAGGAGATTGAAGTTAATTTTCTCGGTTGAAATGAATCTAATATAGAATTTGTCCAAGCGATGGCAAAGTTTCTTTTTTGTTGGTGCTTCTTCCTGTGGGGAACAATGTTGTTGGAGGGTGAGCGAGAATTAAGTCTTCATCGCGAGAGATCTAAAGATCGAACTGGAGTTAGTGAGTGAGATATCTAGAGATATTATACATGAGTCGTTGGAATATCTTGTGAAAAGAGAATCATGGTTGGTCCAAATATAGTAGAAGCCAAGGCAGAGGATTGAAGCTGTATCGTTGTTTTAGACAGATCTATATTATCCTCGTGGCCATGATTCCATTTATAGTCAAACTTGTGGCTACAATCATATCATTTATTTAATATCTCAAGTTTTAGGAATATGGCAAGATTATATCCACGAGATCCCTAGACTTGGTATAAGTAAGTATCAACTTATTGTATCTAATGACCTGGTTTATGAATCAATGTGGAAGCTGGTTTCTATATAGAGTATCGGAATTGCAATTCTAGAGACTTGTATGCAGGTATTAGTGTAGAGTCTTGTCAAACTCATTAGCATATGCATTAAATATTGTCAAGCCACATATGATAAATCCCTCACTGTGCTTCAGAATATATATCCTTTTATACTTATTTATCTAAAGCAGGCATATTAGAGGAGAGGCGATATAATTTGTTCACTGATTATGCTCGACATGCACTACTGAATGTGCATCATTTTCTTTTTGGCTTTGCAGGTACACGAATTAAACTTGCACCTTTGAATGAAAGTGAGAAGGAACAATTGCAGCGGTTTTGCAATGCATGCAAAGGAATTCCTCAGGTGAGGACATACTTTGCTAATTTTGATAAGTATTTGTGTATTTACAGCTACTTGTCTTATCTCTGTGCTCGTGAAATTGTCTGAAAAATAATCAGGTGATGCATCCATTATTTCCTTTCAACAACCAATCCCCTGCTGCTCCAGCAACCGCACCCCCAACTTCAGAAGACGAAGATCTGGCTATGGCAATCAACGCCTCTCTTCAGTCCGCTACACATGAAACACCACCTCACGCAGTTTCTTACGCAATACCGCAAGCAAGTGCATCCACAAGTCAGGCCAATTCTACAAATATCTCCAGTCACGATGAAAGCCACAATAACGAAGCATCCACTAGCCAAGACGGAAGTCAAAGCAAATGCGAGGCTCCACAAACAACTCTCGAGAATCCTCCTCCACTCTCTATTCCATCGGCTCCTCCCCTCTCAGACAACAATCAAATTCACTATCCATCAATTGATATGAGCCCCGTTATTGTATCCCCGCCCAATTTTGATACCACATCTGCTAATGTGAATGAAAATAAAGAAGATGGTGCTGTATCTTCGTCTTGTACTATATGCTTGGATGCCCCACTTGAGGGAGCTTGCATTCCGTGTGGTCACATGGCTGGTTGCATGTCTTGTCTGAATGAAATTAAGACCAAGAAGTGGGGTTGCCCCGTCTGTCGCGCCAAGATCGATCAGGTGATACGTATATATGCTGTTTAGTAGCTGCTGATGGATAAACAGTTTATGAACCGTATTGCTCGTCGATTTTTCCTTCATATACACTGTAATTAGTCATTTTGTATGTATTACATATAATACAACTTAAAATTCCATGTAACGGTGAAACTTATTGCTCGCTGTGTGGTATGTAAATCAAAAACTTGAATAGTATGACCTTTGTGAACTTTATTGTTTTTTGTGGCATAATGTCTATGGTACTAGGAAAGCTGAGGATAACTCGAAATAGTTTTGTAAACTATGCGCGTATTGTTTTGTTCTGTATTTGATACTGTTATGTACCTATTTTTGGATAATTACAGCCACACCCCTATTTTTTCTGAGATTATGTGTAATTGTAAAATCGGCCTTGTTGTTTGGAAATTTATATAAACTTCTATCCAACTCGTATAAAAGGTCCAACCATTAACGCCTAATAAGAGATTATATACACTATTTTTGTTTAAAGTTACATAAAACTGCTCTATCAAATAACATAGCTTCAAGAGCATTTTAAGAACACCTTTACCCAGCTTCTACGGATTGTTTCCAATTGTTTTTCTTGAAAACAAACCAAAGTAAAAGTAAACCAAAAAAGAGCTTATGTGAGCTCAAAATTCATTAAGCTCTATTTAAGTGTATGCAAAAATCACCTTAAGGTATAATATATTTGTAAAAAAAAAAATTGCGTATAAAAGAAAAAAATCGACTTACCATTCAGAATAGAAAATAAGGCTGGAAGATGATGCATAAGCATATAATTATTGTTGTTGATTATTATGCGCCTTTTGCTTCAATATGCAATTAAGTAGTGGGTAACTTTGCAGGGAGTAAAACAATAGTTAAAATGTAAAAGTAACAAAGTACAAACAACTTTTTTGTGTCTGTTGATGTTATTACTACTTAAATTTAGGAAGGGCAACATAATTTTATTGTTGTTGTATGGTGCATATATATAATGTCAGTACATGGTTCCAGAAATAATATATATTTTCGTGTCTGGAACTTAACTTCTTGCGCTTGAATCTTTTCGGTAGGGCATTGATTCCATTTATAAATTGGCAATAATGAACTAATCGTACCATTTTCCATTAATTTAATTAAGAGTTGTCACATCTAGTTCTTCACTTCAAATCTGAATTTCATCCGGATAACATTATGTATTCATGCATTGGACGTAAGGCCGATGTTTCATCGACTTAGAGACTTTAAATTTTAACATTATTTTTTTGGAAAAAAACATAATATAATAATAAAAATAAAAAAAAAAGACAAACCAAGGAGTTTAACGTTCTTGAAAAAGTTATAAAGAAATATTTATCTCAACATAAAGTTATAAAAGCATAAAAAAAATGAATCATTCACATATTTTACTAGACATTTTTCTATGTTGCATAAGGATATTTGAGTATTATTCAATTATTTCATAATAAAAAAAATTAAAACGTAAACTATTAAAACAAAAGATGGATGATAAGTTTGATTTCTATTTTGAAAATATATAAAAACAAAGATGATATCTACAATGCAATACCACATAGTAACGTACTGTCGAACTAGTCCAAACTCCAAACTCCAAACGTGAAAACATATCACAGAAGAAGAAGAAGCAGCAGTAAATCCATGTGTGAAGAAAAAGAAAAAAAGGAAAAAAAAAACAACTCATGTATATCATGCGTAATTGCCAAAAATTTCCCATGTCCTAAGATTTTAAATAATTTAGAAAAGAAGCGAACAACCCAACCCCTCTTATTTTTTCCACACCTGGGTTTTCTGTCTCTCTATTTTTTTTTTTACATGTTAAGCTTAACACATGAGATTTTTACTATTTTATATATAAGGGGTTATTCGTCTATAATGCATGTTACGTGGAGTTTCTCACCAAACCTCAATCGAAATTAATATCAAAGTAAACCTTAAAACCAGTAATTATTTTTATTTTTATTTTAAGTTTCTTTTGTATCTACTCGTAAAATGTCATTAGTTAAATTGAGACAACGAACATGTTATGCTAGCTATTGATTTTTCTTAGATAAATGTCTTTTTAGTTGATTTACTCATAAGACTAAGCCAACTAATCATATTTTGCATCGAGATTATTCAAAATTGTACAATAAAAACCAATAATTATTCGTCTTTAGTAGATTAGTCGTACTTATGGAGGGAAAAAATTAAAGTAGAGTGCTTCTTAAGACAATTTACAGTGTGCTAGCAACACCAGAAGAATCTACATGTTTCTTGTTAATTCATTTCAAGATCTTGGACTATCATTGGATCAAAGAGTTGAGAGAACAAAACATAATATCTATGATGATGCTAATCTGATTAATTTGATTTTGGCTAAAGTTGAAACAAGCTTTTTTTTTCCATTCGAATTGTCCATTTCACATGTTTCGGATGTTCTCAAGAAGATCTCGTGCTGATCATGAGATAATCTCGCAATTAGAGGAATATAGTTGCCTTAAGTGCACCATTTGTTTGGTTAAAGTTGAATGCTTTTGCTTTGCTATGCATCTAATTCGATTTGCTTGTACAAGTGGTTAGATGTTGGCAACTAGCAAAGGCTATAACGGATCAAGTTGATTAAGTTGTATGCATAAAACAAAATCATATCGAGTTGTGCCCATAAATTATTATTTTCAGACTATTTAACTTGAATTATGTGTACTCTTTCGTATAATCTTTTCAAAATCATGTCATTTCACATCATCTTAATCGGTCTTATTTGTTTGTTCTCTCGTTCTAAACATCAACCCTAATTTAGGAGTTTTTACATATTCTACCACTATCCTGATTTGTGAAAATTCCTGAAAGTGACTATAAGTCAATATTTCTTTCGCGACAGGACACTAATAATTCGGACTAAAATGTTAGAAACTGATTTTTCGTCATACAAGACACTCACACACACAGAGAAAAGAACAGTCGCAATACAGGCATGACAGGTTGAGATAGTACTTTATAAGCAAGGACTTTCAACAGCCCAGATATAACAAAAAAAAAAAAAAAAAACACTAGTTGTTAATGGAACTTGAATTCAGAGGATACTCTGATTTAACTAACTCTATGTGTTTTCTTTTTTGTTGAAAAAACTAACTCTATGTGTTTGATCATCACGATTAATTTACTTTTAAACGAACCAAATAGTAGTTAATTGCATATGTACTTTATGATTTGTTATGTGCTAAGGTTTTTTTTTTCTTTATAACTTGCGTTGTGTACATTCAGAAGAATTACATAGGTAGTGAACCAGACATGTTTAGACTTTGGACACTAAATGTATGAGCCACTGAACATTTGAGGGGCAGTTGAGCAAATTCGTAAATATACTTCCACAACTTCTTCACATTCACAATATTTTACCATTTCTACCTTATCCGATATCTACTTCTAGCAATTTTTCATGCATAAAGCTTGGGATTTTTATAATTGATTTGCGAAATTCCTTTTTATTATTCAATATGATTCATGACATTTTTTTATAAAACAAGATATCTTATGAAAGCACAAGGCCAGGGTGCTTGAACCCTACAAAATTAAGCAAACAATGACTTGGACACACCAAGTCATCCAAGACAATCTAAGGAATTAGTGTACCAATCTGAAAATGAGAACACGAAGAATCTTTTGTTTGCTTTCAACTAAACCGATATGATTCATGACATAAAATGTGACAGATTATACATCTACAATATTTTAACAGAAAATATTTGGATGCATCGATCCAATTGTAATCAAAGATATGGAATGTATTTATTCGTTGATTGTATTTCAATCTCAATAATTTTTTTCTCAAAGTAATTAAGAGGCAATTTAAGAGAAATTAAAAAATTAATCATAATATTATTATATAATTAAACCCGCTTTACATTGCAAATATTTAGGTTGAATCTATGGAAAAGAAATTGTTAAATAAATCTGCTAAAATAATAGATCGATAAAACTTTAGATCCAAATGTGAAAGAAACACATATGAAAATTAATGACAAGCTAGCCAACTTATTGCGTAATCTGGCCATAATATTGAGCCTTTTAGAAATGAATTAGGTATTCTGATACGGAGTTATATATCATACATCAAATCAAAATGTTAGACAAGAATTTTTGTTTAGATTAAGCATATATAGAATCACCCTACCTAGTAGGGTAAAAGTGAATGTAACAAAATCATTCTTCCCCCTTTTCTCAATCAGATTGCTTGAGAGTGATGAAAAATCATATCAGAATACTGCAAAAGGTAAACCATAATAACAGCAAAAAATAATTAGAGGACATTTTGGTCATTGTGAGAAGGTGTTGTCAATCAATGCAAAAGTGTGTCTGATTTTTTTTGCAAATGGAAAAGTGTGTCTGATTGGTCATGAAGAAACAAATATCATATTATTCCTCCATTTTTTAACCCCCCACACCTTTCCCCTTGACCCTACTCTACCACCTCTTTTCATTTCCACAAATGCCCTAACATATGTCCCTCAACACTTGCCAATTACCAACACAACACACTACTACTACTACTACTTAACCTCATCACTCCCCTTTATATACACACACACACAAACAAACAACATAGTGTGTCTACAGATATCTATCCACTCCTTTTTGTTGCCCAAAAACAGTCAATTTCCTCAAATGTTTGCAGAAAAACAAAAGCCATGTATACATAAATTAAAGCAAACACACATCATAAGACTTTCAAAGTTTTCTAGGATTGTTCAAACATAGTAGCTTTAATACAACAAAAGCCACAGCAAGAGAGAGAAAGTGAGTAGAGAGAGAGAGAGTGTGTTCAAACATCAAAAACCCTATAGCACTCTTCATGATCAAGAATTCATATTCTTGAACCCTAAAACCAAACCCTCAAAAGACAGGCCACCTCAAAATAATTCAAACTTTCAATGGACCCCATTAATCAAAACATGAACCACTCCGAACTCACCAACAATTTCACCATCACAATCACTCCTCCGACAACCACCACCACCGCCTCCTCCTCCTCCGGCACCTCTCCGACAACCTTAAGCCGATACGAGAACCAAAAACGTCGTGATTGGAACACTTTCGGACAGTACCTCCGCAACCACCGCCCCCCACTCTCCCTCTCCCGCTGCAGCGGGGCCCACGTCCTCGAATTCCTCCGATACCTCGACCAATTCGGAAAAACTAAGGTTCACACTCAACTCTGCCCGTTCTTCGGACACCCTAACCCACCCGCCCCCTGCCCCTGCCCGCTCCGACAAGCTTGGGGCAGCCTTGATGCCCTCATAGGCCGCCTTCGGGCAGCCTATGAGGAGAATGGTGGCAAGCCAGAAGCGAATCCGTTCGGTGCGAGGGCAGTTAGGCTTTATTTACGCGAGGTTCGCGATTCGCAGTCGAAGGCTAGAGGGATTAGTTACGAGAAGAAGAAGCGGAAGCGACCACCACCTCAGCAGCAATCAGCATTGCCGCCGGGCAATTGATCAGATCATAGAGGGGCTCCAAATTTCTACATGATAATCGTAGTAACAATTATTTGTTACTTACTATATATATATAGACTATCTTAGGCATTATCATGAGGTACTCAATTTTCTATTTATGTGTAAGCTTTAATGTTGTTGGTGTTTTTTTTATGTTATTTTAGGTATAAACTATGATTAGATTTTGTGGGGTTATTTTGAAATTTGATGATGATGATTATGATGACGATGCGATATATGTATATGATCAATGTCGCTTCTTTTATGGTAGTGATGCAAGTGTTAGTTTATGAGGTTGTTTTGTTCTAGTTATGGTTAAAAGCCAGATTTTTTGAGATGTTTTGTTTTGCTAGTATTAGAAGTGGCAGTTTATTTTGTTAGCTGTGGCAGGTATACTAAGATCTATGTGATTTTTGTGTCATAGAGTTGGAAGTCTGAGTGAAAAGTCATTTATGACAAGCAATAGATTTGCATATCATGTGTTGTGTCTTTTTCTGAAAATTTTGGGGTTTCTTTAATGAGAGTCTTGGCAAATCAAAAGGAGAAAAAAAGATGAGCAACTTTGCAAGTTATCACATGTCAGCATTGTCTAGATAGCACTAAATTTGTCTGATCTGGTGACGGAAGTTTTACAATTATTTTAAGAATAATTTACCCCGTATTTTTTTTTCTTTCATTTGTGTATCAATCCTTGAATTTGGATGGACAGTGTCATGTCTAATGTGTACCTTTTATTTTGTTTGGTGACTTTGTAAGGGGTGAAGCACCCCTTGTGCTCCATTTATTGACATGTTTTTGCCTTCCAAAAGAAAAGTTCTTTTTCTTTCGGAGTCTAGACCTAATTAATATTCGCGTGATCTAGTTTCAAAAGATATATTCATGTCAATGACCTATCTAGGTCAAGTTGTGTTAATTTACATATAAAGTGCGTGTGTGTGGAGGAAGGGAGGGGAAAAAGCTTCAATTGGTCAATGAATTCATTAATAAGAGAATCAATCACCCATTTCTCAATTGTGTCATATCACTCTTATATGTTCCCCAAAGAGAAGATAGCATTAAATTAGTCAGTACGCTCACATGAGCTCTTACCTTGAGATTTTGTTAGAAGCTCATTAATGGCTTATTTTATTTTTATATCATAAACTAGAAAATAGCTTATGTCATCTACATATTTTTACTTGCATCTTTGATTTGTCAATCAGCTATAATAGGAATATAAGGTTTTATCTATGAATGATTTATTGATTTATTTAATTGGTTCCTTAAGTCCGATTGTGGAGTTAATGTTACCATCATCAATTGCTTATATATCAAATAGTCAAATAGAAAAGATTTAAGTAGCGGTATGAGATGATGAAGAGATATCAAGACTATCGGCGGAATAAAGTGTATAAAAAATTGGAATTCTTTAATCATTTGATTTTGTGGATATTCTGAATTTTCAACTAAAAATTTTCAGTGGGCTTAGTGTATCTATCAATAAGATTTGTATCTTTTGATAAGGGGGTTATTTTATTCATTTCGTTATCATGATCCATCATGGGATCAACACTTGTCGGCACTCTCCTTTACAAGCTTTAAATGTATGATTAGTTACCCTAGAGAACTTTTGTTACCAAGACTAATTCGGGAAGTTAAGTTAGATGTTTAAACTTTAATGAGCTACAGAATTTAAAGGCGCAATTGGGCAAGCTAATGTAATGAAAGGAAGATATTAACTTGATTCATAATGGGGATTTTTCAGATTCTCTCGAGACAATTTTGTCTTTATAACGTCAGAACCGATAGCTTTTGTGTTGGTTGTGTTTAATAATACTAAACATGGATCAAAATTTCTATACGTTTTCTCGAAAATAACTGTTTCCTTAAGAATCATCGAAACGTTTCTGTTTTTGGCATATGGTCGAAACGAAACCTTGAAGTAGTTTCTAACTTCATTACAAGTATAATTTTTATGAAGTTTTCGAAATTTGTCGAAAAGCTCTCGAGAAATACGAAACGTTTTTAATATTTAGAAGAACGAAACATACCCAAAACCGAAAGTAAGATCCATGATACTAAATTATTTTCTAGGGTTAAATAGGTATACTTAAGGTGTAGGATTATTTCACTAAAAATTGTGAGTCTTTATCTTTAATGTAGAATTGCACATGTTGCTATCATTTGAGAATTGTGAATTTTGTTAAAGGAACCTACAACTCCTAAAAACCAATTACAAAAAGATAGTAAAGTTAGACCTCTTTCTCTATGGTATATTGAACAAAAACTTTGCCCATAAGTGTTCTATTTTTTTAAAAGAAAAAAAAAATAGTGTTGTATTTTTTTATTTTTTTTGCCAGTACTATTTGATTTGCATTAGGTGCAAATTACGTACTTTAGATATATATTCATGCGTTCTAATTCTCACTATCTTCTTAGTGCCTCTATAATTTGATACATTTTTCATACATGCATAACAAGCGTACACCATTCTATACAGGAGTAAGCGAGGATTCAGTTTTGGACTACTACAGTAAACTGCATTATTTAGTACTTAATTACATGTGAAAGTACGTGGATAAAATTGTGAATATCTAATAGGGTAAGGAGCTATCAGTAGTATTCAACGCCTAAAACAATGTGCTTATTTTAAGATTTTATCCTAAATGATTGGCCCTTATGCTAAATTGTGTAGTCAAATCATTAGCCACGTAGCTATGTTGTGTTAATAATGTGAAGAAATTCATTGTCCTTAAATATTGCCATGACCCTAGCTTCATATTAGACTAGCTGCAATTTTTTAGCCCTAATTCCATGACTTGTGTAGATGAATCAGACTCGGTAGGAAATTTTCTAGCATGTGCTAGTTTTGCACCGATTCTGTGTGGAATTGTTACTGTAGTGTAAAAAGTAATTTAATGCCGTTTTTAGTGAATGTACCGGATCTATTGTTCAATTCCTGTTCGGATTTGATAAATTTATCATTTCACAATCAATCACCGAAAGATTAGAGTATAACAGAATTCAATCAAAATCATATTACTTTGATTTAGAAATATTTTCAACATAAATATATATTGTGGTTCCAGCATTCACCTTCAAGTTCCTGTCTTCTTTGTCTTCAACACTATTTGCTTTAAGCTACCAATGGGAGAAAACAAACACGAATAAAAAGCAAACACCATGTTTAAATATAATCCATAAAAACTAAGGGATAAAAAGAAATCAAGTTGAATTAACATGATAAATTACCATAATAAATCTTGTGTATTTAAAGATAAAGAATTACATAGTTTGACTATCCAGCTTACAATGACAAACAAGTTCGTTAAGTGGAATACTCGTATAGGATATATGAACTTTACAAGGACCACGTAGAGCTGAACACATACGTTTATATGATTAAATCTTGCCTGGTATATAATTCTTATGCATGCACTCATCTGGTTTCTTGACCTTAATATATTTGGATTAACCAAGTTTTTCATTGCAAACAGCATTTTCTGCTCCTAATTATGTGTTGGATTCGCGTGTATTTGATTGCATTCGCCCTCATGACTTCATTTCGCGTCTACGTGAGTAGTCTCTTAATAAATTATATTTAGATACATCCAGTTGGTGCATAAAGGGTCATTTTTTTTCTAAATCAGGTATGATAGATTATTATATGCAGATTTTGTCAATCATAAAATTATTTTAAATATCTATAACTACGTACAGTTATTATTTGAGTTGACAAAATTTAATTTGCATTATGCATCAAGTTGATGCTTCTTGCCAGTAATGTGGAATTAAGTTCATTTAAATGTGTATACAATCTCTGAGCCTTTAATCCACGTAATATGGTATGGTTTCCAAACACACAAAACATTTGGAATGTTAACAGTTGAAACCTATTTTAATATAAAAATATTACAGAAAAACCGATCGAGAAGATGGTCGCCATAATATATGTCAATATCTTATTTCATACTTCCTAATAAACTTATGTTATGGGAAAGACTAGCCTAAGCTATAATGAAGCAACGGATGGTTGAATTATAGTAGTCCTTGATTATTCATTGGAAATCTCAAAGCTAAATCTTTATAAATATTTCGTGCTTTATACAAAAGTGGTTCATTACTTTGACATAATCAATCCAGAGCTTTGTTTTTGAATCACGATAGTTTGAAACGTTTGGTCAGTTGATCATGATATTTGTTCTTGCAAATTTTGGCATCAAATGATCTGCACCTACTTAGATTCGTATGAAATATTTAAGTGCATGCCATTTCAAACTAAACCAAAGAAAATCCTTAGGTGACTGATTACATGCATTAACATGAAATATGAAATATCCACCCAGATAACTTAAGGTTAAGCACATAAAAATTAAATAAATAAAAAAACAAAGAAAAAATGCATCAAATATATAAAAGAAAGACGAATGTATGTCATTAAGTACTACCATAGTATTGTAGCATACGCAATACATTGAAGTATATTCAGAATTTTGTCAAAATGGTTTCTATACTCTTTCATTGGGCAAGGATGTCATTATCAGAATCTTTATTCCTCTTTATAATACATTACCAAAAGAATCCGAAAAAACTCAAATAAGTTCTTACTACTATTGTTATTTAATTTTTTGTCTAAAAGGAAATGGGTACGAGAATCCCTCTGAAGAAAATCACTCATCAGTCTACAACTTTCAGTTTGAGCTGACGTATCAGATTAGACATAAAGTCCAATTATGGGCCCGCTGGACCTGCCCACTGCACGTGGGTATCCATGTCAGTGTCGGCCCATTTTCATTGTCTTTTTTCTAAAAGCACTTAGTCTCCGGACCCAGTACTCAAATCGGTGGAGATAACGACACGTGTTACATTTTAAACCGTTGATGGTGTGATATCTGAGTTGACGTGGACCATACGCACAATGGCCTGTCTTGTCTCTCTATACAGTCTGATCTGCAGTCGTACCTATTTTCTTAATTAATTTCTTTGTAGCATTCAGATTTTATTTTTTTGTTTTACAATTTATCGCGCATTAACTTATTTGTTTAAAAGAAATATTTTCTTTTATTTTCTATTCGATATTATCATCAGTTAATTCTTTGCCCTTATTCTATAAACATGTTTCAGTTTTTCAATAATTGAATACTGGAAAAATTTATGTTCTATTTGAGAAGTTTGACTCATGTTTTTAATTTCAGTCAAGTCCAAGACTAAGGAGACAAGTAGTACATTCTGCAGTGCATTTCCTTTTATTGGTAATACAAAATTCAGTACATCCAAGCTTTTTCTTTTTTATTTGTACTGGATATCTGTACATTATTGATAAATGATAATCACATTTAACATAATGTTATTTATCGCTTTTTTTTGTATGAAGATTTATATATGCAGAGTAATACTAATGTGTCAAAAGGGTTGTGATAATCAATGTCGATCGTTGACTTTAATGACAACAAATTACCATAATTCATTCTGTTGACATTTAATCCATGCGCTCGTAAATCAACTTGTATAATTATCGATGATTTAACATTTAACACGCAAAAATGTCAAATCAACTTTGCATAATAAATCAATGGAAACACGCAAAAATGTCAGCATTGAAGTAGTTCCGTTTTCATATATGGGGTTAATTTGTTTTGCTCTTTTGGTGTCTCGTATATATATTTATATTATAATTTGGATTGTAAAGCTTGTTTATTCGAGGGTCTTTCAGAAGTTTTTAGTTTTTCTTTCTTTTTTTGGCTTTTCATTGTCCATTTTTGTCGTTCGAACTTTGAATCTATACTTTTTAAATAATTCACAGATTTTACATGTCATTTAATTATGTAAAAGTTCCGAATTTTTGTAACTTTTTAAGTTTGTAATTTTTTAAATTTTTTGTCGTTCAGTGATGAAAATGCCATTTTACAATTGGGAGCTAAAGACATATTTATATCACTATTCCTTTATCATATTTTTATTGATCATATAACTAGTTTGACGTAGATTAATTCAAAATTAATCATTATAATGATGAAAATATAGTTCATACTCAACCCAATTAATTCTTGTCCTGGCAAATTGTGCGGACCCATCTGAAAATGTGTTTTGTTGACAATTGCATGCCCTTTGGGCAAAACTGAGGACAAGCCCCGTGATAGATCGCACGGAACATACTTGATTCAACTTCAAATCACAAGTTGTCTAACCAAATTCCAAATATTTTCCTGAAAATTATTGAAACATTTTTGGTTTTTTAATTTATGCGAGCAAAACTTAAAAAGCATCTTTAGATGCATTACGACATCTGTTTTTATGATGTTTTCGAAACATGTCGAAAAATTACTATTCTAAATTATAATGTACTGGAATATACACCAAAAATTGAAAATTTAATCTGTGTCTAACTTGTATACTTATCCTCTTAAATATTCACTGTTGCAGAAAGAGCTCTTACTTTTTCATAATTTATTAACTCAACCTTTTATCATTATTTTGTTATTTTTAATTTTAATTCTAATCATTAATTTTTTTTAATTATGATTATCTTCACTTAACCAACGACGTTACGCCTTTTTGTTTTTTGGTCCTTAATTTGTCTTGATGGATTAATTTTAGGCCTTAAGGAACAATTCAATTAGTTTTCTCTCCGAATTTTCCAGTGGCGGATTTCTTTTTTCTGAGTTAAAGACTAACATTGAATAGACAGAAGTCACCAACCAAATGAAGAAAGATTTGTTAGCAAGTTTTAATAGAGCAGGGATTAAGATTTATAAGAAACATATGTATCACTAACCCTGTGAAAGGGTTGGAAAATAAAAGACTGTGATTGCAGTTATTGTTTAGACCATCCAAAATTAAAGGGCTACTATATTAAAGGATTAATATTGCGTTTTGCCCGTCTTAACTCATCTTAAGTCGTCTATTTAACCTCTAACTGCTAACATGCACAAAGTAGCTCGCCAAGAGTATTCACCTTCGCCACAAACCTCTGACGATTTTGATTAAAAATTATAACCAAAATAATATATATCCCATTGTATACTTAGGAGCTCAAATACTTAATTATCTCTTAAAGATTGAGATATTGTCAAGTTTATTTCGATTTACTCACCTCTATTTTCCCATAACTTTTTCCTTCACTCTTCTCCCTCTCTCTAGTTATTTACACTAATAAATTCTAAATTTCTCTTTTAACGTTTTCTACTTTTTTCCTAACTAATTCCTTCATAAATTTAATGATTATAACATTCTTTTTGTTGATTCTATTTCAATTTCTCATTTTAAACACTTCTTATTGACGAGCTTTAGAATGGCACCTATTAAAGTGACTAAAAGAATTATTGAAATGTTCAAATGGAAGAAAAAAATGTTGCTAAATGATTTCCAGTTTGTTGACTATTACTTATGAAATCTTGCTCTAGAATTTGGTTTGATTTTGTAGTCCAAATGATTATGATTATATCCTATTCACGCACATTGAGTATTATTCTAAGCAAAAATTTCAGATGCAGCTGGATTTTAATGATCAACTTTAGTCCATGAAACGACTCTTTGACATTTCTGAAATTAATCCCTGGGCCTAGATAATGGGCTAGGTGAGGGCCACTCGGTGATCACTTAGGGCAACAATTGTACCTACAAATTCAATTACTGTTGGGCTTGCACCATACTCAAAGTTAAGCCTATAGTTGGGCTTAGGCCCAACCTGATGTCGGCAACAAAGGCACCATCAGGCCAGCTAGAGAAACATCTTTTTCTTTCTTTATTGTGATAGTTCAGCTCAGAGAAATGAGAATTATCACCGACAGCATAATTTGGTAAATTTTTACTTGGAATAATGTGAGTTTCTTTAAAACCGCGTGACATCCATTGTCGCCTCTATTTATATTTTACATATCAGTTAAGAAGAATTTACAGCTCAACAAAGTAATTGAAAATAGTAATATTCCCATCTAAAACAAGACTAATTAACATTCATTTAATTTATAAAGTAATAATGTATGCAACTATACCTATTTCTTGTCTGGCTCATTATGGAAAATTGTTAACAGAAATACGTGCATTGCTTAACTTTATTAAAAAAATAATTACGAATCCAGCACGATGAGAATCATTGAATTCACTCAGGATCCACTAAATTAACGCTCAAGATTTTTCAGGTCTTGAATCTTTGATAAGAATTAATATCTTCCATGCAATCGGTGATTGATTAAAGCCAGATTAAATAATGGTACTTTCTTATCACAATATCGTTTTCAAAGCTTTATGTCACATTGAAGAGCTAGACGTGATTGGTCAGTTTACAAACTTTAATTTAAGGTTAGTGAATTTTTTTCTTTTTAGCCGTACCTAATTTTTTAAATACAGTGGAGCAAAAGAGAAAACAAAAAATAATCTTATATTTTGTAAAATATATAGATTATGTTTAAGTCATACCCAAGAAAAATCTTAGAAAATTAATCTGTGGATATATTTTTATTACCGAATACTTAGAAAATAATAAATATAAAGTACATATTGTCTATGCTACTCTCACCGACAATACAATATAATAAAATTAAAAAGCTTACATACAGCTAAATAATAAATATAAATCCGGTTGATATATTCACAAAAATATCTAAGGGCGAGTTAAAAGAATGGTCATTTATACCCTGATGATACTTAAATAAAAAATGTTTATTATATTATAGTTATCTTTATATAGTATTTGACGTCAACTTTCATCATTTTCACCACCTCTTTGTTCCCCAAAAATAGAAATTAAAAAGAAAAAAAAAAAAAAAAAACACGCACTGACTCACACGCAGTAAAATAAAATCTGAGAAAATCACACAGACCTGAGATCTACCCACATTCATTTATTCATCTCTCTCTCTCTCTCTCTCTCTCTCTCTCTCTCCCTCTCTCCTGAGATTTACAATATATATATAAATATTCCCATTACTTATTTTAGTATATATAAATACAATACAATAAAACACAATAACACCCTTAGCTCAATCTAGATTTCATCCCAACTTCCGATTGATAATCAAATTCTTCAGATCTGCCCCCCTTCGATACTTCAATTTTTAAAGTGAGCATTTTTTTTTTCTCTCTTCATGATCTCATTATGTTTGTTTCTTGTACTTTCATCATTTGCTGGTTCATGGTTTTTTTGCAACCAAATGTTGGAGTTTGTAATGAATGTGAAGTTTTAAGAGGACTTGTTGTTATAGATCTGAAATCTTGGAGGTGTAGTTTGTGTCACTTGATTGATAAAGATTGAATCTTTTTGCTTTTGAGGATTTGGGTTTTTGATTTTACATTCAATTTTGATGTATTAGATTGTAGTGAAGTTGTTATTCATACTGTATATTTTTTTCTTCTAAAAAGGCCAATTTGGGTGCATCTGTTCTTATGCAAAGAAAACATTGATCTTGAGTGACTGATTTGGATTTTGGACCTCTTTTGAACTCTTTATATGTTAAAAGTCTTAAGTAGTAAGTAAACAATGGCTTGCTTTTATGATGATTCAGTTTAATTTGGCAACATGGGTGTGTAAATCTAGTTGTGCTGTGATCATGGTTTCTTTTTTTAGTTAAGATTATACTTCTGTGTTTTTATAATCCATTCAATCGGCTGCGTTCCTTCGGTAGAAGTTGGTGTTACTTTCAAGACTATTCTTTTAGTAGAAATTCTAGCTCTCTATGCTGACTGTATCCTTAATCTAATGAAAATCTAAGTTACCTTCACCCTAGGATGCATTTACACATCTGCTTCATTGATGTTAGTTTTGTGTCATTTTGAGATGTCTTACTGTCACTAGATCTATTAAATAAGGATTAGTATAGGACTTGAGAGATCAGACAGTTGTGAACCTATCTTTTGTTTCGGTAGATATGTACTAGCTCTTTACATAATTGATGGTAAATACGTAGTTGCATAACCAATTACCTCAATCTTAAAGTATGACTAAGAAAGAAGGGTTTTTTTATTTTTTATTTTTATTTATGAATCATGTGTATAATTGTTTTCAGATGCCATTACTTCTTGGTGTGTATTTTTTCTTCATTTGGGCTGTATTTGGATTGTTTTTAGATGCCCCATTCGTTCGAAATTTACGAATTATCCTTATCTATTCTCCATTGATGCCACAGATCACTTCAGGTCATAAGTTTTAGCAGAGTAATACCGAGAGTGACTCTTTCAACCGGATTCCAGAATCCTGATAATGAGATCATTTTGATCCATAATTCCAGAGTTTGTGGTGGAAGGTGAAACTGAGCTTACCAAGAATTACTAAAGCTAGATAAATGACGAGGGGGAGATCAGATGGAACGCAAAAGAAGCGCTTGTTGACTTCTTTGGGTATTGTAGCTGTGTTTCTTGTTTTTATTTATTTCTTCTTTGGTTCCAAGAATACTGGAGAGTCTGCTTTGGAATACGGCAGCCGCTCTTTGAGAAAATTAGGATCATCTTATCTTGGTGGAGATGAAGATTCTGATCTTGGTGGTAAGCAAGATGATTCTTCAACCAAGTTTGGGCTAGATGACGGAGAAGACAGTATGACTCCAAAAAGTTTCCCAGTAAGTTATTTCTTTTTACCTACCACTTCATATGTGAAATTGTTTAGTTTGTTTGTTTGCGGTCGGATGATCTATTTTTTATTTAGAAATAACCAGTGGCCCACGTGGTCCTTTTGTCCACCTAATTATTTTAACTCGGTAACAATTTTCTAATTATTTGTGTTCCACATTAAGGTGTGCGATGATCGTCATTCGGAGTTGATTCCTTGTCTTGACCGGAATCTCATATATCAAACAAGACTAAAGTTGGATTTATCTTTAATGGAGCATTACGAAAGACACTGCCCAGCACCCGAAAGACGGTTCAACTGCTTAATTCCTCCTCCTTCCGGATATAAGGTGAGAAGTTAAAGAAGTAGAATGTTTTTCATTTAGAAATCCACATTATTTTGGATTTGGTAAAGATTTTTATTTGCGCTAGTTCCTTTAACTAGATTTGTTTTACCTGTTCGTGGAATTACAGATCCCAATCAAGTGGCCGAAAAGTAGAGATGAAGTTTGGAAAGCAAACATCCCTCACACTCACCTTGCACATGAGAAGTCTGACCAAAACTGGATGGTTGTTAAAGGTGAAAAGATTAATTTTCCGGGAGGAGGAACCCACTTCCATTATGGAGCAGATAAATACATTGCTTCAATTGCAAATGTGAGTTTCTGGTCCTGAATGTAGAAAAGTTTTTCCACTAGCTCTTGGGGTTTGAGATCATTCTCCCCCATGAAATTACTGATTATTTCTTAAAATTTGGCCAGAAGTTATTTCATAAACTCGAAACCATGATATGACAAGTAAAACTTTTTCTTCTAGCTGTCAAAGATCGGATTTTTAATGCAAAAACTTGTTTTTGAGGAAACTTTCTTCCAATTCTGATTATGGTTTCTTTTTCAGATGCTGAACTTTTCAAACAATAACTTGAACAATGAGGGAAGACTTCGGACGGTTTTTGATGTTGGTTGTGGTGTCGCCAGTTTTGGTGGATACCTTCTTGCATCGGATATTCTTACAATGTCACTTGCACCAAACGACGTGCACCAAAACCAAATCCAATTTGCTTTGGAGAGAGGAATTCCTGCATATCTCGGTGTTCTTGGCACAAAGAGACTTCCTTACCCGAGCAGATCTTTCGAACTTGCTCACTGCTCTCGTTGTAGAATTGATTGGCTGCAAAGGGACGGGCTTCTTCTTCTCGAATTGGATAGGCTGCTTAGACCTGGAGGCTATTTTGCCTATTCGTCGCCAGAAGCCTATGCTCAAGATGAAGAGGATTTGAGAATATGGAAGGAGATGAGTGCTTTAGTGGAACGTATGTGTTGGAGAATTGCTTCAAAGAGAAACCAAACTGTCATTTGGCAAAAGCCTTTAACAAATGATTGCTATTTGGAAAGAGCACCCGGCACTCAGCCACTACTGTGTCGATCAGATGATGATCCCGATGCAGCATGGGGTGTCCTGATGGAACCGTGCATTACACCTTATTCTGAACGTAAGCCTATTATCTCATTGTACTTCTTAAGGGAAAGAAAAAAAAACTCATCTTCTAAAAAAATTTCAAAGTTTCAATAATTACAGAAACATCCCTTGGAAGTTAAAAGAACAAACAAGTAGACTTCACTGAAGTTTGAATAATTACAAAGATGCCACTGGAAGTTTTGAGAAACATAATACTGGTTGGACCCCCTAACTTTTTACTGTTTTTAAAACTTCAGAAGACACCTCTGTAATTATTCAAACCTTAAGCAAGTTTTTGTAATTAAGTCAAACCTTAGGGAGTGTTGATGTAATTGTCCCTAAAATTATCATCTTTCAGTTTCATACCATGACACACAACTTTAATCTAATATAATGTCCGGGTTCCTGAAAAAGAAAGGAGGCCATCCAGATTGAAATAAAGAACTGAGTAGTACGATGATTGCACGGACCGTACCAAAGGCTTATATTGATTGTTTTTCTATATATAATATGCCTGTAGGTTTGTAAATCTTGCGATTTAGTTGATCTTTTATTCATTGAACTACATCAATTTAGTCAACTGATACAACCTTATGATACTTTTATTTCATTACCTAACATTTTCTGTTTCATCAGATGATCACAAGTCAGGAGGTAGTGCACTGGCACCATGGCCTGCGCGATTAACTTCTCCTCCCCCACGTCTTGCTGATTTTGGTTATTCGAATGACATGTTTGAGAAAGACACGGTAATTGGAAAATCGCCCCACCCCATAATTTTTATTTGCCTTAATGCATAAGATGCCAAGATTGACAAATATTTCAACATTAATTATGTAGAATTTTATTGCCTTAATGCATAAGATGCCAAGATCGACAAATATTTTGACATTAATTTTGTAATTTTTGTTGGCAAAACAGGAACTTTGGAGGCAGAGGGTTGATGATTATTGGAGCCTTTTGAGTCCAAAGATCTCATCTGATACCATAAGGAATGTGATGGATATGAAGGCAAATCTGGGTTCATTTGCTGCTGCCTTGAAAGACAAGGATGTGTGGGTGATGAATGCTGTGCCTGAAGACGGACCCAAAACGCTTAAGATTGTTTTTGATAGAGGATTAATTGGCACAGTTCACAACTGGTACGTAGATTTATAGCTCTCGTCAGTAATCATATTTTCTTTCGTTGAAAGTTGAAGGAAGGAAAATGGATAATTACATTTACAACACCATGAGGCCATGAGGTTTGGTCTAGTTACAGAAGTCTATTTCGATGATTCCGGAAACCCTAGTTGAAATTTAAAATAATATTACAGATAGGATCCGCTAAAGTTTGAATTATGACAGAGCCACCGATGAAGTTGGAAATTCTTTTCAAATCCATCCCTTGTTTTTCATGTTTTTTTTTTTTTTGTTTCAGGAGGTATTTCTATGTAATTATTCAAACTTTAGGGAAGATTTCTATTGTTAGACCTATCCGAAGGGTATAGATGTAATTACCCCATAAAAAACTCGACCTGGTAGAAAGGAAAAGGCCGAATTTGATATTGGCCGAGTACTTGTGATCTCTCTCTTTTGTTGCTTCACATGTATAAAAACTTGTTACACTTGCAATAGAATTCTCAAAGCTCCTCTATGATATGTATCTTAAATCTCACTGCTTAATGCTCTGAAACTAATAAGTCGTTACATTTGAAGTAGTATCAGTTTCCTTATTCTGATTACTTGAGTAATCTTATGACATAATCTGGTATATTTTCAGGTGTGAAGCTTTCTCGACATACCCCAGAACTTATGATTTGCTCCACGCATGGAATATTCTTTCCGACATAGAAAAGAAAGGTTGTAGTGGTGAGGATCTTCTGCTTGAGATTGATCGTATCCTCAGGCCAACTGGTTTTGCTATTTTCCGTGATAGACAACCGGTTATCGATTTTGTAAAGAAGTATTTGGGTGCATTGCACTGGGAAGCAATCGCAACATCCGATTCCAGTTCAGAACCTGGTCAAGATGGAGATGAAGTGGTGTTTATCATCCAAAAGAAACTATGGTTGACGAGCGAAAGCTTCAGAAATACCGAGTAGAGTTAAGAGTAACCATGGTTTGATTTTTTATGCGCCGTTATTTATTTTTGACATATTCTTGGGATTTAAGAAGTGTATCCTGAGAGTTACTTGGATATTGTCATCATTTTGTAGACAAATACCGTTGAATTGTGTTCTATATTTTGTTCTCCTGTTTATCAAATGATGGTCAATTCAGTTTAGATGACAGATTATAGACTTCTTATATATAGGCTTACTCTTGGTTGTTTGATTTCATAAAATATATTGTTAATTTCCCATATCTGCTGCCCAATGATTCTACGAAATATGCCTGGCCATTTGCAATTGAGGGATCATGTCCATTTTTTTAGACTTAAATTGAATTGTGGCTTGTGGGAACAATTTTTGGCCAATTATGTGATTCATGGATCAAAGGTTTTGATTGCCACAAATTCAGAAAGAAAGAAAAAAATGATTGCAAGAAGCACTTTTCCATTACTATACTCCGTCACTATAGGCTGAATTACAAAAAAATTAAAAAATCATTACTCGAAAAATACAATCAGAAGTTAAGTACAAGACCCACCAATCGAGCACAAAAAGATACTGGTGCATTGAAACACTATGAAGTGCGTATCATCATATCGGAGAATGTCACTATTCAGGGTACTTCAGACTGCTAGATGTCATAATAGATTGATGCAAAAGGATGTCCTGATATCTCACTGCACAGGACAGGGTAATGTATGGACATTTTGTGATCGATCATATATATGCGTGATTCTTTGCTTTATTTGGGCACTACACAGTTAAGTTTGAGTACTTTCCTATATCAGAACATCGAGAGATTATCAAAAGGCCGTGTGATTGATTGAAGACTGAAGAGGCCTGCTCCTATTGATTTTTGACATAAAGAGAAGAAAATACTTATGTAAATATTTTGACTAAATGTCACAAGGAATATTACGTTCACTAAATTTACAAAAATGGATATGAATACAAAATGTCGCTATATAAAGATTACTCAATTGAAAGTAATTCGAAAGAGGTTTTAGCATTTTTTTTATTATACTTTAAGCATACATGTGATGAGATACAGAATTAAGAGACTGCAAATAAACTATCTTCAAGAGTTCATCACAAGATTTTAATCAATATCAAAAACTAAACAATTTTTAAGATTCTTACAAATTATGTACTAAAATAAGAAGAAAAAAAAAGTATTTTTTTCATAAAGAGAAATATGGAATAACTACCAAAATGAAAAGCTGTAATCACGATGGCTGAAGTTCAACAAACGAAAAAATATTCTGAATTTTGTGGAAAGAGATATTACCAAAAAGTTATAAAAGAATACCAAAAACGTCCCGTAAGAGAGCCCAAACTAATCGATGTAACTTGTTTGAAACTATATATGCATCACGGTGATGCGATGAGTATGTTCATCGGCCCATTTTCAATCGAATTTTGGTAATAATTCATCAAAAAATGACTTGCCCAATCGTTACTTTTTTCACACGATGTCCCACGTCATAAAACCTCTAATTCCACTTCGTAATTTTTGAATCTAGATAGAAAACAGCAGAAATATCTTTGATATTGAATGCTGGACGAAGAAAACACGGATAACTTTTAAAAGTGAATGATGTTGAACGAGGAAAAGGTTTTATATACTCAATACTTTAAATTTGTTAAAAAGATAAAGTTACAATCAAGAAGAAGACCGCGCTTCTGTTTTTTGACATCTTTACCTCCAAACATTGCCACGTATTGGACGTTATAAGACGTTACTAATATTACTATAGAAGCTATATAACAATGTTTAAAGGACAACAGAACGAAAAAAAGGGGCACTTAACCGATATTTCTTTTCACGACCTTTACAAAAATAATCAAAACATTAGGATTTACAAATTATATATTATTTCATTTCATTTTCATATGTTTTTGAATGGCATATTTAAATTATCATATAGGTCCTTAAATGGGGCAACACGGCGAATACTTACTAGCCGTTCTACATATAACAGTATATTTGTTAAAATAATTTACATCTTTGATATTAGGTCTTGCTACAAAAATCCACTTAAGACTTGATTATTCATATGAAGTAAAAACCAGCTTATATTTTCTCAGAAATAAAATATTAATTGTTCTATATATATATATATATATATATATATATATATATATATATATATATATATATTAAAACCTATAAAAAGATTATAGGTAATTATAATATTAAACTAAATTTTAAAAAGTGTGAGTGCAATAAATTAACTTGCAATTATGCTATTTGCTATAGAACTGTCTTCTAATCTGTATGTCCCAGCATATCGCATAAGGCACTTGGACAAATAAAAAAGAATTGGTTCAAAGTTTAGAGCACATGCAAAGCTATTTGACATCCATATGCTTTGAGCAAGTGGGAAAACCTGTCCTTACTATTGCTAACATGCTATGACATTTGGTTCATGGAAATACTTTATTCGCATTTTATCTGATTTTGAAGATTCTTGAATGGATTAAAATGAAAAACATATCCGATAATTGAGACTTTTTCTAATATGTAGCAGACTAGGTTTTTTTTCTTCAAATTCTCAGTTCTTATGTACGGACAAGAAAATACAATTAGAAAGTCTATTTCATACTTTCTATTATAGTACTGTACAAGTTAAATAGTAATAAATATTATCAATATATTAAAATATAATATTACTGACATCTTTTCAGATTTGGTCTGATTTATAAATATTTCGAGCAACCATCAAAAGAGTCAGCTGAAATTACTGTAACAACTAACTTTTCTGATTATTATTTTATTTATTTTATTTTTCTTTTTTTGCCCAACTCTAGCTAGTCAATAGTAACTTAATGTTGGGAGGATGTGGTTTTTGTTACACCATAAAGTCAAGGGGTGTTTCCAATATAATATTATAAAAGATGAAAGTTTAATTGAATTACTAAAAGACAACTACTTTTTAATATTTTGTAAGAAACTATAATTTTACTTCATCTTTTATTACAATAAACAAACATGTTGGCTACAAATAAGCATTACGTGAATCAGATAAGTATTAATTTTTAAAACTTTGTCGTTTTTACCGTCACATATATAGTCTACAATTTTGGTTTAGGCAGAAACACTTTGGCCACATGAACATGTTAGGGAGATCATGATGGACTTGGCTCTTAATTAATCATTGCAGAAGTCAACTGGAGTTCATGATTATTAACTACCTTGTAAGTAGTCAATATATTACAATATGGTAATTACATTAGTAATGGTAGCTTTATATATAATTAGAAAATGAATCGGGGCATGCTGAGGCAAAAGCAATTACAGTGGTCTAGCTAGTGAAATCATGATGTCAAAAGCTAATCACTAAAGAGAGGCTTTCTCTTTAATCTATATTTGTCCCCAAAGGACCATTTGATCGATGGTCCCCATTATGCCCTTAATTTAGGGGAATCCCCACTTCAATCCAACTTGCCTTTGTAGTGGGGGCAATTTGCACCAAACTTTGTCAAAATTTCAGACTTTAAATAGTCACTATACATGTGAAAGTTAAAGATGGCCATTTTTGTAGAAATGACAACAACTGTATTTTTGGGTGAGGGGTGGGGATTAGGCCTAACTTTCGCAAATTTGATTTAGGATTGGTTCTTTAGATAACTCGAGATAAGTCATATAATCTCAAGATTGATTATCAGTTTATCACATGCACCCTTGCAACCTGGCGAAGAGTGTGACATACCTACCTTTTTTTGGTTTGTGGGCGCATATTTAAATAACTTATATATGTAATCCATTAACTAATGTTAATTGAATATACCTCTAAAATGTAACTTATATGCCCAAAAAAATAAATTACTTTTGGTATGGTTGTGGGGCAACATATAGTAAGTCTTTTTAAATATATTTTATTAATTTTAATTGTACTTCTGTGCATTCATATAATGTTAGTTTTTAATATCCATACTGTGTACTAGTTAATTACTTTTATTGTGGGGGTGCATGTGTGTAACTTTTAAATATTTTTCATATATAAAGAATACATATAATTTCTAATGCATTTTAAAATAATTCTTTGTGTTTTTTTGGGTGCATTTTACTTGTTGTTTTTATGTCCAGACTAAATTTTGAAAGATTTTTTTAATAATTGGGAAAAAAATTTAATGGACTTTCATCGTTTCTTTTGTTAGAGAATATCGTGGACTTCTCGCTGTCTCTTGTGTCATGTCGTTTTAATATTAATTGTGCTGATAAATACTTTGCAGACGTATGATGCCAAGTTTTTAAATTTTATTGACCAAATCTGATCTAAGGAGAAGTTTGGGAAAGGCTTTAAATCTTGGTAGAATTTAGAAATTTTATCTGTCATTAATCAAAGCTAGAAGCTTCTTTCTTGCACCTTTTTTGAAAATTAATTGCAGTCATTTTCATGAATAGACTCTCTCTCTCCCTCTCGCTCACATGCACATTTTTGTTGTATTAAAATTGATATAGAATTAAGATCAAGATTCGTATGACGCCAATAGACTCACTTTATTTCTTTACCCTTCTACCCAGATCAGGGGTATTTACTTGTGTAATTGTTCCGGAACTTGGAGAATTATATCTAGTATGACAAATTTGGAGGCAAATTTAAACTTTAGCCTTCTATAATTTCGTTCGACCAAGATGACTAATTAAGTAATTATGTAAGGGAAGAATATCGTAAAGTGAATTTCAACTCGGCCGGTAAATATTCTTAAAGAACCTATATAGGTTTAGATTTTTATATTTCTACCAATTCGTATTCTTTTCAGGGCATGATCGTGGTTTGTCCCTCAGCCGGATACATTTGGGAAAAATAGATGAAACGAGTAAAGATATAGGCCATTATTGTTGGTTGAATTATTCATATATAAATATTCATGTTTTAGAATAATGTAAAATATGCCTAACGTTTTTTACCACGGAGGAACAGAATTTGTCAGCATTGTTCGAACTAATGACAAAGCTAAAACTTTAAGACTCGAGTATTAGACCTAAATCTTAATAAAAAAAAATGTGCATTTATCTAGTTGCCACTGGTTAGCTAGTTACTTATATAGTGAATTAATAGTTCTCAACTTTGGCAATTGATTATTCAATTTATGTAGAAACGATTTGATACCATCAAATAATAATGTATTTAACGATTATCTGAAGGGAAAAAAAATTATCACCCGTTTTTATTTTATTTTTTAAAATCTCAACGTTTTTGTTGAAATCCTTAATTTTAATGAAAAAAATTGAAACGTTAATAAATTAACAAGTAATTTTCACGAAGGGAAAAAAGATCGTGCAATTGGTTTCTGGTTCTTCGTCGCTAAGCAAAAGAAAGGGAAACCACTACTGAGTTGCTTAGGTTTTAGACAACCAAGGCTTTTAACTTTACCTAATTAAAGGGTAACTAGCTTGTGAATTTGTGGCAGAGGAACCCGATTAAATGTACTATTTACATGTATTTGATACAACTTAAGTAAATTGAAGGTATACATATTATTTGTTCTCTTTCTACTTTATAGTGAATTATGCTGTAAATAAACTTATGACCACGGATTTTCAAATTACGGCCAGCTGTAAAAATTATTCTGATTTTTAATATTGAATATTGATTTCATATATAAGATAAACTACACCAACAATAAACTGTAAAAAGAAATCGTATAATATATTTTAGGTATCTCTAATTGAAAAAATTAATAAACAATAAAAGGATGAAAATATAAAAATAATTAAGTAAGCAAAACAAATTCTAATAAGTTAACATATTTAACGTTGAGGCGTGAGATTGACAACTTAGAGCATAAAAGGCATATGCGTACACCTCAAATCACGAGGTACCAAACTCAGGGAACCGCATCAAGACATTTTGGAGCCAATTAGCGAAAATTTATGCAACTATTACATTGATAACACGATGGTTCCAAGGATGTGGATCAAATAAGTTTGTAAATCATGGGAATAAAAACCTAATTCCCATCATGTACCTAATCACCGACTGAATGCAACACAACATGAAGTAGTTTCTCCAAATTAGTCCTAGTCGAGTTATGAGACGAATTTTGGACTGAGTTTATAGCAATATTTCTTTTAACCACTAAGCTAGGCTGCTATAATGCAGTCCCAATTTATTTGCTTGGTTTTAAATACGATTTATTATTATTCATAAATTTCAATTTAAAAAACCTTTATATTGACAGAAAAGGTAATGATGGTTTTCCAATGATATTTAAGAGAATATCACATTGTTTATACGTAAATCTAAAATAAAGTATTACCTTGCGTTATCTGGCTCCACCCTTTTCATTCATCAGAGCTATTACAAAGCTAGATAAGATTCGTATGCCGTACATTTTCATGGAAAAGATCGTACTACATATTAAAAATTATAATTTGATCATCAAATTTGAATTACGCATTGGGATGGCATGAGATCAAGAAACCCATCTAAGCAACCTTATGAGGGGGCAAAAAAAAAAAAAAAACGCCAATAACGCTTGCAGAGACTTCTTGTCTTCTCTTGCCACGTGGCTGCACGTTGTATTGTCTAAATCAAACATCTTCGTGTGTTTTTCTTGTTGACTTGTTGTAGGAGACACGTAACCGACCAAGATATTGAATGAAAACGGAAAACAAAATGTAGGCATTATTTTGTCCATTTTAATCATTATTTTTCTTTAGATGTGTGAAGGAAATTAAGATTATATATTTTTGTTATATTGTAGGAGCTCTCGAATACTAATTAAGGTGTGAATTAATAAAATCAAAAATGAAGATTATATCATTATATATTGGTGAGAGTTTCTCTTATAGTCCTAAGACGAGGTTGAGGGAAAGCGTTGCGGAATAAACTAAAAAACGGACTTTCATGTATGTCCAAATGGAAGAAGAAGAAGAAGAAGAAAAACAAATCCCTCTATCTAGATTCCTCTTTTTCTCTTCTTCATATTACACCAAACTTACTTTTGAAAAAAAGATATATGTTTGGTTGTAAAATTGATGTATGGAGCAGGGGAAGCTACTATACTATGTTTTAAGTAAAACAGATAAATGGGTAGAATTATGTAAACATGTTAATTATTATCGAATGACGATACAACTATTTTTTTCTCACTATTTTGGTTTAAAACAAATTTGAAGTGACTCTATCTTAAACCTTAAAGCCTATACTTTTTTTGTCACAAGCCACCAAACCAAGATGATCTGAACTCCTGGTCTCTCAATCATAGGTGAAGCGTCTTATTAACATGTTCCACTTAATTGTCATGTCGTGTCGCGAAAACTATTGTCAATCCATTTATCGAACATGAATTATTCGTAAATTTTTGCATATAGATAATGTCTTTATAAACACGACACATAAAATGAATTTTTGTTGTTGGCTCTTCATAATATAATTATATTTTAAACACAAAATATTTTTTATTCTCATATAGTTGGTAGCGTCCAATTACTAGTAAAAAGTTTTGTCTTATCTCTATAAAATAGAAGAATATATTCTTATTTTTACTGTTAAGAGTAAGTATACTCGGTTGATTTTTGATTAATTTAGATTTCAAGGAAAGTGAGAGTGGTCGTCTGATCTCATGTATTTCCAAAGCCGGTCAAAGTCGTTAAAATTTATCAACTGTACGAGTATACTTTATTAGAAACAATTTTTTTTATATTGTCCTTGAATTATTGCATTTTTCCACGTGAAATTATGGAGAAATGCAAAAAGAAGAAAGAAATATTTCCTTTTTTCGGCTTTAATTTCTGAAAATATATGCTCATATCATGGTGGTCCAACTCAGCAACCGCGTTTTCTGATGGAAGCAGCATTACTATCCATTTCAATTTTCAATTTCTCGTAACGCGAATTATATTCCATACTCAATTTCTCCTCGACACGGGGAACTAAAAGGAAAAGAAAAAAGAGCACAGTATCAAAAGTCAAAATCAAATAACGAATGCATCTTTGATGTTTTAGTTGGTAGGTTTTGTTTAGGTGTGTAAATGGATTTGATTTTATGTCACCTCATGGAGCCAATCCCGCAAGTATCTTTTTATTATACAATTTTCAATTTTTAATAAAAAAAAGTGTAATATTTTACGTAAAATCAAAAACATCTTTTAATTCCGTTTTTGCTGAGCCGAGAACAAAAACCATATCCTACTTCTGATAAAAAAAACGTGTAGAAAATGTAATCCCGTCATAACCATCGATATAGTATATATTTTAATTAGTTGATACCTTGGATTAAGTTTTATCTTAAACATCTACTATGAGTAATTGAAATTCTATATAAAGATTTAGAATGCATATCGATTATTGTTTGGAGGACATCAAATGCATTTCAAATTTTTTGTACCCGTGCCTCTAAAGTTACACGCGCAACGCGACATGAGATTTAAAATATGGTGTAGGTCATGTTTGAAATAGAATATAATGATTTATCATATATAGGTATTTTTATTGTGTAGTAATGACTAATGAGACTGAAATTTTTTGTTGAATATCTTATGTATAATTAAACGGTTGATAATTTTATACTTTTATAAGGCTTATACTATCTTGTAAAACTTTTAAATTGAGTTTTGGGTTATTATTATTGCATTTTGTTTCTTGAATCTTTTTTTTTATTTATCAGATTTTGTTTCTTTAATCTAATTACTCAATCCTCTCCGAGTAATCACTGCAACACCTTCTGAAATTTAGAGTAACATTATTGGAGCTCTCTGGATATGTACGAACAATTACAAAAAATATATACCTCTTCAAATTTTAAAAGTATTAGATATATAGGAATGTATGTCTTGATGTTTATAAAGATTTAAAAGGTGTATTTAGAATTATTTTAGCGTAAAAGTTTCAATAGACACAAAATAATGGAATGTAAATTTAATTATCTCTAATAAATAAATAACTAAATAAGTGTCTAACGAAGTCATGGACAAGAAAGCGAGAAACCTTCGAAGTCGCAACAATTATTTTTAGGTTTGACATTATAGTGCCACTATTGTATTAGCATCAAATGTTTTCCGCCGTGTTTCGTATTTCAAGATCATGACTTTTGACTAAAGAAAAAATTATTGCAAAGTAAGTGATCAAACGATCAACACTTCAGTCCCCAAGGAAGAAATTGTGGACGGTTTAAAAGCTAATTAGCCAATCATATTTTTATCATCACTAACTAAAGAAATCGATGTTCATCACTGTAAGATAAGGTTTACAAATGAGTAACTAACTATATGCACTCTCTTAAGTTTTTTATAATAATAAAAGATGCATACCATATGAATATTTAAGAAATATATCTCTTCAAATGTAAAACATTATAAACACATCGTACTAAAGTTGGAGTAGTTAAAGAGACACCACAACCATTACAGATAGAATTAAATTTTTTTTTCATGTTTCTTAAGTTTCGAGCATTAGTATTACTTAAGGAGGTTTCGAATAAGACCAAGTTTTATGAAATATAAGTACAATTATCCTTAAAAAATGCCCAAAATCTTCATCTATTTTACAGAAAAATAAAGTTGTGTCTTGGGATTGATACTATTGTCCTTTTGGTAAATGACAAAGCTCTTCATACAAGAATGCTACTCTGTGGTCTGCTGCGCAGAGTAAACCGTTTACATATTTATTCACTGCAATAAACCAATTTATAAAATTATTTTTTCTCCATGGCAATGAACTTTCTTGGTTGTGGACGTAACGTTTGCCAATAGTTAGATTAAACAATAAATTAAGAAGACAATATTGATAAGAATCTCTTTAAATGCCTATGACTGCATTAAAGTGTTTTCCAGTTTATGCGACAAAATCATGTGTCAAACATTCAAGGTGGAACGTGATATATATATATATTTTTTATTTTGGTTTAATAGCAAAACATTTTATATTATGATTACAATTATAATATAAAAGTATGGCATAATTAAGATATTTAAATTTAGGACATACTACAGTATTGACCATAAAATCACCAGATATGGCTAATTATGCAAGAACATTCTCTTATAGTTATATCCAGTGTTTTTAAAACCGGACCGGACCGACCGGTCGAACCGGTCGGACCAGGACCTGGTTCCTTGTCAGTTCACTGGTTTTGACCGGTTTAACCGGTAAAACCAGTGAACCGGTGCCTTGCCGGTTCAAAGCACCGGTTTGGTTTTAAAAACACTGGTTATATCTATCACTATAAATAAAAGTTTCGATTTTTTAAATCAATATTAATTTACAGGTTTGGAATCTTTTTTTGGTAATTATTTACAGATTTGGTTCAATAGCTATTGACAACACCATGACACTTGCGATCTCAAATCGGTCTTTCTTATATGGACTTTGGGCATTTCTTATATATTGTAAAAAGCTAAAATAAAAGAAGCAAAAAGGGGCCATAAAAAACACATAAAGATTGTCGAACTGGTTTATAATTAAAAAGATGGTGAGTAGATGGGTTGGCCGAAGTTCTTAATTTCAAAAGATTGTACCAATAAATTAAATAAAATATATGGTCATAAAAGGGAAAAAATTAAAACACTATCGACTGACTGCAACAGTGTAAGGCATCTAATTTATCATTTTTCAACTTTAAAAAAACTTAAACCGTACTTAATGCATTTTCGGACAAAGTTCAAAAAAAATAAAAAACAATGTTTTTCAAGTAAAGAAAAAGGATAAATCATAAACGTCTTAAAGGTTAAATAGATGCAAATAAAAAAGGAAAGCAAAAAAAAAGAAACCAATTTATCGTAAAAACGCGTCCCTCAAAATATCGCGAGAAACTCAACGGCGTAATTACAGTTAAAAGCACACTTAAGATTCAATTAGTGATAATTTAGCAGCAACTCAACTAATCAAAAAATTTAAAGTGCTAAACAGCAAAAAAAAACAGAGAGAGAAAAATAAAGTGGTTCTAATGGCGAATGATTCCACCACTGCATAAAAAGTTTCATCACACAGTCTTCTTCTCATTCTTCAACTAATTTATCCCTCTCTCTCTCTCTCTCCTCTTTCTCTCTCTAAAAAGTTAGGGTTTCTGTTCACTCTCCAATTTTATAATTATACTACTATTTATCTGTACCTCATTTCTTAGAGTGAGAAAGTTCACTCGCAGGATTTTGTGTTGCTGTTGAAAACAAGTTAAGCGGTGTTGGATTCAATTTTACAGGTGAGTTTTAACAATTTGTGTTGTATTTGAGGTAGGATTTGAGGTCAAATTGTTGTTCTGGATCTGTTTTTGATGCGATTAGTGATTGAATTTTGGATTTAGTCGAAATTTGGGACCGTGTTTGCTTTTTTTGTGTAGATTAATTTGGGATTGAATTGTTGAAGATCTTTACTCTTTTGGTTGGTACTGAGAATTATTGGGAGTGGTTGTGCTCATTAAATTGCTGTTGCTCATTTAATGTCGCTTTTTTGACTTATTGTTACTTCTGATTTAGTGTGAATTGAACAAAGTTTGCTTTATTATTCAGTAGTTGGATTTGGACTTGGGAGACAACTGTTGGAGTGTGATAGTTATGATTTTTGTACTTAATTGAGAAGTGATTGTGTAATCAGGAGTGGATATGAGATACAGGATTAGTTGATTTCGATGATTTGTTCAAATTATGGAAGCCTTTCAGCTAATATTTTGTTGCCTGCAGATGAGATTGTGTTAACAATTCTGGAAGATTGCTGGCCTTTCTTGGTTGATTATTTTTTGGTTTTCTTTCTGTATGCAGCTCCGTTAATTAGGTTCTTCTCGATACTCGGAGATATGATTTCGTAACTGATGGTTTGGAAGCTTGCGGTTCAAGATAGAGATTTTGATACGTCTAAGCATTAGGAATTTTAGTTTGAGTTCTGTGGAAAAAGAGCTTAGTCGATGGAAGCTGCTAAGCGTTGGTTCGGAAAATTCCGATCAAAAGATAAGCCTAAGAATTCAAGCAAGAAAAAAGAACATACGTCTAACGGGAGAGAAGGTTCGAGAACACCATTGAATGAGGAAGCACCTTCAAACGCTACTAAGGCAAAAGTAGCTGCTGCCAAGCAGTATATAGAAAAACATTACCAGGAGCAGATGAAGAGTCTTCAGGAAAGGAGGGAACGGTATGCCATCTAGTTCCGTTTGTTACGACCTTCCCTTTATTATATCTTCTTTGGTTAATTTGTTTTTGTCACAATCAGTTTTATATGTAACAATTGACATACTAAATTTTCTATCCAGCTACTGAATGCATATGTTTGATGATACTTTGTGATCTATCTTCCTATTTGTAGTACCTGAGTGGATAGGCCATAGTACACAAATCTCAGATGTTACATTTACTACCAGATGTTTCATGAATTTTGATGCTGAGAAGCATGATTCCTATCCCAACGATCCCTCACCCCTCGTGGGAAAAGAACTCATTTTGCTAGTCTAGTATGATGAAGTCGAGTGTATATATTGTAAACTTGTTTGTTCTTTTTACTGCAGCAATACGTACAGCCAATCACTAAGCTACTGGCTGTACTACCTTCAACTTCACTATCTCTTTACCTAGATTCTAACACAAGGGTCAATTAGCTTAGTAAAGCCAAGGGACCATTCTGTAATATATGTTGGTCAGGATGTTTGCTTATGTTATGGTATTCTTTGGGGACCAGAAGGGTGTTGGAATCACCTGAATTATTGGCGTCTTTCTGGTTGTGGTATCTCCAAAAGTATTCTTTTAAGGATTGGCTTAGTCACCTGCTACTGTGTGCTTCAACAACCTTCCTTCTTGAAACAATTTTGCTTACTTATTAAACAATTATGTGAAGACCTTGTAACTTGTTCACTGCTGCCGATCTGATCAACTCCTTCATTTGACGACAAAATCTAACCTCCTGGATTTGAAATATTATTGCAGTGGTTTAACTATGAATAACGTTCTAAAGACATAAAAGAAACTCTATTCCAGAGTTTCTCGTTAGTGTCAAATATAATAATGCATGGACTGTTCCATTGCTTTCCTTATTCTCTCTTCTCATTCGCCAAGAGTAACTACAAATAAAACTAAACATCAAGGCTTTCTGTTTCTTTTTGTTTGTTGCATTTTTTATTTCATTTCTCATAGAACAAAGTAGAATTGTTGATCTTTTGTGAGTTGGGTGAATCATGATGCTGAACTAGTGATTTCTTTGTGTGTTTCATTGTAGGCGCAATATGTTAGAGAGGAAACTTGCTGACGCTGAGGTCACTGAAGAAGAGCAAAACAACATATTGAAGTACCTCGAGAAAAAGGAAACAGAATATATGCGCATTCAGAGGCATAAAATGGGGGCTGACGATTTTGAGCCATTGACTATGATAGGAAAGGGTGCTTTTGGAGAGGTTCTCTATCTGTCTTTCTCTCTTTATAGTTGTATAATTATTTACACACGCACAGAGGTGTGTCTACATTTGCACGGAAGAGCGAGTTGATTAGTTAATGCATGAATTTCATTTGTTGGAGTAGTCATGGAAGGACATCCCTTTTCCTGTTATGCCCCCTTTACTTTTTGGTGCGAAGCTGAAGGATTTCTGATCTGCATACATTGTTCTAGACATTTTCTGAATCCTCCTAATATGACCTTGAGTAATAAATCCAGATGTAGTATAGAGATCATATTCTGTGCACAATGTCAAGTGAAAATATATCCTCCTTTTGGAACTAATGAGACGTGATCATGTTGCATTTACTCAGTACTGATTCATATCTACCTCGTACTTCTTGTCTCCTTGAAAAGAGCAACATGCGGGAACAGGGATCTTTCTAGTGATAAGTTCATTTTTCATGTTATGTTCTGTATTCGTTCGATAAGTAGTTGAGATCTTTGCACTGGTCCAGGTTAGAGTTTGTCGGGAGAAGTCAAGTGGCCATGTATATGCCATGAAGAAGCTTAAGAAGTCAGAAATGCTTCGAAGGGGCCAGGTAAAATCAAGATTTCTATAATCTTAAAATATTTAAACTTATATCTTCAATCACCTAAGGTGCTTGTTCTGTCCTACTATTTCTCGGTCTGTATGTCTAGGTTGAACATGTCAAAGCAGAAAGAAATCTACTAGCAGAAGTTGACAGCAATTGCATTGTCAAGCTTTATTGTTCTTTCCAAGATGAAGAGTATCTATATCTTATAATGGAATATCTCCCCGGTGGAGATATGATGACGCTGCTGATGCGTAAAGACACATTAACAGAAGATGAAGCCAGGTTTTACGTCGGGGAAACAGTACTTGCAATTGAATCTATCCACAAACATAACTATATCCATAGGTCCGTTTAATCTCTTCTAATTTGACGGGAATCTTTTAGGTTCTTATCATACTAGATTAGTTTCTTTTCTGATTTAGTTTATCTATCGTTTTGCAGAGATATTAAGCCTGATAACTTGCTTCTTGATAGACATGGACATATGAAGTTGTCAGATTTTGGATTATGTAAACCATTGGATTGTAGTAGCATTCAGGAAAAGGATTTTTCTGTAGGAAAGAGCTACAGTGGAGCTCTTCAAAGTGATGGGCGCCCTGCAGCACCAAAGCGCACCCAACAGGAGCAGTTGCAACACTGGCAGAGGAACAGGAGAATGCTTGTAAGCTTCCCACCATTACATGATTGTACTATACCATCTTTGATTCCTTAAATCATATTTACTGCCTTAGTGTGAGCCTTTTGACCATCTGTCGTGATTTATTAATCATAATATATGGTGATCTAAAGATAACTTGTTTCAAAGATTTTACACGTAGAATGTAACAAGTATCAATAGATTTGTCTGGAATTATCTATACAGGGTCTGTAGCAATACCTCACACTTAAATTCTGATATTCAATCCTCTACCCCTTGAGGTTGCTTTTAAGGTCTGACAATCGTAATTCTGCTCTATATTACAATGTAGGCATACTCAACTGTTGGGACGCCTGATTATATCGCTCCAGAGGTTCTGCTTAAGAAAGGATATGGAATGGAGTGTGATTGGTAAGTGGCTGTGCTTTTTGACATTGTTTTTTCATCTGGCCAAGTTTTTTAATTTGATTGAGATTGTATAAGTAATTTTTCCATGCTCTAGGTGGTCTCTTGGAGCTATAATGTATGAGATGCTTGTGGGGTATCCACCATTCTATTCAGATGAACCCATGTCTACATGCAGAAAGGTAATAATATGGCTCTTTTGTACTGTGGTATTCTCTTGCACACTTGTTTTGTTCAGCTTTCTTAATCATTGAATTGGTCATGAATTATCACGTCCTAATTCCAAGTTTTATAACTAAAAGTAAATCAGTTTCTAAAATATTCATAGACATGACTAATTCTTTCTAGCGATAGACTCCACGTTAAGTTGAGTAGGTAAAGAGCGTTAAGATGGAGGCGTACTGTAACTTGCATAATGTTCAAATTATAACTTGTTCAAACAAGATGAAACTGTATATACTAAGTAGACAATATGGAAAGGGATGCTTTGATGACTCTTTTGTGGGCGCGCAGCCTAACTTTTCTCTTGTGGGATTGCTCTTTGTTTCTATAGAGGACAAGGAAAAATACATGCGTTCTGTAGTTAATGCTAGACATTCATATGAATCCATATTTTAATTATTCGTAATAATTAAGAGGAGACATTTTCTCCATTTTTGTTATAGCTATTGCAGCCGCTGAAGCAGCTATTGGACCGGCTATTGTTTCGTCAATTTATCGTAACAGAAAATCAACTCGTATTAACCAATCCAATTTGTTGAATGGTTTTCATTTTTGTTTTGGTGCAGATAGTGAACTGGAGAACTCATTTAAAATTTCCAGAAGAGGCAAAATTATCAGCAGAAGCCAAGGATCTTATCTGCAAACTCTTGTGTAATGTAGAGCAAAGGCTTGGAACAAGAGGGGCTGATGAAATTAAGGTGTTTTCTGATGTGTCTAATTGGATTTCTTTTCCAAGTGTTTCTTAGTTATTGCCGCACTGTAATATCTTTACCTTTGCAGGCACATCCGTGGTTTAAAGGCACTGAATGGGATAAGCTGTATCAAATGAAAGCTGCATTCATTCCAGAAGTTAACGATGAACTGGATACTCAAAATTTTGAAAAGTTTGAAGAGGTTATTACCTTGTTCAGTTACCCCTATGTCTGGAGTTACTCTTTTGGTAGTGTTTTTACCTGTTTCCTGTGGTGTTTTTGCAGGCTGACAATCAAGTCGCATCATCGGCAAAATCAGGTCCCTGGAGAAAGGTAGGTACACATTACTGCTTGCCGTATCATGCTACCGATTTATTTTGGTTGTTTAAAATTATTGAAATCCTTGTCTGTGTTCACATAGAAACTTCCCTGTCACTCGTTCGAGCAATTTCATTATGTGATATGGAAGAGAGTATTAATTTTAACTTGGGAGTTAATAATAGTGGCTATAGTAACTTTTTGAGGTAAAGGCTATAACACAATATGAAGAGTGTGTATTCCAAGAGCATTAATGGCCTAGTAGACTGCAAATGCATGAAATCAACTACATTTACTCATATATTCCAATTTCCAAGTCTATTTAGTTGCAATAAGGATAATAATTTATTTTTTGACTAAAATCCCAAAAAGAGAGGATAGAAAAGGATTGTTCTAATCTTGCTGAACTAGCACGGGAATTTGGTACCAAAAGTAACAGGTTCCGAATGTCAGATACATTGGCATTGTTAAATAAATGGGTCAATTGCGTTTTGCCCCTTAACGTTTGGGGTGTTTTGCGAAGTGCCCCCTAACGTTTCAAAAAGAGCACTTTGCCCCCTAACGTTTGTAAAGTTGCCCCCTGAGTCCTTGATCTACCGTTCATTTTTGCCACGTGGCTATCTTTTCCACGGTAGATCAAGGACTCAGGGGGCAACTTTACAAACGTTAGGGGGCAAAATGCTCTTTTTGAAACGTTAGAGGGCACTTTGCAAAACACCCCAAACGATAGGGGGGTGATCGCAATTGACCCTAAATAAATCAATATAATGGAGGGTCTCTTTCTCTTTGACTAGAAAATTGTGCAACACGATTGGCTAAAATTGCGGAATTTCTCATCAAATTTAGTTTTGATTCATGAAGCATACCTTCTGCTGCTTTGTAGGGTCTAATGATGCCATCAAATCTGATTGTTTTTCTCCTTTATGGTTCAGATGCTTTCATCAAAGGATGTCAACTTCATGGGTTACACCTACAAGAACTTTGAAATTGTGAATGATCACGAAGTCCCAGGAATAAGTATGATTTTTTTCTCTTTCAAAAGTGATTTAACTGCAACCTTTATGTCAATGAATTTAATGTGGAGAATGTTAGTATCATTTTTCTTTTACTTGCATTTTTTTTTTCTGTTGAAGTTTGTTTGACCAGTTTTAAATGGCTTTCCTTTTCCTGCAGCTGAACTGAAGAAGAAGAACACGAGACCTAAAAGACCTACTGTGAAGTCCCTCTTTAGTAATATTCTTTCTCCATCTATGCTAGCTTTTCACATATTTTCTTATATGTTCTTAGCACATTTGAAGGATGGCTTATGATGATAACTCCATATGTTTGGTCAATCCTTAACAACTTACCCTCATGTCAGTTTTATGTATGTTGCCTGACAGGCGCCTTTTTTTTGGGGGTGGGGGTGGGTTTCTGCATTTCATATCTTGATGTGTTATTTTCTTCATAAGTGTCCTCATCATCGTAGCCGACATAACATAATGTTATGAGTGTCTTGTTTCTTGCTTGTGGTACTAATGCACAAGAGGTGTTTCCGTAATTTTTCTCAAGTGTGAGATTCATCATGAGACTCAATAACTGAAACTTGAAAAACAAAAGGTATGAATTTCTTTCTTACATTCCTGTATTACATGCAACAGATGAGGAATCGAACTCGGCACCCGTACAACCTGGGCAAGGAAGTTTTCTCAATCTACTGCCTCCGACATTAGAAATCTCAAAACCAGGCGAATCATGAAACGATAGCATCCAACGACTATAGTAAAGCATTCTGAATGAGGCTTAAGTTCTTCTGAAGTGAATAGGGTTTTTTTGGGCTGTTTCCACCCGGATGTCCTTAAACTGTAAGTATCCGCGGTGAAAGCAGTTTTTCCAAGTATAATTATGTAACTCTGATATGTGTTTTGTGTAAATTACACACCGGTTGTACATATATCTCATTTTTTTCCTTTTTGTCATAGTTGATGTGTAATTCTTTTATCGTTGTGAAAGTTGTAGAGACTAATTCATTGCTCATGTAATTGCCTTTTGTCTATACTTGAATTAATTTAAAACAGATAAGTTTTGAGCTTTGGAGATATTGTCTAAAATTCTGGGTTTTTGACTCTTTTCCCATGTCTATCTTTTCAGGAAATTCTTTTTTTATGCAGCTATTGTATCTTACTTGATATACAAATATTAGACTGAAAATATACTGTCGGAATAGAGTCAAAGGCAAAAACATGATCCATCTTCTCGGAATCACGGCGTTCGATAGCTGAGATGATCTGAGGTGTGCATATACTGAATAAATTATTTTACAGAATCATCACCTCAGACTTCTTTGTGGGATTAATAATCAATAGCTCTTGATGTCTGATTAAATTACATCTTTTAATAATAAAAGTACGAAAATAGGAACTGAGAGTCCATCGTCTTATAGAAAGATAATAACATCATTTAATTTCATGCAATTTAGTTGTCTATTAGACCACTGTCGAATTCAAAATAGAATACAAGCGTGGTCCAAGAAATGGAGCCAGCGGATGATAATCTTCTAATAACTTTACAAATTTTTATGTTTACATGTACATTGTTTCTAATGTATGAATGTGACCTAAAGATTGTAAAACCACGAAAATTAATAAAGATGTCAGTTTTATCAAACAGCTACCTTAACAAGTAGTACCGTTATTACTTTTAGGAATTTTAATATATATATCTTTGTCACATATAATTAGTCACCGAGTAACTTTTTATTTTCAAGACTCAAGAGCCAATAGCAATTAAAAATTTTCAACAAAAAAAAAAATTTAAAATTTATTTTAGTCACCAGAGAGTACTCCGAATTATAGCCCATTACAACCATGCGCTTGGTTATATCACTGGATTATTGTTGATAGTGGACTCTTTAATGGGCCTTCCTTGAAAAAAACACGAAAAGAATTATTAAGATAAACTAAATAGTAAAAAACCACGTATAAGTTTTAACTTTTAATAAAGATAAAAAGCAAAAACAGAAGCCTACAAAATGGATTTGCTCTCATTGAGAGTTGAACTCAAGACCTCCCGCTTACTAAACGGGTGCTCTAACCAACTGAGCTATGAGAGCTGTTACAATATGGTCGTTTTATATGATTTAATTCTATCAAAGTGAAATATGTTGATAATAATAATGGTTACATGAGCGAGTAAAATTCGCATCAATTAACTATATGAAGTTTTCTATATGCTGTTTTTCTACATTTTATTTAATTTGAGTAACACATTTCCAATTAGGGTTATCCAAATATTTGAACATAAGTTGAGATTTTTCAGCACACCCCAATCTTTTCACTATTTAACACAACTAAAAGATAAAATCATTCCACTTATAATAATAGAAATATCAAAATCTATTTGACTAGGCAACACGTGCATTAATATGATTTTTCCTTTCACATGGGAGACAATTTTTGTCTATTTTAGAGCCGACTCTGATACCCAAAAGTGTCAAAAAAACTGAGTTAGGACTGTAAAAGATTTTTCACGTTTGGGTTCGTTCAAATTTAATAGCATTAGCAGCATATCCTCATTTCTCATTCCCTTTTGTTCATCTTCACTCTCTCCTCTTTTCTCACACTACATAACATATTCTCTCTCTCTCTCTCTTCTTATAGCCATGAAAAGCAAAATCTTGTTTTTCTTTTTGCTGTAGCAGATTTTTGTCTTTTTCTATCTGGATATGTAAAACAAATTACTTGGGGTTTCTTGTATTTTTTAGTTTAAGCTTTATAACCATTGAATAATCAGAACCCACAATTTCTTCAAATTTGTCCCATTTAGTGTGTGTGCTTTTAGATTTATGTGGCATTTTTAATAGGGGATATTTTCTACTGGGGGCTTGGCTTTATTTGGTCTTCCACTGGGAAAGATTTAACCTTTTTCACTTTTTGTTGGTGGGTTTTTGTTTGTAATTGTGTTATCATTAGTTTGAATCGGATCTCAAGGGTGAAGCTGCAAATTTCAGGTTTTGGTTGTAGATTAAAGAGTGTGAAATGTTTTAGATTAAAGGGTGTGTTTCAAAATCAAGAAAGATTAGTTCTTTTTAAAGTTTGAATCGAAGTTTGGGAAATAAAAATGGATCAAATAGTTGGAGGCAAGTTTAAGTTGGGGAGAAAGATTGGCAGTGGATCCTTTGGGGAGCTTTATTTGGGTATCTTTCTTTTTCTCTGTCTTGTTCAGCTGCTGGTTTAGTTTCATTTGAAGTTTTGACATTTCGCTGTTATCTCAAGAGTTGCTTATGTTTTTTGTACCATTTTGATTCATCAGGTGTTAATGTACAAACAGGAGAAGAAGTTGCTGTGAAGCTGGTAAATGTTTCTTCTTTTTTTTTTGGGTGAAAAAAGGAATCATAAAATACGAGTATTTAACTGTTGAGGATGATGAATAATGTGAATTATGCAGTTTATCTTGATTTCTGTAGTTTCATGGGATGAATGATCAATGTATATTCTTCCTTTCACCTAATGAAGTTATATTGCATTTTTAGGTGTTTAGTTACTGAAAACGACAGTTCTTGCTTGTTCTCAACTTTTCGTGATGTATCTAGTCAAATTCTTCCTGTCATCTTATACTAGTTGATTTATTCTTGAGCTTTTACTATTTTGGTCTTTGAAGCATAATATTTCTTGTTGTTTCTTTTTACTAGGAATCTGTTAAAACGAGGCATCCTCAGCTTCATTATGAATCGAAGTTGTACATGCTTCTTCAGGGAGGAAGTGAGTATAATCTTTTGAGAAGTTTCTTAATTCATATTTGATTATGCGGCTTCAAAGCAAATCACAACTGATGTTCGTGTTTTCTGTATGAAGCTGGGATTCCCCACCTCAAGTGGTTTGGAGTTGAAGGCGAGTATAATGCGATGGCCATTGATCTTCTTGGCCCAAGCTTGGAAGATTTGTTTAACTATTGTAATAGGAAGTTATCTTTGAAAACAGTTCTAATGCTAGCTGATCAATTAGTAAGTGTGCCTCTATTGTAAAAGATTCTTTGGATGGTTGTAAATTATGATTGTGTTACTTATTTCCATTTTCATTATACAGATTAATAGAGTCGAATACATGCACTCTAGAGGTTTTCTTCACCGTGACATAAAGCCTGATAACTTTTTAATGGGTTTGGGACGCAAAGCTAATCAGGTATGTTTTTTTTTTTCTTTTTGAGAGGACCTCTATTGTTTTGATTTTCTATGCTGGTTATGTTTACTCGTCATATATTCTCTAAATTCCTGAGTCTGGATCACCACTTAAGTTTGTCTCAAGTAATCATGTGAGTAGTTTTAACACTGTTAAATTTGCTTATATAGGTGTTAAATCCAGACATGTGCATGTGTCGATTGTCTTACTTCGCTTTGAAGTTTTGCAAACTATGATGCATTGTCCATTCAGTAAGACTAGATATCTGCAGTTATGCTCGTGCATTGTCCATTCAATAAAGCTAGATATCTGCAGTTATGCTCGTAGATGATATTCTTTAGAGCACAAGCAAACCATAACTTATAAAGATGGGATACTTGGCTTTTCAGTTCTTTCATTTATTTAGTATACAACAACATATCACAGCCAACTTGTTTTAGTAATGTAACTGGATGTTGTTTGAAGTAAAGGTTTCTAATTTTAGTGGGATCAAAAGTGAAAATGAGGATTGCCCGTCTTGATGAAAGTAAGGCCTTAAAGTGAAGTTTAGATTTGAAAACAGAAAAGAAAAACTTAAGTTTTGATTTTTTTTGAGAGCAATTTGTTACCTACCCCAAGTACATTCCATGGGTTCATCTAGATAGTTCTTGTCTTCGATGTATGTGACTTTTATAAGGGTGTGAAATGTGAAATTTCAGCTTGAGTTTGTTTAATCTTGTACAAATCTGACCTTTTCCACTGCCCTTTTTTGTATCTCTAACAGGTCTATGCCATTGATTTTGGACTTGCAAAGAAGTACAGAGATCTGCAAACTCATAAACATATACCTTACAGGTGTTAATATTAGGTCAACATCCCTTGAAAGTGTCATTTTCTGTATAGTTACTTGGAAGTTTTTGTTGGATATAGCATGTTAATCCCCTTGTCATATTTCCGCTCAATTCATTTAGTAAATATTATGAGCTTAAGATCCCACCTTCTCTAAACTGCTGAATCACACTGCTACAGTTGACTCATTTTCCTGATATGAAAATATCCTTGACTGTTTTATTATTTTTGTAAACATTAGAGTATCATTTTGTCCCTTTTTCTCCTAATAATGTGGGTGGTGTGTTTCAGTTTGGGACTGTACTTTAGATTTTTCTATTTTGACTAAATAACTTTTGTGCGAGTTTCAGCCTGAGAGTTTAGTTTTCTATGAACTTCTTACCTACAAAAGTAAGAAGGACATGTTTTTATGAACAACAAAATGTGCAGTTTTTAATTAAGTCAGTATTTGGTTAAACTTGATTCCGATCAATGGTTTTCCACCCTTTAATATTTTATCAAAATATACTTTCTTCTCTGATCTTGGTGGGTACGGAGGTGTTTTACCCTTTAATATTCTTATCATAATTTCTTTCTTGCTTCTTACTCTTTTTTCAGGGAAAATAAAAATCTTACAGGCACAGCTCGTTATGCTAGTGTAAACACCCATCTCGGAGTTGGTGAGTCTTGGATCAGTTTTCTGTCTGAAAGTTGATCAGAATGAGTTTTCAAGAAGATTATTTTGTGGTTTATATAATTGTAAGTATTTTTTTTGATTTATTTTTGCAGAGCAAAGCAGAAGGGACGACTTAGAATCACTTGGCTATGTCCTTATGTATTTCCTCAGGGGAAGGTGGAGCACGAGATCTTTGTTTCAGACCTTCCTATCGATTTTCTTAGTCCTCATTAAAGACCTGCTGCCTTAACTTTTTTGTTTCTATTTTCAGCCTTCCATGGCAGGGGCTAAAAGCTGGGACAAAGAAGCAGAAATATGACAAAATCAGTGAGAAGAAGATGCTTACACCCGTAGAAGTACTGTAATTTGTATTTCTAGCAAACTTTTTATGACATTTATAATATTTCTATAGTTGTCCTGATCAGTCTGATTAACTTTTTTGGATCTCTCAGCTCTTTACTGCTCTATGTTTGCAGTTTCACATATACAGCATATTGGACTGAACTAACATTTTTACATCTTTTATTTGCAGGTGCTTTGTAAATCTTATCCCTCAGAGTTCACTTCATATTTTCATTATTGTCGATCATTGAGATTTGACGATAAGCCTGATTATTCATACTTGAAGAGACTTTTCCGAGATCTATTTCTCCGAGAAGGTAAATTTATTTTAGGTTTAGATACAATTGTTCTATAATTCTTGTTTTTTCTTTTCATGGTCATGTGATATATTCAGGTACGGATTTAAATCCATTTTACGAATTCCTGTTGATGGTTTTAATGATCGGTACAGGATATCAATTTGATTATGTGTTTGACTGGACAATGTTGAAGTATCCACATGTTGGCTCCAGTTCTAGATCACGGGTTAGAGCTTGATTATTTATAGTTGAAGCAATTTTGTATTGACATAATCTATGAATCTTACAAGGTTTTGTTTCTATCAGCAGCCAATAGGGAAAGTTCCTTTAAATCCTGGACCATCTGCAGAAAGAGTTGAAAAGCCAGCAGGTCTGCTTCAACTCATAAATATCTGGTCCTTTCTTTTTTCTGCATTGAAATAATACTAGTCTTGAATAACCAAGAAGTGGAATAGAACTTAATGTAAGCCTTGGTCATTGACAGGGGGTGAAGAGTTTTTATTTTTATTTTATTTTATTTTATTTTATTTTATATATAATATTAATATTACAAATCTTGAGGGTGACAAATAAACTTTGACTTTTGCAAGATTTTTATGTAGGGCATGTTTCTCTTGAATTATTTCAGGGAATTTGTATCATTTATTGAATTTGTTAGCTTTTTTTACGGCAGCATTTTTAATACGGTCTTAGTAAGGCTTCTGTATTTGACCACATTTCATATAAATTCAAAATCTCTAGATTTAGTCCTTTTTTTTGGATTGGACCCCGCCCCATGTAAAAAATGGTATCACCAAATCCAACGAAAATGATCCAAACGAGTTCTTTGTGGTAAATTGTAGTAGTTCAATTAATTAATGGGTGATGAATGGCCTGATGTTTGTCTTGTTTAGCGAGGCAAGGAGTAAGAGACAGATTATCTGGGGCAGTGGAGGCATTTGCTAGAAAAACCGGTTCTTTGCATGGAAATCACTCAAGACTCAGAGCTTCGGACAGTGTACCATCATCCAAAGACGTGGTGGGCAGTAGTTAATGGACTCTTTCTTGTATTATCCATACTTTACTGGAATCCCATATGTGTGAAATAATCGTTTCTACACCCCTTGAACTTTGGTCTTACTACAAAAACCCCACCTACGGTTTGAGTAGTGAGAGAGAGACGCCCTGAAGCTTTAAAACACTGAAAAAATCAGGGCCTATTTATAACGTTTTTCGAAACTTTATGCGATGTCTCTGTACTTATTCAAACTTCAAGGGAGTTATAATGTTCTTTCAAATTCTGAGGGGTGTTGCTCTAAAATATTTTCATAATTTGACCAAAGTTTTGGGGGTATAGATGTTATTAGACCTATAGTTCTTTACCACCTATTTGCAATTTTTGATGTCTTGTTTCTTGATTGTCTAGCATATGGATACTGAAAGAGGACAAGTGTCTCGGAGTGGTAGTACCTCCAAAAGGCCGGTTGTGCCAACCAGCCGCCCGAGCTCATCTGGAACCACGGAAAATCGTCATAGTCGGCTGGGGTCCGGCAGCGGTCGTCTTTCTATTAATCAGAGATTACAGCCGGGATTTGAGTCCAAATCATCTTCTTTTACCCGTACGGCTACCAGAGGTGTACGAGATGAAACTCTTCGAAGCTTTGAGCTTCTAACTATTGGCATGGGAAAAAGGAAACAATGAAACGGTTTTGTCTGAAGAGCATGACAGTTACTGTAAAACTTATCAGTCTTTGTGTTCTATCAGCGATTCAGCGGTATAGTACATGAGATCCCTCAGTGTGTTCCTCATTTATTCTCGATTCAGCACATGTCAGTTGTATACCCATGAAAGATGAATATACTGATTATGGGGGTGTTTGTACATTTGATACTGTTGTAGTTCAATAATGCAAGCAATTTGCTTTTCTTTGTGTTCAAAATGACTGGTGAACATGGAAAAGTTACCTGAGTCAGCTGGAATTTGTCTCAATTGTTGTAATTGATGGCTAAAGAAATTATTGAACTGAATGTGGTGTGCATTTTACTTGCAAATTTCATGATATTTTAGTTCATCACATATTTCTTCTTCTTTCAGTTTCTAATTTAGTGTTGCTGGCTCAAGGAATTTTCAGCCTGTGACATTTGATCTAATTACATGACTTTCCAGTTTCCACGAGGTTTGATTTACTATGGCAATACTCTTTAAGGTTTGCAAACATTACACTTATGTCAACTAATGGCTAATGAGACAGTTTGGAACTGATCTGTTAGTCCAGGTCCAAATAGGATCCACAATGTGGGATCTTAAATACATTCAACTTTCATTAGATTGAATTGAGTAGATGAATTCAGTTTTCTAATTATTATTTTTTTCCATTCTCATGAATTTATCCTAAGTCACATAATTAGCGTAACAAGGTTGCATTTGGATAGGAAAATAGTGACTTGAGTGCCGCTATGACGCGTTAAGGTGACTCGCATGTTAGTAAGTCGCGGGCTAAGAATATCTGATGCATGGCTTACAATTTACAAACATGTACGATGTGAACACATACTAAAGACGATACCTTAATCACCTAAAAGTGGAAACAAAATTATAAATAAAACATTTAATGTACTTAAATAACTTAAAAACACACACTAAACATAGTTTGACCGGGAGTACACGGTCACTTAAATCACCAAAAAATGTGCATTGGACTTAACTTAACAATAATATGCTCATTCACTTAAAAAGTGACAAAACCTAACTCAACAATAATATATACACTACACCAAAAAACACATTATACCTAAATCACATGAAAATATTATATACTAGAGCAACCGAAAACTAACACCACATCAAAAACACATGTTACACCTAAATCATTTATTCTAGACAAAAAACACGTCATACCTAAATCACCAAAAAGATACACTTTACACACGCTACACCTATAGATACACACTATAAATGTTAAACCATAAATAATTACAAAGAGACATCATGCCTCTAACAAACACTACACCTAAATCACCTAAAAATTAATTATATATCTAAATTACCTAATAAATAACTAATATACCTAAATCACCTAAAGAATAAATAAAATATCTAAATCGCCTAAAGCACACATTACACATTAAATACATATTACTTGCAATACACCTAAAATACTTACTACACTTAAATAACCTAAAAGACAATAATGTATATACCTAAATTGACAATTAATGAAACTCACACTATTTTTTAATGAATTCGGGTATAATCAATCCGCTGATCCGGACCCATATTGCTCCCCCTAAGTCAACCTTTGGAGACGCTTGCTTTTGATTTTGACTTTACATAAATCTTATGTAGATTTATCTTTAATTAAGAAGACGCGTGGTCATAAATATATTAACTTTTTTTTAGGTGTACGTGTAAAGGCATCTGTGATATGCTTTTATATTTTAATTGTTAATCCCGACGGCAATATTTTAATTAGATATAATGAAAAGTTAGTGGCTTTAAGTTATGATAAAATGTGACAACTATTAATTAATTAATTTTTTAAAAATGAGAAACAATTCTCTCTTGTTTCCCTTACCAACTCCATTATGAATTTCCCAATGATTCTGTAACTTGGACCATACAAACTGAAGTCTAATTTATAAGGATGACCTAGGTCGAAATAAGTCCAGTCATCTTCATCAACACGATCGATTAGGGTGATAGGTCGAGATAGTGGTAGGTCTAGGCGGATGCTCTAGCTGAAATGTAGTAGAATTATGCTTCTTCATAATATAAAATAGGAATTATTTATTTATTGGTATAAGATTATTTTAAATAGGAAGTATAAACTCTTGTCACTTTCTAAAATATGCCATTTGAACAATACATTTTAAATAGGAAGTATAAGCTCTTAACATTTTTTAAAATATGTGGAAAAATACAAATTTGACCAACAAAAAGATAATACTTTATTAATTAGATCCCAATTTAATATATTTAGTCATACAAAGTGATATGCTAATATGTCATTCTAACGATAATATGTTATTATTGCAATGCACGGTAATACTTCATCATAGTACTAAACAGTGTTGTTAAAGACGTCGAGTGCAAGTTCGAGGCAAACCGACAAAATTTGATATTTAAAAGGAAATAAGTGTGCTAATATAAAATTATAAAATAAATTTTAACTTACAATTTTATATAAGCAAAATGAATATATTTTATAGGCCTCCAATATATTATTCTAAATACTGTGAAACTAATTGATAACTAGAAGAATCAAAACGCAATGCATTGAATAAACATACAAATTTTGGTTTATATAACTTTTATTTATTTAATAGAAATATCAGATATCTTTCAAAATATTTATTGGTTATGTCAAGAATGAAAACGAGCGAGTTTTTAACAATACGGATAATATTGTAGTAACCTACATTTAAATATTAAAATTTAAAATCACGATGAATACTTTTTTAATATAATTAATCATGACAATACTTTGAAAATATGAAATTAATATATATATATATATAAATAACATCAGAAATATCATTTCTTTCCAGTTAATTTCATAATCCACGTATTTTTTACATTTTCCATTAAATATATAAAAATAATAATAACTCATGCTAGATACTTACGGTTCTAAGTCTTTTCACCAGCAAAAACTACGAACACATATAAGCCTGGCGATTGAGCTACCAGTGATGAACCACATCAACAATTGACGGCACAAATTTGTGCACTGCGACTTAATTTTCAGGTACATTTATGCTTAAGCTACATTTGAAACTCTGTTTTGCTGTTTACTGCTCAATTAACTACATACAGTGGAGAAACCCTAATCTGTTTCTCGTATTTTTTAATGTCTTTTGTGATGATTAATTCATTAAGACTGCTAATGGATAAGTGAGAGAGTAGTATGTTAACTATCTGATTTGATTCATTCTTTTTTGAGTTTTATCTGCCACCGTTTTGCCCTAAAATTTATTGTTGTTGCAACAATGGCCTCTGTTGATCCCTGCCCATATTCAGAGTTTTGATTCGGCAATTCACGGAGCAAAATAGACGCACGCCCCTCGATTTCATGTGAAATTGGTTGATGGTCAATGTTTTGGTGCACTTAATTTTTGATTGTTCAAATTTGCTTGAAAATATAATTGGGAAAAAAACAAATTAGTTCTTACAAGAGAAACTAAGGTTTGAGTTTCTTGATTGACGTGGAACGTGGAATTACTTGTGGCGCCAGATGCCACCGACAAATCGATCTAAGGGAAAAAATGAATAACAATAATTTGTTAAGATTTAGTTTGTTAACATATTTTTTTTATGTTAATGTTGTGTATTTTGAAGGGTGTCTAGTGTGCTATATTCACGCCTCTTGCCTCGTAACTATTTTTTATGCTCGCTTTTGGTTTTTTGTCACTTCTATTTTATATCTGGTGTTGGTGCCCAGCATCCAATTTTAGGTTAAGTGGATGGAATGCGGTAAAGATGATAAATTAATTTATATCGAAGATCTAGTGCAAGATTTGAATTTTGTGGCAAGTGTAATATCTTATAAGTTAACTTAATTAGATAACGTGTCATGTTAAATCTAACATTGCACCTGATTGAACTTTTGTTTTCAAATTTAAATGTTAGATGCATTCTTTGCTCGCGAAGAAAATAATATTGGTTGTAAAAGAAATATTTGGGTCTTTTAATATCTTTTTACACTAAGTGTACTAAGCTTGCGATTGCTTTACTAAATTCAGTAATTGCATCATAGTAGCTTTGTGCTCTGTCCTATGTCACTTGATTTAACTCATTTGGTGCAATGAGGCACCCCTTCACTGATAATTTAAAAAAAAAAAAACTCTTTATTCTCTTATCTTCCTATTTATTAAAACTGCAAATTGGTGGGAGTCATTAATTTCCGGATATGTCTGAAGCACAAGTAAGCATTTCCGGTGCTTTTACATTTATGTAACCTCAGTTGACCGTCGAAATTTGAAATTGAAGAAGATTTTGGTTTTAGGTAGAAAAAATTAGTTGCAATTAACTAAATTGGTTGACGTAATTATCATTTATGATTTATAATGAATGCGGAAGTATGGAGCACTTAATGTATTGGACGTGACACCTATCAGACGACCTTCAGTCTTTTCTATAAATTTGATATCTCTCGAGACGACTTCTATTTCTCATTAGGTCAATCCTGCCATTCCCGTTTCTCTTTGCATACTCGTATTCTTTTTCACCAAAAGGTTCCGGACTCATGTCTTTCTTTTCTAAGATTAAGAGAAGCTTGGATCTTCTTGCACTTTTCTACTACACATGTATGTGTGGTATATCTGGTAGTACATCAAACTCTTTGCACTTAACGCAGATTGCTTGTCGGGTGTGCCAAAGGGTTTTTACTGACAATGTCAGTCTGTGTCTGCACTTTGAGGAGTCTCACCGTGTCGAAGAAATACCAGATCTTAATCAGCCTGACGGGACTCTGGCCTCTTCACAAAGTGAGACTATGTTTACAGTAGACTTTTCGCTGAGTACTCATTCTTCTGTGAACACATCGAGTGTGTCTCGTCATGTAGATCTTCCAAACAACCTGACACCGTATTCTCATTCCGTTTCTTCAGATAACCCACCAAATCTGTCACGGGGAGATGTGAATCTCGTTGACAAACCTATGGTGAGCTCCACCCCAACTATAGGTGCGAACAGTCATGCTCGTGGTTTAGCAACAGTACTTCCTGTCCCATCAAATGAGGCTAATAGGGGACAACAAACCACTTTGGTTAACAAGAAACCTCAGGGTAGAAAGTCGGAATTCTCCTCTAAGGAAATGATCATCATAAGTGACGATGAGGAGGATGCAATTGACTTGACTTTGAGGCTTTAAAGGCCAAGAATGGATCATGTTAATGCTCATTGAAGCCTAGTTTGCATAAGATGGGTGTTTTCATGTATCGGAGTAAAAGTGGTGTTTGTATTCAATAGTTTATGGCTGTTTCATCTTTACTTTCTGTCTGCTTGATCTTGGGCCCTGGAATGCCAAATAAATGTTATCCTCTTTCTTGGTTTAGAGGAACTGCAATGAATAGTTATTATGATTAACTTTGTTGGTCTATACCTATGTTTTAGTTGGCGAAGGAGAGAATGAAGTGTCCCAAGTTTCGTCCGACCGTGACTCTGATTTTTTAAATTTTAAAGTATTGAAATAATGTTAAATGTTGATACTAAGCTAGAAGCTAAGAAAAGTTCTGTGAACAGCACATAAGAACAATAACAATCAATTTGTTTTCACTTTAGTCAAAAATAGTTTCGGAATTTGTTCTTAATTTATTACCACAACAACCAAACATTTAATTCTCATAAAACTTGTGGTAGGTTATTTGAACAGAATATTTACATTAGGTAGAAGTGTAGAAAATTCTTCACTCGTTTCAATGAGTATTTACTTAACGTTGAGAAGTTGAACGCGTTAAACTGGTATATCTGTACAATTTAACCATTCTGAACAGTTTTTTGGCATCATCTCGTCTGTGGCCATGATTGTCTTGGTGCAAATACTTTTACTTCTCACCCTTTCACTCCTTATGTTACCACGCATCTTGTAAATCATGCCAACTGAAAATGTGTCCCTCTTTTTATTGTGATACTGCTTAAAACCTCAATATTCAGAATCGTATAACAATGTCGGGTATGGCACTAAACTATAATTTTTTATTTTATTAGGAAAGTGATGCCACACAAAGATCATGTTCTTCTTACATCATATCCTGCTAACTTCAATTACGTAAAAGTAACTGTCCAATTTTCCTCTCATTTGAGTTACAGAGTGCAAGTACTGGACCTATGTGTTCATTGAATCCTTTATCTATTGGACTTCAATGGCAAGGGGTTAATTTATTGCTGGCCAATTTCTTGGCATGTATTCATGTTTTAAATATTGAAATTAGTAAGGGACCTCATATTTCAAAAGATGGGCCAAGAGAAGCCCAAAATAGTGTGCTACTTAGTCGTGACATGATTTGTTCGCCTTTGCTGCTGATTCAGAAAATGGATTCCTGTGTCTGAGCAAATTCCTTATGGCGCGAGACCTTTTCGCTCGGTATTTAAAGCAAACAAGCAATTGGGCATGTGACCAATTAAGACCAAAATGAATCTCCAATATTTAGTCCTTTGAGAAGTTGTGGGGATTCTTCGTCGTGTCAATGCCTAAAATTGTTTTACGAGCTAACCCTGAACATCATCAATTTTTCAATACAACTGTTTTCTTTTGCAGAACAGTTACCACTCAATTTTAATGAAAACATAGTGAGACGTTCCTTAATTCCTAGGCATGGAAATGATAACATGAAAATTAGTGCATGTCATACTTTTTGCAGTACTGGTGGCGTCAAGGCTTTTTGGTTTATCCATACTGCGAATGTACGAGCCCATTTTCTTGAACAACCACTTCTATGATTTAAAACATGTTTCGAGTCTCAAATGTATTTGAATGAATGTGAAACAACCATAAATGTAGAAATGTTGAAAGGATATGCATACATCTTGGACATAATGCAGTAATATGTGCCAGAACTCACTGGTGCTCCCTGGAAATATGTGGCAAGTACAATTTGTCTGATATTGGATAGATAATTGGAGGGTTTACACAATGCCTTGAGTATACCCGAGGGCTTTATTCTTGCTTGTTGGTATTTTTCTTTTGGTTGTATCAACATTGACAACAAGGCATCTACGTGAAAATACTAACTCTGCTATTTGCGGTCCTCATTTTCCTGATCAGTTCTGGTGTCAAAATTTCAACGCGGAAGAGCTGCTGAATACCAGCGGAGGGAGTGGAGTAATGATTCATAATTTTCATTGAAGCTGTGCCGTAACGGAAGGTAGTTTTGAGTGCCCTGAATCTCTGTGGCTTTTGCATATTTGAATCTTAATGTGCCGTATTACAAGATAACCTGTAATCTTTAATTGCATGTCGGCTATGATTACTTGGAATCACAGACGGTTATACAAATATATTGTGTTTGTTTATCCCATGCTGTCAGTACTTCGATGAAGAATTTTGCCAGCAGTTCTATTCAAACAAGTTTATTTGAGTTCTGATATTATTTTCTTTTTATTGTATAGCTTGTTATTTGAAGATTCAAGGATTTTGTAAGGCATATTTTGTCATTCTATTGAAAGCTCATGCACGGAATAGGATTAAGAGACTGCTAGGAGCTGCAGAAGAGTGTTCTAACGTCTGTTTATTCATTTTGCAGCCAGAATAGAGCCCAGCGGTTGTGAACCACAAGTTCGGAGGTTTAAACCTTCCAGAGCTTTTTTGAAGTCTAAATGAAGATGTGCTACTCAGCCAAAGCGAGTGGATGAGGAGAGTTCATGTGTTCAGCTCACGTGATTTTCATTTGGTTCATACAAAACTCTCCAATTAAATGAGCTTATATGTTTGATTGTTATTGTATTAATTTTACCAATGCAATTTCTTTTAGGAAGGCTACTGTTGATCTTTCCTATCTCGAAGATCATTCATTTGGTAATTCTGAACATACTCAATAGAATGAGTGGGGCAAGAACGCATTTAACTTGATGTGCTGCTCGGGACTCCATTGCAGAAAAGTATGTCATTGACCTCATTAATTAGTTAGGAATTCAAGCTTCAGGACCTGAATTCGACTTAAACTGAGTTCGACTACGAAGGCAAATTTAGACCTCAGTGTTCGATCTGAGAGGTTGTTCGAGCTCAACGTTCCACCTCACTAAAGTTCAGCCTAGCTGGAATTTGGTGCCTCGTTGCAGGTTAGGAGAACTAAAAGTTAATTCAGGGCCATCAACCAAGTCATAGCACATTAAGGTGGTTTTGTATTAGCTCATCTTTATCTTTTAGGATAGTATATATAATCCGCAAAATATAACTATGATTTTGTTCTTAATATAAATAGTCTCTTTATATGTAATCATTTTTAAGATCTTGACTTGGCAATGTCTCCAAACAATATTTTGACGAATTTCTATCGTATCGATTGGTGCGTACATCACACAAGTTGTACTGTAAATATATTCTTGTTACTCGGTTACATTTTTGCGATCTTATCTGGTATTGATTTTTTACGTACAGTCTATATATTGTTCTTATGTTCTATGACTATGGCTACAGTTATCACCTTTGTTGTTGCAAGCTTTACTTTGTAACAAATTAATAGGTTAACTTATTTTTCCAGAACATATCTCAATTCTCAAGTTTGTTGGATAAACAATAGTGCATGGCTTGAAGAACAATTGCCGTTTGGGCATCCAATGTTGTTTGTCGAATTTTTTATTGGTGATTATGAGCATGGTTCCCCGACCCTCAGACACCGTTTTTATTACTCTCACTAATCAACTATCCATACTTAATTACTCTCTCTCTCTCTCTCAATGTTTGTATTTGTATATTAAAGTTATTTATTTATCAAGTTTCTTGGTTCTTATTATAATACTCTCACTAAACTTTGGAGCTCGTTTTTCGAAACATGAACTTGCGAACTAAATTATGAAGATTGTTGAAATTTTCAACTTATAAATATTTCTTAACTAAAAAAGCATTATCTTGAACACTCCAAAAGTGTTTATTCAAACAAAAAAAAGGATTTTTAGCCTTTTCTTCAGGATTTTAAAAACACCACCTTGACGTAAATGCCCTTTTCCTCTGCTTATTAAAAGGTGTTTTGACAAAAAACAGTTTTTTCGGCCACATATATCTTTTTTCTTAACGCTGCACATTATCATATGAAAAAAAAATAAAATAAAGGCACATGTTATTATTAATTGACTATTAAAAATAACATTCACTACCTGCGCAAATTAGCACCAACTACCTCGGGGAGCCGCAACTGAGGGGCACATTTGTAAATTAAAATAGCCTTTTTGTTGTCTTTTTACAATTAATAGCCACACTCGCCGCAACTTTTCCGCTTCCAGACAAACAATTCCCCTTTTTACCCTTCAACCGACCGTTAAATTACTTTCCCTAATTTTCACATTTTTAGGATATTTATTATTTCCAACGTCTCTTTACTCCCCACACTATCACAGTATCCAAAGTCTCACTGACATATATACATACATATTCCTGTATCTATATTCTCGCTCTTCACACACATTACACTGTGCTTAATGTGAAATTGCAAGCATGATAGTTTGTAATTTATCCGTTAAATTAGCTAAATATTAGTTTCTCGCAGTATTCTGCAGTGAGATCTGAAGAATTAGCGTTTTTCAAGCTGATTGATTCGGCTCGAAGATGAAGCCGAACGCTCGGCTCAGCTCAGCTGTTTTTCAGCTCACTCCAACTCGAACTAGGTATTTTACACACAAGTGCATTTTTGATTTGAGTGTGAAGAGTTCATATTGTAGTGAATATATAAATGAAGCGATGACGTGGACTTATTTACGATTTTTTTGTCGGTTTATTGTTCGTGTATATGAGAATTCATCATGTGCGACTTTCGGTTGTCGTTTTTGTGGTTTAAATTTTATGTGTAGTTGAAAATGTTTGAAGTAATTTAAGCTGAGATTTTCGGTGTAATTACTGGTGGCAATGTGACTGTGGTGTAACTGTCAGGTGCGATTTGTTCGTCGTGGCGAATGGGAAGAAGGAGCGAATTGCTTCGGGATTGTTAACTCCGTTTCTCGCGCACTTAAAGACTGCTCAAGATCAAGTTGCCAAAGGTGGATATTCAATTGTGCTTGAACCGGAAACTGAAAGCGATGCAGCGTGGTTTACAAAAGCGACCGTGGAAAGGTTTGTAAGAAATGTAATGTTATAATTTGGTTATGGTGTGTAGAATTTACTTGTTCGCGTATTTCCTACACTACGAGTGAGTTAAGCATAGGTGTCATTGCCACCATGATGTCATGTTTGTGATACATATTTTTTTGAAGAGGGGGTAATGGAATGACTGCGATAATTAAGAATTAGAGCAAATAAATAACCATTGATTGATTCTTACGCGTGGTGAATCCTGCCATGGAAAAGGTATGTAGAACTTTGTGATGGGAGAAACGTACTGCTGTTTTAAGAGTGCAAACAAACAAATTTTCTTTTATACAGTTAGGGATTGGTTTATTATAGAATGTCAGAATAATTTTAAACTTGCATCACCTTATTGCAAGGATATAATAATGAGTGATTGTGCTGTATCTAATGCTTTACTATTCTATCTGACAGTTGAGCTCCTCTATTTTTCCTGTAATGTTGGAAGCTGGAGTTTGTGGATTATATTTTACGTGTATACCTAGCTGTCAATGCAGCCTTGTGCATTTGAAAATCTTTAATGCTAAAGACATGCCTCAGTGCCATAATTAGCGATGTGACTTGTCCCTATACAACCTTCTATTCAGTCACAATAGAACTGAGTTTTTTCTGTAAATATAAGCTTGCAACTGCTACTGTTTTTGACAGACTTTGAGTACAAATTACTCAATACTCTAATTTTCCAATTAATATTGCAATATCACTCTCAATAACCAAGGCGGTATGGAGTTATCAAATGCTAGCATACTAATTTGAGCGTCCCCAAATTATTCATCTAAATGCCCTCATACTGATTCGTATCATAGAAGATTAATAGATATGCTACTTTATGGATGTTCTTCAATCACAGAATTATGGTAACATATAATAAATTTTTATGTCTCTGCAATGATGGAACATTTTATCTCGTTACTAAAGTTATGTGTATGTAAGTACTAAAGCTAGCTCTTGCGAACAGGTTTGTTCGTTTTGTGAGCACTCCGGAGATCTTAGAACGTGTATACACTCTAGAAGCTGAGATCATACAGATTGAAGAGGCAATAACCATGCAGAGCAGCAGTGATATAGGGCAAAGCACTGTAAAATATGAATAAATCGATGATTTCTTTATCTGTTTGTCATTTTCAAGATTTTTCTTCTAAACTTTTATTTTGTCATCAGGTGGAAGACCATCTACGAAGAACTTCTACAGGCTGTGAAGGTATATGAAAAACAGTATTGGGTAATGTGCTTTGCATTTTAAAAGGAGAGGATGGTTGCACTAATATTCCTGATTTTGTACATCTACTATAATAATCTTGTTGGTTTCTTTAATGTCACACCATTCTGTTTTCATATCAATTTCAAGTTAGAAATGTAACCAGAAACTTTATAAGAACTGACAATTTCAGGTTCTACATTTTTCAATCACCATCTTTACATCTCTTTTCTCTAGTGCTGAATTTAGGTCCATTTGTTCTGTATTGCATAATTGTGTGCAAGTGTTACTTATATCTGCAACTGTTCAAGTCAGTAGTACTGCACTAATAACTAAAACTATGAACAGGTAACAAATCCGTGCCCTCTGCTGAGGAGGAGAAAGCAATTGTCCTCTACAAGGTGACTAGGCACTCAACAAGTTCTTTCTCCAATCAACTTATATGTATATTCATAGTCTTGAATTTTTCTGGCAGCCTGGGATGCAGCTGTCTGAAGCCAATGGGTCTTGCTCGCAGGAGGGAAATTCAAAGTACGTAGTGCAGGACCATCTTAGAATGTACCCTGCTATTCTGTGCTCTATAGGACATCACTTATATTGCATGTACTTGTCTTATTCTGTCAATTAAGCTTTAGATTTATGGAGTTTATAGACCATTTTAGCACGGGTCTTAGATTTGAACCCCAGACGCCAGAAGATTTCCATGTGCGAGTAATATAGTTTTGTGTGTCTCAGATGTTCTTTTATGGTGTTCTTCCTCCAGCCTGAAATAATTGATCAGACCAACTATTACCGGATTTCTGTTTGTGACTCATTCAAGCAAAGATTTAGACAAAAATAGTGGTTAGCCGTTTAGGCTACGTGGGGTTATTTAGTACTTCTGATTCATGTTAAATATCTTCTTAGGATAACTAAGGAACGAAGTACCCAAATATACATCCTTTCCTTGCAGATATAGCATGGGAAAGGAAAAGGCTCTGCCCCTTAGTTGTATATTTACTAAATGTTTTGGCTTTCTTTCTAGGTTTCATGAAAAAACCTTCTTATAACTCTTTTATAGTTGCTTGCGAACCTACTTGATCAACCAACAATATGCTAAAACAAAAGTTATATTACATCTTCGGGCCAGCTAACCCATACATGTGACATTTGCTTGACTGTTTCCAGAATTTTATTCTTGTTATGTTTTTAGGTCAACTAAATTGGTCTGTTAACATCCGGGAAAATCTACATCTGTGAACTGAAATCAGGAAAGATGAGGATTAACACACGAAATGTTAGGAAAAATTTAAGGACTATTCAGACAACCTTTGGTAGATGTAGTTTGAGGAGAAATTTGTGATTTTTTAGTGAGAGCGTTTAACATGGATTTTCTGAAAAACGGTTTAAATATGAGCTTAATATGTAAGTTGTCTTTTGCTCAATATGGATTACTATGACCTGTTTTAGACCATGAAACGAGATAAATAAATTTATATAATTAATTTAATTCTATTCTACTCTAATATTGAACCAGGGTTCAGCTAGTGAAAGTCCTCGAGACCCGTAAAATGGTTCTGCAAAAAGAACAAGGCATGGCATTTGCACGAGCGGTAGCAGCAGGTTTTGATATTGATCAGATTCAACCGCTTGTCTCTTTTGCTGAGTGCTTTGGAGCCATGCGTTTAATGTAAGCTCCTTGTATCTGCCCACTCCTTGATAAGTACGTAGACTTGGAATAGTTGGTGTTACGTCAGCTCTACTTTTAGGATTGTTCTTGTATCTGACTGTATCTATTCAAACAGGGAAGCATGCTCAAGGTTCCAGAGCCTGTGGAAGACTAAGCACGAAACTGGGCAATGGCTTGATATTGCAGCACCAGAAGGATTGTCCACACAATCAGACTTCTTTTCTATGAATTCATCTGGTGTTAGTCTCTCTGCTACATCACATAAACATGATGAATCTAACCATGAGCTGGCTTTAGGGGATAATGCGAAGTCATGCTCGCGAAATAATGCTGGTATGACAAGTGTTTCTGAGTTTTTTAGCGAAAGTTCCAGTGTTTCACAAAAAATATGGGTTCTATTCTGTTTTCCATAGTAAATATTCAACAAATCCTACATATTTAACCCGTATTGCTCCAGTGATGCCAATGTTTCATACGCTTTAGTTATGGTAGCACGCTGACAATGACTGTAGTTCAAGTTTATGATGTCTGAGTAGTCAACTAGGTGGAGGTTGTTTGGGGTATGTTTCTCACTCTGAGCTTCACAAGGTATCAATACGAGGATTACTTTTTGGGGATCCTCTTCTAATTATTGGCACCGTCCTGTGACTGAGGTTTGTGTTAGTTTATGATCAGATTCCCTATGAAGTGGGTGATGAAATGCCTCAATTGTTTATCTAGAAGTTTGTTTTCCTCATATCTTTCCTGATGTGTTGTAAATTGCCTTCAAGTTTCCTTTTATTTTATCAGTGATCGTTCATTCCCAAGTTTAACTCTAACATTTGCTCGAATCTTTACTTTGTGTGTGGTTGGATGAGATCTTACACGTCTAATATTTACAGCGGTAGATGACCAAGTTTCTATGTTTAATGTAGCTGTCTAACCTTTAATTCATATTGTTTTCACTGTGTTACTTGTATGGAAAAAATTCTTTCTGGTCAGGCAATGTACTGTTCTAGTATTGTATCACCTTTCAACCAACTACTAGTGTTTCAGTGAAAATTAATGATCTAACTGGAAGCCTTCACATTTATGTCCTGGCGGACTCATCAAATAATGATACAGATCATTCATATTGATTGTTTCAGTATATATGTCAATAATCTTCACAATTGAATATGCTTGGAGATATTTATTGCTGCAAGTATGTAGTACTATTCGAAGGTGCTAAGTAGAACAAGTTATTCGGTCTTTACAAGTGGTGATGCAGTAGTTATGAAATATTTGCTTTTCCCTTTAATTTCACATGAATTTGTGAATGTGTGGAAATGTATTTCTGTTTTTATCTGGAGATTGCCAAGCATTCATGCCTATGTATTTGGCCTTCATCAGATAATCCCGTCCAAAATGGTCATCAAGAATATAGTCAAGGACAGTTTCCTCACCTTGTATTTCCTCCGTGGGCTATGCATGCTCCGCCTGGTAGCCAACCAGTATTTCCAGCATATCCTGTGCAAGGAATGCCATATTATCAGGCTTACGCAGGTAATGGCCCTTTTTTCCAGCCATCTCATAACCCCATGGAGCATTACCCACCAAGTTCTGGGCAGCAGTCGGGACAAGACGGTAGATATAATAATAATGGGTCACAAACTGGGGAGATTGACAGGACAAGATCGCTGGATGACAAAGCTGCAGATGTTTCACTCTCTCGGAAATCGAGGAAAAGTGCCGGAGAATCTAACAAGAAGCAAGCGGGCACGGTTGTAATACAAAACATTAATTATATTACTTCTAAAGAGAAGAAATCTGGTAGTCAATCAGCCTCCAATTCGGATTCGGGATCTGATTTAGATAATGAAGATGCTGAGGCCGAAGGTCATGATATGATTCATGGCATTAGTAAGAGATCGGGAAATAGTAAAGGAAGCTATCTTAACAATAGCGCTGTCTCTAAATCTGATGATGGACACTGGCAGGCATTTCAAAATTGCTTACTGAGAGGAAATGACGAAGATTTTCATACTGGCAGTGAGAGCATGTTTGCAATGGAAAAGGGTGTTCATAATAAGATACAACTGAACACAGGAATTGATGATCCATTAGCACTTGGTTCTCGCCATACAGGTGATATACAAGACACAAGGACGGGCGATGTGCAAAGAATTGGTGCAAGTACATTCTGTCGACCAAGGGAATCAGGCGAAGCCACATTTTTATCAAGAGCAGATACCGACTTCACGGGAGCCAATAGTCAAAAAGATATTCAATTTGCAGAAACTAATGGAAGAAAGATATTACCTAGGACAGGTCATGAAGATTTTATGATTGGCGGTCAACAGCATGCAACATATATCAGGAATTCATCAGATCCACTAGCGGTGAATGGTTTTGAGCTTGCTACCAAGAAGATGGATAAAGATTCCTCACATGGAACTGCTGATGAAACTTTTTTTGTACCATATAGGTCATTGTCAATAGATCAAGCTGGAACAACTGATAGAACTGTTATTGATATAGATTCTGAGATTCCATCAGTGCATCAAAAGTTTGATTCTAAGGGCCGTAGGAATATAGTAAATTATGAGCCTGATGATTTAAGCTTGATGCCTGAACGGGGAGCAGAAAAGAGGTCGTCGGCTGGATATGACCTTGCTATCGAGTGTGAAATGCAGGTGCGAGGGTCACAGGAGAAAAGGGAGAAAGATCCTACTGATGTGAAGAGGTTAAGAAAATCAGACAAGGATCAGAAGTCAAAGAATCTTTCGGGCTCTTTTAGGAACCAGCAAACTGGTGGCCCTATTCGGAAGAATAAATCATCGAAAGTGACTCCTTCGGAAGATGCACGCGCCCGTGCTGAGAAGCTGCGATCCTATAAAGCTGATATGCAGAAGCTAAAGAAAGAGAAGGTACTATGTCAAAGTCTTGTCTACACCTGGTGTGGCGACACCCATGTCACATGGGCAGTGTAGTTCATGTATCATATTCTTGGTTATCAGCTAAAGTGAGATCATTATCGATCTCACTTTTGATGGTTTTGTTTGCTTACAATTTCTGTACTAGTACTTATATTCTAAAACTTTGTTGTCACAGGAAGAGGAGGAAGCAAAGCGCCTTGAAGCTTTGAAACTGGAGAGGCAAAGGAGAATTGCAGCTAAAAGTAGTTCAGCTACTGCAAAGCCAGCCACAGTCTCGCCTCAGACAAAGCAATTGCCTGCAAAACTTTCTCCTGCTAGTAAGAGAGGATCTAAGTTCAGTGATTCAGAGCCTGGGTCATCATCACCATTGCAGAGATCAAAGATAAAAACCTCACTTGGATCAAGCGAGCTGCTTAAGGCCTCTAAAGCTACTAAATTAAGTCTGAGTAGCAAAGTGGTAGGAAATAGGTTGACGGGATCCTCATCATCGTTGACTGGGACAAAAAGAGAAACCAATGGTTTTACACCTGATTCTAAGGCTTCCATGGCTCACATTAGAAGGTTATCAGAGCCCAAAATTATCAGCAGTCCTCCTGTCACTTCAATGAAGTCTCGAAGTGCTGAGGCGGTACCAAAGAGGAAGTTGTCTGAGGGACCTGAGAGGAACAAGATATCTGCTATCATAAACCTTGATAAAACTAAAGCTGCAACTTTACCTGAATTGAAGATCAAAGCACCTAAATCATATGTAAATGCAAGTGAGAAACAATCAGTAGTTAAGGATGGACAAAAGTTAAATGGAGTACAGCCTCCCACATCAGGTGAGAATGCTGAACTAAATGCGGGTAACTGCAATGCGGCATATCAGATGGATGCAGATGATACCCCGATTGTTGAGAAAACTGTTGTGATGCTTGAGTATGAGAAGCCTTCTCGTTCAACTTTGCACTCATCAGAAGCAAAGTCCGAGGGACGAGATCAACTTGATGATGATTGTGAGAAAGGAGGGAAAGCTGCCCCTTCCTCCAAAGAACGAATTGGTGGAGATCCCATGAATCATCAACTTGAAAAGCGATTGGATCCTAATGAGGTAGGATATGTAAAATCCAGTTTTTTCCTATGTTCATTGTGTAACGTAAGATTCTGTTTAATGTATATGTAGAAATATTCTAATCGAGATTTTGAAGGATAAAAACACAGGGCTAAATGAGAGAGACCTAGGAACATGCTAAGTCAATGCTAGTGGATGTCCAGTACATCTAGAAAAAAGTGTTGATTATCATACATAGGATATAATGGTCTCATAAAGTCTTTAATGGTGATATTAAGAGGTACGACCAAGTGTAATCTATCAAGCACACACTAGGGTGTAAATTGTAACTGCATCTGTTGACCGTTGACCCACAATCAAGTTTCTTATGGATTAAACTTTATGACTTGTCATTTTTACTCATTCCAACTAATGTTCTGACAAAATATCCTGCAGAACAAGGCGAAGGACCTTCCCAGCAATACCTCTGCTGACAGACCATATAGGGCCCCTTATGCTCGTGTTACTTTTTCGGAAGACCCTAGCACTGGTCAGTCGTATTATTCTAAAGCACCCATGGCAAGAACAGAACTGGTTCCAAGAGTTCAAGAAACTGTTGAAGTACATGTTCCTGACGTAAAAACCCTCAAGATAGATAAAGTTTCTGCAATTTCAGGGAAGACTCTTGTAAAAGAATCATCAAAAGGTCTGAAGCGACTTTTGAAGTTTGGAAAAAAGAATCCTTCATCATCAGTTGATCAAAGTGTTGATTCAGAATCTACAAGTGTGGATGGTACGGAGCACAATAATACTAGGAGCGCTGGTACAACCGAAGGTTACCATTTCTCTACTTACCGTTATACTTCCTAGAACTCCTCTATATACAAGTGATATGTGTAATCAAATCTTGTGCGTCTGCCAGGTAAGGCATTTAGCAAAGTTGCCTGCTAATGATTTAAAGTGAGGAAAGGTTATTACCTTCGTTTCCAATCATATATCAGGACAGTAAGAATGGTTAAGTCTTCTACCTTTGCTGCAATAAAAAAAACAATGGCCACCACTGCAGTGAGTACATATATTCTAGGAACTACCCAATAACTTTTTTTTTTTTCCTCGTAAAAGAAAGAAATATGTTATGTATGCTATAGAAGGCATAACATCAATTTTGAAAATTTGTTTTCTGTTTCTTAAAATGAGCTTGAAATATTTGCATGTTGTTCAACGATAAATAATCCAATGGGAATATAGACACATGCTGACAAAGATTTGTGCTCGCTAATCTTGGGATACCAGTGGGTTTTGTTGATAGCTTTTTTCCTCCTACAATTAAATGGGTCAACCTCTGATATTTCCCTTTTAAACTTTCTTTCAGTTAACATGTTGAAGAATCTCATCTCACAAGATGAAACATCTCATGCTGGTAACACTTCACAAAAAAGTAAGTATCAGCCACTAGTATGCTATGTTTATTAGTTACTTTTGACTACATAATCTTATGTAAAATACCTATTTTGCTACAGCATCTCGCCACTTCTCTTTATTTTCACCCTTTCGGAGCAAGACAAGTGAAAAGAAACAAGAATCATAGGTTTTCAAGATTTTGAGGTGAAAGTCATGTTTCTCGTGCGGCAGAAGGTGATTTACCACTCTATTTTGTTTTCTATTCCCATCGCCCTGCATCGGCAAAGTTGCATATTGAGTTATGCGTAGCTATTTGCTATTTCATGTTATGGATAGTGAAAAAAATGGTAATTGTATATTCTGAAACCAAGTATACGTCAAAATTAAGTAGTCAAATCTTAACGGTGTCGTTAAAATCTGCAATTACATCATTTTGAGCTATCTGCACTCTTTGAATCATTACATGCTCTCTTCTACTTGAAAGATGTCTTAAATTCTTGTTTGGGCTAATTGCAGCAAACCCCCTAAATTATGGGGGCATTTGTAATGTGCCCCCTTACGTATCGAGTTGTGCAATTTGACCCCTGAACTATTGATATCACCCGAAACTCACCAATTGTTTGAAAATCATGCACTAAACCCCCTTGTGTTGATATCACCCGAAACTCACCAATTGTTTGAAAATCATGCACTAAACCCCCTTGTGGTTTATTAATTATCTAAAGCCCCCCTTGCGGTTTATTAATTATCTTAAGCCCCCCTTGTGGTTTCATAAAACTCTCTCTGAAACCCCCATTGCGGTTTTATAAAAAGAAGATTTTGTGCAAAGTATTATGAAGAAGGTGGGTTTTAGAGAATTAACAAACCATAGGGGGGTTTTGTACAAGATTTCAAAACCATTGGGGATTTTTGGGGAGATATTAACCCAAAATGAATGGTTGCTCAATAGTTGAGGGGGCAAATTGCACAAAAATCAATAGGTTAGGGGGTGAAGTGCAAATGACCCCATAGGTTGGAGGCTTGCTGCAACTAGCCCTTCTTGTTTTCATGGAGTCACTTGTGATCACTTTGGCAATCATTGTTTGTAGATTAAATGTTATCTGCTCTGCTCTCTTATTCTGGTTTTGATCTCATGCTTCTCACCCATGCCTAATAGTGCATGTATTTCCATCTGTTTTCTTAGAAATGCACAACACTTTCCTTCTTTCAGCTAGCCAAAAAAGTTAATCTAATCCAATATGGAACATAAACTTTATATGTTTTTCACGCTACATTGGTAACACTAGATCATCAATAGGCAGAGCTAACACAACTCATAGGACAAAATTCATTACATCTGATGTGTAGCCAGACATTAACCATGATACTTGAGAAATTGCCTTAAAAGTCTAGTCAAAATTGTATGTAGACAATTACCATACATTGTACTAGTCAAACCGAATAATCAAGCAAGAGATGCTGCTCTTGCTCATTCTAGTTAGAGCCTCAATTGCTAAACATTCAGCAGCTTCCTGTGGGTTTTCTATGTGCCTTATCAGGTTCACAGCCTCTTGGTGCCTCATTACCTGCCAAAAGTATACCATTTTCCTTTTATTTTTTTACGCTAGAAATTATAGAACTGCACGAATTCACCTTATTTAAGAAAGAAACAATACCTCCCAAACTCCATTACTTGCCAAGATAACAAATTCAATTCCAGAATCTATTCTTTCCGTTCCAACAACCAACTCCGAGCTTTTAGAAATCTTTGTTCGAGTGCTGTGTTTACCATCTGTTTTCTGTCCTTTAGTCAGACCTGATACAGTACAAAACAATATCTGTGAATAATTTGCAAATATTTGGATTATAAAGCACGATATTAGCATGAAATAACAACACTTTTTAGTATTCAAGTACGCATGCCTTGAATTAGCCTAAGTGACCAATGCCTTGTAGTGGTCTGCTGCTTTTTCCTTGAAATTTGGTAAGCTTCACCATCTCTGCATATCACAGTTCTGTAGTCGCCCATATTTGCAACCACAAGCTTCTTGCCGTTGATCACCATAGCCATCGCTGAGCCAAACTCCCGATTTGCTTCTGATTTCTCCCCATCTATGAGCTTTGCTCTTGTGTTCAGGTGAGCCTTTTTCATAGCTTGCTTGCACTGCTTTCCCATCCTCGACTGCACATAACTCACATGTTTAGAAAAGTTCAAGAACTTGAGGATACTCGAGTTTTTACTATCCTAAATATTCGTAGGTTTGTAGCCAGTGGGATTCTTTATCTTGTGCTGCTTGTGTCATTTTTTCTCTACTGTTGAATTTATATGGATCTTTTTTTTAAAAACTTTCAAGCTCCCAAAATTTGGAGGTTCCGGGAGATTTCACTATGTACTGGTGGGTTTAATGAGTGTAATTTTTTTCCACTTTAGAAAATATAACGTGGATGTTTGTAACTAATGGAAGAGCAAAACTACTTATTTCTGATAAAAATAAATTGATCTTATAAACACAAAAGTACTTCTAGAAATTGAAAATAAATTGGGTTGTGAAAATACAGTCAAAGTGATCTAGAAGGGAAAAAATAATAAGAAATTAAACGCTATAAACTAATGTAGACTAAATACATCTGATTTTTTACCTCTTTAGGCATCTCGTCGAAGAAATGTGACTGGATGTACTTGGTAACACCCTCGCCAATCCCATCATCAAAAACTCCGAAGAACCACAATTCGCACTGTTGAATCTGTTCTCTTTGCACTACCACCGAATCAAAATCTCTCACACTACTACAAGTGTCCTCAAATTCTACTACATGGTATCCATGTGAAACGTGATTCATCCATGTATCTCTCTTTTCATTTTCTAAATTTCTTGCTTTTCTTCTTCTTCCTTTCCCGGTCAAAAATCTCCCTATCCTAAATCCCTGCTCAAATTTAGCACCAAAATAATTAAGTTAACGCATTGCAAAATAAGTACTAATTTTTAAGTTATTGGGTTAGAAATAATTAGGTCAAGTTAGATTTTGTGGTATCAAGATAAGCTATACTTTAAAAAAAAAGTCCTTGGAATAACGACCACTATCCTTAAGGTGCGCACTTGGTACCCCAAGGCTAAACGTTGTATTACACTAAGCAAACTATGGAGTGACAAACACAGATCTAGAAAACATGAATCCTCGTAAAAACCGAACAGGAGAAATCATTAGCATCCATTTATACACGGCATAAACATCTTCAAAGCTGTCAAATAAAATCCGTCCTATGTCCAACTATGACAGTTACAAGATCAAAAAAACATTTTTATGCTCGGATGATAAAGTTATACAATGTACGCTATTTAAAGAAGATTAACTGGTGACTAATAACCCTAGAATCACATACAATCTAATATATTTGATTCAAAAAAAGAAAAACTAGCGTATGCATATAAAAAACTGGATTCACATGTACCTTAAGCTTGAGACGAAGGTTCTTAAGCCCCATGATTCAGATTAACTGCGAAGGTTTTTGTAAAGGATTTTACTATTTTATAAACAATCTGATAAATAAAGTGGGAATTCTAAACAGAGGTTGAGATAGGGAGGGCGAGGGAGGGAGGGAAAGAAACAAAAAAATTAATATTCGGTTTTGGCATTTAAAATTGTAACATATTAGAGTTTAAAGTCAAGAGGAAGTCTGTGCCATTAATACTTTCCCTAATGCAACCTTCCATTTAGGTCATTTGTTATTACTTAACAAGTCTTTTTTTCCCTCGTTGTGTTTTCCTATTTATCTCCAGATTTTGCCTTTTTATAATTATTACATATTAGATTTTTACGAATTCTGGTCTCCAAATTATCATCATTTTTCAATCTATATATCACATCTAGAAACACATATCCCAGATTTTCTTCTTAAAAAGGAAAAAAAGAAAAAACAATTGTGTATGTTAGTGTGTTTCATAATTCAATGCTTATCGTAATAAAGTTGGAATTAAGATACCTAGTAAATAGGAATATTACTAGACGTTCATGGCAATTTTATATGTTCAAAACTTCTTTCTAAGAGACAAACTGAGGGCCTTTCATTGTTTCATCATATCTAAAACAAATTCGATAAATTGTCTCAAACCTAATTCTCACCTAAAACTAACCAAATCTAAATCAAAATGCATCCAAACAACTTTTGGTTTGGTGTCCAATAATAATTAACGCAAAGTTAATATCAAGAAAATCTTTGTTGGCTTTTGAAGTTTCATAGCCCGTGAAAGGTTTTAACTACAAATTGACGATTCTATACATAAAGTGCATTTAATAAATCATATTTAGTCAACCATGAGTATGTCTTTAAAGTTGACGAGTTGCCCTATAAAATAGCTTAATTCAAGCACGTACTCAAACTGTCGAACGTAAGAGGAATTAGCACAATATTGCAGCTATACTCCCGAGGTGTGGTGTAATTATAGAAACCTCCCTCAAGGTCTGAAATATTAGCCTCCTCGAAAAGTAAATACCAATTAAAACTTAAGATTGGATAGAATATGTTGATGTAATCGTGTTATATAATGAACTTTCAGATTTGTTTTTGGTCAATTAGTTTTTTCTTCTTCCATAAATAAGGATGTTTATGTCTGCACAAAGTTTAAATATTGGAGAATGGGAAATGTTGGCAACGGGAGAGATAAACCTGAATAATATCCAAGTTCCGCATATGTATTAAGTTTATTATTTTGGTTAAAATCTCCATGGAATTAAAACAATAGGAGAATAAATTAATCCAGTTATATTTCAGCTTTCACATTTGTTTGCTTTATTTATTAACGTTGTATCTCAACTTTTAAATTTTTTAATTTCATAAATTTTTAAAAAAGTAAAACTTAATATACAAAAAAACTAAAAACTAAAAATCAAAATACTACAATTTCCTATATTAGACACAACGCCGTTGATGACACATTAAAACAATAAATTTACATGAAATTTATCACGACACTATTAAATCACACACCGCCAAAGTGCAAAAACTATCACCATTAGCCTATATCATGAATTAGTAATGATGCTTAATTCATCATAACTAACATCAAATGAGGTCTTCAATTGAGGGCCTTTTAGTAATATCACACATCGTCATTTTCTCTTCGACATAAACCTCTGTAAAACCCTCTCCTCCATTACACTCTTCCTTCGATGCTCTGAGCTGCACAAAATGGCTCTTTCACGCTTCTTACGCTCAAAATCGAGCCTACCCATTTACAGAATAGGTCAAATCTACAAAACCCATTTCTTAAAATTCCCATTTAACTTCAACAACTATTCGAAATGATGAATCTTCTCCTGAGTATACTGATTCTTGATTATTCTTGCAGGGGTTTCAATGTCAAGAACAAGACGATTCTCTTCAATGTATGGTGAAAATGAGACGCGTACACAGTTGATGGAGGAGGCAAAGAGAGTTGAGCCACCTGCAAAGGAGTACGGTATTTCTTTTTATCTTTTTTTTTTAATTAGAAAAAAAATGGAGAAAATGCTGATTGTGATGCTCGATATTAGTTATCTTCCGTAGTTTGTAATATTATTTGTTCTAGTGTATCAAAAATCATGTTTTTATTGTTTTGTGAAAGTAAGCCGAAATATCATACAGGGCAGCATATAGGAGATTAGCTGATTGAGTGAGATTTTGAATTTGCGATTAAGTATCTTGTGGGTTATAGCCGTTCACGTGTATGGTGGAAAGGTAGTGGTGGCTTTTGAGTCTTATTTGTTGCTTTGCACGAGTCGATTTGGGTTTTTTGCATCGTATGATGTGGCAATGTAGCATGTTCTTGCAACAGATTGGAATAAAGGACATTACATGTTCAATCTTTTGTGTGTGCATTCACATTTGAAACTCTTTTTTTCTTTTTGCGGTGGACGAAAGTTCAGGTGTTAAAATATGTTTACTTTATTTGTTTTTCGTATTCATTTTATTTTTCTAAATTTTGACACTGCTGGGACAGAAGGGTTAAAGAGGAGGTTTTCTTTTATTTGTACTTTTGCGGAAATTTGTCTTCCTCAGTTATATATATTTTGAATTGTATTAATTCTTTTGAGAGCATGCCGCTGAATCTTTGCTGTTAGTCATTTAATGTGACATGTTTGTAAACAAAACCAGGTCTTTCTCTAATCCAATATCTTGCAGGAATGAAGTGGGAGGACCATGGCGCTCTCTGAAAAACATCCTTCATAATCTCAAAAATACGATGCTTAGACCAAATCATTCACAGAATGACCACAGTACTGATGCATCAACTGCTCCAGTGGCTCCTCCAGCTTCTACGGCTACTGCATCTCGTGATGTTCCAGTTCATGTAAACGCGGAACTTCAGGATTCTGAGCTTATACTCCAATCCCAAAATGCTGAAAAATCTCACGAGAAGGTGAATGGTGATAATGGAGCATCTGGTATAGCTAGACACTCTTCTTCTGCAGAGGTGGTGGAAGGAGCATCCTCGGAAGTTAATGAGAGACAATATCCTTTTCAATTTCCTAAAACTGAAGAGGCAGATGTTTTGGACATGAAGAGTGTTCCAATAGTTTTAGCATCTAGTGAGGAAAAATGTTGCGACGATGTGCTTGATTTGAACTATCCAGAGGTAAGCGAGCAAGGAAAGGGGTCTGATGAAGTATCTTCCAGCAGCTCTTTGGATTTGGATAGACGTCTTGCATCAAATCTTGAGAATTTATCTTCTTCCCATCCTCCAGGACTGGGTGAAGAATCTTCCATTGCAGTAAGTATTATTGCAAGTACACCAGGTTTAACTGTATCTGGAAAAGTGGAACGGAGGGCACTGAAGGAAGTAATGATGGCAATGCGTGGTAGCTCAGAGAAAGCTAAGCGATTAACAGATCTATTTAGGGAGAAAAGTTATGATGAAACAGAACATTTGGCTGGGAATGAGGAGGGAAAAAAACCTGAGGCATCACTATCCGACATGCTCTTGAATCTTCCAAAAGACGTGAATTTTCAGTCTGATCGTCTCTTGCCAAGTGAAGCTACCAGTGATTTACAGGATGATCATACTAGAATGCTTCCTTCCAATAAATTTGAAAATAATCCACAAGAATATGAAAAACTAAGTTGTGAAGGGGCTGAGATGTCTTCGCCATCCAATCCTACTAAAAAGCTACTTGATTTATATGATTCTAGTATGAAATCAGCTAATCACCAAGAAGCAGAGGAGTTCCCTGGGCAAAGGAGTCGCTTAGATACTTTCGAACACTCTGAGAACTCAAATACACCTTATACGGAAGAGAATAAAAGCGACATTATGGGTTTGATTGACTTTCTTAGACAGCAGGAGCATGTACCCTCTAATACAACTAGTGATTCTTGCAACAGTGATATTGTCCCAGATAGGTCCTCGAAAATGAATTCACGAAAATTTGTTAATGAAAACCTCACTTCGGATGACTACCCAACTGCAAACACTAGTCTTGAGGATGACAAAACAGTTGGTCTGGATTCGGAACCCATTGACCTTCCAAACCTGAAAACAAGTTTGAAGGTTTCAGTTTCCAGGAAGAGTAAGGATCGCAAGTCACTTCAAGCTGAAAAAGGATCGGAGGAAAACAAAGTATTGGTGAGGTTCTTGCGGGGTATTGTTACCAAGGCTCAAATAACCCAAGCATTATCTGCTTGTGGGAATATCTTGAAAGTTGAAATTGATGATGTTAGAGGGCCTTCAATGAAAGTTGCTTCTGTTTATTTTGAGGTCAGTGATCAGCTCCGTTCTATCAAATCATGCGAGTTCAATTTTTATGATGTTAGAATTGTTACCTAACTAGGGAGGATTAGTTAACAGAATATTTATGTGCCATAAAAGTATCCATTTAAACTTGTTTGACTTATGCGATTCATTTGTTTTGTTCCAGACCAGCGAAGCAGTTCAGAAAGCGCTCAAAACTATTCAATTTGTTAAAGGTGGATTTGTGATTGTGGAATCTGCTACGTCAAAGGAGAAGATGACCGAGAAAATCCAGATTCCGAGCTTGATAGGAGACCCCAATGTTCCCACTGCATTGGTGAAGAATCCCACCAGGACAGTAAAGATAGAAAATTTGACCAATTCGATAAGCTCGCATCATATTGATGAAATTCTAGCCCTCAGTGAGATCAATATATCCGGTTATTTCTTGGGTTCCTCGAGTTCTGTTGCTTATGTGGAATTTGAGGTAAAATATCTGTTGTTTTGACTTGCGCTGAGTAATAATTTGCTTGCTTAGATAAAATCTTGGGATGATACATCCATATGCTTTGAGGTGTCGTCTAATTTCGGAAACATCTTTTGAGGTTTAGATGATTACTGGGACAAGCCCAAAGCGTGAAAAGTCATGACAAATTTATCTTCTGAGGTAGTAATAAGGAGACATCCTATCTGTTCAAGGTTTTGGGGCGTCTCCGTGATTATCAAAGCCTCAAAGATGATGTATGTAATTAGACCAAACTTTAGAGTGTAAACGCAATTACCCTCCAAATAAACCTCAATTCTTTTTCCTGGCTCAAAATAGAATATCTGTATAAACTCCTTCCATCTGCTGTGTGTATAATGTAGATGCTAAAATTACCAGAAAGTTGTTTGCTTTAAGATAACCATAATTTGTGCTTAAGAATAAGTTATTCTAAGGTTTCTTTCAGCATGGATAGTTCATTTATAGTCTCTTATTATCCTTAATCAATCATTTAAAAGTTTCCACCTTTCTAGACGGAAACTGCCAAAGAGAAGGCTCTTGCAAAACACTCTATCAATGTATTGGGAAGGAATTTGGTGATGCTAAGAATTGATGCGCCAAGAACAACAGTTGTGAGAATTTCAAACGTCCAGACCTTTCCAATGACAAGTGTTTCTACAGTATGCCAATCATTGGGAGATGTGAGGAAGTGTACTTCAAGAAGTGCCGACGTTATAGACGTGGACTTTGTACTTGCCGAATGGCCAAATATGTTGAACATTCTAAACAGGTAACTGCACACACTAGATAGTAGTAACACATTCTGTTTGCAGAAATGTTATATTAGTATAAATTAGTATAATTTAGGACCCCGTCTGTGTTTCTCTTAGAAGACCTTAATTATCTTTTTTATCAACACCCCACTCAAAAAACAAAACAAGAAGATGAAGGAATAACATAAAACAGGCATCAAACACACATATCTTGTGCTTTAGACACATGTATCCGACTATTATGCTGATTATAGTCCCGGTTTTATGCAGACTGAATGGATCTGTTGTGGAAGGTAGGCAGATGAAAGCTGAGCCTGCTCCCGTCTTTCCTCCCGATGTACTGTTAGCTTTATGGGATCAACCAGAGGGGCGCAAGTATGTGAAAGCCACAATGCTGAACTTATTGCATAAACTTGGAAGCAAGGCTTACATTGTATCTGAAGTAGTTCATATGGTAGACGAGTTTGTCGATGAAATTTAATGCACGAGAAAAGGAAAGAACGGCAGCACAGCTACGGATCTTCTTCCTTGTATTCTTTTGAGATTCAAAACATTTTGTCATTTGCATTTTCCTGATGGAAAGATCCCATGGGAAGGCGATGAGTTATTTGGTTATGAGGCTAAGTTAGAATTTTTCAGGGGAGCTGTTTGTTTTTATGCAAGTATAAAATACAAGAACCGGTATATTTGAACTGTTGAAGCTTTGATCGTAATTAAGCTGTCAATATCGAGGATATATAAATTCTAATTTACGAAATTTTGGTACTTGCTGTGCTAAAAACATATGTAGTTAATGATCAGATCTATAATTTAGCTACTCTGTAACTAGCGGGAAAAAATGTGTGCTGTTTAAAATAATATTTCTTTTACCGGGCATATAAAATCAATAATATTCTGAAAATCAGTCAGGGTTTAGAGATTCTAACTTTTGATTTAGTTTTTAAAATAAAATTATTTAAAATTGAATTTAGTAGGCATAATTGCATACCCCTGGTTGCATGGTCACCCGTAATTAACATCTTCCATCTATAAAATTTAGAGCAAACCACCCCTTCTTTACTCTATTTTCTGTTTACTTAAAGTGGATATAAAAAAAGTTCCAACACATACATTCTTTTATAAAGCTTCATATGTACTTTTAAATATCTTTAAGAAATTTTTAGGATCTTAATAACTAAAACTCTAATCAAAGTATCGCTGTTATCCTTTTTAAATCAGATATTAGGAAGTATAATCATCAATACTTATAGTATTTAAAAACAAATAATATATCGGGTGGAAATCCCTAGATAATGGACCTCCAGTTATATATACCGCAGAAGCCGCGGGTATTTTGGAAATCAGTTTCAACGTGACAACGACGAATATCTCATTTCCATGCACGTTCACTTTTTCATCAGGAATAAAATAATAAAAACCAAAAAAGAAATAAAAATTCGCTTAATTAATCATCTTGAAATATTGTTACACACAATCTGTTTCAGATACATTATTTGCTCTGCAGATTCAACTCTTGTAGTTTTCACTCCCATCTTCTTGTACACAAATTAACACAGGTATCAAAATTTCTAATTTATTCATGCTCTTCGTGTCGTCGTGTTAATCAATACGGTTTCATTCCTTGAGCATGAATTGCAGTTTAATATGTTCATGGATTATATTTTTGATGCATGTGATTGTATTATGATTTTCATGATCTAATGAGCCCTTAAGAATTAACAGGTTTGTGAATTTATATGAAGGCCTGTTATACTCTTATGCCGATGCAGTTTTCTTGAAATTTGCAGAAGACATTTGACTCCGACATTAAGAATTTGGAATAAACATTGAATGGTATTTTGGAAACATTTTTGTTATCTTTCAAACCATGTTGAAAATGAGAGTGAAAAATAACTAGACATTCAAGTGATTCTGGTTTGTATTTGAGCAAAGATTAAGTATTTTTGGTGATGAACTCAGTTTTATATTTTGGTGTAGAGAACCCAAGAAAATGGCGGAAACAACGGCGTTTACTTCTTGTCTGGAAGGACTAAATCATGTGAAATCCGAACATGGGGATATGCTGACCAAGCCTTTCTTGGATGTCTGCAAACTTGTATTGCCTATTCTAGGTTTGTCATGAACAATCCTAGTTTCTTTCTTAATTAATAGAGACAGGCACTGTAACTGAAGTTAGTTCGTTCGAAAACTGAACTCGAGTTGTTCTGATTTCTGATGCTAGATAAATTTGGGGCTGCTATGACTGTGGTAAAAAGCGATATAAGTGGAAATATATCGGTATGTATGTCATTTGATCATATCTTCTTTTCAGTATGTACAAAAGCAGAACTGATATGAACTTTTAGTTATTTGTAACTAGCAGAGATTGGAAGCTAAGTACAATTCAAATACAACTAGATTCAACTACTTATACAGCTTGGTACAAGCTGAAGTTGAAACAAAAACTGCTAAATCATCTTCTAGCTGCACAAATGGACTTCTTTGGTTGACAAGGTACTTATTTCCATTTCCCGTTTTTCTATTCTACAACGCTTTTCGAGTGATTCTGTGCCAAGACATTTTAATCAGATCAATTAACATTTGCGTATGGTCCAGAAATTTTCACTGATGAGTTGAGGTTAAATTGTTGTATAATGCAATGCGATGATTTTGTCATGTGACAGAGCCATGGATTTCTTGGTTGAGCTGTTCCGGAATCTAGCAGAACATCAAGATTGGTCGATGTCCCAAGTTTGCAATGATTCATACGGCAAGACCCTCAAAAAGTGGCATGGCTGGCTTGCTAGTTCAAGTTTCTCGGTAATAAATGGATTCGATGTAATATCTTTTTAGGATAATGTCGTTTTTCATACTATAAAAGACCAGCCAACTTCACTCGCTTTTCTTATATCAAATTGTTCGTTGTGTATATGTAGATCTTTTGAGTGCATTATCTCTTAATCAACGGATATGCTTGCTTTTTCCTTGTTGAAGGTTGCTATAAAACTTGCACCAGATAGGAAGAAGTTCATGGAGGTGATAGGCACCGAGGGCGATATCTATGGTGATATGCAGAAGTTCTGCACAAATTTCTCACCAATCCTTGGCGAAATTCATAAGTTTCTCGTACGATCACATGCTCTATGTTCATGAAGATAAGACTATGTTTTGATCTTGAGTATTTAGCCAGAGAAAATATAGGAAACTGAAATTTCACAAATTATAGGAATTAAGGACTTGCAGTCTATTAGAAAGTTCTTTTCTAGACACTTAACCGAGGTTTAATTTGGGACGACAATGCTTTTTTATTTTTTTTTCCTTCACTGAGTTTAAGCAAGAATCATAATAAATTATTATGATTTTACAACACTGTTTGTTGCTTACTGATTTCATGTTTTTTGGATGCAGGGGAATGTTGGATTGGACAGTATGAAAGCTTCATGATGGAATTGGAACTTGGAAGTAGCTCTTAATATTACAACCTCTGTTCCAAGTTTCCGGTGCTTTTTGCTGTCATCTTTCATATTCTTGTTGAACTACATCAATGTATTCTAAATCCTTAATCTCAAAATTTTGTCATTTTAATTTTCCCAAATAAGTCATTTTGTTGTTGATTATATGCTTTAAAAATTTCTATATCATTCTATAAGACGAAGTAGGAAGTCATTTTGGACTATCATTCACGAGAACCACCTTCACATTTCAAAACATCTTTCCAAATGATACCTTTTGGTTTTCAATTAAAAGCTTGATAATTGTATATAAAAGCTTTATTTTGTATCTGAAAAGGATTTATTCAAGTTACACTATTTTTTGGCATTTTGATAAAATTTATAATATATCATATATGTTTCCATATTTTGCCCAAAGACTTGCATTTCAGACTTTTTCAACTACTGTAAGTAGTTTCTCAAAAAAAAAAAAAAAAAAGTAGCCATATGTAACACCTTCGTTTTTCTTAGAGATATTTTGCATAGATTCGATTTAGGTCCCAAAAGATGACGCGCTCAAGATAATTGGAAGCAAGAATTAGCGATGCAAACACCAAGTACATCAAAGCAACCGATCACAATTGGATTGGAGTTGTGCCCCTTTTTTGCCCCTCTCTGGAATCATAATTCATATATAAAAAATTAAATGAAGGAAGGATCAAAATATTTTAAGGTTTATTGCTCAATAAGTAAAAGCGAATTTGTAGCCACTTAGACAAGAGTCGCATTCACCAAGCTTTCCCAATTTTTTCAAAATCCAATTTTCCCGCCCATCACTGAAAACCTCAAAAATCAAATTAAAAGTACACTCTCTCATCATCTCACACACACACACACACTCGTAATACGACGAATCTCTCACTCTAATCTTCCCCTTACAATATGTCCACGTCATCAGTTCGCCGCACAAAAGAACGCCCCGGCGCCGGCGGCAAAATTGTCCCCGCCGCCGCCGGAAAAACCACCCCAGTTTCCGGTAGATCCATTTCAACTGGGAAGGAGAACCCAAGGCCCACTTCTAGGGTTCGGGCCGCCACCCAAAAGCCCAGTATTCAGCCCATTGCTAGAATCGACAAATCTGCTGCGGCGGCGGAGGATTCGCGATCCAGGAGGTCTTCTTCGTCTGTGCCCAGAGGTAGGAGCTCTAGCCCCTCTGAATTTACTAGGAATTTGTCCGATTTGAGGAAAAACGCATCTAGGGTTTCTGTGGGACCAGTGATGAAAAGGGCTAATAGTTGTAATTCGGGTCAGAAAACGACGGAAAAGTGCGGTTCTGAGAAAGTTCTTGCCAAGGGGGTGGAGAAAAATGGGAGAAATTGTGATGAAATTGAGGGGAGGTCTCAAGAAAACGAGATTGCTAAAATTAGGGTTGCGAAAGATGGTGATAGTGAGAAGAAAGGGAGGAATTTGAGGTCTGTTTCGGTGGAAAGACGGGATCTTGAGAAAAGGGTTGAGAAAGGATTGGAGAAAAACGGAAGAAACTTGGATGAGATGGAGGGAGGAAGTGTTCAAGAAAGTGGAAATAGTAAGGTTAGGATGGTGAAATGTAGAAACGAGAAAAAAGAAGGAGGTTCGAGCTTGGTTCCTACGAAACAATCGGAATTTGGGAACTTGACCGAGAAGTCTAGTTTGGAGCATGGTGCGAAAATTAGATTTTCGGATGAAGTAAAGCTGAGGTCTTCTGGGGTTGGAGTTGAGGTGGGATCTAGTTTAAGAGAGTTGAAAACGGGGAACAAAGTTAGTTCCTTTTCAAGAGAGAATAGTACGAACAAGTACCCCAGTAAGCTTCACGAAAAGCTTGCATTTCTAGAAGGCAAAGTGAAAAGGATAGCAACAGACATAAAGAGGACCAAAGAGATGTTGGATATGAATAATCCAGATGCTTCAAAGATCATATTGTCTGATATTCAAGAGAAGATTTCAGGGATTGAGAAGGCAATGGGTAGTGTTGTAGGAAATGATGGAGATACCAAAATGGGGTTAGCCAAAACTGCTGAAAATGTAGTCAAGGGAGAAGAGAAAGAAGTAACGGATGCCAAAAGTTTGGTTAAGGGATTGAATGTTGATGAACTGGAAGCAAGGTTTTTTCCTCATCACAAGTTGATCAGGGATAGGACTCTATCAAAGACGGTATGTGGAGGTTCTGGGGCACATGAACTAGAAGTTGTAGAATCCAGCAGTGCCCTGAATGTCGAAGAGAAGGTAAGTGATTGCAATGGTAATGTCATTGCTCTGGAAATCCTTGCTTCTCTGAAGAAGGAGGAAATAAAGGCCAGTGAGGAGTCTAGTGAAATCCAAGAACTGGATGATGTGATGACTTCTGTGGCAGAAAATTCTTCTCTGAATGTGTTGAATGGCAAAGGTAATATTGATGCTTTATTGATGGCTGATGAGAACCTCAATGAGTTTGATGATGAAGAGAGAGAACCAACTATGATATTTGAAGAGGAGATTGAAGAGAGTTGCACATATCAGTTGAATGATATTGGAAACAAGACCTCAACTGGAGGATGGTTTGTATCAGAAGGGGAGTCTGTTCTTCTTGCTCACAGTGATGGTTCTTGTTCTTTCTATGATATTGCTAACAGCGAGGTATATGATCTTTGTTCAATCTGATCTTTCTAATATCTTCCTTTTCATTTTGCATTCTGTTGCATAGGGTCTTGTCGCTTTAACTGAACCTACCAATTAATTGGGCTAATTGGTTTTCTTCTTGTTTTTAGGAGAAAGCTGAATACAAACCACCTGCTGAAGTTTTACCAAACATGTGGAGAGATTGTTGGATAATCCGTGCCCCAAATGCAGATGGGTGTTCTGGGAGATATGTCGTGGCAGCCTCTGCTGGAAATTCTGTGGACTCAGGCTTCTGCTCTTGGGATTTTTACACAAAGGAAGTACGAGCTTTCCATTTTGAGGATGAGAATTCCCAAGTAAGGACAGCTCTTGCTCCCTTATCAAACAACACTATGCACCGAAGAAACTCTCTCTCGACGTTTATGGCTACTGAAAACCGGCAATGGTGGTATAGACCCTGTGGACCTCTTATTGTATCAACTGGTAGTTCTCAGAGAATGGTGCAAATTTTCGACATTCGTGATGGAGATCAAGTAATGAAATGGGAGCTGCAGAGACCTGTGGTGACCATGGATTATGCAAGCCCTTTGCAGTGGAGAAACAGAGGAAAAGTTGTATTAGCAGAGACAGATGCTATTTCTCTTTGGGATGTCAGCTCTCTCAGTTCTCAGGCATTATTGTCGGTTTCTACTTCTGGTCGAAGAATTTCTGCTCTTCATGTCAATAACACCGACGCAGAGCTAGGTGGTGGTGTCAGGCAAAGGTAAAACACATTGAATTGGCCGTAATCGTCTTCAAATTATTTTAGTAACTGCTTTACTAGCTTCTTTTACTATCTTTTGTTTTGTTTTTTGTTTTTCTTTTGCATTTTTAGGGGACATTTAAAAGCAAGTAATGATTAAGTCTAAGTCAATTATCTAATTAGTGGAGCATTTGTGATGTCCTACTATAATCTCATTTTGGGCGGATCATATTATGGCCAGTCCATATTTGTAAGTCATACAAATGCTATAATAGTGCATGATGGCCAACGCAAGACCAATTAAGATTGGGATATTAGAGGCTTGCTACAAACTGATATTAAATATTTAACTTGCGATATTTCTGTTTGTTACCACAATAAGTATTTATCATTCTCGAAATCAAGTATTTGCCTTTTGTTTCCTATCTGCCCCTTTTGTAACCTTGTCCATTACATAGTAAAGGCCTAATATTTGCATCATTTCTGCAGAGTTAGTTCGTCAGAGGCAGAAGGAAATGACGGTGTGTTCTGTACTTCCGACTCTATAAACATTCTTGATTTTCGACACCCATCTGGAATAGGTCTTAAGATACCCAAAGTTGGGGTAAACGTGCAGTCAGCATTCTCCCGTGGGGATTCCATATATATTGGGTGCACCAGTTTACGTTCAACAGTGAAAAAGCATTCTTCTTCTCAAATCCAACAGTTCTCGTTGCGCAAACAGAGGCTTTTGAATACCTACGCATTGCCAGAATCAAACGCTCATGATCACTTCACAGCACTAACACAAGTTTGGGGAAATTCAAACTTTGTCATGGGAGTTTGCGGGCTTGGTTTATTCGTTTTTGATTCTTTAAAGGATGATGGCTTACCGTCTTTTGCTGGGGATTTAGGCAGCGTGGAAAATACAAAAGAAATTATTGGACCAGACGATATGTATTATCCCTCGTTTGATTACTCGGCTTCTAGAGTTCTCGTCATATCAAGAGATCGTCCTGCTCAATGGAGGTACTTATTATAGTTTGAGTTTGGATTATGTAATAACTTATTGCTGGTCCTGCTGAAGTTTGTAATGAGGTGTTGGATTTGTTTTGTTATTTATGGTATGAGATCTTATGAAGACAGTTCTGTTTGATGTTATAGTGTTATCTTTGTACTTTGAGGTTTTGAAGAACTAGTCTCTTGGTTTGAAATCAGGCAGAAGCAACGAATATGTGTAATGTTATAAACTTCTTGTTTGTTAAACATTTAGCTTTTTACCGCTGTGCGTTGTGTGAGAAGATATATTTTTTTGTGCAGTATTAAATGCTTATGAAAATAAGTTCTTAACTATTGAACTGCGGTTTTAAGTGTTCATATTATTTGCGTATATTCTTATGTCTTAAAAATAGCAAAAAACAGCACTAGCCCATTAAGTTTTGGTTTAAGATGCTTATCAATATGTTCGTACTATAGAATTTTTCTAAGTTCTTCAGCCAAAATTTGGGGACAATCCCCAAATTTCACATGAATTTTGAAAACATACGAAAATCTCGTGTGATATAATATACGATACAACGTATTATTTATGAAGATCTTAGACATAAAAACTGTGAAAGACTGTATTGTCAGCCTATTATTTACAAGGGCAAGATAGTAAATGTGCCTATAATCTAGATTCTTTCAAATGTAATTCGCGAACATACTAGTTCCGTGTGAATAACCCGTATTTCTCCTAATAAACTAAAATGCATTTGAATATGACCATGAATTCTCCTTTATGCATTATTGGATACAATGATATACATGTGTTAACTGTTAACAAACGTACCATTAGGAGCTAGAACTAGTGGACCAAAGAAACTTCTAAACTATTTTTTGCAATAAAAGGTCCTTCATCTATTTGGGAGGTCCCTAACCCTATACCAAAAACGGATCTATTTGAAAGGATATATATGGCTTTAACTTTAGCAACGTTTTAGATTATCGAACACACGATCGGTCTCTTACAACAAGGAAAAACATAAAACAATTTTAACTATTTAATTGTGTACCAGGGGATAATGATTTATATATTGAACAGCTAGACATTTTCTTTGGAATTTAAATTTTGTGGGAAATAATTAGATTTCGCTATTCTTTCACGTACTGCAACACTTTTAAGTTTATTCATAAATTGATAGTAAGATTCAAAATGAATTTTTCTTTTTTACCATCTCAAAGTCATGGTATTTTCGAATATCCACTTCAATTTTGCAAAATCGACAAGACTTGGAAGAATCGAAATCCAAAATATTTCAACATAAATACGTGTAGGAAAAAAAGTAATATGAGTGATTAGGTGTTGGAAAACGACAACCTATGTGCAAATTAAAGTTAAATAAAGAAAATCTGGTTGCACAAACTCACTTAAGTTTGAGATAAGATTGTTACTATTTGATGTTTAAATCAACATACTTAATGCAACAAAGTATCTTTTGTTCCCACTTTGTGTTATATAAACGTTCACGTTTCCTGCAATAAGATTAATAACACATATCATTATCATAACTACGTGAGACATAAAATGAGATACAAAATGAAACAAAAAATGGAGCTAATCAAACACTACATGCAAAGTAATTGACATAACACGACTCATAATCGACCTTTTGTAATTATTACAAATTAGGTAAAAAGAAAGGTTTAAAAATTGTACGCGTTTGATTGTCGCTGCTAAGTAACCTAATAAGCGAAATAGCATATCGCAAATTACATCTATATTAATGGATTTAGATAAATTAATAACTTTGGATTGACATTACCACCTCCACTTCTGCTTAGATCTTTTTAATTAACTTCAAAAGCCAATTATTTTCATTAGTTATGCTATGGCGGCTATCTAACTTTTGACAATAGTGCATTAATTCAATTAAATAGAAGTACATAAAATCTCAGTTAATTGTTAATCACAAATGTACAGCTCTTGCATTAGCTGTTGCATTATGACGAATCAGTTGCTGGTCGTTAAGTATTAAGTTGTTGTGGGACAATATGGCCCGACCGAGCGAATGGCATGCTAACTCTTGTTCCAAACAAAAGAAAAAAAAATGCTCCGACTCTTGGACAAAAGTAGTCATTCCTTCTAGATTCTTTAATTAAGACTAGTATGAACAATTTAGACTTTTATGAAGGCGTATTTATTTGTCAACAAAATTTACAAAATAAGTTATCAGATTAGAAAGAACGTCACATGGGTAATTTTGGCGATTTAGTAGGTAAGTAACTTGATGCGAGAAATTGATGCAATTAAGGAATTGGGGTTGGACTGGTACGTAGGACATTTATGATATTTAGACATAAAAGAATGAATTTTTTCCCCCAAATTTATGATTGAAATCACTTTGGTATTAAGCACAGTGTGCAGTCAATGAAACAAATTTTAACTCAATCTTTTACAGTTCAAGTTTTCGAAGGGGAGAATAATATTAGTTTTGGCCTTTTCTTGGCTGTACGTAGACCCCGACACGTCATTTTGATTTGATAATGCATAATGTTGCTTAATTAAATCTAACATTTAAAAAAGAGGATTTCTCTTGGTTAGGGTTGAGGGCATGGTTTAGTGAAGGCTACATGCACGGACCCCACACTAATTCGATATTTGGAAAATTTAGTATTGTGCAATTTCATTGAGTAGCCGCCAATTAGAATTTTACTTGTTTAGGTGGTGTTTGCAAAAGGCTATGAAAAATAACTTGTTTCACTTTTGCTTAATTTGCTAAAGTTGTTTAAAAGTAAATGTTTCAGAGTGTTCCGAAACTCCAGTTACTTAGGTAAGAAAAAGTTATTTTGAGGTGTTTGGGATAATTCTTGAAAGTTACCTAATGTATCATTATACTTGTAACTTGTTAGTTTACATAATAAGATTTTCGTCCTTATGCTTTTCTTTATCTTTATTTCTTTTCTTTTCTTTTTGAACAATCTTTATCTTTCTTCTTTTTTGGACCTTTCTGGCTAATCAACTAGGCCGGATTGCACGCTATCACTTGTATAATTATAATTTATTATCTTGTCCCAAACTTAAATGAGAGGGATTGAGTTGAAACACTCATAACCAATATTCAATTACTGAAGTAGGGTTAGCACAATTTTTCAAAACAAAAGAAAGAAAATAAGAAAAGGTAGGGCTGCACTTGTCCGGTTACGAGTGGAGTGCCTTGAAATATTAACTGGGAGCATTGAAGTGCCTGTTTCTTGTCATTTAAATTGAAAATTAATTCTACGTGCAGTAGGGACACAATATAAATCATCACATTTGCTGTGGGATACGCAAAAGATTTAAGGATTTTAATATTTTATGATCGAAACTTCATCTTTTTTTCTTTAATTTTTTTTTTTTTTAATTGTACTTACAAAGATGCATGTGTTATGGACTTAAGGTTACAACTAGAAGATTTAAAAAACTCCGACATGCAAGTTATGATCTTTTGAAGCGATCATACCAAGTGCTTGAGATTTGGACATATATACGATCGCTTCTTGGCCGATTCTAGTAGCATCTTGGATTATTATTTTATTGGATTATTTATTATTTTATATGTTGCTAAATACATATATAAATAAATAATAATAAAATTATCGAAAAAGCTTATATAATTATTTTTTTCATTTTTTAATTAGGCCTGTGTGGTTCAATTGAATCGAATCGATCGAATTAGCTTAAATCATTCGATTCTGGTTGTGGAGAAACGAACATAAATCGAATCATTTGAAACAATTCGGTTCGTTTTAAATCAAGTCGATTTCAATTTGATATGATTCGATTTTGATTATGAGGCTTTTAATGATTGTATTTAGATTTCGTAAAAAGAAAAACAAATATAACAGTTCAAATTAACATTTTAACTAGAGAAAACATGCATGAAATACTAAAACAATAGTGTATACTCTGTAATTCATCGATCATAACAAATTTAGAATTCAAAATTGATACTTCTACCCAGTTCAACATTATCCACAAACAATAGAATATTAAATTCCAATATAACTAACATAACGCATTAAAATTTATAAACATTCAAGAAAACACTATAGTCATCCATACTCTCTTTTCTAAAAAATGTATATGACAAATTAAAAAATATTTATAGTATGAAAAGTATATTATTTTAAATGTTATACCTATACTTCAAAAATAAATAAAACACAGTTTTGATTATCGATTCGATTTGCGAATCGACCCTTAAAATCGAAAATCTAATAAAAGTGGGTTTCGATGATTTCGTGACAGGCTGACAACCAATAATTGAATCGAAAATCCGATTCGATTTTTAACCCGGATCGTTCACTCGATTTCGAAACGATTCGATCGATTCGATTATGTTACTAATTTTAATGCACCACCCAGTGCATAGTCAACTTTTTGATAATTACAAATAAGCCCGACTCAAAATCACACATTTTCATCCTTTCTTTGTACTCTTCTTTTGAGAGGGTTTAAAACATTTCTCTAATTCGTTGATCTTGATAATAGAAATGATCATATACCAAATAATTGTCGTGTTGTAGCTCGTATATATGTTGCTATAAAACCACAAGTACTGCATCATAGCAATATATTCTCTGAAACAAATTAAGGAGACTAACTCATATATAATGCATGGACTTAAGCTTTCGCAACACTGAATTGTTTTTGCCAGATGCAATTTGACTTCAACTTTTCTTGGGTAGAAACTCACTGATGCCAGAAACAATAAAGCCCTTCATTAAATTGAGGGAAACATTAAATGCCAGAAGCAATGGACTTAAACAAACTTAACTAAACCCTTGGAACTTGGTAACAGAAAAACTGACAATTTAATCATGACTACCATGCCGCCACGTCTTAACCATTCCCATTAATTTTCTAATTAATAAATCATAAAGCCATCTATTTTTTAATTGACAAAAGACTCATCTGTAGTTTTTATTTGTATTTATTTACCTCTAAATTCTTAAAAATAACAAATATAACGCTGATATTGATAATTAATGTTGTTGTTAATTTACGGACTCAAATTGGGTCTGGATATATGTGTATTAGCCACCTGATGTTAAGAACTTTTTATAACGTACATATTTTAAATTATTTCGAATATTGTAATAATAGTGTACGACAAGTATACTTAAGTGTTACTTTTATTGAACTAAACAAATAATTTCGATGTACTTTTAGTAAAACCATATAAATTTTCAACCTACTAATTAAATGTAAGCATGGAAATAATGGCCAAATAAGAATAACATGGATGTACCTTTTGCAATTTACTCATCATTTTAGGAATTGTGTAATATGCGTTTTATTAATGTTTATTATACTGCACTTAACCGTTTTTTTTTAATAGCAGAATCAAGTTAAAATATTGGCTAACTTGTTCTTAATGGAAAAAATAAGATATAATTAATTTATGAAATAAAAAAACAAAGATACAAAGTACGTAGTCAAGTTTTAAGCTTGAAAATAATGCACATATTATTGTACTATATAATTGTATATTATTAAGTACTATGGTCAGGGGCGGAGCCAGGAATTTAAGTTAGGGGGGGGGGGGCGAAATTCAGTTGAGATTTTTTTTGTAAATACAAATATTTCTATTATTAATTATTTTTAAAATGTTAAATTATCATAAAAATACTAATACCTTACAAAACAAAGATTAAATAATTTTTTTCATAAAAGAAACTCTAAAGTGACACAATTTTAGCTAAAAATTTATAAAATAAAACTACATAAATATATACATAAGATGTTCAAAAATTGAGAAGAGTGTAAGGAGATTAAGATTAAATTTAAAATCATGTACAACAAGCCATTGAACAAAACTTATGAAATTAGAGAATTTAATGAATTAAAAGATACAAAACAGACTTAGGGGTATAAATCCAGATTTTAGTTTAGAATATTTTAGATTAAATTTGTTGTGTTGTCTATGATAATATAATATAATGTTATTAGACTTTATACAATATATAATATATAATTATCGTAATATATACATGTATATATAGGCTGGGTGGCTGGAGCTGGGGGGGGGGGGGGGGGGGCGGCCCCCATATGCCCCCCCTTGGCTCCGCCACTGACTATAGTAGAGGTGATGCAAATATCGGTAAATACCTCTCATATTTGATATATCATCTCTATGCATGCATCGACATACATTATTGAAAACATGAATTATGAGAGCCATCCCAATTTTATTTTTTTTAAAGAAAAAGGAAGTTACAACAAATGAAACACGTAATTAGTAATAAGCTTTTTTTTCCAGAATAAGACTTCGAACTTCTTTGAGCTCTCTGAATTCTAGCTAGCCTTTTTTGTGGTAATTATCTAGCTAGTCTTTAAAAATTAAAAGTTCCAAATATAGAAATCATTATAAAACTAGTGTCTGTAATGAAATAATGAATATGCCATAGAAAGTTTTAGTTTTTAATTTATTCGATGATTAAACTATTTTAAGTATTTAAAATCATAAAATAAAATAATATAAATAATTTGTTTGTTGGCAGTAATATAGATCCTTTAGAAGAGGATGCCCAATTTAATTAAACCGTAGTGAGTGTTGCTGTAATTTTTTCCGGACGATGTAATAACTCTGGTGAAAGCAAAGTCACATTCTGCCAATGTAACTATCAACTATATAATTGAGGTCGAACTGGAGTCACGTCTTCCGAGAGTATCTGCAAGAAATATCTTATATAAAAAGTATTTATCACATATAAGTTGGCAATTTATATAGGCCAAAATGTAATTGAAATGGTCTCATGGCAGAATAGGTCCTATAACTATATGCATGAGCTAGCAATTTTAGGCCTCTAACTATTAATATTTAGTAATTTAAGGACCTTGAACATATAATTATTTTTAAAATTATAATTAATTACGAAATGAGAAAACATGAATTTAGCGGAGGTGGAGTTGGAGTCCTTGAAGTCGAAGTGAGCTGAGGTCTAATCCACTCGCTCAACTCGAATTCTAAACTGAAACTAGATGAAAATGACATACCTGTTTGTATCGGAGTCCAAGTAATGATAGAATTGAGTCACCTCATATCGAATGTGACCTGCACAATAATGTCGAACAAAGCCTTAAGATCGAACCCACCTTGAGATTGGACCTACTCTTGAGATGGAACCAACTCTTAAAGTCGAATGAGGGGCTTTGGAGATCGAATTAGTGGATGACCTGATGTTCAATCTGAGGCACAATTATGTCATTTATAATTCCTGTTTTATTTGATCCAACATGCATCATGACTGAAAGACTTTTTACATGAAGGTATCAAAATATAGCACTTCAAAGTTGAAGATTGAGGGTCTTTAAATCATCAATTTTCATAGTCAGAGGACTAGAGAATTACCATGTTATATATATGATCAGATTAATAATGAAAGACCCTCCAAGTTATTAGACTTATAATATTGCGTTTTTCCAAGAAGAAATAGTTGGACACGGTTTGGATTATGCTAATTTTGTTAACTAGAGGACAAAATTTGACCCCTTCAAATATCAGGAGAGGCGTTTTACTAAATTACTATAGCCCCGCCAAAGATGTATACTTGAATTCCTCGTTCTAGTACAAGTCTTTGTCAACTAAAACTGTTGTAGGTAAATGTCACCACTCACCACTTGTGAATAAATAATTGTCAATAAAACCCTACTTGTACTTGGCGGTTGATTAAGATATTATGAAGGCGCAATTTCCAAAGGTTTAAGACGTCAACAATAATTTGTATATTATTAGCGTTAAGTCTAAGTTTAATTGGACCCCTACAGGCTACAACATTCAAGTCAAGTTATAATATTATACTGGAAGTTTAATATTATACGGCAATGCCTTATTCTGATGAAAACATATTCGTTAAAATTAAAATTGACGATATTATTAAGGTTTTTATTTATTTATATGCTAGAAAAGGAATTTAACAGAACAAATGATTGCATCGAAGTAGAACTTTTATTTATTTATTTTATATTATACACCCTGCAAGGATATTAACTCCTCCATATATAACAACCACAACCACATAATATCAGTGCATGGTATCTTTTTTTTTCTTCGGATGGCATTAAATATTAATGCACATGGTGTTCTCTTACAGATTTTAAAAATGTGAGAAATATTCACTGTTTGGTTTAATGATCATAAAAACTTTAGTTATTCTTTCTAATTATAACAAAGAAACCCATGAAAGACTTGAAATTACGCAGATGACCCATAAATCTTGGACAAATATTAGAAATAGTCCCAACTTATGAAGCATTAACGTTTATAGATTTTGTTAAATTATTCAACTTTAAGAAGAAAATCATATATAGTTAACTAAAAGCAGGGGATTAAGAATTAATTAATTATCCTTAAGTCAATCACAATTTTAGTATACTAAACAATAATATACAAACACAAGTGTCGTATTCAAGTTTCTTCCTTCATTTGATTCTATAAAAAGGGTGTTTCGTATTTTTGTGCATGTAACTGATCCATAGCTGCACTTTTCATCAAAATAAAAATAAAAATAAAAATGGTGAGAGAGAGTAGTCATCCACTGCTGAGAGGTGGAAGAAGAGAAACAAAATACAGCCATGGATTCTCTGCATCGCAGCTCGATGCACTCGCTAGTGTATGTGAGGTTTTTCTCCCTTCTCTACCGTCCGATCAATCCAACGAGGCCGTCCGATCGTTTTTCAAATCATCCGGTTCTCAGTATCCAATCCCCGACGAGGTACACGTAATGAAAAGAAAAACACACGTTTGTTCACGAATCACGTTTTGATGACTGATTTGGGGACATTCATATGTGAATTGACTGTTTTGCCCTCAATTGATAGCTTTTGTTGTGGGCGGCGAATATTATTGAATTGCACGTGCCACTTTTTTTGATAAGTGGGTGACGGTGTAACTTGAACTCAGAATCTTTTATTTGGCTTGAGCCTTTGTACCATATTGAATTGGTGGATTTTGTGGTGATTGACCAATATTATTGAATTGTTTTACGCTGTAATTTGAACTCAGAATCTCTCGTGTGGTTCATATTCTAATATATTAAATTGTCGTTCTTTCTAGAGGCTCAATCTTGATATGTATTTATTAATGTATAACCTCTAGCAAATATTAGTATGTGTACCGATGGTTTAATTTTTTGGTTTTTTTTTTCAGGTTGCTGAGATGATACATAAGAGGGCATTTTGGGAAGCGAAAATGTTGCTGAGAGTTGTGTTGAAGATTCTTTCGACGAGAGTGGGGACGTTATTGATATGTGGAACACTCTGTTTTGGTGAGAGATGGCCTTATTTGAACAAATTCTGTGAGATCACGTTGGAAAAAAGGGAGAAAATTGTGCAAAGCTGGTTCAAGAATTGGCTGATGACACCAGTGAGGCTAGCATTTGTGTTACTCAAGTTCTTGTCTCTGTTTGTGTTCTTTACTCAGGTAATGTATATTCACCATACATGCTTTACACACTACTACATTTTTGAAATTTTTTCAGTATTAATTAATTAATTAAGTTCATATAATAGGATTAAGTCAAGCCGTTGATATATTTTAGAACCATTTGTGTAATAATTTGTTCCGTAATTATATGACCAATTTCTCGGCAAACTTAGGTTGGTCAGTGTATATGGTTCTTGACCAATTATTTAGATCTTACAATCATTATTCGAAGCAGAAAATTACGTTAAAATAATTGGTGACCACAAATCTACTTAGTAATGATTCCAATCAAGAATTTTTTATGTTCATAATCAAGTAGTCATTTTGACCATGGCCTTATTTATGATTGGTTCTTGTTTAGACAAAATTAATTGGAGGGATTACAGAACATATATATAGTTCAATATACAATATATTGATTGTTATTGTAGCAGATTATCTGTACCAAATGTTATGTATTACTCATCTTTCATATATCAAAATACTAAAGGGTATCATTTTTTTATTATAGTGTGATCATCAAAATTAAGTGACATAAACAATTGATGTCTGATTTAAGTAATATAAATACGAAGCACCAATAGTCAAAGTGTAACTTTGATCTCAGCATCAACAAGTCGGCATAACATATAAATATCCACACGTGAAGGGTCAAAATGTAATTTACATGTAGAATCTCTTGAATATCATTAGTTGGTCAGGACTCGCAATCAATCGATTTTTGGGCAACAACGAGGCATAACGTCAGTATATATGTAAGAATAGCCAAATGGATCCCACCATGAAAAAGACTTCCTGTCTTGGCCGGATTGTAAACTTAATATCATTTTGATTAGTCATGTATTTAGAGTTTTAGGCAGTTCTAGTCAAACACAAATTAACATCAATAAGATAAAAAATATTTGATGTATACAAAAATTATCATGACCACCAAAAGTGATGATATATTTAAAATCTATCAATGAGAAAAATTATCATTTTAATAATTTTATTTTAATAAATTGAGTTTCGAGGGTAGCGTCCGGGAGGTGCCAACCTAGTTGGGATTTCTTGGCGTTTCACTCTCGTTCTCCATTTCACGTAAAAAATAATGTCAGAGTAGAATTACCACCAAAAGCAATACTTTAACCTCTACCATTACTATGTGGCGTTGAAATAATGTAGCAACTCAGGAAAGTGCCTGATTTTCAATTCTTAAAGAGTAATCTTTCTAATGTATGGATACTGGTACTTTTAAGAATCCTATTTATGTTTTTCTTTTGAGAAACTAATATTGATCAGCAAGTATTAAGTTTCAGTGTGATTGTATAATCTCATAGGTAGGAGAAGATTCAAAAAATCCTGCATGGAAAGCCATGGACTATGAAGTTGACACTAATGAAAACTCCACCAAGCTGTGCAAAGACAGGCCTCTTGACACCGGAATAGTCGAAACATCTCGCGAGAATGATGCAACAATAGTTGATTCCATTACACAAAAAGGCCTCAAAGTGTCGGAAAATAATCATCAAAACTTGATCAAGATCAAATGTGATGTTGTCATTGTCGGCTCCGGCTGTGGTGGAGGTGTTGCGGCTGCTGTTCTGGCAAATGCAGGCCTTAAAGTTATCGTACTCGAGAAAGGAAACTATTTCACAAGCAAAGACTACTCTGCTTTAGAAGGACCTTCCTTGAACGAACTTTATGAATCAGGAGGGATTCTTCCTACACTTGATGGGAAAATGATGATAGTTGCAGGATCAACGGTGGGCGGTGGCTCAGCCGTTAACTGGTCTGCTTGCATCAAAACGCCAGAATTCGTGCTCAACGAATGGGGCGAAGATCATAAACTTTCGTTGTTTTCTAGCCCTCGGTATCTTGATGCAATGGAGAATGTTTGTAAGAGAATTGGAGTGACGGATAATTGTGTCGAAGAGGGGTTTCAAAACAAGATTCTTCGTAAAGGATGCGAAAATCTCGGTTTTGAAACGAATCCCATCCCACGAAACTCATCAGAATCTCACTTCTGTGGTTCTTGTTGCTACGGTTGTATGAGAGGAGACAAGAAAGGGACTGACACAACTTGGCTTGTTGATGCTGTCAACTCTGGTGCAGTGATTATTTCTGGTTGCAAGGCTGAAAGATTTGTACTCGAAGATAATAAAGATGGAAGCACGAGAAGAAAAAGGTGTTTGGGAGTGATTGCAGAGAGTACAAACTCAGAAATCACCAATAAAATCCAAATTGAGGCAAGTGTAACAATCTCTGCGTGCGGTTCACTCTTGACACCGCCTTTACTAATTGCAAGTGGCCTAAGGAACCAAAACATTGGCCGGAATCTTCATCTTCACCCGGTCCTAATGGCGTGGGGATACTTCCCGGAAACAAATTCAAGCGTAGAAGGAAAAGTTTACGAAGGAGGTATCCTTACTTCATTGCATAAAGTCAAGAATAATGAATCAAACACTATAGCAATTATAGAATGTGCAAGTTTGGGACCTGGTTCATTTGCAGCACTGTGTCCTTGGGAATCAGGCAATGATTTGAAGAAACACATTGTGAAATACTCAAGAACCGCACACTTATTCTCATTGATCAGAGACAGAGGAAGCGGCGAAGTTATGAAAGAGGGAAGAATCAATTACAATCTCAACAAAACAGACAAAGAAAACATGAAAGTTGGATTGCGTCGAGCTTTGAGGATACTAATAGCAGCTGGAGCTGTCGAGGTTGGAACTCATCAGAGCGACGGACAAAAGCTGAAATGTGAAGGGATTAGTGAGAGGGAAGTGGAAGAGTTTCTTGAAACGGTTATCGTGCCTGATGGGCCGAAATCTTTAGTAAAGAACTTCACGACGTATTTTTCGGCTCATCAAATGGGAAGTTGCAAAATGGGGGTGAACGAAAAAGATGGCGCAGTGGATGAAAATGGAGAGAGTTGGGAAGCGGAAGGGCTGTTTGTTTGTGATGCTAGCGTTCTTCCGGGGGCGGTGGGGGTTAATCCTATGATCACCATTCAGTCTACTGCATATTGCCTATCCAAAAAGATTGCAGAAAATATGAAGAAAGAAAGATTTGTAAGTTGATAAATTATTTACCATAGAAGGGAAGTATATTATATGCATAGACCTATTCTTTGGTCATTTTCATGTAAGTTATGATATGTTATTTGTGAGAAATATGTAAGCTTGTAATGTAACATAAGACAACATACAGTGACAGAGGACAAATATATATCATATTACAGAAGTAATAAACAACAAAGGTTTGTCATTGATTCATCTCTTCTATTTTCCTCTTGTTCAGCTCATGTTGCTCCGGTTACAATTCTTCGAAACCAAGTAAAGATAAAACTGAATCTATGTTTTATGTTAAACCAAAATAAAAAGCTTAGCTACAAGCCAAAATTGTTTTGATCAAGTTACAATCTCTTATGGTGCCTTCCTACAGAGGTAAAAGACCCTCTGTTACAAATGACAGATTCGTTGTTCATTTTCACAAAACCTTGAAATATCGCGCTTTGAGTCTTGAAGCTCATGAATATCATTTGACAGTCATAGGCGATTATACGTACATGTTCTTAGTAATAACGTTTATTGTCTTGTTTTTGTAATATACTTTTAAATTTATTTATTTGTTGAAGCATTGATGACGATTTTTTATTTTTTGGTTTATTTAATTTTTTATCTGCATGACATTCACTCAAAACTTTAAGTTGAATTATGAACATGTGAGGTTTATGTTATTATAATGCAATAAATGAAACAGAGACACGTCTTGCTTATTCTGGATATTAATTGATATTGATATGTAATAATGTACATGGTCATAAGATAAAAAATATAAATTAAAGATATTAATATAAAAGCTACATATATATATATGTACATATATATATATATATATATATATATATATATATATATATATATATATATATATATATATATATATATATATATATATATAACTTTGTGCATCATAAAATTTCAATACACTACATATTTGGGTGTTTTCTTTCATTTATAAAAAAAATATTATGTAAATGCTATTTTTGGATATGTCTTTTTTCAAGATTATGAATCTAATTCGATCTTTTAATATGTCACGGATGTAAGTTTAGCTATTCCAAAATTTAATTGATCTTTTCTTAATTTAATTTCTCAAAAGAAATTGGGGGAGAAAATAAAAGGTTAAAATGGTCAGAATATGGCGAAATCAATTGAATTTTTTGATGAAGATATATATAAAATTGATTAACTTATATGCGTACTGGAGGATCAAAATCGGACTCAGACATAATGAAGAATAAAATTAATTAAAGTTAGAGGATCAAAAATATTTTCTGCTTTTCGATTGACATTCAAAAATTTTTTTCATTGATTAATGTGCTAAGACAGCAAAAGTAACTTTTAGTGAACCAGTTGCAATTTTTTTTTTTTTTTTTTTTAAGCAGTGTTTTTAAAATATTCACTCCAGGGGTTTGCTCAGGCTTTTTGTTTTACTCAAAACGCCCGAAAACAGTCCGTTGGGGTTTAACCTTTGCAAAGCTTACGCCCAAGGGCATAAATCTCGCATTTTGCGCCTCACACTATTGGACTTACGCTCTAAAAGACAACAAAATAAGGTTGATTGTTTCCTGATTTACGATTTCTCATCATTTCTTTGCCTTAAAATTATATATTTGACATAAAATAACAAGTACATTAGCAGATATTCAATATTATTGCTAGAATTTTTTTTTTTAAAATTGAAAATCGTCTTCCTTTTTAAATTAATTATATATATGATCATTCTTTTGTGGATTTCTTTTTCGTTAATTATGTAGTGTTTTATGAGAATGAAGCGACATGCTGAAACTTATAGCTTTTTTAATTAATTTGTTTCAAGAACATCTTAACTTATTTTTTTTTTATATATTTTAATATCTACTTTTTATCTCTAAATATTTATTTTTAATAAATTAAATATCAAAACTATTGATGGCTTACGCCCCACGTCACAGGGCTTACGTCCCGTCTCTAAAACTATAAAATGAAACGGCCTGCCTTTTAAAACACTGATTACATGTCATTAGCCATTAGGTATTAGTTATTTTGCAGCGCATCATTTAATCTTAATAACTACATTTTAATTATCGCTTGAAGTAGATTTAAATGCCAACATTATTTATATTTATCTTCAATTACCCCTTTTACGGGTAAAAGATTTCCAAATATCACGTCTGTTATATTCAATTAAACTCTACCGAAAACGATATTTATGTAGGCAACTAATATTTGAACTCTATATTTCGAGTGATAACAAATAAACTAGCTATAACTCTAATATCTTTATCAAAAGAAATAAATCACTTGGATATCTATTAGTTAAAAATTCAGAACAAAGTATGTTTTCTTTTTCCTTGGTTACAGACACTAACACGTCATTGTGATCCGATATGTTGGTGAATTAAGTTCTTACATGTTAAACAGACGGATTACTCTGGGGTAGGGTTGGTGCCAAATAGCGAAGGCTGCCCACCCTATACATCTGGTCACAAAGTAGCCAAATTATCACCAAAATGTTCGGATAACTAGACCTTAATATGCAATTTATTTTGAACCACTAGTCGCAATTTTCTTCCCGAAGTGCTTAACGCACACGTACTCTTAAATAAATGAATTAATTTATTGATCTGCACTTCAATAGTTCTGATCTAACTAAAGAATCATTTTTGAAAGTTTATATAATCGCATAAACAATTTCAATGTTCTGCACTACGCACACAAATCTCAAACATATGTGGTGATTCTATAATACATATAATTTAAAGAGTATTTCTGTAAAAAAACTTTTTTTTTTAAAAAAAAAATATGTTGGGTTTGTGTCATGTATAATCATTATAAGATGTCTATTTTATAGTTACATTCTAACCACTACTTTAATCTTCACCAAAAATAAAATAAAAAATGATATACCATTAATCGACATAGAAAGTTTGGACTGACCAAATCATGGTAAAATGACGTAGTTATTACTTAATTAGCAATCAATCCATTTTGTGTTAACCAACAAAACTACATACGCAAGTGTTCTATTCAATTTTTTCCTATGTTCTATATAAAGGGTCAAGTCATTCGTACTTTATGCATGTAATCCCATAGCAGTGTACTACTAGACTTCAAAGTCCGAACCAGGAAAGATAGAGAACAAAAAAATGGTGAGAGAGAGTAGTCATCCATTATTGAGAGGTGAAAGGAGAGAAACTAAATATAGCCATGGATTCTCTGCATCAGAACTCGAAACGCTCACTAGTCTTTGTGAGGTTTTCCTACCTCCTCTACCGTTGGATCGCAGTGAAAACGACGATCAATCTAGCAAGGCCGTCCAATCTTACTACGAATCCTCCGCCTCTCAGTATCCGGTCCCCGACGAGGTAAGCTTAATTGAAAAATGCTTGATAACAAACACATGCAGACTGTTCACAAAACAGATCAAAGTTCTTAAATGTTTTCTCTACAAATATCAAACGATTTTGTATTTTGATTTAATTTATGAAAACAAGACTTAAAATACTTTTCAAATTCATAGCACCAACTATATTTATAAAATCTCCAAAATACGTCGTAAAACTCTTGAAATATTATAATAATTTGTACATAGCGAACTATATAGAGACCAAAACCAAAATAGGGTATGCGGTTTATCGGCTCAGGTACGTACTATGTGCAGGAGCAGAGCTAGGAATGTGCTATGTTGTAGAATTATTTATTTTTTACTTTTAATTAAGGTAATATTTTATAATTAATTATTTCTAACACATCATAGAAATCATAATTCATCCTATTACATAGTTATCTTAACAAATAGGTATATACATATATATATATATATATATATATATATATATATATATATATATATATATATATATATAAAATAGGGTTAATTGCAGCAAACCCCAACCTATGGGATTTTAGCACTTTGCCCCTTGAGTCGTTGATCAACCATTCATGTTGAATACGTTTCTAAGTTCTTATCCGTTAGATTTGATAACATGGGTAAATCACACAAAAATCAATATGTTGAGAGCACATTTCGCATATTTCTATAGGTTAGAGGGCAAAGTGCTACAAACTCCATAGATGGGGAATTTGCTGCAATTAGCCCTGCATAATATGTCATAGAAATATAGAAATGTTGCACATACACTCTAAGGGGTTGTCAATTATATAATTTCTTTTGGACATCTTCAATTTTATTACATATTACGGAAAAATTACTTTTTTATACCCTAATTTGGCACCATTTCTTTTTTCATACCTTAACTTGGCAGATCACGATTTTGGTACCCTAATTTGGAAATATTTTCAATTTCGGTATCCTGGTGGCGGCGATTTCAAAATTTCGCCTTAATTTTTTATGTGAGGCTAAATGGGAGAGTTGAGAGTTTGGTTGAGGCCAAAACTCCCAAATTTAGCCTCACATAAAATTACGGCGAAATTTTGAAATCGCCGCTGTTGGTTACCAAAATTGAAGAAATTGTCAAATTAAGATACAAAAATCGTGATATGCCAAGTTAAGGTATGAGAAAAAAAATTGTGCCAAGTTAAGGTCTCAAAAATGTAATTTTCTCACATATTATTACCGCGAGTGTTCTATAAATGGTTTTTCAGGTGGCTGAGATGATAGAGAGGAGGTCACTTTGGGAAGCTAAAATATTGCAGAGAGTGGTGTTGAAACTTCTGTCGACGAGATTGGGAACATTATTCATGTGTGGAACACTCTGTTTTGGTGAGCAATGGCCTTATCTTAACAAATTCAGTGAGATTTCGTTGGCAAAAAGGGAACAAGTTGTTCAGAATTGGTTCAAGAATTGGCTATTAACTCCACTCAGGCTCGCATTTGTATCCCTCAAGTTTTTTACTCTCTTGGTGTACTTCACTCGGGTAATATTTATCATATGTGCTTAAGAGTTAATTTTTATATAATATCTGGATATTTTGCAAACTGAGTTCATGAAAAATTTACTAGTAGTATAGGCAACCTGATGATGGATGACTACTAATTGTTGAAATGGAACTTCCTGCTCTTTCTTTCTTTTCTTTTTTTGCATTTTCTTGGCAAAAGTATTATTCAGCGTACGTGTTAATCCGATGGTTTATTTTCATAGGCGGGTGAAGATTCAAGTAATCCTGCATGGGAAGCCATGGACTATGAGGTTGACACTAATGAGAACTCCAGCAAACTGTGGAAAGACAGGCCTCTTGAGACCGGAATAGTCGAAACATCGCGCGAGAACAATGAAACAATTGTGGATTCCGTTACGCAAAAAGGCCTCAAAGTGTCAGAAAATGGCCAAGAAAACCTTATCAAGATCAAATGTGACGTTGTCATTGTCGGCTCTGGCTGTGGTGGAGGTGTAGCGGCTGCTGTTCTTGCGAGCGCAGGCCTAAAAGTTATCGTTCTCGAGAAAGGAAACTACTTCACAAGCAAAGACTATTCTGCATTGGAAGGTCCTTCCATGAACGAACTTTACGAATCAGGAGGGATTCTTCCTACCCTTGATGGGAACATGATGATTTTTGCAGGATCGACGGTGGGTGGTGGCTCTGCTGTTAACTGGTCGGCAAGCATCAGAACACCTGATCCTGTGCTCAAGGAATGGGGCGAAGATCAGAAACTTTCCTTGTTTACGAGCCCTGTGTATCTTGATGCAATGGATACCGTGTGTAAAAGAATTGGTGTGACAGAGACTTGTGTTGAAGAGGGGTTTCAGAATAAGATTCTTCGTAAAGGGTGTGAAAATCTCGGACTTGAAAAGGATTTCGTCCCACGAAATTCATCTGAAAGTCACTTTTGCGGTTCTTGTGGATACGGTTGTCCGAGAGGTGACAAGAAAGGGACTGACACAACTTGGCTTGTTGACGCTGTCAACTGTGGTGCAGTGATTATTTCCGGATGCAAGGCTGAGAAGTTTGTGCTTGAAGATAACGAGGGCGGAAGCCCGAGGCGGAAGAGGTGTTTGGGAGTGATTGCAAAGAGTACAAGTGCAAAACTCAAAAAGAAAATTCAAATTGAGGCAAGGGTCACAATCTCAGCGTGCGGTGCACTCTTGTCACCGCCTTTACTGATCGCTAGTGGCCTGAAGAATAGAAATATTGGGCGTAATCTTCATCTTCACCCGGTCCTAATGGCATGGGGATATTTTCCTGAAGCAAATTCAGATATAGAAGGCAAAGTCTACGAAGGAGGCATCATCACTTCATTGCATAAAGTTAAGGAAAATGCATCATCAAACGTTAGAGCCATAGTAGAGGCCCCTGCTCTGGGACCTGGTATGTTTGCAGCAGGAATTCCTTGGGAATCAGGTACTGAATTAAAGAAAAGGGTTGTGAAGTATTCCAGAACCGCGCACTTATTCTCATTGATCAGAGACAGAGGAAGCGGCGAAGTTAAGACAGAGGGAAGAATCAATTACAATCTCGACAAAATAGACAAAGAAAACATGACAGTGGGATTGCGTCGAGCTTTGAGGATACTAATAGCAGCCGGAGCTGTCGAGGTTGGAACTCATCAGAGCGACGGACAAAAGCTGAAATGTGAAGGGATTAGTGAGAAACAAGTGGAGGAGTTTCTTGAAACGGTAATCGTGCCTGAGGGGCCGAAATCAATGGTCAAGAACTTTACGACGTTATTTTCTGCTCATCAAATGGGGAGTTGCAGGATGGGAGTGAGTGAAAAAGATGGTGCAGTGGATGAAAATGGAGAGAGTTGGGAAGCAGAAGGGCTGTTTGTTTGTGATGCTAGCGTTCTTCCGGGGGCGGTGGGGGTCAATCCTATGATCACCATTCAGTCTACTGCATATTGCCTATCTAAGAAGATTGCAGAAAATTTGAAGAAAGAAAAATTTGTGATTTGATTGATCATTTATTTATATATATATATATATATATATATACACATACTATAAAAGGGAAGAATATGTGTACACTTATTTTTCTTTTAATAAATTGTCTTTGTAAAACATAATATCAAATCAATCATCAGAGACAGAAAACAGATATGTTTCCATATTATTGAAGTAATAAAGGTGCCTTATTGATCATTCACAATCTCTTCTATGTTCCACTCCTTTATTTTTTAGAAACTAAGTAAAGACAGAAAACTATAAAAATCAGGTATTTGCATTGTCACCAGGCAACAACATGTAAAATACAATGTCGAATGGCAAATATCTGGGAAAGACGAATGAACCTCATTGATTATCGACAAGAATAGATATCGTTTAAGCTGTAATTCTAATTGTACAATAGACATAGGCGTGTGCGTGTTGCCTAGCCTGTCAGCTACATAGAGCCTTATGACTCCCTTCCTTTGTTATTATCTTCACATATATCGATCAATTTTCCTCAACCCCATAACCATTTTCCAATCGCTCGTCTGTGATCGGTGAAAGTCATGAGCACCCCTCCCTGGTAACCTTCCTGATACGTCACTGTAGTGGCTTTATAGTAAATTTAGCCATCAGAGTCCGTCTCACGGAATGGTAATGGAACAGTCTTCACTGCCCTGTACTTACCAACATTGTTCAAATGCTCATTTTCCAATCTGTTCAATCGTAATATAACATGAAATTAGTATACTCATGAAGGTTTCAATCTTTTTCTAGAACTCTAATATAATGACATTATTATCATTTTAATCTTCATATTTTTCCTGTTGAAATTTACCTGTAGTAGTTCCAGTGTCCACGACGAATGACCTCTAGTGAAGCCAAGAAGAAGTCGAGCAAACGTGTCTCAAACATCCCAATATTGAATCTCATAACAGTCTCCACCCATGCTACTCTAAGGACAAAATTCAACGCCTAAAAAGCGAAATTCCATTCATCAAAGTCGGTCCAAATTCATGCATGAATTGAACTATATTCAGGAGAAAAAGGAACAAGTAAAGGAGAACTTACGATAGATCCATAGTAGATTCCCTTGTTCTTCAATATGAGATCATCCCTAAGCCAAGGATTCTTTGATTTGGGATTAAAAAGTCCCCAATCTTTTACGAAATCCCAGTACAGTTGATAAACTGTGGCTACGAGCGAGGTCACTAATACAATGACCATCCATAGTTGTGTGGGCTGTCGGGCATATGTTAGCCTTGCCCCAGCTGCCACCATGGCTGAGACATACTTTCCAAGGTTAGCAAGGTGGTCCACGTTATATTCATCGAACCATCTTCGTGCACACTAAAATTGTAGGAATTCACATGTTAATATATATAAATAAAACGAGGTACTTTCTTTATATGAGGAATTATATCACTGACATTTCCTGAGGCTAGTTGTATATCAAAAATCTCTCTTAAATTTCAATAATATCAGAAACACCCCATGAGATTTGCTGCTAAATGTGACAAAGGTCCAACAAAATATGTACCTGCATCGCACGCCAGTAGTAGGGCGCAAAGGAGATAACATAAGCGAGCTCTCTGTATAATTTACCAGACTTGCAAGTCTCATAACGATGTGTTTTGAAACTTCCAGCAAGAAAATAACAGGCTGCTGATTCCATATGCCTCAATAGTGGAATCTGTGTGATATAATGAAGTCATGTTATATATCTAATTGTATATTGAGGCTTAAATACAAAATAAAAGAAACATTGTTCTTTTTTCCATTTTGAGACACGGGCTTCGAAAGTAGTAAAGGATGAGTACCTGACTAGTTAGTTGATCAGCCATGAAGAAATCAACCAGCAGAACCTGTAAAAGTTTTATCAGCCATTGAGAGTTTTTAATCAGTTTGTGACAATTGCAATATTAACTTAGAAGCAAAAATTATGTAAATTTATCAAAAGTACCTTGTAAAACGGAGAGCATACTATGTTGCGAATGATTCTAAGGAAGCAGAACCGCGTTGGGCGATAGAAAATGTTGAATGGACATATCATGATCAGGAAAAAACTCTGAAACGAAGTAAAGTAGTTCAATTAAAGCTAGACATAACAAATCTTTAGGCCAAATGAACATGAACATTATTAAAGTATCAGATAGTAACATCTAAATGAACATAAATATTGAGAATCTCACAGTTCTTCAAGCATCAAGAATATTTATAAATGCATAACGATCATGAAAAACTTCTTCATATGTCGAATCAAAATGACTTATTTTTTTACTAACCAATAGTAAAATTCCTGGAATTAGATCGACTTGCTGAGGTGAGAAGCCGGTGGACAGCAAGATGAGATGAATGACCATGGCACCAACCACAGCAGTCATCAAAGACGTGCATATCAGAAACGCGTCTCTGTACTTAAGGGCTGTGCTCGGTTGGAATTCGAATATGAAGTTGTAGTTGATCCTTGTGTTTTTCCACATGAATAGGTTACATCCATACATGAATAAGTGCAAGCTTAACAATGCAAACATGCTGCAAATGTACAAGGAAATAAGATTAAGATTAGCATAATGTAATAATATTTGCGCCAATATTAATAATTTGACAGAGTATTTTAACTTGAAATTAAAAGATACAAGGTTTCATTAGGCTTGTATAACGTAATTGGAATAAGTCAAATTGACATACATCAATTTAGGTGCGCGCGGTGAAACATTAATTTGTTATTCTTGTTTAACTTCATCATATGGTTGAATTGATGACGGTTCTCTATAAATTTATTTATTTATTTTATAACTTTCGACGCAATTTTTATATTAATAATTTTACTTTGTTACATATATTTTTTTCGAATTCGATCATTTCTAGAGCCGTGGGACTATTTTTTATCATTACATCATAATGTTTGCTTTAGTCGAAATGTGACAAATACGGTGTAACAAACCAAATCAGCTTTTTTGGCAAGAAGACAATAAGCATGTATGTGAGGAAGCAAAGAAGAAAAATGAGGATAACGTGAGAAAAGTGTGATTACCTGAAAACGGGGTAGACAGTTTCCATGTAAGCGGTTTGTGTTGCTGGAGAAAACATGCCACTCAGGTGTGCCAATATTGCGTACACACTGAACAACGTTACAAAACATCCTGTGAACAAACCTGCAATAAACAACAACATGATTATTAATTAAGCCCCACAAAACTTAGAACTCTGCTTTAAAATAAAATACATAATCCTCTTATCTATAGTTGAATTTGACTTTGCTACAACAGAATTTGGGCTAGACTTAGTTTTAGTAAATAATTATCGTGTGTTCTATGTCTATTAGGTACATTATTGACAACTATGTCAAAAAAAAGGTTTAAAATGAAAAGAGAAGCAGATAACATTCCTACTATTTTTAAAATATATGTTATCCGTGTGGTATATCATCTTAACTTTATTTATATATCTCGGCCTATTAGATAAGGCCTTTTTAAAGAGAAAAATAAAAGGGTCTCAATTTATATCATGGTATCAGAGTTTATTTAAGATATATATATATATATATATATATATATATATATATATATATTATTGACTTGCGATCTACCCACTTGATAAATTCAAAGTTGGTATATGTGAAAGGGTGTATTCAAAGGTGTCCACGTTGCTTGTGACAGAATCCACACTATTGTACCTTAATGAAACATTGTACATATAGAAACAAAGACGCTTCAATCTCTATCACATATTATATAACCTTAAAATAAAGTGGATTATGAGTCATGGAAGAGTGTAAAATTTAAATATTTATGTTTGTATTTATCTGGGGAAAGGAGAGATTTGGGGAGTTCATTCTTACCGACAAAAAAAGTGACCATGTGAGAATCTTTGTGTTGTTGGGGTCTCAAAAACTTCATTGCCTTTTTCCTGTCACTGTTGGCAAAGTGCTGCGTGAATAAGGACTCCACTTCGTCCATTAGTCTTACCACCTTTTCACAATTTAAAAAAAAGTAACCATTACATACCCCAATAATAATATATACCCACTAACAATCTAATTAATTAATTTAATAAATCATTTATTATTATATAATTATGTTAGTTTTTGTAGATATAAATATGTAGCTCATAATTGAAAATGTTATCATGTCATAAATTTTATTTACCTTGTCCGAACTAATGAAATGCGATCTTTTCACGACTTTGAGATAACTTGCTGATGCCTTTTGGTTCGATACCTGTTGATTGAAATTTACAAATAACTTCAAATTTCAAGTAATACTCATTATTTGTTTGTATGCACTAAGATCAAAAATGAGCATGATAATAGCAATTTACCTCTCTCTACTAATTCCTATCAATCGTATTTAACTTGTCACATGTTGCACACATATATATAGTGACGGATTTGAGAGCTTACCTTGTCGAACTTCTTAAGGATCTTCGTGAAGGCCACCATATTTAGTGAGCTGCCGCAAACAATGGAGACATTAGAACATGCAAATAAACAGTAAATAGCACATGATTGAGGCTGAAAGTAGTTTATTTAATTTTATAAAATTCTAGAGTTTGTTTATGCATATGACATTACTCTCTAGAGACTTTCGTAATGATCAAGAAGACAACGTTTGCAACTTCCATTTATTTCTTGACGATTGTGTTCATGTTTTCTTCGTTTAATGCCTTCTTTTTGTTTTGTTTTTTGCATGAAAAGCTTAAACTGAAGCACATTTTCATGACAAAGGTTGTTATAAAAGGGTGCGATGGATCATGTGACATATATAACAAAACTAAATTGGTATATAACTTTGAGAGCTTTCCAAAATAACAAGCTATGTTTAGGAATTTTTCCATAAAAAGATTTATATAAGGTCACATGTATCTTGCTCACACAATCCACAAATAAATCGCGTTTACAGGTACATATTACAACTATTGGTAAGGCGGACAAGACTTTGAGGAAGATTTTTCTAATTAAACCAAACTTCGGCAATTGATGCAATAATACCTTAATATGTTCACATATTAATTATATTTCTAATATTTACTCCAAAGCTCTTAAAATCGGTTAATATATATTTGTATTGTTTGCAGCAAGAATGAAAGAATATGACTCTTTTTCTTGAAAAAGAAGAAAAAATAATAAACTCAAAATTTTAGAACCTGTAAGTCTTGAGCAAGCCAAGGCCTCTATATAACTCCACAAATGCCCCTCTTATCATCTTTTCAGCACACTGAATCTTCTTTCTATTAATGAATTCTCCTCCTCCACCATCTTTCTTTGGGTTGTTCACAATGTCCTCCCAAAGCATTGATGTCACGGCGGCTATAGTACGTGTTGGCGTCGTTGCTGGAATATCTATTCTCATCGCCATCTTAGGCTTTCCCTTCTTCGTTTTTGCTCTTGTCGCGGAATTAACAAAATTTATGCCATTTTTCTCTAATGCTGCTATAACATCATCTGTTTGTGAATCTGTTGGACTATCACAGCCTTCACTCTGGGTTTCTGTATCACGAAACAAAAAATAATGATGGTATGATTAAATACTCTCTTTTATTTGGAAAATTATAATTCAAAGGAAATCAAGCTTAATTAGTTAAAATTTAGAGCTCAAATTCAAGAAAGATTGTCAACCAGTGTACGTAGGCTGGAATTGAATATTTTCTATTTCATGCAATCATAGTTCGCTACAACTACCATCACCTTTTGCCCTTTATTACTATTGAACTTAAATGAAGAACTTAGTGAGGATTTACTAAATATTAACATATTTGTTCTATACCAACGTGTACGTTTCTAACTATGTCAAAACTCAAAAGTCATGAAACAATCATGCAAAAAAACATAATTTAGCATGGAAAGCAAGCTGAGATATCATTTGAGGCATTTGAAATGCCACTTATGAAAGCACTATTAAATTTTCACCGATTATTAGCCACTCGACCTTGCCACCTAAATTGGCCAACAAAATTTCCTATTTCTAGTGCATATGTCGTGTGGGTATACGACTCATCACAACAAATTTCAATGAACATATCTTTATTTTCTTGAATTATGTGCTTCACACAACATCTATATCTACATGTTTGGTAATAAAAGTTCTTTTTAACACGACTCCGAAACTTATTTTACTAATTTTGCCTTTAATTCTAAATTAATTGCTTCCAAGAATTATGTGACATATTATACCGCTAAAGCCATTATTTCAAGTATAGAACTCACCCGAAAAATCGGAGTTTCGGCCCAGGGATGAATTAGATCGAGAGGTGAACCCCGAGCCGCCACCCTTGGCGGCAAAATTTCTCCGGCGCCGATCACCCAAAACTCGCTTTAGGTCCAACAAAATCTGAAGCTGTTTATTCAAAAGTTCCCCTCTTTCAAGGAACTCACTCTCTTTAGTCTTGTAAAATTGGTTCACTTTGTTGAGCTCATCATCTAACATTTCGAAAAACATTTTAACCTGTTCATGCAAAATAATCATACGTAAATATAAATTTGTCCGTTTTTTGAACCAAGTAAATCGATTCTTTAACTAAAATTATTAGACTGTTCACATTTAATAATTGCTAGCTAGGTACGTAACAAAACGAATTTCTTATAAACATTATAAGAAAGACATATATGAAAAAAGAAGCTACTAAGTATTATAATATTTATTTTCAAAAATAAAAAATCGATTTTATTAGTCAACATTAATTTAATAATTACCTCGTCTTCCTCCGAAAACAGCTGAACAAGCTCGGTTTCATAAACTTCAACTTCGCATTCTTCCCCATCTTCTCCAACACTAATTTTACTTTTTACCTACAGTAAAAAAAAAGATTTACTTCGATAATTTAATTATCATCATTAATGACTCGGTCCACACCACCTAAAAATTCAATTATTTTTATTGGTTTTGTATCTTTTTCAGGTTGTTCAGTTAGTTTCGCCTTTTTCACGATTTGTTCATGATACCAAGTTGACATCAAACCGCCGCTTCCCTGCTTTAGGCGTTGGTAAAGTAGAAAAATACGAAACAAAAAACCCGACGGTGCAACTTTTTCACATATATAACAAATATCTGGGTTGCCAATCCTCTAGAAATTCTTTCCTCCAATTAAGCACTATGGTGAATTAATTATAATAAATTAAAGGGTCAATTGCGATTTGTTCCCTTAACGCTTGACATGTTTTGCAATGTCCTCCTAACGTTTGAAAGAACGATTTGCCCCATAACATTTGTAAAAAAATGTGAAATTTGCCCCCGATATCAAATCTAATGGATGAAAAGATATACATGTGTAAAAAATGAACGGTTGATTAAGGATTTTAGGGCAAATCGCACATTTTTACAAATGTTAGGGGGCTAATCACTCTTAAGCGTTAGAGGAGACATTATAAAATGGGTCAAATGTTAAGAGGGTGATCGCTATTAACTCTAAAATTAGTTTTAAAAAAAAAAAACCAATACATTCAACTAGGTAAAGAAAAAAAGTCTATTAATTGACAAATAATTGCAAAAGGTTATAAAGTTAAAAGAACCCGTCCAGATCTTCTATAACGAAATATTGACATCTTTTGCTGCACACTTAGAAGTATGTAACGTGTAAAACTCAGTATTTTTACTATCGTTCTTCTCCTATTATTCTATAAGACACGCGAAGTTATTTGTTGTAATATTTGTGTATGCATTATGCAAATATAAGTTAGCACGGAAGATGTGCAACTATATTGTAAAAGGAAATTTTAAAGGTATTGATCATATAATGAGAGTACAACTTCAGGACAATAGGCATGGATTTAGACATTTGAATTACTTAAGCTTTTGCCAGAAAATGACATATATAAAGTTATCGTTCTCTTCTATTTTCGGTGAAAATTGACAAAACTTTGAACTATCATCAACACGTTTTCTCCCAAAACCCACTCAACTTTCACATTTTCTACCACCTTTGCAATAGTGCGCTATCAAACAGCTTCTCTTCTATTCAATTATATGTTTTCGAAAAGCAACGTTAAAGGGATCACCTTGAAAACTTCAAGAATAACACGAACTCATACTATTATAGTTTTTTTTTTTTTGTAAAAGAAATGGAATTGTTCATCTATTTTATATTTTATGATATGTACCTGAATAATCTCCGGGTTTTCTCCGGCATTTTTATTGCTTCCCGATATCATACATGCCAAAGCACGAATAGGGTCGAAAATGGATCGCCCGTATTCATAATTGGCATCCGGAGCATGTTTTGGTTTTATTGACAACTTAATCTTTTTGACATGCTTCTTAAGTGCCCAATAATTCACAAATGCATCCTTCCATTCTGGGATTAGTTGTGCTTCAAGCTCCTTCGAGAACTTCACCATCTCGTCGTGGAAGAGAGACGGTGGACAAAAAATAGGTGGTGGTGGTGGTGGTGGTAGTTGTGGAAGGGGATGAGAGAAGAAGAGTTAAGAGGCATGAGAAGCGCTATAAGAGGATTTATATAAATAGGGAGGTGGTAAGTGAAAACATGAGGGGACAAAAGTTTTTACTATATAGTTATGTTTGAGTTTTTACAAGATAAAAGTACAATTTTGGGAGTTTGGTTTTAGAAAGAACGGCCCGTATTAACTTGTGAGTTGAAAAAGCAAGCGTGTTTTTCTTTTCTTCTTTATTTGTTGTTTCTTTTTTAAAGCTTGTAATGGGCCTAAAGCCGTCGGGCCTAAGTTATACCCCAGGGAGGAATTTGTTTCTAAGATCATTGTCATTTTGTGTATAGGTGTCAGATTTTTTTATTTGAGGCAAAGAATTAAATAAATCTACCAAATGTATATGACACTTTAGTTATGGCAACCTTGGTTATCTAGTATTTACTTCCTCGATTGATTTCGCCACAAGAAATTGAATACTTATGTCATTCTTACCCAAATTGCCCTTGAAAAAACTATATAGTTTATGCATTATAATCACACTTTCCGCGTCATAGTTTTACAAATTACTATTATAAATATATAGGAGAATAATTAATTTTTTATATGTGACAGTTTTCATTAACTCGTTCTAAGCAAGCTCATCGAGAATGAAAATACATTCCTTCTTTCCGATATAATATAATAATTTCTTACATAAACCATACTCAAGATTTAAAAGAAAAGATGGATTGGATTTTAATTATTAATAATATAATGCTACGTCAAGTGGACATCTAGAAGTGTCCTACGCAGCCAAATCGGCTGAGCTTGCGTTGGAAGTGAATATCCCGGCGCTGACGTCAGCCCGGCACAGATCCCACTATAGTATCCAAAATGGAATTATTCTTTTACACAAAAAGTAGACTGCACAGAGAATATGCTCTATTAAAATATTGTATCATTTCGAAAGCGAGGGGATTAAAAACCACTTAAACTTGACCTAAATGGTCAGAATTTACTTTTAATCGCAAATCAATTAATTTACTGGGTTGACGCAGGTCCCATAATACTAATTGAGCACTTGCACGATTTTGTTCCGGGATTAGCTGTTTTATTTAACTCAACCAATTGGATTAAGAAATCGAGGTGGATTGCATGAATTTTATTTCAGTTTTTAATGCTTTATACTACAATTTTATCTCAAATTGATGTGCGCATATTAAGGTCACGAAATTAGGTCGTGATACATTTGTTTGTGGTGAATTATACCAAGATTTTAGACTTTAAAATTTAAATATATAATTTTACCATGATATTCAGAAGATTTTAATATAAATTATAATATATAATTGTGATTTAAGTAATAAAAAAAAAGTTGTGTCCACTTAGATCTATGTATAATATATTAAATTAATTTTATTGCTGGAAGGAGAAAATCTTAAAGGCCTTTTTTTTTCCTCTCTCAGACATCCCAAAATTAATTATTTGAGCGTATATGTGCCATCTCTACAATTGGCAGTTGAAGTCATCTAATTCTGAATTCTCTAAAGAGTTTTAAAAAATTAACTTCAAAAAAAAAAATAATAAAGAGTTTTAAAAAATTAATTTGATAGAGGGACCAAATAGACAGCAAGAACCAAGAACACGATCCTTCTCAAATAAAAAGAAATGTTGAACATTTAACTTTTAGTAGGCGTATCTTAATGCCATTTGTACCACCCAGTTTTCAAATATGTGCAACTTATGTATGTATAATCCTCTTAATCATATGGTTCGCTTGACAAGCTAGAAACGTCCCTATAAATCTATTAAGTGGGAAAAGATTTTGTTTGTTATGCTCTTGAACTATACCTCTTGTTTCATGTCAAATTTTTAATGCGAAGCACTTTATGTGTTTTATCTTGTCAAAATCCCTAACTCTTGCATAAACATTCGCTGCAATCCTTGAGGGCAATTAGAACCCTCATTTTAACTTTTAGCTAATTATATACTGCAGTAATAATAATTGATAAGTGCAAAGAGTTACCCAAAATGGACCAGCGTGCGTGACTATGGTTGAATATCCATTGCTTTTGTATGAAACTAAAATTAAAATATGTAAATAAGATTATCCCTTATATATTGGGTGCATAAAGTAGATGAAGTACTTTCAAAAAAAAAAAAAGTAGATGAAGTCCACAGTATTTTTGTCCACATCTAGATTTGGTATGTCTATGGATTTAATATATTATTTTTTTTATCAGCTGTTTTTAATATATAGAACTACAACATTCAATTACTATTTAATTTATGTATTTAACCAAGTTGTGAAATGTGTATAAATAAATATATTTAAAAAAATATGCTAATCTTGTTATTTCATGTACTAGAAAAATATATTACGTTCATCTTAAACGCTATTATATCAGTCCTTAGAATTAGGGCAATTTGAGAATAAATAGTTGGTATAACAAGTTTCCTCTTTTCAATCATGTGAGATAGTCAATATGGTTTTTTTCTTTTTGTAATTATATACATGTAGTATGTGGACGTTCAAATAATTTGTGCTCTTTGGAAAAGAAAAAAAAAATCTTAGCCTAGTTATTTTGATTGGTAAAATCAACTGTTATTAAAAGATGATAAGGTCTTTTACAAGAACATGAGAGTGCTAAAATTTAGTAAGGAGTGGAGGTGGAGGACAGGAAAGAGGATCTTGTTTGTTTGCTATTTTTTTTTTTTATTTTGCATTTAACTGGGAAAAATGAAACCTGTTATCAAAATTTAAATTCAAATTAACTATTTTGTGTTCTTAATTATAAGAATAATTGTTAATGTAACACTTGGAGTAAATAATTGTGCTCTTTCATTTTGTAAAAGAATTATTAAAACTTCTAAATTAAACTTTAAAATAATTATTAGTGGCTTTTATACTAAGACGAAAATTGATAACGAAAAACTGAATGCAGCATGCAGATGAAATAATAATACAAGAAAGAATTTTGCTTGTTAAAATAAACACGTGAATTTTTTCATAGTTAAGAATAATACACGTAATTTTGCTATTAACTCGTATGAAAATAGTGCAAGGAGACTATTGTTTTAAATTATGAAAATAGTGCAAGGAGGCTTTTATAGATGTTTTCTCATCTATAAAATTTACAAGGTTCTTTTTTATAAAAGTAAAAGAATAATAGACAACAACAACACAAACCACTAAGCATCACGTCTTTATTAATTTTTCTAAAAATGTGACTCTCGTGTAGGCCGCAGCAATCATCATTTAAACCGCTATAATTCTAGGATTAGATATGGTCTACAGCATGGACCTCTAATCTTCTATATAACTGGTCAAAATACATTTAATTAAGATTAAGAAAAGCCTTGTAATAAAGTAATTTCTTACGTAAAATATTTAATAACCTCATAAAGCTTCGGTGCGTGGGACCACGTGTATGACCAGAATATATGCTGCAAACATGTTCTCCATTTTTCAAATTAAAATTTTAAAATTTGTTTCAATTTTTACCTATTTAATGGATTGTTTCAATATTACTTTAGTTCGATGGGCTCAATGGAGTTTTGGGACACTGTTTTGGGGTTGGTTTGCACAGTGGAGAACAGCAGAGGTGACAAAATATTTGAGAAAAAAAGAAAATATTTTTAAATTTAGGAACTCTGCCTTTTTTCCCTTCGTGTATGACTGACGTTAGAACAATGTTTCCCTCTTTTCTTTTGTTTCCTTCCACTAAGGAAATCTCTAAAATTTAGTTATTCACAGTATAGGTAGTTAGAGACATTGAAGCACACGTTTATGTTAAAAGTATTAATTGGGTTCATAGTATATTGTTTGGAATTTGGTTGAAGAATTTTGGTAAATTTGATTTTGAGGCAGTGTAGATAGATGGAGATTTTAAAAATGAGAAAAATATCTCAAAGTTCAAATCAAACAAAGTTTGACATATAACTAACAATGCACATTTTTTACAAATGATATTACTTTTTAGAATGGAAACAGTTATATCTCTGCGCTAATATTATGTTAACAAAATACCAACGTTTTTGGAGGTGAATCTATTTGAAATTAGATGCTTTAACATAGAAAGTTCTTAAAATTTTGTCATTCTAGCATCCGAAAATTCTCAAACGTTTTTGTCATTCTCATCCGAAAAAGAGTTTTTTACCATCAATTTGTACACAAAGAGTTAATTGCTGAAAAAAACTATACATGGGCTATCCGCCAATTAAAAGTAACATAAAGGAAATTTTCGCAAATTGCTCAAGTAATAACTATGTTTTACCGGCAACTTCTTTTTTGAAATCTAACATATATATTTGAGTTTAATACATCATTGATTTCCGAGCTAAATAATAAGTAAGCGGCCGGGTTGCAGTGGATTTTTGGCATGCAATTGAATTGAAATGTTTAATTCAAATCTCATGATATAAGTGATGCATATGTTTTTGGAGTGAATTCCATTATTACTTACTAGTAAACTCGGTACGACCTTTTAGAATAAAAGCTTAGTTGTCACTTGTCACTTGTCATGAAAGTAATTCCTTTTTTTTTTTAACAAATTAAAGGTCGGAAAACCCGTTATTAGTTGTTAACTTAATAGTTAGATAGACGAATAAATCTAATGACATTATTATGGAAGCATGCGGTGATTTCTACGCTATCTTTCCACGTAAACAAAACAAATTTTTTTTTTTAACTCTCATAAGTTGTAATGCAGTTCCTACTCACAGAATACCCTATTTGGTCTTCTTTTCCTTGACGAATACCGTGTCGTGTTCTATTTGTTCCACGAAATTAATCATTTTTTATGGACTAATTTATTCAGTTGACAAGTAATCTTTAAGGAAAAAAAAGGTATGCTAGTCCTATACAAATATGAAACATATTTAGCAAAGAGTATAGGGTTAGATAAAGTTGCATTTAGGAACTAGGACAGCTAGATAATAATTTCAACACGTATTATATGAACTAAGCTACTTTTATATTGGAATTAATTTACTGCATTCCTTATCTAATCCAAATCATCATACAGTCCATCAACATTTGACTTTCAGAAGATATTTATATAATGAGTACTTATATTGATATTAATTTGAGGATACTTCAAAAGAATTAACAATGTGCATTTCCATTTAGTTCATTCACGAAATATGGTACGAACCAGCTACACATTCAGTTATTATATTCTCTAACAAGTAATAGATAATAGAGAAATCCATCAACCCTTTTTGTTCAAATATAATTTATAAAGGAAACACACAGTCACATAACTTGTACAGCATCGTTTGTTCGGTATATAAAACAACTTTGATCATAAATGCTAGAATCAAGAATTAAATTTTGGAGATAGTTTCATATCTTTAAAGATTACTCATATGTATATCGTCCTCTTTTGATTTTTTTACTTTTAAAGTCTTCAACATATATACGCGCGTCTGCCAGACTCTTGGACATATCTTGAGTAAATACGGAATATTTGCATTGTGGTTTTATAGTGAAGCAATTTGCTAGTATTAATCAACTTCTTCTTTTTATGTGATTTGATAATTTGATTAAAGTCGTCTATACATGCATTATCAATTTGTGTTACTGTATAGTTTCTTAAAGCTATCACTAATTCTTTTTACTTATTTGACAAGAACTGACTGCACTATTTGCAGATTGATGGGCTAGATATGCGTTGATCATAAGAAGTTTTGATACTAAATAGACGATATAGATATTGCGACTACATGTTATAACTTATGAAAATATTAGGTCCGCAAATTCAATATAAGCTTGTAAGAATTTCTCTTGTCGAAATACTGATATAAAAGATTAAACAGCTTTCACATCAACTAATTTTCACATCAAAAGAACAAATAGAGGGACTAGAAATCCATCAGGCCAAATAAGTATCGTACTCAATAAAAACTATAGCCCTTTTAGTTTTCTGCTAAGAAGTGGTGGACTTGTGATACCAACTTTTTAGTCTCAACTCTCAAATTACCCCTTAAACTATGAAATGAAAGAATTGGTTCTATGGTTTATAGATGAAAGGAAATAATTCTTATTTGGTAAAATAAATCATAAAGACTATTCAAAATTTTATACTTTATTGATATACATCGGATAGAATATCTGTCAAATACATGGATAAGAGATTGCATGTTATAATCTTAATTTTAAATCAGTTTTTCTTATATTGCATAAATTGGTCGAACACATGAATACATAATTGGATGTTGGTAATTCTTAATTTCAATATTAAATTTTCTTTTTATAACTCTTTGTTATATATTTCCTATTGTAATATATACGACAAAATATGAACTGAAAAATATCGTAGATTAAATGATATCTCCGCGTGTACCACAATATTCTGTGAACACATAAATGTTTACCATTACAATCATCTATTTTTCCATCATTTCTCCCACTAATACACTGTTATATACTCTTCTTGAGCTCACAAGCACCCATCCTCCCTTACATCTCAGAATTAGGTAGTGATAGATGCTTGAACTACGACAAGTTGAGAACATATTTCAAGTATCTTGGAAAATATTTGCCAAATACATTGGAAAAGGCTCCTAGAACGCTTATCCTGTTCCAGATGTAGTAGCATCGATGATGAATTGAAGAATTATGAGAGGATCAATATGAATGTCTTAATCTGCATTTTTCAAGCATGCATAGATTTTTGAACTAGTGGTTCGACCCACTTGAGGCCATTTGTTGCTAACACATCTGCGTTCCCAACTTCACCATATAGGGTTTGTTTTGTCTAATAAAAATATATATTCATAGGCTAATTGGGGGAAAATGCATAAAACTTCCTTGTAATTTGATAATTGTTTAGAAACTCCCACGTAGTTAATACTTAATACACTCTGCCTAAAATTCCTTAACTTGCCAAAAGACTCCATTGTGGTATCATCAAAAAGGGGATTTTTTGCAGATCTTATGAAATAGCAAGGAAGATCTAGACAATTAATAAACCACAAAGGGATTTTGTACAGATTTCTGGAACCACGGGGGGTTTTACGTTGACACTCCCCGCTTAATTGCACAGTTTCTTATTATTTTATTTTTTTTATAATACAGTACTCTTGTATTTTTTAATACATATTTATAAAATTTATTTGTAGACTAAATCATGTGAATGATGGGAAATATGAGGATGCTTGAGAATGGAGCCCATGAATCAAAATTAAGTACAAGTCTAACGATGATAAAGAGAATGGCATCTTATACGGAGAATGGTATATATTGTAACCATTTTATAACAATTTGAAAACTTGGGGTAAATTAGAAACATACTTTATATACCTAAGATATATATTCGGTGGGATATTTAGGGATTTAATCTAAGGATGGGCTAAAATAAAATGACATAAAGTTAAAAAATGAATAATATAATATAAATGTAGAAGCAAAGTTACAACGGATATATATAAAACTACTTTCTTAATATTTATTATATATATGAGAAATTAAAGAATTTGAATAAATCCCTAATTATTAAATAAATTGGAAAAATGTATGGCCCCGTCAACTAATTTCTTTATTAATTAAAGCAAGTAATACACAATATTAAAATAAAAACAATTATGTAAGACGATAAACAAATTTAAATAATAACACGAAGTTAAAAACATTGATATTTGTTTTTATAATAACCTCCCAACAACACAACAAAATAATTGAAGATATTTTTGATTTAGATAAAAATATTCAAAAATAATTTGAGTTCGGGTGGATAATTTGATTTTTATAAGAGTTAATTATTCTGAAAATTTATAGAGTATCATAAATCATTACATAATTATTAATATAAGTAATTAGTTGTAATTTATTGCAAACTTTGCCAATTAGCTATATTTAGTTTTCTTATATAAATTTAATAAAGTACTAATTGGGGGGGAGGGGGTATGCTTTTAAACCCCTCTCAAGCTCTTTAGGGATACGCCTTCAGCCCAACATATGATCATATTTAAGTCCAACGTATTTCAATAGAGTTAGCCAATAGTATCTATATCATAAAACGATATCTAATTAATCGATTGTATATACATTCTTTAAATCCTATTATTGCTATGAGTACAAAAGGAATTTAGTGGGAAAGCTCTGTTGAATTTTGACCTGAACAATGGAGGGCAAGAAGTATCGTGGTCCTATTTATGGCAATAATATCAGAACTATATCCTATGAATTAATGCTACATATGCCATGAGAATCATTGATTCTCAACCATGGTGGACCATACTTTTGTGTACATTAAACTAGATATATAATTTACATCAGATAAAGGTAAAGAATAAAGGCAGATGTACAATTTAGACCTCGTTTTAGTGGGAACATTGGAATGCATTAGTGTTAAATTTAGTATAAGGGAAAGATGTGGTCCAGATCCATGTTGAGTGGAGACTCTATGAAACATTGATAGCTAGGGACTCTACTTATTGCCACACAACATTAGACAGCTAAATCTATAAAAAGGATTAATTGTTGCAATAGGGACAAGATATTGCTGCAACAAATTAATTAAGGTTGCATGAGAGTTGTCCAGTACAGATTTATAAGGTTATCGAAGAACTAAGCGAGATTATCAAAATAAGGAACAAACATAAGAATATCTATGTGCTAATAGTTTCTCAAAAATAAATTGGCTTCGAAAATAAATATGGGACATAAACTTGGGATCTCAAGTGAGGCGTAATGCGATGCATGAGTAGACTTAGTGGACAAATAGAACTCCTCGCCTTAATTAGGACAAATCAAGAAAATGAAGAGACCAAGTTAAAATTGAGTAGGCAATATACTAAAAAGATATAATGGCCAAAAGGCCTTAATAGAAACATATGTCCAATTAAAATAAGGGAAGAAAAATGATTTATGTGATCAGACCAGAATTTGCTTAGAATAAAAAGTTCAGCTATTGTTGTAGATATTGATTAATGTTTGATTTTGGTATAAGTTTTCGTCCACTAAATATTAGAAACTTTTCTCAATATACTTTAAACATGTTAGTTCAATAAATGTGGAATATTTTTTATTTTCTTTTCATAGTGGAAAATAAAAACGTTTCAGAGTTTCGCGAAAAACATTTAGATGCAAATAGTTCTAAATTGATAGCATGACAAAAGAACAAATATAAAATATTATCTAGAGAACCCTTAAATCAATTATTGTGTATTATAATGGATCATCAGTTTGGTGGGAGCCGTGGATCTATTAATGCACTTCATTCTCAACACCTAACAACCCACAATCACTTTCATAAACTATTATGCACTATTTGTGCTCAAATGTTTAGACAATTAAACTATGTTTAATAAAATTACAATTCGTACGGCTGGCTAAAGGTCGACCAATTATTTGGGATTTAAACGTGATTAAGTGATGAGATAATAGAAACTTCAATAACACCACATAATTTTAGTGTGTAACACTAAGAATCAACCATGAAAAGTGTTACAGTAGGAAGCAATAAATCAAGTGACATCATACAAGCACTAAATACTGTTTGACCATACAATACAAAGGTCATCCAAATGAAAATTTTGTCCCAACGGCGTTATGAAGTGCCAAATTACCAACAGATGCCTCTTTTATATGGGCATTCTTGCCTTGACCAGTCGATTAAAAACTCCATATATTTTGTTATTTAATTCAACAAAAAGAAGTGTTAAAAATGTAGGACTAGTTACAAATTATCATTTGGCAAAAATAACAAAAGCTCATGTGATCTTCTAAAAAACAATAAGTCAGCATCTACCTCGTGAACATTTCATGTTTTTTGACTTGTGAATATGAGAATTCCCACATAAGAAAATTTTTGTAGTTACACAGTTGAAATTAAGTTATATATCGAAAAATTATTGGCTATAATTTAAGAAAATTGGTTCCGTCGATTGAACAACGTTATCTATACATGGGCTGCATAAAACAATTACAACAGGCACAAGAGTCACATTTAGCCATACATGGGCTGCATAAAACAATTACAACAGGCACAAGAGTCACATTTAGCCATATATATACATGTCACTGTGTCAGTATATGATTAGAATATTGATTTAACCTTATTGAATTAATATGTATGAGCATTGCATATATTATTGAATATTGAAATTTAAATCTATGGGCCTTAAATGGATCGGACATTGGAGTAATGAATTTCAAAATCATGGATCCTTACAATGAGTGAGCCCATTAAAGGTCCAATTTGAAGCTACCCTTTTTGTGATACATCCTATATAAATGGGTAAATATTCAATAAAGTTGGGTTGGACTCCACTGGAAGTCCAATAATGATTACCAGCAATCTACTTGATGAAAAATTATTAGGTTCCCAAATTGTAGGAAAGTAATTCCTCCACACCTCATCTCAACCATACATTTACATTAATAACCGACTAGTTGTACCATCTCATCGTCAACCTATGCACCTAATTGAGACATAAGAAGCTCATAACAGAACTCCTTTTCTCCTTGAAGCCCTAACGTACATAAAGTCGGAAAAAAAAAATTTCTTTTTTATACTTTGTGAGCTCTTAAATTCGAGTCCTACGAGAATTAATTTTCGCTTATATCTATTATTATTCGCTTTGAAGCAGGTCTTTCTTTTCATAAGTTTTAACATAAATGAGATTTTTATTTTGCAACTTCTTTAAATTTAAGGTACGAAAATATCAATATATAAGCGAGAAAATCCAATTTCACAATCGATGCACGGTAGTGCAACAATAATTAAAATATATTATTTTTTAAATTATATTATACTAGTTTTTATGTGGTCTCACCATAATTAGATATGGTTAACTGCACCTCGTCTTCGTACAATGATAATCTATATTTCACGGATATGAATATGGGATACGGATACGACACGATACGGATACGGTGATACGATTTTTTTTTTAAAATTACAGGATACAATATGTGTTGGATACATTAAAGACTTTATATCAATAATTTAATCTATATCACAAGATAATCACAATAAAATGCAACTAATAAACATACAGATGAAACTAAAGAATTTTATAGCTTGACAACTGAAGCATGCACTTTTTTCTTCTTTATTGCAGGAATGGTCGCATCCCTCTGTTAAGTTGTTTCATTCTCAATTAATCACACATTTTATTTTTTTGTTTTACATCCTTGTTTTGATTAGTAATTTGTATTTTTAAATCCATCTTTATTTAATATTACTAAGTGACTCCACCCCATATTTTAGAAAACTATCAAAACTTAATCATGAAAGATCAAAACGTATGGGATACGCCCGTATGGCATGCCCAGTACCCGTATCTGACAATTAAAAATTTGGACACACCATTGGAGTGTCTGATACATATCTCACGCGTATCTAACGCATATCATATCTAATACTGCATTGAATATTTTTTAGAAGTATCTCTGCATCATAGATAATAATACAAAATAGTAGTTTCTAATTGAGATTTTACATAAAATATAAAACCAAAGATTTCAACATCTCAAAAGAATTGAACTCTCTCTACTCAAGTTTTTACAAGTATCAAGTTTTACCATTTGATTTTAGTAGAATGTCAAAAGAAATTGATGTTGCATCAAAATAAATAGTAACTTACCAAAAAGAATCTTAACGGCGTCGTTCCGGGAATGTCTGAGTCCAACATAAAAAGCAAAGTCGAAATAGGAAGAGACGTTCTAATGGAAAATAGTACTGTACTGAAAATACAAATAGTAATATTAGTAAACAGTTACACAGCAAGCAAGCAACGAATTTTATAAATATTAATTTAATCAATCAATCTTCAATCCGCGATAACAGGTATGGGTTAACTGATTCTTGCTTTTTCGAGCAGTTTATCGGAAAAAAAATTGAATCTTGCACATGTTATTTCATCTTTTGAATTATCTCTATATTCGGCTATAAAGATTTTGTCACTTTCTTGTTCTTGATTAGGCATCAACCAATGTGTTAGTGTTTTACGCAAGATTTTAACATTAGGGTAGTGGTTTTCTTGGATAGATCGGTTCTTGTTTTTGCTGTGAATTGAAATTGTAGAGCAGATGTGGGATACAGAGTATTGCCCTGTTCTTGATTTCCCGCAAGAAACTGTAGACGATAGTGTGTCCCAGTTGGAGTGCTTGAATGAATATGTGGATCAAATTTCCGTAAAAGTCGATCAGGTATAACTTTTATGAACATGCCATGATAATTTTTTTCCATTCATTGTGTAAGTATATGTATGTTTATGTTGGTTTTTGTGCGTCGCTTGGGTTGGAATTTCGCTTCGTGTATGATCGTTGTCCAACAAGTGATCGGCTTATGCTTAGAGAGAAAAATGCGTTAAGAATTAAACAACGGTCATTATGCGATATTTTATAGATTTGGAGGTTTTCTTGTTTTTAGTGACCGTTCTTGTTTATTACTGTTTAATGGATTTTTTTCGTAAACTATTCAGACTGTGGTTTTATAATCCAAGAAGTGTTTTTTAACAATGAGATAGTGTATCTTCATTTACAGCTCGAGCAAAAATTGAATGTAGAAATTTTTTACTTTGGTTCAAATAGGAAACCACCATCCGTTGCGGAAGACAAAGACAAGGAAAAGTTTGTTCCATGCTTTAAAAAGAGGCAACAAGATGTAGTTCATAGGGAAGCAGCGGCAGCTAAGAGAATGCAAGAGCTTATGCGACAGTTTGGAACAATATTACGTCAGGTAACAAGAAATACCATTGAAACGTTCTCTTGATACTATATAATTGGATCATATATCTATAATGGACCACATGTGGAAATTTAGATCGTATACTAGAAAGTACAAAAACAGTAGTTGGTGAGATTGAGAGGAATGGATCAGACAGTATTTTTCTTCGTAACATCAGAATAATCTGATGGGAATTTGACGTGCATCTTTCTCCTCAGCTAACGTGCCTGAAGTGGTGATGTAGGTGTTTGCTTCACCAACTTTAGCACTAAGTATTTTATTGCTGTGCTGAATATTATTTCTGCGAAATGTTTATATGCTTTTGTCTTTAACTCTACTTGTGACCTGTCAGATAACTCATCACCCATGGGCTGAAGCGTTTTTGGAGCCTGTGGATGTCGTTGGTCTTAAATTGCATGACTACTATGAGGTAAAGCCACCAACTTTTATCCATTTTCCTAGCTGCATCATGATTCAATTCCCAGTCCACCTGTCTGTAACTTTGGTTAATAGATGTGATGGTTAGAAGTCATGTGCTGGATTTGTTGTGATTTTTGTTTGGTTCACATACACTGAGATGAAAAGCCTGATTATTGCTGTTAGCCTGTTATGATGATCCTAATTTATAGTTATAGCGGAAAGTGTAACAAAAAAAAACTAGGTGACATTGTTTCTTCCATTGATTTACTTGTTTCATACGCTTTATTCGTTATCGTCGAAGCACATCCATTTCTTGATGTTCTCTTCTTTTTTCTTTGCTTTTGCATACTGATCATCCCAGGTAATCGCGAATCCCATGGACTTTAGTACCATCCAGAGCAAAATGGAGGAGAAGGATGGCACTGGTTACAAAAATGTCAGAGGATGTGTGCAGATGTGAGATTGATATTTACAAACGCAATGAAGTATAACAATGAAAGGCATGACATCCATACAATGGCTAAAGTTTTGTTAGATAAGTTTGAGACAAAATGGCTGCAACTTTTACCTAAAGTTGATGAAGAGGTATTTATTTGTTTCTTTGTGTTTTGAATAATTATAGTTGCGCCCCCATGGTTTGGTCTAAATAGAAACTTGTCATTTTTTGAATAACTACAAAAACACCCCTTGAAAGTTAAAAAAACATGATAGATAGACCCCGGATTACTATTAATAGAATTTTTCAAGGTTCAAGGGGTGTCTATTATCATTCATACCTTAAGGGAGGTTTCTAATAATTAGACCAAACCTCAGGGGTGTTGTAGATGTAATGACCCGTAAAATTTTATGGACGGTTACTATATCTTAGCCCTATTTGGGTTGTGTTCTAAATTATAATGATAAATTTGTTCTCTTTTATACATTTTGGTGTCTGTTTCCAGCAATACATACAAAATTATTAGTTTTGTTCAGAATTAATTTCTGATTTTTAATTGGCTATTTAAAGGAAAAAAGGCAAAAAGAAGAAGAAGAAGCAGAAATGCAGCATGATATCCTGCTTGCTCAAGAGGCGGCACGGGCCAAGATTGCTAGAGAATTGAGTTTTGATGTAGGGGAAAATGAAAATTGTGCACCCTTGACTAATAAAATTCTGATGTCTTATATCTTGGTATTGCCTCTGTTGTGTTCTAATACTAGTTCTTACGAATCTTTTCAGCTGGACGAGGTTGACATGCACCTGGAAGAACTCAGAGAAATAGTACTTCAAAAGGGTAGGTTAGTTACATCTCAAAACAATTTTATCTGTACCTTTTAATTGCTCTGAACTTTATTCTTACTTCAGAGTGGCATGAAGTTTTGGTTATTTTTAATTATCAACCGGATGCGTCTACTCTAGAGTAGTGATCAGATATTTTTGCGGTGGGCATATCCACACACTTTTCGGGTAAAATTTAAAATGATAATATGCTGCCTTTTTAATCCTTTTTTCTGTTTTCGCTTTAGTTGACTGAACAATCTTTGTTACTAAACCAAACTTCCAATTACCCTAAAAATTTAAGAAGGCTGAATTGTATTCAGTGGTTATCATATGCTCTAGTCGAGACAAATCTCTTCTGCTTTAACACTTGTCTCTTCTTTTCTCCAGAAAGATGTCGACTATAGAGAAAAAAAGGCTTGCGAGTACCATCGCCCAATTATCTCCGCAGAATATCGACAAAGCTCTGGAAATTGTTGCCAAGAATGACCCCGACATTCACGCAACCGGAGAGATTGTGGAAGTTGATATTGATGCTCAGGTTTTTTAAAACCGTTTGTTTAACACCGCTTTTTCTACTGTCAAATTATGTAAAATATATAACTATAGAAGAATATAATTGAATCCCATCTCCACCCCTGCAGAATGAATCCATTCTTTGTTAAAGATACATTCCAAGCACAGATGAAGACTGAAGGAATCAAGAACGATCCGGGGAATAATAACCGTAATAAAAGAAAGAGGGAGGTATTTTGTGGCCTTCCTATATCTTCGCAGAAAAAGAGCAACGCAATACCTTCAAGCTGGTGATAATAAGTTAGTTAATATGCATTCATGTGTTAATGATTTGCTTTTTGTATAGGAGTTCCAAAAAGAAGCTTGTGACTTCAATTGTTTTAGGTTATTTGTATTGTATATGGAAGTTGATATTGCTTTTGCCACAGTACATACCTGAAGATTTAGTGATGGAAAATTCTTGCTACATTGATCTTGCAACTATAACTTTATGGGTGAATATGCATATACCAATCATGTTTTTATTTTTATAATTGATAGATAATTTTATGTGTAATTTCTAGTAGCAATCATCGTTGAAGAAATTTAACTATATTTCAATAAATTCCAGACTTATTTTTCCAGTTGACCGCATCTCTAACTCATAAAATTTGTGTATTAAATTTTTAGTAAATAATATGAGTTATAATTTTATTTTGAGATTTTTTGAAATATTTTTATAAATTTTATAAGAATCATTGGTACTTTATTTGTATATCTACAAATTTCAATTTTTTGATAGAAATGAATATAAATTTCAGTTCAAGATAATGTTAACTTGTTGATTGTTATACATACATATATGTATGCAATGTTGAGTCGGTCGAGGCATGTAAATTAATCAAGAAGAATAAGATCATCAAATTAACTAAATATACGAATTGAATACACCACAACATGGTGTATTTACATTGATACAACATTTATATTAAGATGATCTACTGTTATCCCTATTGACTATTGTTATTACCACACCATTCAAGACAGTTCATATATATGACATGTCTGATAACTTGTGTTCCTGAGTATTCTATTTGTGCTTTAAGAGCCCATTATGTCGTCCAAAATAAATGAAAAATAACATCATTCTTGTAATATATAATCATCTTATTGTGGGAAAGAGTCAATCAAATGATCATTAGACCACATATGTAACTTCATTAAATTATTAATGTTTCGAAAGAAGAAAAAATAAAGTGAAAAAAAAAAAACACATGCTAATTTACTATTATAAGTCAGACATTACAAATTTTACGGAAGTCTAACTTTATCATTTTTAATGTTGGATAGAGGAATTTCAACTGATCTTCACTGCACATAATTCCTTACGTCCATTAGAAGATAACTGAGTGCGATTTCCATCAAAAAAAACCATAGCATCATCTTTAAAAAAAAAAAGAAAAGAAATTGTTTCCAAGTCGAATACTTAATTTGATGGCAAACGTGTCCACCGAATCCTGGAATAAAAATTCTTGTGCAACACGTGCAGTGCATGATTATCAGCTGATTTCGATTCTCTTTTCCAATTATATCCTTTTTTTAAGATAAGTTAAATAAAGGAATGCTCAACATTCATACAAGCAAATTGTTAAAATTTACGCAAGAAATGAGGCTTGTCTGGGTTCATGTTTGATTTTAAATTTTGGATTGAAAAGAGATACTTCAAAGCCTACATGTGGGATCATGTTTTAACATTGTGTTGTCAAATCAAGGTTCTTTTCTAATAAAAAAAAAAAAAAAGTTTTGCTGTGATACACTGAGATAAATGATTAAAATCGCTATTATTTAATTTGTATTTTAAATAAGAAATAAAAGATTGTAACAAATTATATGCATTGTTATATGTCATTCTTTCTAGTAAAGATAAACCAAAAAAACATTTTTTCCCTCCGAAAACTGATACAAACACAATATTTTTTATTTTTTTAGAGAATACAAACACCATATTTTAAGTTCATGTCAAAATGAGATGAGTAGGAATTGGTCCCTACCCTACCCTAAACAGTTATATACTTCTTTTCACAAAGGATAAAGAGTTTATACATCACATGTAATGCAAGCCAAAAATTGTGGATAACTATAAAAAAATTTCGAGGCGTACAATTTGAGGAAAGGCAGAACTTGAGTACGTATATGAAGAAAAAAAAGTGAATAAGAAAAAAGCGTTATTACACAATACACAATATCCTCCATCCAGATTGCATTTTCTACAAAACCTATTGAGTAGAAAAGTCACATAGTTTGCATTGACTATTGTGTGACAGGATACAATATTAATATAACAATTGAAATTTGTAACTGAAGCCACATAGTTTGCATCGAGTGATACGATATAATACTAACATACAAATTTGGGGTTTTTTTTCTCTAAAAAGTTAACAGGACCACATGTGAGTTATTACTTATTATCACTATATAGTATATAGTACTAATACTTATAGCACCAAAATTAAACAGAATAGTCAATACAGCATGGGCCATCACCAAAAAAGCGTGTACATAAATAGAATTTAAAGTTTTTTCTCTTTTGATAGAATTTTATCACCTAAGCACGACCACACAACCCGTAACATGGACCACCAATCACCAGCCAATTAAATCTAATCACATTACATCTGTATCCACCTGGCTAACTGTGTGGGGTTGACTACCCCAGGTACATGTGCACCGTCGCTCTTAAGTACGTTTGCCACCTCAGCAAAGCTTCTCGGCTTCGGCTTCCCACTCGGCTCGGCTTCATTACTCGGCTGACTTTGACCCCTGTTCCTCCTCGGCTCGGCTGAGCTCACTGGCACAGCCTCGGCTCGAGCCGGGTCAAACTTTTGACCTAACAGCGTCCCTTTTGTTAAATACTCGTAAGCCATGTACCCGGCTAAGAGCCGATTAGACGATTCCGGCTTCGGCTTCGGCTCGGCCAACTTAGTTGCATTTGGATATGGATTTGGATGTGTCGCACTAACGGCGCGGGTAACGGACGTTAGTGGAACTAACGGTTTGGGTGACGTGGAGGGATATAAAGAAAACGACTCCCTCTCTTTCCGTTTCCGTGACGCACCAGGTGAGAGAATTCTCTGCGAGTGATAACTCATCTCTACCGTCCGTTTTTTTATTCAAGAAAAAAGAGAATCGAAGGATTAAAACGTGCCACGTCAGCAAGATTCTAAACAAAAAAAAAAAAAGATGAAGAAATTTAAAAAATTACAGGAAACAAAAAAAACAGAGGAGCAGGAGATTGAAATCTGGGCCGCGTTTGAGAGATCGGAGATGGAGAGCGTGCGGCGGAGAGAAGAGAGAGAAAGGGAATAAAGGTTTTCTAGAGAGAGAAAGGACGGAGGAGGTTGTGTGCAGTTTTCATTATTGAATTTATAGTAAGGTTTTTATTAGAAAAAAAGAGTTGAACCGAACCGGCTGATTAAATAAGAACCGGTCGAGTTTTTTTGTGAAACCCGGTTGAGGAGTTTTGAATAAGATATGAGACCGAAATTTGGAAATTCATGTATTAATATTTGATGGATCGATAATCTGAATTTCTCATGCGCCATTATTTTGCTTTAATTAAAATACCAAAATTAGAACTATTTACTTATTTGGTGAGGAATATAGTACAACGTACTAAGTAAGAAATTATATTTTCTAAATACGACTATACTTAGACATTAGATAATTCCATCATAATCGTGTATATATTGCATTAATCAATGTATTATGTGTCCGTACAATTAAATAACACCGTTCGTGTCAACTTCTCAATCCGTTAGTTTTAAGAACTTTATCTCCAAGTACATGTTAAGTCCTGGAATCTATCAATTCACAATCGCAAAAGTTATCTACCAACATGGTCGCACGATCGCTTACGACAAGACATGATTGTCTATCACCGTGGTAGCACTTTCGTTTACTAGGACCTATTGCAGCTAGCTCATCAATAATGGTCTAGCCCAGTGGGCCATCAAATTCTATATATCCTCCACTCAAAATACTAAAAGGTAGCATTCAATTCGAGTTATATAGTTCGAATTCGACTTGTTTGCATCTCATTTCGACTTGACAGAACATCTCTTATTCAACTTATAATTGCACACAGTTTCGAGTTGTTTGACTATTCAGTTTGACTTGTTTCACTTGTTATGCGAGTTGTTTCCACATTTTCGACTATTTTATTCGACTTGTTGTCACTAACGAGATCTCATATTTCGGCTTATCTGACTTAACATTCGGAGTGCCTTCACCGAGAAGGCCCCGGCTTAGTTCGCGTATGGTATTGAGCACGAGTTTCAAACTCAAGAGCTGCTTAAAAATTCAGCAAGGACTGAAGCAGTTTGACGTGCAGTGTTGGCAAATAGACATACATCACATTTATTAATTAAGAACAATTACAACATATCAAATAACATTTAAAGGTACACTCTCAAAAACCTCATAATACATTTTTATTTATTTTTAAGTAGTTTTAATTTTTAATATCTTGCAGACTTTGTCTACTAAACAACTTTAAGTATAAGCATAAGAGAAGTAACTTGGTTAAAATTATTTTACAAGTATATTTTCTGACTAGTATAATATCAATATGAATTGACATACTACACACTTATTTGTCTTGAATATTTCTCTTTGTTTAAAACATGGACAGTTCTTGTATGATCGCTTATCATGTACTACTTCATCATGTGACAATTCAAAAAGTACAGATCACACGATAAATACGAAAGTGCTTAGACAAAACTTAATAAATTTACTTGTAGCACAATATTAGTGTCTCTGGAGTCTGAAATTATAGCCTGAAGGCCCTGAACATCAATTTCCGTTGACTGAGTAAGAATTATTTTCTATATTTTTCTTCATATGATCTTTTTACTCACAAAACATTGATCATACTTTCAATTAGCTACAAATGCTCAGAAAATAGATACTTTCCTCAGTCTCAAAAATACAAAGAAAATAAATTACTTAATATATAGGAAACCTAATTGCCCTTGAATTAAATCATATAGCTAGGATTAGGAAATTCTCATAAAAAACTCTACAATATATTTCCCTTTAGGTCTATAATATGAATATTTCCAAATTTTATAGCTTGATTCATCTATGAGAAACAATAATGATGAGCAAGTGTGGTTGGTTATCCATTATAATCAAAGGCAATAGTGAATGGTGATACAAAAGTACTGCGAAGACATTATGTACAATCAACGTCACTATCTTCTTTATAATATCACAATTATGGGTAAGCACTCCATTTCATAATTGGATTCCTAGAATTTGTGTGTTGCTTAATACTGCAAAACATTCACATGAATCACATCAAAATGAAGGAATTCTTTTTTCACCTTAGTTATCTGCTTCCTCATGTTGTTAATAATTTAGAATATACCTTTTATGTGCAAGTTATTAATCTATTTGTTGAGCCTAATCACATTTTTTGATAAGTAGTGATATTGGTAGGATCCTAATTCAATACATCTACTATGACCTGATTTATTAGACCACACTACTTTATCTTCTCATCTAAAGGCTCAAGCTTATAAAAGGTTATATATTTTAATTTTTGTATATATACTTTTTAACATGTCCCTACACACTTTTATTACATCTAACATATCATATCTTTTTGATAAGTAAATGACAAAAGATACAAACATTAGATAGAAACAATTCGATACCATATTGAATTGATGTCTTGTTATAACCATATTCATGATTAACATTTATTAATTTATATAACAAATGGATCAAAAATGGACTAAATCACTCACCTTTTTTTCTGAGTTAAACTCACCACTCAATTGGATTACAAAATTTTCAAATTTGAATCGAACTCGTCGCTTTTCCAGATTTTACTTTTACTATTACTATATGGCATAGATCTACAATAAATAAAAAGAAAAATAAAATCATAGAATACTCAAACTCTCTTGTACTTGGGCTTGGACTGCAGAGCATGCAGTACATATTTTTAAAATTGGCCCAGAATCAGAATATTATTAGTTTATTAAAATGCCAAATTCATTTATTCTTTCCAGGTTTAAATCAAAATGGTACTGGGCCAGTTATAATTATTAGTTTATTACTATTAGGTCTGCGGTTAACTATCATCTAAGAAACTATATATCAAGACCATCCAAGAAAATGGGCTGACACTTGACAGTTTACTGTTTTTTCGATGTTGAAACATACTTTTACAGATTTATTGCATAATTGACATTGACGATACAACAAACAAAGGATATTTTTGCAACATATCCTCCTAGCTAACAGATAGGGATACAAGCCCCAACTATATATATTGGTACTGCATAATTCATTTTCAGTTCTTTTTCCGCAATAATAGTATAATACGGGAATAATACAGTGAATTACGTCGAGTCTTTTTTTATCAAACTGTAGAAAAGTCCCTCGTGGCATATTTAATAGGCGAAAACCTTCCATGTCACATATATATAAAATATAAATAGGGAAAAAAAGGCCTCTAGTATATTTTCCATTAGTAGTAATTAAAAAAATCCGACGGTAAAAGATAAATTGGCGAATTCCCCATGTGATTTCCTTTATATAAGAATGAAAAGGTAAAAAAAAAAAATCCTATTTTATTTCTTACACATTATAGGCTTTTGTTCATTTCTTAAATTTTCAAGAATATTTAGAAACATAAGCAAAACAAAACATACGTTTTTTTTTTTTTTTTTTTGCCTCTTTTTATTTGACATAGAAGTTTTTGCCGCTTATCCGTTACACATTAATTACATTAGATTTGTTTCTCCTATATGCTTTTTTTTTTCCTCATCACTACGAGACACTATATGTTACTGATGTAGATACCTCACAAAATTTTATTCAATATCAAAAGCTAGCTGTCTTCAATGATTTACCACAAAATAACTACCAATATATAGAAATATAATATTTTAATGGAAAAATATTGGATAACTACTAAAAGATAGAATTTTCCCAAAATCTGGCATTCGTTGTGGCAAATGATTCGTTTCTTCCTATTAGTGAAATAGCACAGTCTATGCTACTTAAAACTTCAATAATTACGTAAACATCTCTTTTTTTAAATTTCACAGCAAAAAAAAGGCGAAACAAGTTTGATAACAGTTTTTTTTTAATAAATATCCGTTACAAAACAATATTGATAAACACCCCTCTATTAAAATTTGAAATTAAGTTGTAAAACTGCATAATAGAAAGGCCCTTTTGAAATGAGTACACCCAAATTTAATGAGTAGATCTGCTCATCCTACTTCGTCAAAAATAAGTAAGAAAAAAAAAAGTTAATCCCCGCCGCGGAATTATCACGACTAGAATTCAGTCATGACTGCATGTTCAAAGTTAAAATCACCGTTGTATTAATTAAGTAGAGAAGAAAGTAATTAAATATGATTTCCAACTGTACATAATGCATGAAATTCATTAAATTCGCCCGCGTCCATTAGAGCTGATGGGGGATAACATATTGTTTTCTCGTTAGTTGTATAATCGCCGGCTAACTCTACGCTTGCTCATAAATTTTTGTGCATGCTGGCTGAACCATATATTATTTATTCGATCTAGTTGGATCACGCCCAAATCTACTAGAACGATGCTCTAATGACTACAACTAACATGTATCTTATTTAGATTCGGAATCTGAAAAGAAATTATAAACTTTATATATAACATTCTATTTAATAAAATGCAAAAAAAAAAGAACAAGGACGAGAACACTTCAAAGTGCGTACACCCTAAAAAAGGCAAACTATGATCAAATTTCTTACAAAAGTTTAGAGAACTTTTATCAAAACATGTTTCACACGGCCAAGTGCCATATTCGAATATTTTGAGGGGTCAAATTAAGTAGTGAATTTTGGTAAATATGTCTCCGAAGAACTGTTTAAATTTTCTGATGGTAATATGTTATTTTTTATAATTAGGATTAATTAATAATAGTAATTAGCTACTTCTACTACACTGATTTTTTAAATTAAGAGCGAAATTCAAATAGTTATCACATTAAACTAACAGTACTTAGTAACTACGCATATCTTAACAATGAAAAAAACTTAGATATAAAATTTTGTTTGTGCATGTAAACACAGAAATAAAAAGCTCTAGAGGAGAACAATTTGACTTCACCAAAGTCAATTAGTGAATAACAAAGCTTTTAGCAGTTTATTACCCTAATAAAATATAAGCATCTAGTCTCTAAAAAGTTTAAAAAACACCACCCTTTGCTCTCTGAAGTATGCATTTTCATTGTAATTGCATTTTCTCCTTCGAAAATTTTAAAACATATATAGCATTTCCCTTTCAAACAAGTTTAAAAAAATAACACATTGCCAATAAAGAATGTGTTTCCTCATTGTTGTACGCTCTTTTTCCTATGAAAATTCTAAAAATTGTTCAGTGCTCCTTGATCAAAAAAAATTCCTACCAAATTGCCCTTAATTAAATATGGGCCAAAATTATGTTTAGAGGTAGAAGAGCTATGATTTTTTAAAAAATAGCAACGTGCTTAATTTTAAAACTTCACAAAGCAAATGATACAAAGTTTTTTTTTTTTTTGAAATGATGATGAACTGCTAGCTGCTTTTCTTAAAAAATTAAATACTTACTATAATTGATCATCAACGCAAAGCCTGAACATACATTTTGAAAATTGATCACAATATTACTTAATTACTATTTTCACCACTAAAGAAAAGGACTTAAGGAGTCGTCGTGGCTTTGAATTGAAAAGCTGCTGCAATCTTTTGATTTATCAGCAGCAGCCTAGAATAGATAAATAATTTCACAATAATTATGGACAGTATGGTCCTAACTCATAAACGTGCTATATCTTTGTAAAAATGCTAGCTGCTAGCTAGCCTGTTATGTGCATGCAATCAATTAACTTTCTCTTATAAAGCGGGCGGAGATTAATAGCATATTTATCTTTAATAAAATAAAACTATCATAAAAAGTAAAATCATTATATCGTGACAATTAATGGGTACAGGTGAACAGAAACTTGAAAGTGAAATTTTATTTACTCTTATGCTTGTTCAATTAACGAAATTGGAGTATTTGAAACTCTAGATAAGTAATTTTGTATGAACAAAGATCGTAAAAATGGTAGTATCAATTTGTTACTTAATTTCGTGATTGATCGAATAAATGGTGATGTAGTACTGTTTTGTCTTTACATGCACATATACATATATAGAACTGCTAATAATTACTCATGAATTATGCGAAAACGTCAAGTTTCTGTTGTGTAGTTAAATTCAAGAAGAGAGAAAAGCAGGGGAGATTGTTTCATTAAGTTAGAAATATTCATTTAATTGTATCATTCAACAAACACGTTCTACTGTACACGGGGTGGTGGTTGTTGAACTACATTTAATGCAAAATCTATTCGAAACTAGTATATAAAGCCCTCGTGCATGCTGCATTGAAGCAAGCATCCACAATATTTTTCACACAATTCTAAGTGAAGTGATCACGAAAATGAAAGGTGGTGCGATGAGAGTTGGGCTTGCATTGCTCTGTTTTCATGTTCTTGTGGTGAGTGTGGTCACTGCCAGAAACACATTTGATGATGAGAAGTTTCTGACAGGTGGCAAGAGTTTTGGGATTGGTGGAGGTGTTATTGGCGGCGGTGGTTTTGGTGGTGGTCATGGGATTGGTGGGGGAGTTGTGGGCGGTGCTGGTGTTGTTGGCGGTGTCGTTGGAGGAGGTGGTGTTGGTGGCTATGGAGGTGGAGCTGGTGGTGGTAGCGGTGGCGGCATTGGAGGTGCAGGAAGTGGACAAGGTAGTGGTGGTGGTGCTGGCGGTGGGAGTTGTAATGGTGGTGGGAGTGGCAAGGGAGGTGGAGTTGGTGGAGGAAAAGGTGGTGGAGTTGGCGGTGGTGCCGGTGGTGGTTCAGGCAAAGGAGGAGGAGTTGGTGGTGATTCAGGCAAAGGAGGAGGAGTTGGTGGTGGTGCAGGCGGAGGATATGGCAAGGGGGGCGGTGTTGGTGCTGGCATTGTAGGAGGCGTTGGTGGAGGTATTGTTAAGGGTGGTGGAGTAGGCGGTGGATACGGCAAGGGTGCTGGTGTAGTAGGAGGTGTTGGTGGAGGTATTGTTAAGGGTGGTGGTATTGGAGGAGGATATGGAAATGGTGGCGGCGCTGGGGCCGGTGCCGGTGCCGGTGGTGGAGTCGTAGGAGGTATTGGTGGAGGTATCATGAAAGGTGGTGGAATAGGTGGAGGATATGGCCATGGTGGTGTTGTAGGAGGTATTGGTGGAGGTATCATTAAGGGTGGTGGAATTGGTGGAGGATATGGCAATAGTGGTGGTATTGGGGGCGGTGCAGGTAGTGGCTTAGGAGGAGGAATTGGTGGAGGTATTGTTAAGGGTGGTGGAATAGGTGGAGGGTATGGCAATGGTGGTGGTATTGGGGGCGGTGCCGGTAGTGGTGTAGTAGGAGGCATTGGTGGAGGTATTTTCAAGGGTGGTGGAATAGGTGGAGGATATGGCAATGGTGGTGGTATTGGGGGTGGTGCGGGTACTGGTGTAGGAGGAGGCATTGGTGGAGGTATTGCTAAGGGTGGTGGAATAGGTGGAGGATATGGCAATGGTGGTGGTTTCGGAGGAGGCGCCGGTGGGGGAGTTGGAGGAGGGATTGTGAAAGGTGGTGGAATTGGCGGTGGTGTTGGTGGAGGTTTTGGCAAAGTAGGTGGCATTGGTGGTATTGCTAAAGGCGGTGGCATTGGCTTCACAAAAGGTGGTGGAATTGGTGGTGGAATCGGTGAAGGTGGAGGAATTGGTGGTGGAATAGGCGGTGGATTCTTTAAAGGTGGAGCAATTGGTGGCGGAATTGGCGGTGGATTTGTCAAAGGAGGAGGAATTGGTGGTGGAATTGGTGGTGGATTCGTCAAAGGTGGAGGATTTGGTGGTGGAATAGGCGGCGTTGGTGCGGATGGACAACACTAATTTACTCTCACTTTGCATGGATTCAAGTTACTATAAGCATCAGTAATGAGTTGCTCTTTTTCACAAGTTTATTTGTCTTTAGATTTCTTAATTTGTCCAATCATTTGAAATTGTAATGTTCCTTATGATGTCAGCTGAGTTCACAGTAGGATTTCTTTGTTTCTTTGTCCTCAAGTACGTATGTTGTAGTAAATTCATTTACATTTGTCATTTTGTTGAGTACGTCTGTTGAACTACATTTTTCTGCTTATACTACTAGTTTCTAATCTTCACCGGTTCGTTTCTGTTTGAATGAACTTAATGGGCGAATATATAGTTGATCCGAAATTGGAAAACTGAAAGATCATTAGTGTGGAAAATTATTAGATATTTGAAAGAAAAATAGCCACGAGAGGACGGTGGTGGCTCATTAAATCCTGATGCAAAAAATGTCAGATATTATAATGCACACAGAATTCAGATGACAAATTCATATTGCAACAGAGTTCAGTTCTCAAGGCTCCATATATCTTCTTTTTGCCGCTGTTTACTTAATCCGCGCGGTGGTACAGACTGTTGTATGTATGATGTTGCAAATTATTGAGATTGACAATAATAACTGAAGCTCTTCCCCTTATTAAATGATGATGGCCTTATCATCCCAGAATTTGTGTGCAAAATACTCACGAGTAGATTAAGGTGCTGTGCATTATCATAGTACTATCTTATTATATTAGTTTGTTATGTTTTGATAATAAGTGACTAATCTTTATATTGATCAAGTTGATTTCAGCCTATTCTTTAGAGGAAAACCTGGAATCTTCGCATGTATGTAGTTTAATTTGCATTTCCTGGCCAATGTTTTGAATTTCTCACTTTGGCCTCCAAAGTTTGCTGAAATGACACTTTGCTCTTTGTTTTGGATATGTCAAGGTTCAGTCGGGAACATTGGCAAAATCCTTCGGCCAATTGCAATCTTTTCAAATCAAATTTACTTTAGTATGTTTCTGTAATTAGTTTCTTGTAAAACTGCATCAAGTTTGTCTCAACTCTCAATCACCATAATTTTTTGACAGTATGTTTACGGAATATTGTTGGTAAAATTACAAGATTTACAACCCGTATATAAGATATTAAAACCTTTTCTAGTAGATTGTTATTCATCATATTGATTATTCATTGATTTCAAATTTATCTCGATAGCAAATATGGCAAATTGGCAACGTAATCAAGATAAGTATGGTTACTGACTGAAAGTCGAATATTTAAAGATTACAAGACATATATAACTATGTATACTGGCAAAATATCAAATATTTCTTACAATACTTTATAAACACGTATTACTGTTTAGAAACTTAATTACAAGTCTCCCTAATTAGACCTAAATTCTAAAACATTATAATTTATAACAGCCGCCTTAGATTATATTATTCTGTATTTGCAGCCAGCCCTACATCACTCCGGCCTAATCTTCCACCCTTTCCTCTTGTAAAAGTAAAAACAAATTCATCACTAAATATATCATCATTTATTTCAAATAACTTTATGAAATAATACCAAACCTTACATTTTTCTAAATCACGAGTGAAACGCCATCTAGTTAGATACGGAAGTTTGAGAACTAAAAAGGAAGATGAATTAGTTTATTGATTTAGAAAGATAATAAACAAATTAATACTAACTTACTACACTCTGTATTTAGGAATATTATCGTAATAGAACGGGTATGCGATTGTAATTTTTTTATTAGAAAAAGGACTGAAGTGGTATGCACGTTAGTGGTGCATGTAAACATATAGCAACTAAAACTACCATTTCACAAAACACAAGACTCAAAATGCAATTTCCAATTATACAATAAAACACCGTCATCTACAAAAAAATCCCTACTAGCCGCCGCCAATTTCATCTTCATCAATCTCTACTCACCGATGGAAGCAATAATGAACCTGCACCGCCCAATCGCCCCGACCCGTATTTCACTCGGGTCAAACTTCGCCCCTAAACAAACCGGGTCGAATCTCCCCCAAACCCCCCGCCGATTAGGGCACGGAATCAGAATGTCCCTCCGAGAAGACGGCCCCTCCGTCGCCGTCGTCGGAGTCACCGGCGCCGTTGGTCAGGAGTTCCTCTCCGTCATCACCGAGCGCGATTTCCCCTACAGCTCGCTCAAGCTCCTCGCTTCCAAAAGATCCGCCGGTAAAAGTATCAACTTCGAGAATAAAGCGTACACGATCGAAGAGCTCGATGAGAACAGTTTTGATGACGTGGACATTGCGCTTTTCAGCGCTGGAGGGAGTATAAGCAAGAAGTTTGGGCCTTTGGCGGCTGAAAAGGGGGTGATTGTCGTGGATAATAGCTCGGCGTTTAGGATGGTGGAGGGGATACCCCTCGTGATACCGGAAGTCAATCCCGAGGCGATGGAGGGGATTAAGGTCAAGACTGGCAAGGGAGGGATTGTTGCCAACCCAAATTGTTCAACGATTATTTGTTTGATGGCTGCTACCCCGTTGCATCGCCGCGCTAATGTATGAGTTTTCGTTGCTTTAAGTGCTTATGGATTTTTAGTAGTGGTAGATTAAAAGTTTTGGTTTTGATGTATGTGTTGGTGAGTCGAATATTAGAAGCTTTTCGGGATGTTTTGGAAGTACCAAAAAAACAGTTATTTGCAATGACATTAGATAAATAGACTTAAGTTCGGTTCAAATTGAATCAAAAATGGAGAGGTTTCGGTATTGTTCGTGGAAACTTTAGAAAATTTTGATTCATGAGTGATATATGACAACTTCTTGCATTTTATGGTCGGTCGAGTATGAAGGAGTTAGGACAGATTATTGGTTAGTTAGTGAAAAGTGTTGAAGCAAGATCAGACCTTTGTTGTGCTTTTTATGTAATTCGTCTCTTTATTTCTTCTAACCAATGTGGTCGTTTGATAGACTTGAGTTAAGCATCGGAAATTAATCAGTTATATTAACTTTCGACGAACAATTGCTGGATTATTATTCATCAAATAAAAAAATAAAATTGATGGATTATCATTCATCAAATTTCTTTTTTGATGGATTATCAATTGTAATCTATTTCTATCAAATACGTGTTTCCTCTATTCTATTTCGTCCTTTGGTATATCTTGAGTAGTTTGGGTACCACGAATTATCACTTTTCGTCATCCTTATCATAAAAAAATTATGATCTGGCATGAATACTTTGGCCAGAAACAAGAGTTATTTCCTCAATGTCACTCAAATTCAGACTTTGCTTCTGAAAACAAATGTTTCTTGGATATCATGAATAGAAAAAAAGGACTTCTGTCGATCTTTTTTCGTTCAGGGGTAATTCTAACCCTTCTGCTGCGTCTTGCAGGTTAAGCGTATGGTTGTCAGTACATACCAGGCAGCTAGTGGTGCAGGAGCTGCAGCAATGGAGGAGCTTGAACTGCAGACTCGTGAGGTCTTTTTTTCTCTTTGCCGGTGCTCTAATCATATTGTACTGGTTGGTCATATAAACAATGAAATTTATATTCTTTAACAGGTTCTAGAAGGGAAAGAACCAACATGTAACATTTTCAAGCAGCAGGTATGTTGGAGTATTCTTCTTTTTTTGCTTTCCTCACATACGGTTCCAAATTCTTTCTTTGTATTGAATTCTTATTCTGTCCTAATATTCTATTATGTTTCCACAATCTGCAGTATGCCTTTAACCTATTCTCACATAATGCACCTGTCCTCTCAAATGGATACAACGAAGAGGAGATGAAATTAGTTAAAGAGACAAGGAAAATATGGGTAAATTTCTTTTTTACTTCAATAGAAAATGACTGTTTAGTGGAAATCATAGTGTAACTGCCTAATTTATATACCTTCTCTACTGTTTCCTGTAGAATAATCACAGTGTCAAAGTGACGGCTACCTGTATAAGAGTACCTGTCATGCGCGCTCATGCTGAGAGTGTAAATCTTCAATTTGAGACGCCTTTGGATGAGGTAAATTTAATATTTGAGAATCATTTTGTTCCTCTTTTGAATGGGATTAGTTAAATCTGCACCTTTTTGTATTAATATCTCCCCTTTATCTGTATATCAGATAAAGCATTGGAAAGTATCCGACAGTGGTTTTTTTTTTTGGAACATATTGGTCTCTATTTCTGTGGCCGCTCACTGATACTTGCATGCGACTTAGTTTTGTACCAACATTTACGTGCAAAAGTGGCCAACACGAGGACATCTGTTAAAGCTAGATATTACTTGATCTTTCCTGGAGAAACTAAAAAGTTATAAATATTAAGTACATCGCCAGTTAATAAGATAACTCTTATACATTGGATGCTAAGCACACAATCATAAATGTTTAAGCTTACCTTGAGAAAGTGTTGTATTATGAAGAATATGATAATGCCTCTAATAACTGAAAGTGTGCAGGGTCACTCATTTAATCTTATGTAAGTCAATTTCAACTTTGTTTGAGTGGGTTATGAATGCGTAATGTCCTGCCTTCTAGAGTTAATTGCTGTCCTAGAAAACTGACATGAATGGACATTTGTTTTTGAATTTATAAAGATTTTCCTATGTTGCTTGAAGTCTGTGATCATCGGTTTTGCGTATTTTGATGTAGAGATGCGACCTTTAGTAGATTGTTCTCATTTTTTTCTGATACTCCTTGAATTTATAAGATAGTAGCACATGTGTGAACTAGATGGATAATTTGTACGTGATGTGGGCTATAATCGATCAAGTTTCAATTCTTGAAATTGATACATTTGGTACTATTTCAATTTCTGAACCTATTTTCAAATTAAAGATCGCAATTTTGATCTTTGAAGTTTGAGTTTTTCTTGACATATTGAAGTTATGTTTGAAACTATTTCAATTGCCTAACTTGTTTTAAAATTAAGGGTTACAATTTCATCTTTGAAATTTGATTTTTCTTGACATATTTCGCCTTCTATTTTCACGACAGGAAACAGCAAGGGAGATTCTGAGCAAAGCCCCTGGTGTAGTGGTTATTGATGACCGTGAAGCCAACCGCTTCCCTACCCCCTTACAAGTATCCAATAAAGATGACGTTGCAGTTGGAAGAATACGACAAGATGTTTCCCAAGATGGGAACTATGGGTAAAAAACTAATCAACATTCATATAGTTTCTATTTTATGTTTATATGTACCATAGAGTTTTGGACCTAATTTTTTGTTTCTTTTTAAATAGGTTGGACATATTTGTTTGCGGCGATCAAATACGCAAGGGAGCTGCACTTAACGCTGTGCAGATTGCCGAAATGTTACTATAATCTGAACTTTGTTCTTGTCGACCAGAGGCTAATTTTGCAGAAATATTTATGGTGAGAAGGTGCAACAAATTTATGATAATATTAATATCTTTGAGCGTGCAAAAGCAACCTCAAATTTTTTGTAGTTCGGTGCATTGAGTTTCTTTTGCGTATTTGTCTACTTTTAATAAAGATTTGGTCTTTGAACTGAAAATTTTGAATCTGTATTTTTCTGAATCTTGGTGTTATTTCATTGCATCCTGCATTTTCGTACGTTACTGCAACATTTGGCCCCTTACTACTTGAAAGATAAAGTTGTGAATCGTGAATATGGTATCAGGTAAATCGACTATAAGAAGTATTATTGAATTATAAAAAGATCAGTTGTGACTGGTAGCCAAATAGAATATAGTTTTAATTTTATAATTTAAGTAAAACTATTGAGATTTATTTGTTACGTGTTATTCCTTTCTAAATAAACTTTCGTTACATATATTGGAGGTGGAAGAAAAAATTGAACATTCTGTCATATTTTATAAATTTTCATAACCCATGTTGATGGTTTATGTCTCATGTTCATTAGACAAAGAGAAGAATACATTAGGGAAAAAGAAGAATAAGATGTATTGCATGGATAGACACAAATAAAGTTGTATGATGTATCAATATGTGGCATCATAAGATTTCATCTTTTCTGTTCTTAGATAAAGATGTGTATGCTGTAATTCAAGTAGGCGTTTTTGTTCGTTTCTTCCCATCCAAATATGTAGCTTAATTAAGAAAAAGATACTACAGTGTTATAAAATAGAGTTAAGAACTCATATAAAGTGACGTTTCTTACACGCAAACGCCTCTTTCGTATTTACATAATTTAGCTCTTTCATATGAACCCATCCATACAAAAGATTAAATCAGAAATTCTAAACATTAACTTATCACTCGTTTGCAGACGTGGAAGTATATTTGCAAAATATTGATTCAAGCTAATAGATTGTTTGGAAATAGTATTTTTAATGAAGGGCCTAACCTAATTAAAATAATTTTACATGCGAATGCTGACCAAGTCACCACAGGTTCAAACTAGGCTAAAAGTAGATGGGCTTAGGTTGGTTTATTGTTTAGTCGTATGGATAATCTATTTTCTCTATCGGATGAGGGTAAATGGGCTTAGGTATGTTTGCTAGGTAATTGTCACTTATCAAGTAATGGTTGACGGACTTAGGTTTGGTTTATCTTAGGTTATTGTCACTCAATTCAATATAGGACTTGTCAAAACTTGATATTTGGTTCGAGCGGAGGACAGGTATATTTTTAGCGAGGACAAAGTTCGACATTAAAAATAATTAGTTTATGTTTTAAGTTACGACATGACAATTATATATATAGATGAAGTCATTAATTAACAAGCATAAGTTATGTTGAAAGATGGGAAAAAGAAAAGAAAAGATGTTTCATTATTAAATTTTGTTATAATCTAAATGAAATTGACTGCCATTTATACCTATAATCTAGAAGAAAATGAAATATATTCTTAATACACCAACTGGTGATCCTCTGTAGAAAAAAGAATTATCTAGTAAAAGAGATATAATGAACTTTAATAACGCAGGATTAAAAGCTATAGATGAAGTTCAATAGTAGAAAGATGGGTCCAATATTGATGACACTCCTCCATATACATGACGCACTCTTATGACAGAGTGACTCAACTACCATGGATATGCTTGGCTTTTGCAACTTGCAAGAATTCAACAGCTAATTTCAATTTATAAATAGTAAACTAGCTACCTAAGACTTAGGAATTAGGATCCCAATCTAGAAGGAGAACGACGTCGCATTGCATCAGTCAAATGCACATGTCATCAGTTGAACACAAAGTCTTCTTTCTTTAAGGCGCCACAAGTGAGGAAGGGTCCCTTCAAGTCATTTTGACGAATCACGAGTCTTTGTTTTTTTGTCCCAATTTTCTTCATTTGTGTGTGACACTTGCAAGTAGTTGTGGATAAACCTCAATTTCAATAAGAAACTTTTGTAATCGAGATATTCCAATCTGAATATCATTTAGTAGGTAAAGACTTATTATAATCCAAGTGTACAATAATTATTATCTGAATAATTGAGATATCCAATCCAGTTCAATTGTGTACGAGAATTGTATATCATAACAGTTATTAATGAAAGACTCCTTAAGTCAAGCACTTAGAGTTTGCAACTCCGTTTTTTTATACACAAATTAATACACGTACATTCAGGATAACTCAAATTTATGATCTCTTATTTATAGGTGAAACGTCCTACCAATAGACCACTCTCTTGCTTGTAATCAAGTACTACAAGTTGCTAAAAGTAATAGTCTCTTTTATCGTTTCCTAACAATAAAATTAAAAAGAATAGAATAGACCTAATATTCAACCAAAGCTGCCAAATTATTGGCCTTCTACTGAAACCGAGTCAAGTCTATATAAACGTTGAGTGAGGTATCGTTTTTAGTACACTCACCAGTATAAAGAATAGTGAGGGGAAAACGTAGAGCTAGCAAAATCTTCCTCATATTATAAATAAATAAAATATTGTTATGGAAGAAGAAAAGGGATATGATGGATACACACAAGACGGGACTGTGGATCTTAAGGGCAACCCTATTCTTAGATCCAAGAGAGGTGGATGGACTGCTTGCTCCTTTGTTGTTGGTATGTTTTCCACCCTAACAACACCCCCCCCCCCCCCCCCACCCCATCATACTCCACTTTCTCCATAGTTGGCTCCATTTATATAGTATTATATGTAATCTATAAAATTGTTTTATTATCTTTGTTTAAATCACCTTTTAGGAGATTCACAGTACTCCAAAAGTGCAATTTCATTTTTTGTGCTTTATAATTGGAAAGAAAAAAAATAGTGTTGCAAAATTTCTAACTCTAGCTTTTTGTTTAGCCTTTTTAATTGTTTAAAGAAGTTCCTGATCAATAAAAATGTAAAGGTGTATTCTAGTATAGAAGGAGTTGCTAGTACATCACAACCCAACCAGCTGCCAATTTATTATTGATTTATACAATGAATACCATTTACTCTGTGAGTGAGGAAGAGAAAAATTCATGTATTCAGTTTGACATAACTTGTGTTTGGTTCACATAACCTACTCCAGTTAAATATATAAATATGATTTGGTTGTAGTTTTACCTGGTGTGTTTGTCATAATTAGTTCAAAAAAATTCAAGAATCATGACAATTGATCAATAGACACACACACACATATATATATATATAGAGTACCCTCAGAGAAATTCTATATTAGGAAAAAAGAGAGAATAAGTATCTCTTCTTGTTTGGCAGAGGCTTGAGTACTTTTTTCCTCGATCACAGAAGATATTTTTGAGCATGATATTATACCTGCTAGTTGGTAGTCAATTTGTTTGTTTTTCACATGTTGTCTCTTCGACAATCGTGTAAGATTCTAAAGAAAAGATCTAAGGTGTCTTTTTCATCTAAAGATTAAGTTACTACGTACACCTTAATCTAACTCCTTTGATTAAGACAAGTTGATGATATTTTACAAAATTATATAGTGTCCATAGAGTTGGCTAGCTGCGGACTTAAATCCACGTCGCGTAAAACGTGTGGTGTAAGAAAGTTATATCTTCACATAAAATACAACAAGAGGCCAGTGTGAGAAGTTAACTATTTTATTTAATTATGAGACATATATTGTTTCATCATGTGATGCAATAAATAAAATGACGGAGTACAAATTGTGCTCTATGATTTACTGAATACAGTATTTGATCATCGTGTGTAACACTATATAAAACGTTTTATGGAAAACTATTTTTTGTCAAAATGGAACAGATTAAATACAGAAAATTTTGAAATCCACTCCTGCGTGAGAAAGCAAAAGGGTAAATTAATCAGCCCCTTGTAATTTATATTTTATTTTTTTCGTATATTTTTATAGAATGTAATACTTTTTGACAAACGTTTAGAAATTTTAATCCATGCACGGTGTGAACTCTTTGACATTTTACCGATAATTTTTTCCCCTCTCCTTTATGTCACACCTTATCCCCCCAACTACCACCAGCTGTTATTTTCACAAACTCATATCCCAACACAAACAATCATCAACTTGCATCGTTTTTTTTTTCTTAAAACTTGCATCTAATAATGTTGCAATATCACAATCGTTGTCCTAAAATTAAATGATGTTTCATTTATGAACAATGCAGTGTATGAAGTATTTGAGCGCATGGCCTATTATGGAATATCATCCAACCTCTTCATTTACTTAACCACAAAATTGCGCGAAGGCACAGTGACGTCAGCCAATAATGTTACTAATTGGGTGGGCACAATTTGGATGACCCCAATCTTGGGTGCATACTTTGCTGATGCTGTTTTGGGCAGATATTGGACGTTTCTTATTGCTTGTGCAATCTATCTCTCGGTACGTTTTATCACTTTTATTAGTTTATATAAAATGTCTTTATTCATGTATTGCTAAGTTCTAATTTTGGCAATGAATAGTTCTAGGAATTATACTTTACGCCCCTTGGGGATTGGTCTAATTATAGAAAAACCCCTTAAAGTCGTAGACTTATCTAAAGTTTTAAAAGATATATAGGACACTTCCAAACTTTAAAAAATACTAAAACTGATCACAAATTAATAGACTCCTATATTTTAGTAATTCAAGAGATATTTCCTATCCTCAAAGAAAATGACTGCAACTAGTCTAAATCCCAGAGAATACAAATGAAATTATCCTAATGCTGATTGACACGGGCCTCCCACTAACATGCGTACATATTTAGCAGGTACAAATAATCGACATATTCAATAAAATTGAAATCTTCGGTCCCCGACACAAATGAAAATGTTGATAGACGTGCTAAAACAATCTTTCTTCAAAATAGGAGTATCTATTTCATATATGATATAACTATTTCATTTTTTTCAAAATTGTAACAATGTCACTTTGAGCCCGATAAGTTGAGTTTGTCTTGTACACAGCAGGGGGCACAACAGCCCCCCCCTCACACATGCGCGGGGCCCACGCGGGCCCCATGAGCATGGGGCCGCGTGCATGTGTCTGGGGGCTGTTGTGCCCCTGCTGTGCACAAGACAAACCCCGATAAGTTGATCCGACCGCAAATTTGGCAGGATTAAGACTTTCCCATTAATTAAGGGACAAGACTAGAAAAACCTTGCAGCCTTAATCAAATCATCCAGTTGGCCAGTATTAGGCCATCTTTTAATATTATATTGACATCGCATGAACTTTCATAAGTTTGTCACTAATGTATCCTATGGGCAACATTGGCTTTACGTAGTTTTCCATTTTGACAAGTACATACATTGACTGTTCAGATTCCTTAAGAAAGCTTAATCAATCAGTTTTATTCGCTTCAAGTATACATGCAAGCCAAGTTGAGTTCTTAACTGGTTGAATATTTCAAAAATTGGCCTTCTAAGTTGTACCATGTTTATTTTTGACTCTTTATGTTTTTCTAGTTCATTTTTTTATCTTATAATTTATATTTTTTGTCCGATTCTAGTCTTCCAATAAAACTTCGAGAAAAAATTACGTTTAATTTGTCGAAGGACTAAAATTTAAAAATAATTAAAATTGGACTAAGACATCATAATGCACCGAAAATAGACAAGGCATCAGTTAGATGACTACTCCGATAAGTTTTTGATATTTTAGAGCATGAAAATAGGGGGAATTTTCATGTAAAAGAAACATTTAAGAATAACTAACAAGCCTCACATATTGCAAGTTGCAATCTTTCCATGAATTTTAGTACGGTTTGATTTTTTGTAAATATAAAAACCAGTGTTTTTAAAATCGAACCGGTGCTTTGAACCGGCAAGGCACCGGTTCACTGGTTTTACCGGTTAAACCGGATCAACCGGTGGTTGAACCGGTTAAACCGGTCAAAACCAGTGGACGGACAAGGAACCGGGTCCCGGTCCGACCGGTTCGACCGGCCGGTCCGGTCCGGTCCGGTTTTAAAAACACTGATAAAAACAGTTATGCGATTCAAAATCAAGAGCATTTATTGACTCCTGGCTACATGGCCATGTTACCCAAAATTTTTATATTTATATCAAAAAATTTAATTTACTGTACACATACGTTGATCCCATGTTATCCGCTACTCATGTAGTCAACTTAGTATTGAATCAAAGTCAACGAATATTTCCTTGACTTTTTTGCAGGGTATGTCTCTTCTAACGTTAGCAGTCTCAGTACATCCCTTAAAGCCAGCCCCGTGTCCAGATTCATCTACTGCTGATTGCAAAAAGGCCACAACACTTCAATTAGCTGTATTCTTTGGTGCACTTTACACTCTAGCATTGGGCACTGGTGGCACAAAGCCCAACATTTCGACAATTGGGGCTGACCAATTTGACGAGTTCGACCCAAAAGAAAAGGCCCATAAACTTTCCTTCTTCAATTGGTGGATGTTTAGCATATTTTTTGGAACACTTTTTGCGAACACTGTGCTTGTGTACATACAAGACAATGTGGGCTGGACACTTGGCTATGGGCTTCCGACTATTGGGCTTGCAATATCAATACTCATTTTTCTGGCTGGGACCCCATTTTATAGGCATAAAAAGCCCACAGGAAGCCCATTTACGAAGATGGCGAAGGTTATTATAGCTTCATTGAGGAAATGGAAGGTGAATATTCCAAGTGACCCTAAAGAGTTTTATGAGCTTGATTTGGTGGAATATACTAAGAAAGGGAAGTATAGGATCGATTCTACGCCAACTCTGAGGTTTGTATCTTTATCCAATATTTGTTTTTTTTTTTTTGTCTAACTATATATAGTATAGGGTACAAGTAGAATTGTGGATTTTAGATAAAGTTAACTTGTCACGTGTCTGATGGGTTTTCAATGGATATTTAACTTGAAAGTTCGCCAAATTATAGTTGGTATCTAGAGGTCAAAAAACCTAACAATTATTTGTTTAAAATAATTTGAAGTCATAATAAATCTAAATATAACTTTGCTAAGACTGTCGAGTACAAACCCTACTAAAGTAACAGTTTCATCATTATTCCTGGGACACCTATAGCCAGGCCTCATACAGAGCCAAAATCTGTGGGAGCTGATTGATAGAGAAATGAGCAATTTTGACATTATAACTAAAGAAGACAAAAGAAATGGAGAAATTGGACCATTTTATGCATGTTTTGGTGAGTGGATCGGACAAGGAAGTGGTCCATTATATTGGTCTAAAACCTAATTCCTTTTACTGACACATCGATCAATGGTCAACTCTTCCTTGCTTATTTAAAAAGTTTTATGGGCAAGGTTGATTTCCAAATGTTATTCAATATATATATATATATATATATATATATATATATATATATATATATATATATATATTGTGTCCATTAGTTGATTTCTTGACTTTATTTTCTTCAAATCTTTTGTTACAAAAGGTATAATATTTGAATATTACATAGTAATTTTGTTTGCAAGAAATATTTTACAAGATGCTGCGTCAGTCTTTGTGTACCAATTGATTTATGTCACGTGTAATAATTATAAGTTAAAGATTTCATGCTTATTACTCATCAAATCCATCTTTCCTTACATACCGAAATGGTGTGCATATAATAGAAGATGTAGCACTATCTCGTAACAACAAACTCTAGTATGAAAGATTGAAATGCCAAAGCTCATGGAAGATTTAGATACTAAAACACACTTTTGTTCTATTTTTTATGTGCAGGTTCCTAAACAAAGCTTGTGTTAAAACAAATTCCACCAGCCCTTGGCTACTATGCTCTGTCACTCAAGTTGAAGAAACCAAACAAATGCTAAGAATGATTCCAATCCTAATAGCCACATTCATTCCAAGCACAATGATAGCACAAATCAACACCCTCTTCATCAAACAAGGCACCACCCTAAATCGAACCATCGGCAACTTCCATATCCCCCCAGCCAGCCTAGCTGGATTCGTCACCCTATCCATGCTAATCTCAGTCGTTATCTATGACCGATTCTTCGTAAAAGCGGTCAAAAAGTGGACAAAAAATCCCAGAGGCATCACCCTTCTACAAAGGATGGGAATTGGCATGATCATTCACATAATTATAATGGTTGTCGCCTCGTTAACCGAGTGGCAAAGACTCCGTGTTGCCAGGGCCAATGGCCTAGTACAAAATGGAAATCAAGTCCCCTTATCAATCTTAATGTTGCTACCTCAATTTATACTAATGGGAACTGCAGATGCATTTTTGGAAGTGGCCAAGATTGAGTTTTTCTATGATCAGGCTCCAGAGAGTATGAAAAGTTTAGGGACATCTTATTCTATGACTACTCTTGGAGCTGGGAATTTTATAAGTACCTTTCTTCTATCGACAATCTCGCGAATCACCAAGGGAGATGGGCACGAGGGCTGGGTGCGGAACAATCTTAACGCGTCACATTTGGACTATTATTACGCGTTTTTGGCGATATTGAACTTGTTGAACTTCGGGTTTTTCTTGGTTATGGTTAGATATTATGTGTATAAGGCAGAAGTTTCGGATTCAATGAGAGTGCTTAAGGAAGAATTGGGGGATGTTAAACATAAGGTGAGTATTGAAGAATCAATGAGGACTTAGTTTGAATTTTATATTAGGCAACTAGAAGAATAGATTGGGAATATTTGGTGAATCCCATTTTATGTTGTCTTTTGTTTTTTTTTTTTTTTGATTTACAGAATTTAGTTGGGCAATTGGATTTGTGTAAAGTGTTACAGGTAATACATTCTTTACTGTTGCTGATCATCCACGGAAAAGAAAAAATATTGGAATAAAAGACACGTCTTTTTTCATGCCTTGCAGGAGTTCATAATTCATTTCAAATTTACAATTGATTCTAAAGCTCGGAAAAATTATATATATATTTTTTCCTTTCGAAAAGGGATTGCGCTAGCGTTCATTCTAATTAACAATCACCATTATGGAAATACTTTTAATTAATTGATTGGTTAAGAAAAATATATAGACACATCATTCATAATTGTTTTGTCTTCTAATTAGAATTTATAAGGCAAAGTTGCATCGTCATTTAATAAGATAACTCTTGTATATTGGATGCTAAGCACACAAACATAATTGTTTACGCTTACCTTGAGAAAGTGTTGTATTATGAAGAATATGATAGTGCCTCTGATGACTGAAAGTCTGCAAGTTAAGGTCGCTTTTTTAATCTTATGAAAATCAAATTTCAACTTTGTTTGAGTGGGTTATATGAATGCGCAACGTCCTGCCTTCTAATGTCAATTGCGGTCCTAGAAAGTGACATGTACAGACTCTTTTTTCTTTGTTGAATTTATAAAGATCTTCCTATGTTGCTTCAAGTCTGTAATCATTAATTTTGCTTATTATGGTGTAGGGATGTGACCTCTAGTTGCTCTCATTTTTTCTTATACTAAGTTGAATTTATAGGAAAGTACCTCGCATGTAACCTATAACCTCGTGCGACATAAGTCTTAGTTACTGCTACAATTTTAGCGGCTAGAACTAGATGGATAATTTGTACGTGAAGTTGTTGGCTATCATCGATCAAATTTCAATTCTTGAAATTGATATATTTGGTACTCTAATTCAATTGCTAAATCTATTGTCAAATTAAACATTGCAATTTTCATCTTTGAAGTTTGAGTTTTTCTTGACATATTTAAATTGTTATGTTTTAAACTATTTCAATTGCTTAACCTGTTGTCAAATTAAGGATTACAAGTATCCAATAAAGACGACGTTGCAGTTGGAAGAATACGACAAGATGTTTCCCAAGATGGGAACTATGGGTAGAAAACTAACCAACATTCCTATAGATTCTATTTTATGTTTATATATAACATAGAGTTTTGGACCTATATCTTTTTTTTTTCTTTTTAAATAGGTTGGACATATTTGTTTGCGGTGATCAAATACGCAAGGGAGCTGCACTTAACGCTGTGCAGATTGCCAATATGTTACTATAATCTGAACTTCGTTCTTGTCGAACAGAGGCTAATTTTGCAAAAATATTTATGGTGAGAAGGTGCTACAAATTTATTATAATATTTAATATCTTTGAGCGTGCAAAAGCAACCTCAAATTTTTTGTAGTTCGGTGCATTGAGTTTCTTTTGCGTATTTGTCCACTTTCAATAAAGATTTGGTCTTTGAACTGGAAAATTTTGAATCTGTACTTTTTCTGAATCTTTCTTTAATTTCATTGCATCCTGCATTTTAGTATGTTATGTTCGCAGCCATTTACTGGCAACGTTAGCTAGGCCTCCTAGTACTTGAAAGATAAATTTGTGACATTTACAGGTAGTTATGGATAAACCCCAAATTCAATAAGAATCTTTTATAGTTGAGATATTCCCGTCTGGATATCATTTAGTAGGTATAGACATATCATAATCCAAGTATACAATTATCATTATCTAAATAACACATCCCAACTTTAAATAATAATTATAATTCGATTGTGTACAAAAAGTGTATATCATAGCACTTATTAACGAAAGTCTCTTAAAATCAAAGCATGAAGAGTTTGTAATTTTATTTTTACATACACAACCAGACGCACATTCAGGATAATTCAAACAACTGATTTCTTATTTATAGGTAACTAATTTCTTCGTTCTAGTCAAGTACGATAAGTTGCTAAAAGTTATTGCTATTTTCTCGCGCGTTCCCTACCAATAAAATTAAAAAAATAAATAGAAGAGGGCTAAAATCCAACCAAAGCTACCAATGAAACCGAGTCATTGAGTAAAGTCTATATAAACGTTGAGTGAGGTTTTGTTTTTAGTACACTAACCAGTATAAAGAATAGTGAGGAGAAAAAGTAGAGCTAGCAAAATCTTCCTCATATAAATAAAATAAAATATTGTTATGGAAGAAGAAAAGGGATATGATGGATACACACAAGATGGGACAGTGGATCTCAAAGGCAACCCTATCCTTAAATCCAAGAGAGGTCGATGGACTGCTTGCTCCTTTCTTGTTGGTATATATGTTTTCTACCCTACCCCACACCCCCCCACACATCATATTCCACTTTATCCTTAGCTTGCTCCATTTATATAGTATTGTTATATAGAATTGTCTTATTATATATCGTTGTTTAAATTATCTTTTAGCAGATTCCCAGGACTCCAAAAGTGCAAATTCATATTTTGTGCTTTATAATTAATGGAAAAAAAAGTGTAGCAAAATTTCAACTCTAGCTTTCTCTTTAGCCGTTTTAATTATTTAAAGAAGTTCCTCAAAAAAAATGTAAAGGTGTATAGTAGTATATAAGGAGTTTCTATTCTAGCACTGTTGATTGAGCTTGTTTTGTGATGTACATCTTGTACTCCTTTATTAATCCATCGTTTTAGTGTACGACAGTTACGGAAAACTATTTTTTGTCAAAATGGAAAAATATTTGCAATGCACTCCTGCGTGAGAAAGCAAAAGGGTAATCAGCCCCTTATAATTTTTATTTTATTTTTTCCTATATTTTTATGCACGTCAATACTTTTTTACGAACGTTTAAAAACTTTAAATCCATGCGCAGTGTGAACTCTTCAACATTTTATGGATAAAAGTTTTTTTTCCCTCTCCTTCTTTATATCACACCTTAACCACCAGCACTTATTTTCACACTCATATATACCAACACAAACAATAAGCTTGCAGTGACGAATGTTAATATTATCAAAAACGTTGTCCAAAAATTAAATGACGTTTTGTTTATCGAATGTATAATAATATTGCAGTGTATGAAGTATTTGAGCGCATGGCCTATTATGGGATATCATCCAATCTCTTCATTTACTTAACCACAAAATTGCACGAAGGCACAGTGACGTCAGCCAATAATGTTACTAATTGGGTGGGCACAATGTGGATGACCCCAATTTTGGGTGCATATTTTGCTGATGCTCTTTTGGGCAGATATTGGACGTTTCTCATTGCTTCTGCAATTTATCTCTTGGTACGTACGTTTTATCACTTTTATTTACATAAAATGTCTTTATTATATGTATGGAAACACCCGTTAAAAGTTTAAAGAGCATTACAGATAGACTTTTCTAAAAAAGTTATAAGATACTTCCTAAACTTTCAAAAAAAAGAAAGAAAAAAACAAAAACTTACAGATAGACTCCTATATCTTAGTAATATTTGTTTCCTATCATCAGAGAAAATGACTGTAGATAAACTTAATCCCAGAGAATATATAGGAAATTATCATGATATTGATTGGCACAGCCTCCCACTAATATGCGTAGATATTTAGAAACGTCAGGGACAAATGATAGACATATTTAAGAAAATTGAATTGTTGGGTCCACTACACAATTGAAAATGTCTAGTAACGTGCTAAAATAAACTTTCTTTAATATAGGGGTATCTATTACATATAACTATTTCATTTTTTACAATTTGTAAAAATGTCACTTTGAGCCCGATAAGTTGATCTGACCGCAAATTTGGCAGGATTAAGATTTTCCCATTGGTTAAGGAACAGGACTAGAAAAACCTCGTCAGCCCTAATCAAATTGTCCAGTGGCCAGTACTAGCTAGGCCATTTAATTAGTATAACATTGACCTCCCACGAAACTTCATTAGTTGTCATTTACGTATCTTATGGTCAACGTTGGGTTTTACGTAGATTTCTATTTTGACAAGTTCATGCATTGACTGTTCAGAATCAATCAGTTCAATTTGCTTGAAGTACACATGCGAGCCAAGTTGGATTCTATATTGGGAGACTTTATCAAAATTGGCCTTCTAAGTTGTACCATGTTTGATTAGGGCCCTTTATGTTGTTCTAGTTTTTCTTTTATATCGTATGTTTTTTTTGTTATTCTAGTCTTCCAATCAAACTTTTGCCAAAAAATTAGGTTAATTTTTTTGGAGAATTATAATTAAATACATAATTTAAATTGGATTAAAGCAACATAATGGACCGAAAATAGACGAGGTATAACTTAGATGACCACTTTGATAAATTTTTGATATTTAGCACATGAAAATAGGGGGAATTTATGTAAAAGAAACGTTTAAGAATTAATAGCAAACCTCACAGATTGTAAATTGTAATCTTTCCATGAATTTTAGTACGGTTTGATTATATAAATATAAAAACAACATTGAGATTCAAATCAAGAGCATTTATTGACACCAGTTATACCCGGCTAAATAGCCATGTTACCTGAACTTTTAAATTTATAAGAAAAAAAATGAAAAATTACAGATACACATACGTTGATCCCATGTTATCCGCTACTCCTATAGTCAACTAATATTTCCTTGACTTTTTCACAGGGTATGTCTCTTCTAACGTTAGCAGTCTCAGTACATCCCTTAAAGCCAGCTTCGTGTCCAGATTCATCTACTGCTGATTGCAAAAAGGCCACAACACTTCAATTAGTTGTATTCTTTGGTGCACTCTACATTTTAGCAGTGGGCACTGGTGGGACAAAGCCCAACATTTCGACAATTGGAGCCGACCAATTCGACGAGTTCGACCCAAAAGAAAAAGCCCACAAGCTTTCCTTCTTCAATTGGTGGATGTTTAGCATCTTTCTTGGAACACTCTTTGCTAACACTGTGCTTGTGTACATACAAGACAATGTGGGCTGGACACTTGGTTATGGGCTTCCGACTATTGGGCTTGCAATATCGATACTCATTTTTCTTGCAGGGACCCCATTTTATAGGCATAAAAAGCCCAATGGAAGCCCATTTACGAAGATGGCGAAGGTCATCATAGCTTCATTGAGGAAATGGAAGGTGAATATCCCAAGTGACCCTAAAGAATTTTATGAGCTTGATTTGGTGGAGTATTCTAAGAAAGGAAAATACCGGATCGATTCGACGCCTACTTTGAGGTTAGTATCCATATCCAATATCATATTTTTTCTTATTATAGTATAGGGTATAAGTAGAATTGTCGAATTCTGGATAACATTAACTTGTCACGTATACGATGGATTTAACGAAATTTACATTTAAAGTTCGCCAAATTATAGTTGGTATGTAGAGGTCAAAGAACCCTAATTATATGTTTTAATATAATAATTTGAAGTCATAATAAATCTCAGTTTAGTTTTTCTAAGACTTTCGTATACAAACTTACTAAAGTAATAGTTTTTTTATCAATATTCCTGGGACACGTCTAGCCAGGCCTCATACAGATCCAAAATCTCTGGGAGCTGATTGATAGAGAAATGAGCAATTTTGACATTATAACTAAAGAAGACAAAAGAAATGGAGAAATTGGACCATTTTATGCATGTTTTGGTTAGTGGATTGGACAAGGAAGTGGTCCATTGGTCTAAAACCCAATTCCTTTTACTGACACATCGGTCAATGGTCAACTCTTCCTTGCTTATCTAAAAAGGTTTATGGGCAAGGTTGATTTCCAAATGTTATTCAATATATTGTGTCCATTAGTTGATTTCTTCTCTTTATTTTCTTCAAATCTTTTGTTACAAAAAGTATACTATCTAAATATTACATAGTATTTTAGTTTGCAAGAAATCTTTTATATGATGTTACGTCAATCTCTGGATCACCAATAGATTTATGTCACGTGTAATAATTGTAAGTTAAAGATTTCAATACTTGATTCTCTGATCCTTGCTTATCAAGATCTATCCTTCCTGACATAACGAAAATGGGTGCATATAACTGAAGATGTAGCACTATCTTGTAACAACAAAGTCTAGTATGAAAGATAGAAATGCCAATTCTCATGGAAGATTTGAATACTAAAACACACTTTTGTTCTATATTTATGTGCAGGTTCCTAAACAAAGCTTGCGTTAAAACAAATTCCACCAGCCCTTGGCTGCTATGCTCAGTCACTCAAGTTGAGGAAACAAAACAAATGCTAAGAATGATCCCAATCCTAATAGTCACATTCATCCCAAGCACAATGATAGCACAAGTCAACACCCTCTTTACAAAACAAGGCACCACTCTCAACCGAACCATCGGCAACTTCCATATCCCCCCGGCCAGCCTAGCTGGATTCGTAACCCTATCCATGCTGATCTCAGTCGTTATCTACGACCAATTCTTCGTAAAAGCAGTCAGAAAATGGACAAAAAATCCGAGAGGCATCACCCTTCTTCAAAGAATGGGAATTGGCATGATCATTCACATAGTCCTCACGGTCGTGGCCTCGTTAACCGAATGGAAAAGACTCCGTGTTGCCAGGGCCAATGGCCTAGTACAAAATGGAAATCAAGTCCCCTTATCAATCTTCGTGTTGCTACCTCAATTTATACTAATGGGAACTGCAGATGCATTTTTGGAAGTGGCCAAGATTGAGTTTTTCTATGATCAAGCGCCAGAGAGTATGAAAAGCTTAGGAACATCTTATTTTATGACTAGTATTGGAGCTGGAAATTTTATAAGTACGTTTCTTTTATCCACAATTACGCGAATTACTGAAGGAGAAGGGCAAGGCGGATGGGTGGGGAACAATCTTAACGCGTCGCATCTGGACTATTATTACGCGTTTTTGGCGATATTGAACTTGTTGAACTTTGGATTTTTCTTGGTTATGGTTAGATATTATGTGTATAAGGCAGAAGTTTCGGATTCAATGAGAGTGCTTAAGGAAGAACTGGCGGATGTAAAACATAAGGCGGGTAATGCGGAATCAGTAAGGACTTAGTTTTGAATTTTATATCAGGCAACAAGAAGAATAGATTGTGAATATTTGGTGAAATCCCATTTTATGTTGTCTTTTTTTTTCTTCTTCTTTTGATCTAAAGAATTTAGTTTTCGCAATTGGATATGTGTAAAGTGTTACAGGTTATACTTTCTTTACTGTTGATGATCATCCACGGGGAGAAAAAGTAGTGGAACAAAAGACACTTCTTTTTTCATGGCTTGGAGGAGTTCATAATTCATTTCAAATGCTTACAATTGATTCTAAAGCTTAGAAGAATTAATTGATTGGTTAAGGAAAATTAATATAGCCACATCATTCAAAATTTGTTCTGTCTTCTAATTAGAATTTTAAGGCAAAGTTGCAAACCACGATACTTATACGATGCTAGTGGCCAACTCTACCCATGCGGATAAATATTCAATGAGCATATTTTAATTACATCAATATTTAACCGAGGAGTTTTTTTGCAGATATATACAGAGCTAAATGAAATATCAACATCAGAGGGCATAACCATTTCATTTCATAATAGTCTTTTATCTCTTGAATGATTGCAAGGCGCATTTTGGTTTTGGGTCAGTAGAAGTCAAAAATATTAATTTCAACCCTGGAAAAAGTTGTGGTCTTAGATTCTTAGCTTTGAACTTTAGTATTTTTGGCCAAGTTGCTCATTACTTCCTGCAATTCGGATAGTCCTTTTGCATAACTGATAATTGAGCTGAAAGTGAAAGCTTAGAATATCGTATGAGCTAATCTTCATGACTTAAATAGATTTATTTTAGTGGAAATAGTATTAATTGTGCATCAGCCGCAGCATAATTGTTTTTCTAAGTGGGTGGAACAAACGTGTTTGTACTGATTGTTGTATTATCATTGAATTTGTGTTACATCCACTTCTCTTAATTAGTTAAGTTCTAAATATAAAAATTATCGATTCGGGGTTTATCCGGAGAACCTCAAAGCGATATGCAGGTGTAGTGAAAAGAATTATGATACTGGATATGATATTATCGGAATAAACATAAATAAGGGGAAATTGAGGCAAACCTCTAATTTATTGGTGTTTTTGCATTGTGTCCTCTAACTTAATTATTTTTGTGTGATTTGTCCCGTGAACTATTGAGCCGTTCATTTTGTATTGATATTCCTCTAAAAACATCTAATGATTTTGAGCTCTTGTACGAGACACCCTATGGTTTATTAATTGTCTTTAATCCACATTCTAGTTTATAAAACTTTGCACAAATTTTCTTTTTATGAAATCACAAAGGGATATTTTAGAGAGAGTTTTATGAAACCACATGGAGAATTTGTACATGATTCTATATAGCTAGTTTAAATGTTTCACTTCCTCATGCGAGTTGCGTGGACATAACAAACTACCCTCACTACACATCTTAATCTTAAAGCCCCACATGTCCACTTACCATCTTAAAATCTATGCCAAAATTTCTTTTTAAACAAAGGCAACGTTTATATAAGGACTAAATGTTGCAGTACAGTTCTCACTCCAGATAATAGACTTCTCTTGTTCACACCAAATTAACAAAAAATATTAAAAAAAAAATTGCAGCATTGCAAAAATGGGTGTGGAAGAAAATGGAGTGAGTGAGTACACACAAGATGGAACTGTGGATCTCAAAGGAAACCCCGTTCTTCGATCGAAACGAGGCCGCTGGACTGCTTGTTCTTTCATCGTCGGTAATTAACTAATTCTTATTTCCTAAATATTTTGTCACCCTCTAATTCATATCTTGTTTATATTGGACTGTACAGTTAGCTGGTCTTTGATATCGTCTATCTTGTGCAATTAATTATTCTTAGTTTTTCTAGATTTAAAATGTCATAAATCAGCTCGTGATTACTAGTGTTTTATCTATTACATGTATGAAATCGACATGGTACATTTTCTTAAAAAATATTCTTTGATTTGTCTTCCAAAGTCCAAAGTCAAAGTTAAAGCCTTGGTCGGTTTTAATTATACTCGTATGATCTTATTTACTTAATCAATCACTCGTACGAAAGTCCTAAATTTAATTACTTTAGAGTACTTTTGCTGATCTGGCCTATCAGTAGATAATACTTCGACACTTATTCTCAACAAGATATAGGTTTATAATTTGAAAGTGCTTAACATATAGGGAAAAGGAGGTGTTACGAAAATATAGATACTTAAATAGTTTTTAGTTCAAAGAATCACTCAAGAACTGAATAACAAAAACATTAATATCACTGGCCTAAAAAGTGCATACGGACAAATTGCATGTTCAAGAAATTGCACACAATGTTTGCACTTATTTTTTTCTGGTAGGAGGGCCCGTTACACACCAACTTGCGTTTGCATGGGAACTGATTGAAGTAGATTTTTTCGTCAAACTAAGGGTTATATTATACTAGGCGTCAAATAATTCGCAGCAAATATTTTTTTCTTTTTTTTCATTTTATATGCAAAGATTCTGCTACCATCTTAGTATACATATGATTTCTGATCATTCCACTTGGTCGTCGTTGTTTTCAAGGTATGATTGGTTGTAGAGATAAGGATAATTATTCCATCAGATTTATGTATTATCAAAATTTATATTATTTATTTTTGCTGAGTACTCGACAGCATTCAATAATTTCTCTTGTCCACTTTTGTATAGGTAAATATCCTACATAGTCTGACGTGATTAATTAACTTCTTTTTTTTTTTTTTTTTTTAATGTTTGTGCAGTGTATGAGATATTTGAGAGAATGGCATACTGTGGAATATCAGCAAATTTGGTGTTGTATCTTACTAACAAGTTGCACCAAGGCACTGTCACGGCTTCAAATAATGTGACATATTGGATGGGTGCAATTTGGATGAGTCCAATTTTAGGTGCATATATTGCTGATGCCTACCTTGGTCGTTATTGGACTTTTCTCATTTCTTGTACCATCTACTTCATGGTACGTTACACTTTGCCCCTCTTAGTATAAGTGTCAAATTTCTTTTCCTAATAGTAGAAAAAGGAGCAAAGTAAGACATGATCTTTTGTGTGTCTTCTTGTAAATTGGCAGTATTTTCCAACCATGCGAAGAAACGTGGACTCATTTACATAGAAAATATCAAAAGATCAGTCACTTTTGTATTAAAATTGACTAATTAATTTGTAGGACCACCCCTTTCATTCCATGAGGTTCATATTTCTAAATCGAAACATCATGGGCCAGCCCATTTTGTTTCCTATCTTTTTGTATGCCAGTGAGTTAAGTAAGATATTTACTAGGCCAATTCATGGACCATAGTCAGTCGATACATTGTTAAATTAAGATTTTAGACTTTGTAAATAAATATTTTTCACATCAATCAAAATTCACAAAATACTAAATTTATGATACATCAACATTTAAGCCTAAATAATTTTTTGTATTATGTATTATTTTAAATAAATTTTGGTGTTACCTCTTTTCTTTTCATCAGGGCATGTGCCTATTGACTTTGTCGGTATCCGTCCCTGGACTAAAACCGCCACCGTGTCCGGACCTAAACTCAACAAACTGCCCAAAGCCCAACACCACAGAACTAGCCGTTTTTTACACCGCACTATACATTTTAGCCATCGGCACTGGAGGTACAAAGCCCAACATCTCAACGATAGGGGCAGATCAATTCGACGATTTCGACCCAAAAGAAAAGGCCCACAAACTTTCCTTCTTCAATTGGTGGATGTTCAGCATTTTTATAGGAATTTTATTTGGCAACACTGTTCTTGTGTACATTCAAGATAATGTGGGCTGGGCCTTGGGCTATGGAATCCCCACTGTTGGGCTTGCGTTAGCAATCACCGTTTTCTTGATTGGGACACCTTTTTATAGGCACAAGAAGCCTAGTGGAAGCCCATTTACAAGAATGGCCCGGGTCATAGTGGCTTCCCTAAGGAAATGGAATGTATCTGTCCCTAAAGATTCAAAAGAATTATATGAATTTGATACCGAAGAATACACCAAGACTGGGAAATTCAAACTTGAGTCCACAACCATCTACAGGTATGCATTAATTATTTTTAGTATATATATATATATATATACACACACATTATGTGATCATAATTTCGTGCTATTTTATCACACATAAAAAAGTTCACATATTTACTTTTGCTATAATATGAGAAATTTGATTTTCAGTGTTTGTTAATTCAATCATTAAAGTTCCAGTGTATGACATTTTTTTATAAATGTGATGCAGATTCTTTAACAAAGCTTGTGTGCAAACAAATACAAATAGTCCATGGATGCTATGCTCAGTAACAGAAGTCGAAGAGACCAAACAAATGTTAAAAATGTTACCAATCTTGATCACAACATTTCTTCCAAGTGTTATGGTGGCTCAAAGCAACACTCTTTTCATCAAACAAGGCTCCACACTTGACAAATCAATGGGCCTTATTGAACTTCCTCCCGCTGGTTTAGGCGCTTTTATAACGGTAACCATGCTCGCCTGCATTGTTATCTATGATCGAGTATTTGTCAAAATCGTCAAGAAATGGACTAAGAATCCAAGAGGGATCACTCTCCTTCAAAGATTAGGAATTGGATTTGCACTCCACATATTCATCATGATAATAGCATCTATAACTGAGAGGCACAGGCTCAATGTAGCACGAGAAAACGGGATAATCAAGGGGCAAGTGCCTTTGACAATATTCATTTTGCTCCCTCAGTTTATACTCATGGGAGTGGCTGATGCTTGTGCAGAAGTGGCTAAGATTGAGTTTTTCTACGATCAGGCGCCAGAGAGCATGAAAGGCCTTGGAACGTCGTACTATTCTACGAGTATCGGAATTGGGAATGTCCTTAGTAGTTTCATTCTTTCGACCGTTTCTCACATCACCAAGGCGCATGGTCGTAAGGGGTGGATCTTGAATGACCTTAATGAATCTCGTCTTGATTTGTATTTTGCGTTTCTTGCGGTGCTGAGTTTCTTGAACTACATTGCGTTTTTAGTTGTCGTTAAGATGTATAGTTACAAGGACGAAGTGTCGGGCTCGATGAAGTTGCTTAAGAAAGAATTGGAGGGGGTGAAGTCTAAGAATCAAGTTGAGTTAGCAGCTAATGGGAATTGATTGAACTTGCAATTAGGTGTGCTTTTGTTGTGGAAATGATCATTATGAATGTATGTGTATGTTATGGCAATTATTTTGGCTTTTAAAGCATATATAGACCACAAATGTATAGGAAAGTCTCTTAAGATATATAATGTATCTTGCAAGAAAGTTTCTCTATTGGTTAAAAGTAGATAAGTTAGTCCGAGGCTTTATACTAAGCCTTGCTGTTTGTAATGTCCTGTTTTTGTGGTTTCACGGATTAAAGTTCTCAAATTCCAGTGGGAAACGTAAAATTACTCTAATGATCCATATATACCGGAAGTAAAACTACTCTTGTATGACTCATTTTAAATTTGCAGCAACGAGTATTTCAATTATATTGATTTTGTGACATTTTTAAAATTACTTAAAACAGATGGGAATTATAATCATTATATATATACTAATGATTTAAGACCAGATTGTTATGCATTTCAGGATAACAACATTAGAACTTCCTGTTTTTTTTTTTGTTCCCCAATTGAGTAAGGCTCAAGGGATTAAAGAAGGTGAAAAAACAAAAGTGTATGTCATATGAATTTTAGCAAATAACCATTCTTGAATTGTATATGAATAACAAAAATGTGAGATTTACTTTAACTGATTTGGGATTTAGGACCAATGGTGGAGAATTTTTCCTATTTATATAGTAGCTAGCGCTACGTAATAGAGAACTCGCTAATATATTATCGGAGTATCCGGAAGAAAGTTCTTCCAGAATTTGTAATCTTTTACGATTATTATAAATAAATACGAAGCATATTCTTTTTAGTTATTAATTAAAAAGATAATGTATGGACGGTTGATACCAACTTACCCAAAGATTTTTCTTTTGAAACAATATCGCATTAATTGTCATGTCCCACAGTCAATATCACGAAAAAGTAATTCCTAAGTATTAAAAACTGAACTCTGAAATATCAAAGATAATATACATAAGTAACATCAGAATAATACTTAGCTCAAAATAAAAAGATTTCTCCCTACAAAAAATAAAATAAAATAAACACTCCCCAACATACAATATCCTTTTAATTGCAGAAATGGCAGAGGACGAAAATGGAGTGAGTGAGTACACACAAGATGGAAGTGTGGATCTCAAAGGAAAACCCGTTCTTCGATCAGAACGAGGTGGTTGGACCGCTTGTTCTTTCGTCGTTGGTAATTACTCCAAACTTTTTTCTTTATATATTTTGACATGCACCCTCTAGTTTGTTTCGTTAGCTAGCTTAATTTGAGGTTGTCCATATTGAATAAATTAACTAATCTATTTTTTGGTAAATTTAATGCCATGAGACCACTCGTGTTTTGTTACATGCTTTAACCGCTAAGATAAAGTTTGCATGAGTACTAAAACTTTCTACTCACTCACCATGAATGAGACTTCTAGGCTTCGCTTCATATTTGAAGTTAGGACTCAAAAATATTATACGATAATTTCTAAATTATGTCGGAAAATTTTTGGATCGTCACATGAACTTGCAAGTGAAACTAATCAATTCTAATTTTATTTTATTTTATTTTATTTTTTTGCTTTTTTGTTTGTGAAGTGTATGAGATACTCGAAAGAATGGCATATTGTGCGATATCTGCAAATTTGGTGTTGTACCTGACCAAGAAGCTACATCAAGGTACGGTCTCAGCTTCAAATAGCGTGACTTATTGGATTGGTGCAATTTGGATCACTCCTATTTTGGGTGCTTATGTTGCTGATGCTCACCTTGGTCGTTATTGGACTTTTCTCATTTCTTCTATCATCTACTTATTGGTATGTGCCACTTATTAAATATTTCAAATTTATTTGTTAGTTTGATTTTTTACTATATATCTCTAAACTTTGTATCTAATCACTTCTTAGTGTTTAGTTCTTACAACTCTAATGTTGAGATTTGCATCTTTTTTGTTAGGGCATGTGTCTATTGACAATATCAGTTTCTGTCCCCGGCCTAAGGGCACCTCGTTGCACGGAAATAAATCTAAGGAACTGTCCTAAGCCCAACACCACGGAACTAGCCCTTTTCTATGGTGCACTCTACATGTTAGCCATTGGCATCGGAGGTACAAATCCCAACATCTCCACTATCGGAGCAGACCAATTCGATGATTTTGACCCGAAAGAGAAGGCCCATAAACTTTCCTTCTTCAATTGGTGGATGTTCTGCATTTTTACCGGTTTCTTATTGGGCAACACTATTCTTGTGTACATTCAAGATGAGATGGGTTGGGCCTTGGGTTATGGAATCCCCACTCTTGGGCTTGCGGTAGCCATCGGTATTTTCATGATAGGGACACCTTTCTACAGGCACAAAAAGCCCAGTGGAAGCCCATTTACTCGGATGGCCAGGGTCATAGTGGCTGCCATAAGGAAATGGAGTGTAACTGTACCTAAAGATCCTAAAGAATTACATGAACTTGATATAGAAGAATATACCATGAAAGGGAAATTCAAAGTTGAGTCCACAACTACTTACAGGTGTACATTATTTTCATTAATATGTGTGCATTTTTCGATTGTATTTATGATATTTTTCGTCACAAGAAAAAAAAAAAGGTTTGCATATTAATTTTGCTACACTACAAGAGCTCAAGTATGTGACATATTTAAAAATGTGATGCAGGTTCTTGAATAAAGCTTGTGTTCCAACAAATTCAAAGAGTCCATGGATGCTATGCTCAGTCACTGAAGTAGAGGAAACCAAACAAATTTTAAAAATGTTACCTATCTTGATCACCACATTCATTCCAAGTGTTATGGTTGCTCAAAGGAACACACTTTTCATCAAACAAGGCTCCACGCTCGACAAATCAATGGGACTAATCAAACTTCCTCCCGCTAGTTTGGGCGCTTTTGTAACGGCAACAATGCTCGTTTCTGTCGTATTCTATGATCGAGTATTTGTGAAAAATGTCAAAAAATGGACTAAAAATCCAAGAGGGATCACTCTGCTTCAAAGACTAGGAATTGGATTTGTGCTTCATATTTGCATTATGATAGTAGCATCTATAACAGAGAAGCACAGACTCAATGTAGCACGAAAAAATGGGCTAATCGAGAGTGAAGAGCAAGTGCCTTTGTCGATATTTATTTTGCTCCCTCAATTTATACTCATGGGAGTGGCTGATGTATTCGGCGAAGTGGCTAAAATTGAGTTTTTCTATGATCAGGCACCCGAGAGCATGAAAAGTCTTGGGACGTCGTACTATTCTACCGGTGTCGCAATTGGGAATATCCTTAGTAGTTTCATCCTTTCGGTCGTTTCTCATGCAACTAAGGCGAATGGTCGTAGAGGATGGATTTTGGACAACCTTAACACGTCTCGTCTTGATTTGTATTACGTATTTCTTGCAGTGTTAAGTTTCTTAAACTTCATAGTGTTTGTGGTTGTCGCTAAGATGTATCGGTACAAGGATGAAGTGTCGGATTCGATGGAGGTTTTAGAGGAAGAACTGAAGGGGGTAAAGTCTAAGAATCAAATAGAGTTAGCAGCTAATAGAAATTGATTGGACTTGCATTTAGGGATTCTTTTTGTAGGAGATTCATAGGGATAATGTAACTTGCATGAATGTGTATCTAGTGATATAAGTTATTTGTTGTAATATTAGGTGTTCGAGATACATAACCTTGCTAAATCTTAATTATACTTGAAATCTTGAAGTAAGTGGTCAAAACAATTTTTAAAAAGAGAATCCATAAAAAATCTTTGTGTTACTTCTCATTAAAATTACTTTTTGTTAAATTCTCTACAAGCTTTATTTTGATTTAAGAATCTACACTAACTTTGGTTTGATTCATTTTAAAACTCACAAATATCATCAATAATTCAATACATCCAAGAGCAAATAAAAATAAATAATACATATTCAATGAAAATTCCTAACTCCAAAAATGAACACAAAGTAATTAAGACATATACACAGAAACAATGTTGTTATATAATACAACTTCCTTCAGATTAATCTCTATCTCACATTTTCTTTCAACAATTACAACCGATCATCAGACCTTCTCATGATCAACATTTCTTCACTCTCAAACATGCATTTTTCCCTTTTGACTCATGTTGATCCTCTTCTCTTTGCCAACTGAAAAGTCTTCTTCAGAAAATGGTTAGAAGCTCTATCATTCCTATGACAAAGCACTCTCAGTATTGTGTTAGGATCAGTCCTATTCCATTTCCCAGTTGTTGGTGGCATAGGCAGCTTTTGCCCTGCACCCACAACACCAATTCCACTAGCCTCACAAACCACAATGCTGAAATCTTCGACCAATTGCACCGTCGGCAAAGCCATCAACGCAACCACCCCCTCTACCGTCTCCGCCTCCCTCTCGATCTCATCTTCCCCTATCAAACCTTCAGCACAAGTACAAAATACCTTCTTCAAGCTTTCGAAATCCTCCTCTATCATACCATGATCGGATCGATGAAAGACCCTCGCGCTTCCTCCGGCTAGCAAAACCATAAGATAAGCCTCAAAAGAAGCTCTCATTACTTCTTTTAATGCCAACGCTTGAGCTCGGTCGGTGACTATTGCACACAAAAGGGTCAAATTTTGTTTTAGTATTCTCAAAGCCGGCTTTATGCGTGCATTCACAACATCACACATGTATAGATTTCCGTAAAAAACAGTGTTTGAGTCCAAGAAAACTAAACGATAGGCAGCAACTTCTGACACGTGTTGTGAGGCTTCTCGTATAGCTGATCGACTATGTTCGAAATATGAACTCGTTAGTTGTCTTCTGTTATTGTATCGGCTTTTGTGAGAAGGAGTTATTTTCTGGGAGAGGGATATTATTTTGTCGAGGGAGTGAAGTTGTGAAAGTAAGTATTGCAAAGTGTTGAGACGTATGTAGAGGCGTTGCGTTCCACGGCTTGTTGAGGGACGGGGATGATTTCCTTCATTGGACTTGTTGTGGTGAGGATCTTCGACTCCTACACTGCATGCGGCTCTTTTCCATAGTTTTAGGAACTTTGAGTCTCTACTGCATCGTGTTAGGGGAGGAAGAGTGGGGAGATAACTCTGTTTTGATCCTTCAAAAATTGAATAAATTCAAAGGGCGTAAGAGAAAAGACCAACCATGTATCTTAGCAGAAGTTAAAATATAAATGTGAAAACTTACCACATGATGCAACAAATGTGACATATTCTTGAAACACATGCTCTAATCCGTCAGCAAGATCATAGAGTAAATTCTCTGATACATTTAATGGGATTTCAAAGAAATCTTGCACTGTTTCCTTGGCAAACCTAATTAGTTCCACAGCCGAATGAGCGTACGGCTCAGTTTTTGACTTGGGATTCCATGTCTGTATAAAAAAAAAATTCAAAGAAACGACAATAAGAAACCAAACTATATAAAAAGTTCATAGATCAACTGATCAGTTTACCAAATCAGAAGCTTACTTCTGTATCTTTTGCTCTTTGGATATGCTCTTTTCCCTTCTTCAACCTCTCCTGAATCCACTGTTTTAACATTTTAAGTATAATCGACTCAACTTCATACGGTACCATCTCTCTCACAATGGACTTTCCTCCATCTTCACATTCATCAGAGTTTTCCACCACCATTTGTACTAATACTTTATCAAGTTTCCCAGCTCTCTGCAATATCATGATAGCTTCATTCAAAACGGGAAGTTTTCCCGTTAGGTACTGCTTTAGCAAAGTGCCGTAGCAAGTGTGGAGAGTCACGACAGCAACTGCAGCCGGAGTTGGGTGCCATTTCTTGAGAACAGGACTAAAGATTTTCTTCTCTTTTGAAGCCAATTCTTCTGTTTTTCCAGCTAACCTGATAAGCACTTCACTTACTTCTGGTGCTTCGGTGTTTGTTTCAGCGCTAATGTTCTGTTCTTCAAGTATCTGTTTGATTGTAGCAAAGAGTTAGTATCCATAAGTAACAAACCATAAATACCAAATCAGAATAACACGAGAAAAGAGGACACGAAACCTTGGCGAATGCATTTCTCAATGATGATCGAATATAAAGATCAATGATACTTCCTTCTTCGTGGGGTACGGAGACATGAGAAGGGACATCCTCTTCTAAAATCTTTGTAGTTGAAAATACTAAAGGAAGTATATTTTCCATAAGTCCAACGTTTCCCTTATCGAAACTACTATGATAATCCAAGAATCTCTTCTCAGCCCATTTCTTCATTGCTGTCAAAACACATGCCAGAATCTTCACATAGTTAGGCTCTCTATCAACTTTCTTAGCATCGTTTGCTACTTCATTCAGCATAGATAACGACGCGCTAAGAAGATCAGGCTCTACTTGCCCTGTCACAACATATTGCTCGAAAAGCACCCAAGTGAAACATAAATTATGAATTGATCTATTGATTGCCAAAGTAGACCATGCTTTCTTCATAAGTTCCAGCAATTCATCAACCTCATCAAGTACTAAAGTGTCATCTTTTATGTCGAAAATTGAGTAAAGTAAGGCAATGTAGATATGAACATTGAGAGGGTAGCCATCAGCCCAATGGCAGACATCAGTGCTGCCACCATCGGGACTTCGCCATGCTAAGGAAACGATGCTGTTGACCAGAGTTTTCATGGTTTCAGAATTTTTTCCGGTGTCTATCGCTTTAGTTTCGGAAGCTTGAATGATGTCTCTGAACTTTTGAGCAGATATATCTGATTTATCAAGGGGAATGGAAGGGTGGTGTAGAAGGCCTGCCTCAAGGATTTTTAGTTGACGTTTCTGCCAGAGATGGTACTCGTTAGCATCGTTGAATTCGGATGGCTTCAAATGTCGGAGTAACTCTAAGGGAAGGATTATTGTTTCTGCACGCCTGCCCATCTGATGAAAATCAAGCAATTAGTTGAGGAACTTGGAAGGCAAATTAGTTATCAATAGTTAAAAAAAGTTATATTCTCCAAATATCAAGAAACAGAGAAGTGTAATTCTCATAATTTCAAAGCATTAAACCGATCATGATCATTTTTACCAAGTCTTTCCCGAAGAAAATGATGAAATCTCTCAATACAGAATTAGAAAAGAACACAATCATGGATCAAAAATCTTAATATGATTCCACATTCAATACAAATAGATCTTAAAGGCATTAGATACGTACTTGGCCAACAAGGGTTCTCATGAGAGTTTTACGTAACCTATTGTCACTCTGCTCCGTCACCCTCATCTGTTGCCTCATTATCTCTGCCGACGTCATCGGCCTCTTTAATCTCCCCAACCCTGGGGACGGCATCGTGAACGCCGTTGTCATCCTCGCGGGGCTCGCATTACCACTTGGCGAAGATGGGTTCACCCCGCAAGAGCTAGTCCGCCTAGACGAAGGAGACCGCCGCAACATTTTCAACCCCAATGTCCTCTTCACACGGCTAGTCACCGCCATCCCCACACCTGGTGGCTTCACCGGTGAACCAGGACTTCCCTCTCCACCGCCATCGGAATAAGTGACATTGCTACGGCCGCCAAACCCCGGTGACGACCTGTGTTAGAGAATTTACATAAACTAACAAATGTCAATATTCTTTAGAGACTTTAAGCTTATATAGGAGATGACAACCCCGTATAGTATCAGAGTTCAGGTCAAAGAAGAGGTCGTGAGTTAAAATCTCATGCCACCAATTAATCAAAAGAATATCATGTGTCATGTCTGGCGTAATTACAACCATGCAGGGCGTTGGAGAATTTATATAAATAAATCAAATGTGAATCCTCTAACCTGCATGCCGTGAAGAAAACCTCGTAGGCGGCCTCGATGAAGTCATCGCGGTTGAGGCCATCGAGCTTGCCGAACGGGGAGGCGAGGTCGTCCGACATTTGATGTTGATGGGACTTTGTCGAGTTTCTAGAGAGAAGAAATCAACGCGGTCAAATATCCGGCGCGAGAGAGAAGGTGGTGAACATTATATATTGCAAATGATGTGTGAAAGAAGACCACACGAAAAGATGAGGGAGGACAAGTGAGAGAGACAATGTCCGAGGAGAGAGACAAATGAAGATTGATTGGTTGGTTGGTTTGTAGTTATGTGCGAAGAATACGAACAAGGGAAAGGTGCATGGTGGAGATTCTATAAATTCAACCTAGGAATTTCAGAAAATATAAATTAAATCTCGAGTAACGTATATAAGTTTCTTATAATTTTATGAAAAAGTTGCTATTTTTACTCCCTCTATTACATTGTGGAAACGCAGTCAATTTTTTATCTTTTTTTTTTCGTTAAAGAAAGAAGCATATTCTTCGTATATCCTTCTTATACGTGGTATAATGTCTCATTTAGAAGTTCATTGTATTTGTCATCTTTACAAGCCGAATACATGAAAAACTTGAGAGAGAAACGACACAGCATCACAATTACAAGAGAGTTTTGGCACATGTTTTGTTTCACATAGAGATAATGTGTCTAACAATATCACAGAGCGTGTAAATCAAAGACTAAACAATTAATAGTAATTTTTATTTGAATAGCAGGAGAAAATACTATTATTGTAATAATGATAAGTGGACAACATGCTATATTGTTAGGACGTATTTGTTGGAAACTTCTCTTAATGTAAATTTTATGGCAGATTTTCTTTTTAATATTATAAAAGTTACTGCTCATGTTTTTTATTTATTTAATTCGAATGACAAAAATATGAATCCAATGTCTAAGAAAAAATTTAATAGCCCGTTGATCAGCCATCAATCATATACTTAAGACAAGTAACGCGCCTAGCAAAAACATCTCAATAGAATTGGCATAACATAGCACAACAGCCAACTCCAAGCATTTCATAAATTATTACTCGAAAAAAATTCTGCCATGTTTTATCCAAGATAAAATATTGCAAAGAGAACCACTTTCACATACTAAATGAACAAAACAAATGTTCTCTTCTTAGCATCAAGCTTATTACCAGTCCGCTCAGGCCAAAGTTATTGGCTTGAGTCTTTGCAGAACCACAACCTCAACGAAGATTGCAAGCTTCCATGTTTGATCACAGCAAAGCATCGTGTCAATGCAGCCACGGCCACCTTATGAGTCTCATGCGATGCCCCACGCACCTGCACCATATATGCCGGTATTTTAGCTTCATGTGGAGTGTGGACACGTCATCAACCTTAGGAAACGAGCATCTCCACTCCTGTACAAACACAAGGCCAAATGCAGGGGAAATGATTGTACCAATTATCCAATACGTTACAAAAGACTGACTACCACTCAGATTCATATTGCTCTCCGTTACGATACTGATTCGTAACATTAATTTCAACTTATGAACAAAAAGTTACTCTTTATCAAATTCTAACTTAATTAATGTTTAGTTCTTCACCTCAGAATTGAACCGGCCAATACGGCCATACCTGAGTCCCTGCACAAAGGGTCACCGAGTACTTTGTTCCAGTGGTAACACATTGGAGATGCTTCATTCATATTACTGCAAAATAACGTTTAACAGAACTAGATAAGTACCGATTATTCGCTTGAATATCACTTACCACATTTAACCCTCCTAAGAAGGCACTAACTCCATTCATTATCAAATGACTCACATAAATTCAACATGGGGTACTATATCCAAAATTACTAGCATAATTTCCAAAACAGCTAATAAACATATAGCTCTAAGCAAGCCAAATTTAGACGACAATCCAAATAAAAGCAAAGAGAACATGAACTCACTATTCTTGGAGTAAGACGTATTATAAACTTACAGAATAGGTACGGCAAACTAATTCTTGAAAGGCCATGTGTAAAACACTATCAACTACATCCTCAGAATCAAACAAAATGAAACCTAAAACCACGAGGACAATACATTATTACTACATCAGTTACGATGTCATAAGCTTCAATATAGTGATGAAAGCCATCCTCACCAAGAGTTGGTGGCAATTACCCTCAACAATTATCTTCTTGGACCTAGTACTTCCATCACCGAAGTCTCAGCTTTTCCAAGTTTTGAAACTTGATATTTCTCTCTTGATAAAGCTCTTTCAGCCTTCACCTATTCAGTATAAATGAAAGATATCCTTCCGTTAGTCGGAAGAAAACAGAACACGACTTACGGGGAAAGAACAGAACACCATAAACTCATTTCAAGATCATGTCATCATACAAATTACAACTACACAGTTGGAAACTCGACATAATCTCACCAAGATTTAATGTAAGATCAAACTCGTGGTTTGAGGCAAGAAATAGGCCTAAAATCACAAAACACCACTAATATAACAGAACAATTATATATAACAAACATTACTGACATGAACTCGGAATGCTTTAAAACAAAAGTAAAAGAACCAATATTACATCTCAAAAACCTATATACCTGTTATATTCACATACACACATACTCAAACTTCCATTAATCACAAGCAAGACAAAGAGGAAGTAATATAAATACAGCTGAAAAAAAAAACCCATATGCCAAACCAGAATAAAAATTGAACTTATTGAAGCCCCTAATGCTAAATCATCAAACTGAAACAAAACTGAACTGTTGCAAGAAAATTGCATATTTCTTCTTGACTATGAAAAAAAAAAGAAGGAAACTTTCTTACAGTGCTTCTCCATACCGTTGAACAGAATTTGTCGTGCTTACAAATTTCAGTTATCGAGTGCAAATTCCGCTTTTGATTCCGCAGAATTACTTTCTTCTGTTGCACTTTTTGGTTTAAACGGCGAGTTTTAATTTTATTATTACTAAATGATTGTATTGTTTTAATGGCAAAATTTCACTTTTGATTTCTTAAAATTGCCTGTTATCAAATTTAGTCTCGATTAAACTAATATCAGAAGCAGTTCCAGCTTTATTCAACTTGTCAACTGTCATTACAATTAATCTCATACAAGTTTGAAATTAAGTTAAGTGCTTCATACGGTCTTTTAGCACATTACACCCAAAAGTTATACTCTCTTAAGCTTAAAATCCTCTTTTAAAGAAAGCTATAATCTTTTAATTCAAGTTCTTCAAAATTCTCCATCCAACTAGAGAAAAATGAAAGGTGATGATATATTTTATTATTATTATCATTATTATTATTATCATTATAGTCACCTAAGTGAGAGAAAACTATTGCAGTTCAAAATTATTATATAGTTAGAGTGGCAGGATTTTGAAAGTCAACTTTATATAGCAAGATTGACTTATACATAAACACGACTTGATGCAAACTATTAAAAGAAAATCTAAATAGAGCAAACCCGTCGTTTATTCATTAAGACGCCTCTCAACTATCTTAAAGCTAAATTCGGATAATATAGTATTGAATCTTGCACCATTAAACATAACTAATCGAAAGAAAGAAAAAAAAAAACATTAGGTAGAGAGACTATATGATTTCTTGTTTCAATAAAAATCTCACGTTTCTCTTTAATAATGAGACAGTTAAACATAATCCAGCTCGTTCAATTTTAAATTCAACAAGAATTACCTTATTTAATCCAACGATCACTGATAGTCAACGTTTAGATTGTCAGAGTAAATACGTACCAAGAAACTATACAAAATGGAGTGAGAAAATCTAAAAGATGAGATTGTAAATTGAATAAGTTCAAAAGCAGTTGGATTTTCATCCAACGTTCCAAAATACAAATCTAACAACAAAAGTAATTAGTTTTGTGACATCTCATGTCTATAAATAAATTGTTCAGTTGTAATAATAAACCATGTCATGTCACATGTCCCCACCTCAAATTCATCATTATTGCAATTGACACACTACTTTCTTTCTTTCCTCAACGTTATTATTTTCAAATCCCACTGGAGGCAAATCGTACACACACACATTTATATATAAACATATATCATTCATATGTACAAAACTCTAGCAAAAGACAATTGTCTTGGAGTTCAAATGGGGTGCTTTCTTGGCTGTTTTGGCTTCGACAAGAAGAAAAAACGCGTAAATTCTCGGACTAGACGTTCATCTGGAGAAAAGGTAGGATTTTTTTTGCTTAAATACTGAAAATTATCGATTTATATGTTAAATCATCATGATAAATTGTAGCCTGTTTAATTTTTTTTTCTTTTCAGAACAATGTAAGTTATGTACCTCTTGATTCTGAAGATGTCTCAATCAAAGTACTTGATACCCCAGAAAAGAACATCGCTTCAGATTCAGAGCTCAAGTAAGCAAATGATTATTTATTTTTTAGTTTCATGCAATTTTATACCTTAGTCAAATGCTGTTAAGTTGTGGTTATGTGTATTTGTTGTAGAGAGAAGCAAAAGGAGTCATCAAGATCGAAAATCAAGAAGAAGGTGAGGTTCAATTTGAATGTGAAGGCTTACGAACCGCTAAAAAACGAGGAGGATGTAAGCTTGTATCTTTCAGAGGGTGAAGAGTCGAACAAATGGGAGTTCGATACAGAAAAAGCGAGCATGGATTTGTTGAGATACGAGGAGGATTCAATATTGTCGAGCATCCGATCAGTCCCTCAAAATTACAGATACCAAAACTGCACAGACGGTTACGATGATGAGGACGAAGAATTGAGATTCGAGGAAAATGACTTAGATTTTGAAGACGTTGAGGATACTGATGAGGATGAGGATGTCTTTGGCAGTGAAAGTGATGAAGAAATGGTTAAAGAATCAGGTTTTGAAGTTGTTAATGATGAAAAGACTGAAGAAAGAATCAGCAGTTTTGAGCAAATTCTTGATTTAAAAGACAACGATTTGGAGGGATTGAGACCAAGTTGTAAGACTAGAGACCGGAGTCAGTATGTGTTATCTGTGCTTAATCCAGTTGAAAACCTCTCTCAATGGAAAGCCGTAAAAGCTAAAGCAGCACCGAAGAAGCGACAAAAGGAGAATGTCGTGTTAGAGAATCAAGAGCGAAAAATACTTTCTTACACGAAGTCTGATTCTGAATTTCCCGCTTTCAGAAATGTGAAATATCCAAACAGTTGCCAGACTAAAGAGCATAGCATTGCAGTTGATGCCAGTCTCTCAAATTGGTTACGTTAAATAGAGGAAAAGTAAACCAGGTGAAGTTTGATGCAGGTGAGTTATACTTGTTTGAGTTTTTTGCCATGTGTTATATACTTATACTGTTAAGCATCATGAGGAGCCATATAAGAATTAGAGTTTCAAGAATCAGTTGGTGATCCATTGTGCTTGAATCTTGAGTTTGACTTTATTTTACTGTGTGTGTAAGGAGAGATAATGAGTGGTTAGTTGGTTTTAAGTTCATTTTGTTTGATTAGTCTTATAGTTTATTGATTTTCTGAGATCTTGCTGTGGATTTTGTATTGTTTGTAACATGTGTGTCTTCTTTCAGACATGAAAGATGTCTGAAAGAAACATTGGTTTGAGAATAATAAGGAATGAGTCTCATGCATGGTTGTCCATTTCAAAACAGCAAAATATGGTCCTATAGACGCATGACATCATAATCTGAACAATCTAGACCGATTCAAACACAATCCCATTTTAATAGACTGTTAAAAGTTAAATGAACAATCAAATGTAACACCAGAAATATGCATAGGATGCTCAAACAAGGGTATCAAAGAGAAACATCAATTTAGTAAGAAACACAAGTATTCTGCAACATACTAAATATCACGAGGAACTTACAAATTTACATGTTCAACAACTCGAGAGTCAGGGAGAATGGGAACAACAAAAAGCATCTGTAACTCACATCACAAAAATCGTAAACAATAATCTGCTCCGCAAGTATCAGAATCACGTGTACAGTATCTTGGACTTTATAAAGCAAAGGGAAAGAAAAAAGGTGAGGCTCATAAATTTGAGGATCAGAGGTTCGAGTAGTATCATCTTTATCTGCTTTCTTGATATAGGAAACCAACTCATGGGATTTATTTACAGATATGAGAGCTCTGAAGCCATTATAGACGTGATATCTTCCTTGGTTACTGAAAAAACCAGATAATTGGTGTTGCGGCAACATGCAGTTTATGTTATGGGTCCAAGGAGCAGCACATCCTGCAAAATCATCAGCTCTAATGTAATCAAACTAATTTCATGGACTCAGCACTAATCCAACAGAAAGTTGCTGGAAATTGGTCTAGGAGAAGTGGTCTACATTATTCTACAGATGCAAGAATCGGAGTCATCGTCGTCGGAATCACTCGGTTCACTGCAAGAAAAAAGACAGAATCATAGGTAACAAAAAGATAACGAATATAAAAGGCTTAAGTAAACATTAGAGAGAGCAAGTTTGACCAATTCTAGTAAATTATAAAGAATTCAATGTATCTAAGCTAAAATAGATGAGTTTTCAATTTATTGGATAAAAAGAACAAAGAGACGACTGAAAAAAACTTGGACGTGAATATTGAAATTCTCTGTTGAATCAGAGCACAAGCATACCATCCTTCAGAAGTTCAGTTAAAAACATTCTTTACAGACTCCCTACTTTTTCTTGACTTTTTTGATTATTTCTCTACTTCATCATAAGCTTCAACTCTATTGTCCATGTAAAAATGGAGGCCAGAAAATATGTGGATACAACAAAGACAATTGACATGGATAATAATGCATACGAAAAGAAAACAAAAAACATTCATCTCATATTTACTATATTTGTGAGCAGCTGTGTACGAATTCAAACAAAAAATTCTTCACTATATGCGTACAAATGATTAACTAGTTGTAAACAATGCTAGAATGCACAATGTCAAAAATTTGGCAAACCATACCACAGAAGTTCAGCCAATAAAATTAATATCCAGAAATAAGCAGTATGGTCAATAATCATACAATGAAGGCAGCATACAATGACAAGAATCAAGTCACGACCACAGTATAAGCAGTTTTCAAGTCTTTTAAGTCTTCAAGCAGATATCATATAAGTGTATCATGACTCCACATGCCAATAATAGCCATATGATGTCACGCAAAAATCATATGAAAACTCTGTCTAATAAAACAGGAATTTGATGACCCTGCTGGTTATTTCACCGGTCCAATTCACAGTAAAGTAATACATTATATAACATGAAATTGGAGTAACTAGACATAAGACTTCCACAGAATATTTTAGAATCACATCCAAATTTCTCAAATATGGCTATGAGTTGAAAGCAAAACGTAACCTAAACACGTCAGAAAGTAAGCCTCTAAGTATCCATTCCTATTAGGTTTTAGCATTTTCAATATCCAATGCTCTTCAGATTTTTAGTCTACCAAACATATAAGACCTACTCAACCGAATTACATCCGAAATAAACTAAACCAAGAAAGTGATCTACATGACAGAATAAAACAGATCAAGTTATGCAGAGTAAGCCCTATTTAACTAGAATTCGAATTCCATAATTTTGACCAAACACTTGCAACCTCAACAACATAAACATTGAAAAAGATCTTGATCATTTACCTCGGCTGAAACTCCAAGATTTCCGCAAGTTTCTCCCCGTTCCTATCTAACCACTGAACTTTCATCGGAGGCTTTTTCAAGTTTTTCGACAAACCGCCTTTCTTGGGAGGCAACAATGCCTGTGATTCATCATCCACATCACTCTCCCCATTCAACACAACAGCATTTGGGGACTCCACACCATTCAAATCATTACTTTTTGCATCACCATCCACACCTTTATTGTTCATCTCCACCTCAAAACCTTACACTTTACAAAATTGCACCAAAAAAAGGTCTCAATTTTGATCCATTACCAATCTCAAAAAAGACACTTTCTTTATGAACCTCTTAACATGATAAAGAAAACCCACTTGCCCAGATCAAGAATTCACTATCTAATCCTCTGAACCGAATTGAACGGATTAAAAAGATATTTTAACGGACCAAGAAAAAGTCAACCCGTGGGTTGACCAAGAAAGCAATCAATACTCGGTCAGCGTATTGATCATTTACAGTTACAGAAAACTCTCAATGCTTGATCAAAAGAAACTGACAATGCTCTAGATAAAGAAAGAGAGGACAATGATCGATTAACAAAAATTCTCCCAATATTATTTTCTTCAGCTGCAAAATCAAAAGAACATATCTATATCGAAAAAAGATCAAAAGAACCAGTGGGGTTTATCTGAAAGAAGAAATAGTTAACAGATTGTGTCAAAGATACAATCTTTGACATTGACGTATATGAGGAAACCCTAAAATTGAAGGATCAGATTATTTAGAGAGAGAAAGAGGGGGAGAGGAGAGAGAAAACTGTGCTTTGTATTGCTTGAATATAAAGAAGATATAATAGTGGTGAGGGCCTGTCAAAATTATTCTAATCATCATATGAATAAATTCCTGTCACATTTATTGGTGAAGGCTGCTTTTTGTGTTACAACTTACAACTCACAAGTCCCCACATGATCATGATATATGAAACTATTTAAATTGGTATTAATATTGTGCATTGTAAAATGGCTGAGGTATGTGATTATAATAATTATTTATATATTATTTTATTTCAAAGAGTTGGCAAAAGTTGAGGTATGGATTTTAATAACACTTTTATACTAATTTATTTCAAAGAGTTGGCAAATTTTTTGTGAAAAAAAAATCCTAATATATTACATGTAGCAGAATATTATGAATATTTTAAAACATTGATATATTTTTCTGTTAAACAGTTGACTTTAGATTCTAGAACTACGATAATTTGAAGACTTTGGAAACTCCATGTATTAAGATAATTTTGTTGTAATCAAGTGTCCTATACTCGGCCGGGTAAGAATTTTTCAACATTAGTATTCAGATAATTTGAGTAAAAATATATAGTCATGTTTACCAGTTCTAATGCTTTCTTTTATTTATGGTAGATTGCCATTTTAGTCGTTGTTGTGGTTGTTAGGACTTAGGAGATGGTAGTTAAGTTGCAGAAAATTGGGCGTTTTGTGGGACCACTGGATGAACGAGAGAGATCGAACGGCTGAAATTTGATAGCACTCATATGCTGAATTTTTCAATGTACGGTAGTTAATTTGGTGGACATTATTGACCTATTGGAAACATCGCATTTGTTTGTTTTATGTCTATTCTTTATCTGAGTGCTCCAATTTGTAAAGTTCAAGAAGTACAAATTTCTTAGGGAAAAAAGAAAAGCAAACTATTTTGGTGAAATTGCTGAGCATATTGTCTTGTTAAAAAAGGTAGCTTTTGTGTGTAGCAAGTTGGGAGTTTGAATTCTCAGCACTAAAATTGCTCGAGTAAGAGGTGCACTAACAATACCAAACATCTCCGTTTTCAACTCAATTTCACAATCTCGATTGCGTGACACAGCATTGGCTACCACAAACAAGAGAATGCATGCAAACCATAGAATGTGTTGTCTTGGAATCACTTTAAGGATAAAAGGACCTCATGTTAGCGATGCTAGTGTGACTTAGAGCTTAAACAACGTTTTCAGATAAAGTTTAAGCAAGAGGTGAACTCTTGATTTTTAAGACGATATTAGTTCTTATAATTTAGTGATAATTATCTTCCTAGATACTATAACAAGTAGTTTATATAGCAATATTCAAATACAAAGAATGTCAAAATTTAAAAACTGTTTGGATGGAAGAGGATAAACAACACAAGAGAAAGAAAAGAGCGAGTTAAAGTCAATTATTCATGTAAAAATTGTGAGTTACCCATCTAACTATAATAAATGAAAGATTAGATAGAGGTGACTGAGTTGACACGTTAAGCAACTTCGTTATACCAGATCTAGTCACGTCTGTTCGATTATTGTTTGTTAACTTATTGTTAAGATGATTGTTTGTTGACTTAATAACATTTCGTCAACGGGACAGTGTAAAGAAATAACCATTAATAATACTAAAATAAAAAAATAATATTTCTATTTTCCCAATATTTTTAATAGAAATGTCCAAAAACATTAATTTTGTACACTAACTATTTAATAGATGGTGACCCTAATCCGGGATCTAACAACTCTAAGAATCACCCACACAAAAACTTGAAAAGAAAGCAATCACGAATGTTCTGAGATAAATCTTTAGATGCAGACGTTAACGTATGAAATTTCACAGCCCACGCAATAATTGCATTGTTATGGTCGTCCCAATTATGTGGCCATGCTGGCGAAATTGCAATTACAAAGTAATAGGCAAATCTTTGGCGTCAAATTTTGTGCTAGAGTATTGACTATCAGAAGAAAAAAATGGTTTGTCTTTGAATCCCACAATTAACCTCGATTAAATCAAATTTCACATGCATAAATTAAAAGTCATTATTATAGCCAACGGTTGAGGTTGTATGAGAAATGTTCATTCGTGTCAGAAATTGGGAGGAGGGACCATTGTCATTGTCATAGAACAACCAATAGCATACAAGATATGGATCTCCTAATAACCAGGAGATATATATATATATATATAAGAATTAATAAAATTCAACCTTGGAAGAAAAATCAAAGATAAAATCTAAGCCAACCACTTCTTGTGGCTCTAGACATTCCTCCTCACCACACAAATACAAGAAAAACCAAAGGTTTACACTTCACACATTAACACCAAATTCCACAATATCATACACCACATCAAATAATACAAAGATAACATATATAACAACACAACCATTCGAAAAAGAAAAAAAATCAAAAAATTTACAAACACAAGTTCTAGCTAGATATCCAACTAACTAGCTAGTTCCTTTTCTCTTAGTTCTTCAATGGCTACTTCAGTATCTGCTTCTGCTTTTCTTGGAAGTTGGAGTACTTCAGAAGAACATGCCACGTTGCACGCCAAGGCGGCGGCGGCGCAAGTGAGGGTGTCGAGGCCGGTTCGAGCACAGCCGATGATGAAGAATGTCAATGAAGGGAAGGGTGTGTTTGCGCCATTAGTTGTCGTCACGCGTAATATTGTTGGAAAGAAAAGATTCAATCAGCTTAGGGGCAAAGCCATTGCTCTACACTCACAGGTAAAAAATTATATTCTACAAATTGTAAATAGTTTTACATGAGTATAAGTTCAGGATTTATAATTGCTATGAATCAATGGAGTGAAAGTGGATTCTGAATAGAAGGTATATTAGTCTCTGTCAATTTTAGTGTATATAAGAACTATGGCCACAAAATCTGAATAAACTTAAGCCTGCCATAGAATCCAATTGGTTTCTGTAGATTGTATGGTCAAACTGATAAGTCTATTGAGTCTGTAGCTGATACATGCTATATAGATGGAACTAAAATATTCAGGTCACCTTTTTATGCTAATTTTTGGAGGTGCATCTAAATTTTCAGGTGATTACAGAGTTCTGTAAATCCATAGGAGCAGACTCAAAGCAAAGACAAGGACTCATTCGACTAGCGAAGAAAAACGGAGAAAAACTTGGATTTCTTGCATGATCTGATAACAGAATTCTGTATTATTTCAGTGTATTCTTTGCTGTAATATATAGATGTTGTAGACTGTACTAGTAACAACAAGAATCATATACATTTTTCTAATGAGCTCTCTTTGAATCTGATATGAAGTTTTGGTTTGTATATTCATATTGAGTGCATTCTTAAATTGGTTTCTCAGTTTGTAAGAAGTAGAACAAGTCCAAAACTGAAATGGTGCAAGAAAATGTAAACAAATTTGAGGCATGAGAACTGTGGGAAACATCGATTTTTTCTTTTCTCATGATGATACAACAAACAATGTTAAGGAGATGGAGAATGTTAGTAACACAGTGTAACTAACATGCTATAATTTTGCTGCGGCGTACCTAACATAGGAGCAAGGAGATGGAGAATGTTAGATTGCACAGCCAACTTATACAGCAGCAAAAGAGGAGTATAATCTTCTGTTTTGTTCCCAGACCTGATTCTCAAATTTAAGGGCTAATATGTTCATTATATGCCCTTTTGCTCTGGCACTCTCGGCAGCTATTGATATATTTTATCATTGGATTAAGAAATTGTGCAGGTGTGGAACCAACTTATATATAATATAAGAAGAAATAATATGGTCACTACAGATGGAATTATGTCCGGAAGGTTAGCAAAATGATTATAACATATTAGGAGTATAGTTACAAGTTATAATCAATGCCAAAAGTTGTAAGTGAACAAAACTATCAGAATGAAGCTACAGAATTTTCAGAAAAAAGGACAGATAATTTGGGAAGCTAAAGTCATTTAAACTACAACAGAAACGTGAGTTGGAATTCGTTGCACCAAACAGAACATAACCTTTTAAATCTTACACAATTAAAACTTCAAGAAAAGTATTAACACCATGAATAACAAAAAATCAGATAATCAAATGATACGGAAGTGTTTAAGTTTTCTTTCATTCGGATATATAACTAGAATTTAATCACAGACAGAATCAGAGTTCTTACTCAGAATGCGATACAAGGAAGACGGGTTTTAGTTTAGGAAACGGAGCAGCATTGTCAAGAAAGCAGAATGCTGCTAAAGTGATTATCCGAAAGATACCTTAACACTGTATTTAGAGAATTCATAATATACCTTAATACATGACAAACTTGAAGAAAAGCTCTAATTATAAGGAGCACACACTAAAAGAAATTTGGTGCTCTACATTCAACCTGCTGCAAGGCATAACCATGAGACAAAGTAGCAGGCTTGCACAATATATATATAGAGGAAGTAAGAGCAACTCGCATTGCATCTATATGGCATGTCTGTGAATATAGTTGAACAATCACTTTATTATGTGTCCAAAGCAATTGAGTGAACATTAAAACCTTCAAAAGAGTCCTCGTAAGACGGGAAATTACCAAAATAACAAAAACAAAGATATCGAAAATGACGGTGGTGCTTAAAACAAACAAAAAGATGCAGAAATCACAATCCAAAAGTATAAAACTCAATCAAGTCATTTGTTCTCCACTTGGAACGGAAATCAGAGTAATGAAAGCTTCAAATCCAGGTCCATTCCATCAGGGTTAACGTTATCACCCTCGTCATTATGACCTACCATCGCCTTTTTGACAGGCAGTTCCAGTTGTAGGATGTATGGCTTTGTATAGCCACTGGAACAACTATCTACTGCATCTACACTAGCTGGACCAAGAGCACGAGTATTGGTACCTGGCACTGAATGTGAAGCAGAGGCACCAGCATTTATTGGTGAAAGAAAGTTCGATTGTTGGATAGGTGGTGATACCAAGCTCATATACAAATCGAAGTTTGATATCTTGATTGTTCGCGAAGAATACATGCCAGGTGCTAAGGGGCTTACAGGAGAATGAATGTTTGGTGGTAAAGTAGGGTGAGGGCCAAATCGTGCATGTGAATTTGGTGACTGTATAGGCAGAGAGGAACATGTACCACGGTTAATGGTTCTACGGAGAATTGAAGGAGATGGATAAGGCTGAGGCCTGCGAGGCAAGATTGGCCCTCTTAATTGCACGGAATTTTGGAACAGTGTAGGAACAATATAATTACTTGCTAGTGAAAGGTTTGGTGGGTTTCGGGAAACACTCCGATCAGATGGTTCTAAGAAGCCATTTAGGCCATTTTCACCAACACCGGTTTCCACAAGCAAAGAATGCCCAAAAGGTGATGAATTTGAAGAGATTTCCCGCGTACTTTCTGATGACACAAAGTTTCTAACACGTAGCTCAGGTTTCAAAGTCCCGTCTGCAAGAAAATGGGAACGACAGTGTTTCACAAGGCTTTTGTTGCCAATGAAAATCTGATTACATACACGACAGACCATTGATTTGTCATCAACTTGATTTTCAACCAGACCTTCGAGTAAATAGACAACTTTCTGATCAGCACTTAACTCGCTCCAAGACTGGGCCATAACAATACTAGATAAACTCAGAAGGGGGAAAGTAAAGGTCCTTATGAAAATAACCTTGAATATAATAAAGTAAAAGGGACAAGGAACAAAAACTGTAAACTACCTAAGGAAAAAAAACACAAGCAAGAAGAGAAGAAGAGAATGAGACAAAGGTGAGGCCTCTATGAAGGGGAACAACAAATTTATAGACAGACTGGTTGGATTCTCGCAACGAATAGCTCACTGAATGCATTGCGCCTACATTCAGTCAAACGTCAAATGTATTTATTGTTATTTGACAAATAGATTCTGATTTATTGTTTTTCTTTTATTTCTTACAAGAATCATTTAACCGTATCGTCCAGAAAAATTCGACATTCAAAGCCTTTATAACTCTACCATAAAAGTAGCAATCTTCACTCCAAATTCAACAAGTAATAATAATAACTTCTAACCTACTAAAAAACAAAGAAATGCTCAATTTCTAATACCAAATCCTTGTAACACAAATGACATTAGCCATTAATATCAAATTGCCATAATACTTAATAATTGATAATAATTAGTAAATTTGACCTGTTTAATAAGCTCTTAAATTCCAGATCGATTACTTGATTCGGTGGGGATGCAAAAGTTATGCAACTATTAAGGTTAACCGCGCATCTACATCTCCCATAACCTGGCGAATTATCAAACAACTCCTTAACTTTGAAAATAAAGTGAGCCCCTCCGACTAACTGTCATCTAACAGAAACAAGATACTATTAAGATTTTATCCAATTGGAGGGTATTGTGAATTCCCAAAGTAAATGTAATTAATAAAAAATGCACAAGTATCTTTCAAGAAAATAAGTAGTTCATATATCAATAAACACAGTCCCAAGCACCATGAGCCAAACTCAACCTCTGGTTGACGGAGCATCTTAGTGGCCGACTGTAATAAACGCGTAAAAGGCAAACGATTGGAAAATTATACTTAAGTGCTTGTTTGAGACAACTCATTATGCATAACAAACCACACTTGATCCCTTATTATTGTTTTATTTGACGAGAAGCTTGAGTCTGAAAGATGATGAATATAAATATATAATATCCTACTACTCAAGCTTGATCAAGGTAAATCTTAAAAATTACTTGTTTAAGCTTGGACAGAGCAGCAATAAAACCAGACTCTAACACACTTTCCACCTCAATAGGATTCAAATCAAGTTTAACCAATGGACTTAATTGATATGAAAATCATAGTTATCTTTCACCGTAAGGTGCTTATATTATATGGAGGAAGGTAAGATATACGGCAATGGCAAGAGAAGTTTGGAATGACAGTAGCAATCATAGAGAGCATAAAATAGCTGAAGGGAGAAAAAAGAAACATAAAAAGATAGAATGTGATAGCAGGAACCATTTTAAAGGAGAAGTTAAAGCGGTGGAAGACATGGAAGACGCCAACTGAGGCAGAGGAAGGTGGCACGTAGCTAATGTGGTGAAGCTCGGTACCTCGAGGAAAAGGGGATGGATACCAGTGAAAGTTAGGACGTAACACGGGGCAATCTCGGAGTTCTTAAAAAAGACGTGCAGGTACTTGTTTAATAGGCTTGTTTGGTTATTCCACGTACTTTGCGATTTTTCTTGAGTCGTTCTTTCTATTGGATGCGGTGCGGTGCGGTGCGAAGAAGATAGGAATGGCAGCTGCACAGCAAGTCTTGAACACTTCACTAGCAGTCCTTACCGTAAAAGATCAGAAACAACCAACGAACTATGAGGAGAGAACGCCACTAACGGTTGACTGTACAAATTTCACTCTTTCCTCCTACCTTAACAAGACAAAGACGTCTCCCTCGACATTTATCTTTATCCATGACTATCAAAATAAAGACATCATTTTGATACCCAAAAACCATCAAGATTGTATATTTGTGCAATTATTCTAATTCCTTTTACTTAATAATTTTATTTTCGCTCATCCCTCACACACCTTATTAGATATATATGTGTAAGTTCAGTTCCATGATAACTTACATCAAATTGCCTATAACTTGTCTTAGAGAATACAACTGTCAAGGTACACCAATTTAAAAGGAAAGTACAACAGCTAAAGCCACAACTTACAAACAAAAGATAGAACCCTAAAATTTACAGGCAATTAGCGTACCGCTACAACCGTCTAAACTGCTTCTCCGCCTCCGCCACGTCAGCTGCCGTTATTATTCTTCGAACAAATTTGTGTTTGAGAAAGAAGTTAATTAAGCTCAATGTGTCACATTTTTGGCGCCATCCGCCATTTAATTAAGACTTAAGAGTTGAGACAATTAAGAATATGAAAGAAAAAAAAGAATAAAATATAAGTTTAAAACTAATATATAGAAATTGTTATGATTCTTTTACAAATTATAATTATGGAAAAATACAAAGTCTACATTTTAAACAAGGTTAGAATTTAATTTTTAATATATATAAAACAACAAAATTCGATCTTTTTATTGGGGTTTCAAATGATGCTATTATTCAATAAGGACAATTAAAAAAATTAAAAATGAAATATAAAATAAACATTGAACCAAGGAAAAGGAATTGTGATAGAAATTAGAATAAGTGAAAAAAGTCATTCGCTTTGCATTGAATTAAAGTAGATGCTTAACTCACACACTACTCTAAACAACAAGTAAAGCTAAAATACTTTTAACACCACGGCACTTTTTATCATTAAATAATATGAATATATCACGCAATATTTTGTCTCTTCATGCAATTTGTGCCAAAAATAAAGCAACTATACTAATTTCCTAATCATATATAACAAAAATACGAACTTATAACATTTCCAATTTAATTATACAAAAATAAAACGGTTTATTTCTCAACACATAGTACTCTTCACTATCATCATGATATAAATAGCAGATCTGACACACACCTCTGGATCTCAATCTTGATCATCAACTCCAAACCCAAACCAAAAAACGAAGAGCTGGAGCCCCCACGGGAGACCCAGCCCTTGAACGGCGGCACCACCGGCACCGGAGGAGGAGCTAACGGCCACATTCGCTACCGATCTCCCTCCGCCGCCGAATTACTCGACGCTCAGCAGCAAGTTCAGATGGAGAAGACGATGAAGCGCAACAGGCAACAAGACTCCTCATTCACGGATCAGATCCTCAGATGGCGAGGCCCGATGCTACTGGTTCTGGTTCCGATTTTGCTCATTTCGTTTGTTCTCTTCATTATGCCTGGAAGAGGAGGATCTCCTTCCGACTCGTTTTCTCGTAAATTCTCGCCCGATTTCAAGTCCAAGGACGTTTACGCGGTGATATTTGACGCTGGAAGCTCCGGGAGTAGGGTTCATGTCTTTCGATTTGATAAGAAACTGGATCTGGTTCCGTTGGGGAATGAACTTGAGCTTTTCGTGCAGGTTTCGATGTTTTTTGAAACTTTGATTTTGTGATTTTGGGTGTGGAATGTGGTTTATTGATGTGATTGTGATCGCCAATTGCTGTTGCGAACGAAAATTGGTGATTAGGTTAAAGAGTTAATCAGATGAGAGAATTATGTGGTTTATCTATGTCCTACTGGAGATTTAGCAACACATTTCACTTTTTTTTTCTTTCAAAAATAGATAGTAGATTGAAACGTGAATCGACTGAGAGAATTAGAAAGTTTCTGTGTTCTGACTGCAGAGCTGGTGATTTAGCAGCGTATTGCGTTGTTTCAAAATAAAAGTTTTCTGTAAAGCCTTTAAGCTTAGGCCGGCACTTCTGTGGATTTGAGACTTTTTTTTCATTAGTATTTTAGTGTGTGTTATGATATTGTCGTAGATTGAGTAACTATCTGCATTGGTTTTTGAACTTATAGAGGAAACCTGGTCTGAGTGGATACGCGAATGATCCTGAGGCTGCCGCGAATTCCCTGTTGGAACTTCTGAAGAAAGCTGAAGAAGTAATACCTATGGAACTGCAAAACGGCACACCAGTCAGAATTGGGGTAGGGAATTTTGGATATCTTTGGTCATTGATTGCTTGCTTGCTTGTGTGTGCACTAATGAGTGCTGATTTTACCAGGCTACTGCTGGTCTGAGGCTGTTGGGAGTTGATAAATCAGACAAGATTTTGCAAGCTGTAAGTACATGGTCCGAAAGATAATCTTTTTCTGATTTATTTCTTGAGTTTTATTTTAGTTACATCTCTATATCTTTCTGAAGGTGAGGGATTTTTTAAAGAATAAAAGCTCCCTGAAATCGAAAGCTGAGTGGGTCCAAGTTTTGGATGGAAATCAGGAAGGTGCTTATCTATGGGTATGTTGATTCTTACTTCCTCAAGTTTCCTCTGTACTGATGGTTTTTGAACTATAAGTTGTAACCCACTCATTAACTTTTAACCAAGTGTTTAGAATATATATACCTCAAGTAGCATTTCAGAGTGTACTTCTAATTAGTTCCACAATAATATTGGGGTTCTGCTCTTGTATTATAAGTACTTTTTCACCAGCATCAAATTGTTCTATGGTATACAGTTTTTGTTTTACTTGAATAGATTTTGCATGCCGTATTTTGTATAGCTTTTGTTGCTAGGGTCTCCTTGTTTGATGTTTCCTGTAATTCATACTAGAAGCAAGACAAATGCAAAAATTGATGCATTTGATATCGATCTGAGACATTTGTTCTGAAAAAGGAGAATCCGTTGCTATTTACCTGACATTGATATCATGTTGAGCTATTGCCTCATATTTAGCATAGTTGATTGATGAGCAGAATATTCATCGACTATAACAATATGTAATCCTACTCAGGTGACATAAAATCCAGGTATTATAGGTGATAAAAGTAGAATGTGGATTGTCCAATTATGATTTCCTTGCCCTTCACAACAATTTCGTGCAACATAGTTGTTTCCATGTCTCTCCACCGGACTTTAGCTCAGAACTTATTTGGATATTGTCCTATATTTTCAGGTCACCATCAACTATCTATTAGGAAATTTGGGCAAAAAGTACTCTGGCACTGTTGGAGTCGTTGATCTTGGGGGTGGTTCTGTACAAATGGCATACGCCATCTCAGAGGCAGATGCAGCTAAAGCTCCTAAAGTCTCAGGTGGAGAGGAATCATATGTGCAGCAAATGGATCTGAAAGGAAGAAAATATTACCTCTATGTTCACAGGTCTTGCCCTTAGTAGAAGATTTTACGTTTTAGCTTCATTGCCAATCTACATCTATGTTCTTTTTTTTGTTATGAAATGATCAAGCTTTTTAACTATGAATTTTATATCTCTGTTTCCTGTATCGATGATAATCAAAACCATAATGTGACTTTAAAAGCAAATAATCTATAATTCACGTGCTTAAAGTTGTGGTCCATGTTTCCTACTTGCAGTTACTTGCAGTATGGTCTGCTGGCTGCTCGAGCTGAGATTTTGAAGAATGGTGAAGAATCTGGCAATCCATGTATACTGGCTGGTTATAATGGTATGTCCAAGTTTGACTCTTGAGGCTCTTTCAGCCAATATCTATAACTAGTTGATAAATGGCGTAGTTGCTAAATCTTACTTCCTGTGAACTCAGTTGTTGGCATATGGAAAGGAGTAACTGAGGTTTCTTTTTTTTCTAGGTTCCTACAAATATGGCCAAAATAGTTATGCAGCTTCAGCTTTGCCGTCTGGCTCCAACCTCAATAAATGCAGAGAAATAGCTACTAAATCTCTAAAAGTCAATGAGTCATCATGCACCCACATGAAATGTACATTTGGAGGCATATGGAATGGAGGGGGAGGGGACGGTCAAAAGAATTTATTCGTTGCTTCATTTTTTTTCGACAGAGCTGCTGAGGTAAATATCAGATATATATCTACATAATAATTTTCAAAACGACTTCTGGATTACAGTATAAACAATGCCGACTTACTATTATTTCACCATATAGGCCGGTTTTGTTGATCCAAAATTGCCTGTCGCGAAAGTTCATCCTGCTGACTTCGAGGATGCGGCTAAGCGTGCTTGTGAAACTAAGCTCGAGCATGCAAAGTCTGTATATCCACGCGTTGAACCAGATAACCTGCCATATTTGTGCATGGATCTCGTATATCAATACACACTTCTTGTCGATGGGTTTGGTGAGTAAACTGCATTGGTGGTACATGATTAAGCGATAACTGCATCTATATTCTTGAGCTTTGATCTAATGACACAAACCTGAAACCTCCCCTACTGCTTGTATAATTAGAGAAATGCCCATTGAAACTTAATAAAACATTGCAGATGACACCATGTAGGTTTAAGTTTGAGACTAGAAAAATGATTACAGATCCGCCCCATGTTTTTAAGTTTTAGGAGGTGTTTGTGCAACATTCAAACTTTGAAGGTTTTAGTTTTTGCAATTAGACTGAACTTCATGGGGGTCCCTACGTTGTATTTGTCTGCGTCGCAATTAAAACTGGTGATTTTCATGTTTGTTTGACAGGCCTTGATCCATGGCAAAAGATTACTTTGGTGAAAAGAGTGAAGTATCAGAATTCTGAAGTTGAAGCCGCATGGCCGTTGGGCAGTGCCATTGAGGCCGTCTCTTCGCCAGTTTAATGACAGTAATAAGGTTAGCATATGCTGTTGGAATCGGACACGGCCATGGAGGTTTTGAGCAAAATCTTCCTAATTTTTTGATATTGATGATATTCTATTGTAAATCGAGATTATGAACTAACCTTTGAAGATAGTGGGAGCAAATATTATCTTTATTATTTACAAATTCTATTCATGGTCAAACCATATGAGATTTTTTGACATTCTTTGCCTTGTTAAAGAAGAAAATATGTCATGCGGCCCTTTTTAACTGTGAAGAAGCCCTCCCACAAGAGGAGAGAATTTCCAACAACAGAGTCAAAAAGTTGGATATAGGTAAATGGTCCAATAACAAGAAGCCAATGCCAAACCTACATTCACTAATATGTAGCCTCAAGTTCTTATATGATTTGAGAGTTAACTAAATCCCTTATATACATGCTTGATTATATGATGATTGAACAAGGGTTTCAATCATGGTCCAAGCATGATAGACGGGTTCTGTATAATTATTTTGTTCGAATTAGGTTTGTAATAGAAAATTAGGTTACACGGCCATAAATTTACCATTGATTTGAAGAATATATGCCTACTATACCCAAATTCATGACAAATAACGAAAAGAATCGCACACAATGGTTTGATCAGCTGAAACGAATATCTCAAGGCGCACATGGTGAAACTTTTGAGTTAAGACAATCGACTAGAGTTTTAAGGCTATTGAAGAATATGTTGATGAATATCATACAAAATATCGTGAAGGTTAAAAAGTCTAAAGAAAAGCGCATTGATCAACCTAAAAAATTAAAATATACATATTCGGATCTACATAATTCTCACTATTCCATATTATCCTACTCTAAGATTAATATTTTAGAATTCATATCACATTAACATAAAAAAAATTTCTATATAGTAGTAGATGTAATTGTGTTGAGATGGAATACATACAAGCGAGTTGTCAATCTCCTATTATTGTCCTTACGTGTCAAGAGCTGAGGCGAGCAGTCACACACTTGTAATGGGTGAAACTCTGCATGTCAGCCACGCACTTGTCCTATGCAAGCAAATTTCTCTTCTTCCACTGCTCTGCTCACCTATTTTTATCCATGCAACACCTCCATATTTTATAATCTCAAATTTGAAAAAGAAAAAATCAGCAAGTGATAAGTCGAGGACATGGCAACCGTTACAGCCGCCGTTGTTGAGAGAAATCCTGCATTGGCACCGGAAGCCCCGCTAGCTCCGGTCACTATGGAACGCCCCGTGCGCACTGATTTGGAAACTTCAATCCCCAAGCCCTGTAAGTTTTCATACAGTTCAAATGTGTTTTTATTGAGATCCAGCTTGAAATTATATATTATGTCATAAAAGTGCCATTTTTATTCATGCTTTTAACTTTCGTCTGCATAATTTTCCACCAAAAATTTGGGGCAAAAGATTTTTCCTCTTGCATGAGGGATTGTTGAATACGAAATTTACAATTTTTTTACTTGCATTTTGGGATTTCAGACATGGCTAGAGGGTTGACTGCTCCTGATATGGATCACCCGAATGGGACACCAGGGCATAGTCATGATAACTTGAGTGTTATGCAGCAGCATTGTGCTTTTTTCGACCAAGACGAAAACGGGATTGTCTATCCCTGGGAGACTTTCGCTGGTATTTTTAATAGATTTGAATAGAATCCTGCATGCCTTTATAGATCACTCCGAATAATGTTGTCCTGTTATTTATGAGTCCTGTATAGGATGTTGCATATCTTGTAGCTTTTACATTCTCATTTACTGGTTTGTTTATTTTGCAGGACTGCGCCAAATGGGCTTTAACATGATTGTATCTCTTGTAATGGCCGTCGTCATTAACGTGGCCTTGAGCTACCCTACGCTTCCTGTGAGTCCCAACCATTGTGGTCACTTTGGATTGGCTTTGCATTTTGAATGATTATGCATTTGATGCTTGTCCAGACTTGGTCATTAGAATCTGTTCAGTAGAACCAGTGTCAAATGCCACATTTAGAGAACTATGATATTGACTGTGTAGTAGGCTAGCAGCATATGTCAAAGAAAAAAGAAATTAGCAGATTTGTGAAATGTGATCACAAGGATGAACTTGTTCATTCTGAATCAAACAGAACACATAAATGTCCATAACAGATATGAATGTATTCGCTTTTCGGCATTCGATGCTAATTATTTCCGTGCAACAGGGTTGGTTTCCTAATCCATTATTCCCAATATACATATACAACATCCACAAGGCTAAGCATGGAAGTGATTCTGGAACTTATGATACAGAAGGAAGGTATACAAATATGATCTCTATAATTTTCTCATATATCGAGCTTGTGATACAGTGTCAGATAATTGATCACCAATAGCATGTCATTCTTCAAAAAAATTCAGGTATCTGCCTGTGAACTTTGAGAACATCTTCAGCAAGTATGCTCGAACTTATCCTGATAAGCTCACTCTTGGAGAGATATGGAGCATGACTGAGGGTAATCGACAGGCATTCGACATCTTTGGATGGTTCGTTTCATCGTGTTATATAGTTGCTGCTGTTATTCCAGTTGGATATCTGATTGATTTCTTGAATTGTTTGATTTTGTAGGATTGCGAGCAAGATGGAGTGGGCCGTGTTGTACGTTCTTGCTCGAGACCAGGACGGCTGCCTGTCGAAAGAGGCGATTAGGCGGTGTTTTGATGGTAGTTTGTTCGAGTATTGTGCTAAAATGCAGAGGGGAGGCGAGGGGAAGATGAAGTGAGTGAAGGAAGGAAAAAGATCTCTCTGTATATGTTTGTTTTGTGCTTCTGGTGACATTACTTGTGTGCATATTTGAACCTTTTGTGAAATAAACTGTACCCAATTCACATGGAAGATAGTAGCTCAGTTTAAAAGTGGTGTTTATTAACTTGGAAGTTTATACTCGACATGACGAATACAATTGCAAATAATGGACAAAGCAAATTACACAAGGACTTGATTATACTTAGAAGTTTATACTCGACATGACGAATACAGTTGCAAAGAATGGACAAAGCTAATTACACAAGGACTTGATTATACTTGGTACTTTCACAAACAAAATGAGACAACACCTTGGATTGGCAAAACAACTTAAGCCTGGTATATTTTAAGTGTATCTTATATTTCAAAGAGTACTTGGTACTCTTTTTCATTCTGCACCTTGAATCTATCGTGTAATTGCAAATTCAGCAAAAACTTAATTTTTAACTATTAATTAATACAACTGAATAAAAGATTGTTTCATCTACCAAATAAAAATTTATTATTTTTATCATATTTTCTGCTTCGCAATACAAGAACAATACTTTCTCATCATCGATTCTTCGTATCATCATTCTTAATTAAACTTAATTGATGGTTATCAAAAAAAAAATTAAACTTAATTGTTTAATTAATATAATTCATAGTGGGTAATTCATCATGTAATTCTGTGAGAAAGGATAGTAATGACGTTAAATAATAATAATAATAATAATCATACAAAGTGTAGCATTGACTGCAACGATTTTATGAGAGAATTTCTCATTAAGTGGACTCAAGTCCCTATAAATAAGAGACTTCATAAGACCCACCCAGATCTTTCAACCCCAAATCGAATTTCCCAAGACCCGTTAATCCGACCCGGCTAATTGCTCATACACACAATTTCTGCAAGGTTTTTTCATTTTTAATTCAAAGACGTTCGAAGGCAGAACAGAAGAAAACCCTAGAATTTTGTTCATCAATATTAGTCCGCGAATCGGAATGGAAACAACGGATGAGAAGCAGAGGAAGAAGAAGAAAGAAGACGAGCTTCAAATCGAAGGCTATCGAATCGACGGATTATCGATTGCGGGGCACGAGACTTGCGTAATTTTGCCCACTCTCAACTGTGCTTTCGACATCGGCAAGTGCCCTCAACGCGCCGTCTCCCAACAGTTCCTCTTCATCTCCCATGGCCACATGGATCATATCGTAATTTCACCGCTTTCTTGTTTCATTCTCAACTTGCTATTTTATATATATATATATATATGCGTTTACCCCTGAATTCTCGGTGCATATTCTGACCTATCTATTTGGATATTTAGATGCTTGTATCGTAATTTAATCGAATGTGAGTTGAGATGCGTATCAAATTTGTCTTGATTAGGAATGGTAATCTCCCATGTTTTTCAGGGCGGCCTACCCATGTACGTTGCGACTCGAGGCTTATACCGGATGGCTCCCCCAACTATTATTGTGCCAAGAGTCATTAAGGAAAGTGTCGAAAAGATTTTTGAAGCACACAGGGCAATGGACCACTCTGAGCTTAACCATACTCTTATTGGTCTCGATGTGGGTAATACCAAACTCCTCTCTACTTTATTTCTTTTCAGCCAAACTCCTTCGTGCAATCAAAACTTTTTTCGTTTTTTATTTATAGGTGAAGAGTTTTATATAAGAAAAGACCTTAAAGTCAAAGCCTTTAGAACTTATCATGTCATTCCAAGCCAGGTTATTGTCAACGCCCTCTAGCAAGCTATTTTTATTCTATAGGAAGCTCAAATGGTTGCCTTTGGTTTTTGTAGGGTTATATAGTTTACTCAGTGAAACAGAAACTTAAGCATGAATACGTTGGGCTACCAGGAGCTGAGATCAAAAAATTGAAGCTGTCGGGAGTGGAGGTTTTATGATTAATCACTTGCTATTTAATTTTGTGAATTTGTATGATTCTTTTTCTGATTCAGAAAAGTGTATTTGCAAGATATTATATGTTCTACTGTTCTTTCTTAGATGCAAAATGAGAAAAAATATTATTTCTGGATTTTGCTGTACTTCTTGCCCTTTTAGTAGGATATCATGCTATGGATGTGGAAGATGAAGTAAATCTTGCTATGATGCCTTCGTGCTTCATTTTTTGGTTTGGCATGTCTTCACTTGAAACTCTTTTGCAATTATTTTTCGGCAAAGTTTGAATATGAAGCATGAGTAGCGATGCAGAATTTGGGAATATCTGTGCACCATGTTCAAGTATTATGCTAAGTCAAGAACTACTTTCATTATTTTGAGAGTCAAAGGGGTTCCTTGGTTGTCGGAAGATTATGCTCTATTATTGAACAATATATAACACAAGTTTATACGTTTTAGACCATTAGATTTTCCAGTTCTATGCAACAAGTTGCGAAGTCTAGCTACTAAGAGACCAGAAGCATGTAACATATCTTAATGTTTAAATTTTTTTATTTATTTCTTAAATGATAACCAAGCCTAGAAAAGTTGCTGAATAAAAGCAAGTTTCTGATTTTTCCTTTCCCAAAGATTACAGATACATCTACGTCACCTGAGGTAGCATTTACCGGAGACACCATGTCCGACTTCATTATTGATCCTGATAATGCAGATGTTTTGCGGGTAAAGATTCTAATTATGGAGGTATTAATCTCGACAGCCTAACTTTTGGCATCTTTAAGGCTAAATCTTATAGAATTTTGCAAATTAGTCGCAGAAAGATGCATGGCACATGATGGTAAAAGTGATTATTGTGATATCCACTGATTTTTTTTTTTTTTGGTAAACTCTCTATTTAATTATCTGCAACATAAAAGTTTAATGTTTTTGGTTTTAGTTGCAAACGAAAGAAGATTTTGAAGTTTATGGGTTCGTCTATATCCAGATTAGATTTAGGTGTAATACACTATTAGTTGTCTTCTAGATGGATATTTTCCTTTTTAAATTTTTGGTTGTAGTTGCAAACTAAGAATTGGAGCCTATGGGTTCGTGTATGTTTAGATGGGGTTTAGGTGCAAACACACTATTGGCTTGTTTTGTTGATGGAAATAACTTTATGAAACCTTATGTATGGAGGAGGTCATGAGACAAACTGAAGGTGATGGAAGGAAGATGTTTGGGTTTTTCCCTTCATTCCTCTGTGCTCTTAATTTTCTCCAATGACGTTTTGCAAACTGAGCTGTGGACTTATGCTAGTGGGAAGAATAAAGTCAGGTGAATGCAAGATGAGATCAAAGCTTCAAACTTGTTTCACTCTTAAGTTTCAGTTGCTTAACTCAAATGGCATCAGGAAATTACCTGGAAAGCTTTTAGAAGTAATGCGAATTGTCTTAGTTTATTTGTGGAATAGTGTTGTATTTTTCCTCAATTCGCGAGTTGTCTCAAGATTCTGTGTAACAAGTCCTTTGATTGGCTATATTTTAGTCTTTTTTCTTTCCTTATAATTTTGTTTCTGATTTTCTCATGTAGAGCACATATGTTGAGAATTCATGTACTGTAGAGAATGCAAGAGAATACGGTCACACTCACTTATCAGAGGTTAGTATTATCACCTTTATATATTTCTTTGTTTCTCAGCAGCCGTTACTTTGCTTCCTTACTTGATCAGATCACTGACTGCATTTTCAATTCGGCATTGAATCAACAGATTATTGATCATGCAGATAGGTTTGAGAACAAAGCAATTCTTCTAATCCACTTTTCAGCTCGCTATCAATTAGATGTAAGCGGGTTTCTTTTTTCCTTCGACATCATTGTACCTTATGAAATATCTCCCTCCATGAGATGTTAGAGGCAATTTTTACATTCTGTAATCCTTTTGTTGTTGTTACACATTCAAAAGTAAAGGCTATGTGAACCTATGCATAATATTATTAAAAAGTTCTCTAATAATGTTTTCTGATGGAAGATATTGATAAATGGAACATTGTAGAGATAGACTGCCATGAGAGTATGTTATATAGTTTTATACTCTCAAATCTTGCGTGCTAACAATTCTTGTTATTCATCAGGTCATTGAAAAAGCTGTTTCTTCATTGGCGCCTCCTTTATCAGGCCGAGTGTATGCCCTCACAAAAGGTTTTTGAAGTACAACAAACTGGAATGCAACATTTGTTGTACGAACTAGAATTTTGAAAATTGTAACTGCAGAAGATTGGTCTGAAATCTTTGATATTTTGCGGTAGAACTTGTAATCTAGGCTTCACTGGTCAGTTTCTGACTGCTGCTGCTTAATTCCTTGCTGCTTGATGGCTGTTCCATCCACCAGAGTTCTGATGTGAATGCATAGGCAGGTTTTTCATGACTGACCAATTTCTGAGAGGGGAGTGTCCCTGTTTTGGCCTTTTGGGACGTGAACTGGAAATAGTATTTGAGAAATTGTGGTATTTGATACAAGAACAACTTAATTTTGACCTATTTATTTTTGTTTTCCGTGTATTGAAACTTGGAAGAATTTCCAAATTTAGTGAATGATCTAAGCTCTAAGTCTGAAAATCCTTTAAAATCTATTCTTTTATCCTCTAAATCCACAGTTTAAAACACTAAAGTAAATCTGGGAGTGAAAAATTCATTCAATTATAACAAAGACTATCCTTGGTTGAATTATAAAATATTGACATACATCTGTATGTATAAGTAGACAGAAATCATACACAAAAAGTTGAATTTTTTAAATTATGTATTACCTACTTGAATAATTCAAAAAAAAAAAAATTCTTCCTATATTTAACACGTTCATGTTTTCTTCAGTGGAACCATTTTCCCATGCTTTTTCATGTATTTGATGTAATTGTGAGAGGCAACACAAATGTAAATGATGTACTGCTAATGAAATCGAAAAATCAGTTGAAGTGACCGAATGATGTGTAATGAATGAGAAGAAAATTCCAGAGGAACACTATTATACAATTTGAATCAAATTCCTAAAACCAAAAGTGAAGAATGGAGTGAGGATTAGTGCTATATATACTACCAGAAACTTGAATTTATGAAAACGTGCTTCGGACCGTTTTCATGCAGAATCGTAAGTTGTTTGATAACTACGTACTCGACAAATGTCAAAGCTTCTGGGTTGAAACAAACACTGTTTTTTGTTGAGCCCAAGAACGTAGACCAGCTAGATATATAGGTGAAAATGTATATACCTGGAGTACGTAGTGATTTCTTCTTTCAATCATAAAAAGTGACCGACAAATATTCATTGCCTTTGGACCTCTGCTCTTCAGCCATCCTCTGAACCTGTTGCTGGATTCCGGTGGTCATCGACACAATCTTTATTTCCTCGAGAGTTAGTATTTTCACCAAGTTATCTGGGAACTCGACTAGTTGATTGCATTTCTCGAAAGTCAAACTAAATAAACGCGGCATGGCTCCATATTCCACCTCCCAGTGCTCTAAAGAAGACAAGTTTGTCAGTTTCAGAAATTGAAGTTTGCGGAAATCTAATTCAGTACACTCCATTCTAGTTCCGACGAATGCCTCATTGCGCAAGACTAGGTTCCTGAGATTCGGAAGCCTGCCTAATATTGGCATGGGGTCTTCACTAAATTCAGATCCATCGAAGACAATCTCTGTGAAACCACTCCCAAGTGAATCCGGTAAACAACTTAGACGCCCCTCAATGTTCAAAACATGAAGACCATCGCACCTTAACAGTTGTGAGACAACAAGGAGTCTTCTGGTTGAGTGACAATCATATTTTGATACAGTAAGTGATACGTGTCGTAAATTATGTCCTGTCTCACAGATTAGTTCCCTCAACTTTTCTAAGTCATCATCATTCCCATCAGCAGTCCCTTTGAAGATTTGAAGTTCTTCTAGCTGACCGAGGTCGGCAGCATCACACACGCCAGCATTGAAATTTTCAAGTATTTCTAGCTCTGTCACACCATCCAGTTTCAACTTATCATTTGTAGCACTTCGGTATACTAGAGGAAAATATAGATGTCGCAAGCGTTTGAAGTTGCTCAGAATGTTTGGTATTTCCATCACACAACCACTTTTGACGCACAAGTCCAATGTTTGCAGTGAAACAAATTTGCCAAAAGATGGCGGGAATTCCTCAAGATAGCATCCTCTGAATCCAAGGTGTCGCAGTTTACGAAGCTTCTTTATACCTTTTGGAAGCTTCCTAACTTTAAAATCAACTCCATCGAAGTCCAGAGCTAACACCCTCGTGAATCGCTTAAGATCAGAAGCTCCTTTAGGCCATTTTGATTTCGGCTGAGATCCATGATCTCTCTCAATGAAAAGAAGGGAACTAATAGACTTGGGTTTGGAAATCCTTAAAGATGCGCCATTATGTTGACCATTACGCGTGTCCATGTTTATAGCAGTTGATCTACATGTGCTCTCTCCCTGGACAAAACCAGCAAACCCAAACAAACGATCCTCCTTTCCTTTAAGCAAGCAAAAATCATGAATCTGGCCATGGATATAGCACGATCTATATCTTCTAGGGCGTAAGTCATCGTCCTTTTGCAGCGTGACTAGACTTTCTTTATAAAGGTCAATCAAGTAACCTTGTGCAATGCCAGTTCTTGTTTCGTTTACTTGATTATTTGTTGATATCAGCCCTTCTTCAGCCATCCACAATGAGAACAATTTTTCGACCGGGATCTTTTTATCACGAGGGAAGTATCCCAAGTAAAGAAAGCATCGCTGCAATTTTTGTGATAAGTGATTGTAGAGTAAAGCAAGAGCTGGTAATTGTCTTGATGTAACATATTCTGTCTTGTACCTTTCCAGGTCACTCAACACCTGATCCCAGCCTTCTCCTCCTGGATTCCTCCGCAATACGCTAGAGACAAGGGTTATAGATAATGGATGTCCTCCACACTCACTCAAAATTCTCCTTCCAATTTCAGCCACGCTATCTGCAATTCATATAATGAAACACCAGTGGCTTAATATAATTATAGGAGTGTAGGGTTCGGTATAATCGTATCATTGATACAAAATATAAGGGTTTGGTATCGATATGCCGAACTTTAATACTGTATAACGTACAGTAGGGGTTCAATGCTATTCGGTACAAACCACCACCAGTTCAGCACAATTAGGATAGATTTTGGTTTTATATTTTTGAGTTTATTTTGAAAGAAAAAATGCAGTATAACGCCTAAGTATTTAATTAAAAATTACAACAAAATAAAATATATTGTTTGTCACGGTTTTCTTGTAACTCCCAATGTGTCAAAATTAGTTAAAGCTTTCAGGAGCAAATTGTAAATTATCAATTTCTGAATTAAATTTTTGACCAAATGTAATGACAAGTATCAAGTTATATTTGATTCGGTAGTATATGGGATCAAATGTGATGAAAAGTTTTAGAACTTGGGACAAGTTTTGGTTTTAGCAATTTTGGTATGAGATTTAAATATATAGGATAAGAGAGCGACCAAAGCTAAAATTGATTCTGCCATAAAACTAAACTAATTATAATAGAATAAGTCCCTTTTGAAAGTGAATGGTAATTGCGTTGCATCATCATTAATTCAGTCTAAAGTAGTCATTAGCATCAACTTGTGCAATCACAAACGTTTAAATTGCAAAATAAGAAATTAAACCTCACAAAAGGCAGAAAATTAATTCATACGTGGGGAAAAAGGGAAATGGATGGAATTAAACTGACCTGGAAATTCCATCAGTCCCGTTTTCTTTTGAAACAGGTTCCAACTCATGTCCTCGTTCAACATATTCATTTGGTATTTGTGTTCGCCGGCGACCTGATCCAGACAGGGCGTCGTAATAAGGACAGTGGTGGTGCAGTGCGACGGAAATGCATGGCTGATGGCCTTCCAGGCGCCGGCCGACCAAAGATCGTCTAAAACAACCAAACATCTACGCCCCTTTTGGGCCTGGTGAAGCTCATCAATCAACTGCATCGAATCCATTTTCTCGATTTTCTCCTTTATGCTTCTTGATGAGGACAGGGGGATTAAGATAGCGGCCACGATGTCCCTGGCAATTTTGCAATTTCGTTATTACGGGTAGTTCCTAAAAAGGATCGGACTAATTAATGACATATACAATACCTGGCCTGAAAATCCTTCCCCAGGTGAACCCAAGCACGCCTATGGAAATACCTGACCACCGAGGGATCTCTAAACAATGTACTTGCAAGAACCGTCTTACCAGTGCCGCCAACCCCGCATATTTGTATAACATAAACACCTAATGATGATGATGATCTGTTGTGCCGCAGCAAAAGCGGCTTCACCTTTGCGATATCATCCTCCATCCGGACGAGCAGCCTTCTTGCTGGGGGCAAATATCTCGACTCTCTGTAAATCACAGACCATAGCAAATTCTTTATGGCAGGCACCGACACGACCACACACGCGCCCAACAACACTGTCTTCATATCGGCCAACACCTCACTCTCTCTCTCTCTGTCTCTCTCCCACAACATCAGGCCCAATAAAGCGCCAACGAACGTGCCTAACAACACGTCCACCAAATAACTCAACTCCTTGGTTAATCTTCCGGTAACCAAATACTTAAACCTCCGCTTTACAGCCGGCATCCACGACGCGCCAACAGCGCGCAACAATGCTGTTGTGTTCACCAAATATCTTAAGCCCTTGTTTAATCTTCCGTGAACCAAGTACCTGTTAACCAAATACCTAAGCCTTCGTTTTACCACCGGCGTCAAGTACCATTGCACCAACAGGCCCAACAACAGAACCACCAATGCGCCCACCAACGCTTCCACCAAAACACGCCCCATCTCTGTCTCTGTCTCTCTCACTCTCTTCCCCAACAACACAACTAACAATGCGCCCAACAACGCTCCCCAAAAGTATCTTACCTTCTTGTTGGGTCTTCTGTAAGATAAATACCTAAGCCTTTGCTTTATCGCCTGCGTAAACATGCGCTCCAGCATCAACGGGCGCACCATCACACCCACCATTGCGCCAACCAAAAGACGACGGCCCATCTCTTTCTCTGTCTCTCCAAACAACACACCGGCGTACGCTCCCAACAACGCGTCCACCAAAACGTGCCACCACATGATCTCTCTCTGTTTCAACGGATTCTCGATGATGATACTTAGCTCACCAGAGCTAATTCAGTTATATATGATTACAACCATTTCTTGTCGATGATGACATAATTTTTGTTCAGGATATTTAAACTAAGGAGAATTAGTCTTATGGTTCTTTTATTAGTAAAAACGTTTTTGTCCTTCACTTTATTGAATGTCGTTCTCACTAAAAGCTTAAGCTTATAGAGAGAATTGACATTTATATATTTATGTATATAATCTCCAACACGCTCCCTCACGTGCAGGCCGTAAATCTTTTTGTTACGCCTGACACGTGCTATTTTTTGTTAAGTGGGTGGCGGTGGGATTCGAACCCAGGACCTCCTCTTTTCTTGAGCTCTGATACCATATCGAATGCCGTTCTCACTAAAAGCTTAAGCTTATAGAGAGGATTGACATTTATATATTTATGTATATAATCTCCAACACACTTTGTCAGTTAAAAAACATAGTTTTTTTTTTTGGTGAAGAAACCTTGTTAATTCTTATTTGGTCTCAACAATATTATATCCGTGTTTTTAACTTAGGATCGATGAAGTTGAAGGTTTGGAGGATTTCATTATAGAAGATTTATTTAGTGATGTTGATTTCATTATTTAGTTATTTTGTTTTTTATTGTTTCTTTTTAACTTAAATTATAATTTTAGATATATAATAGGTGTAAACTATGGATAAAAATTGAAAAAGTGAGCAAGGGTAATTGTAGAAGTTGATTGGCATGATAAGATCATTTCTTTTACAATGTTAACGCTTGAGATTAACTTTAGTTTTTGTGAAAGCTTTGAGAAGGTATCTATAATCTTTAAAATAGCATGTTTCGGTAATTATACATGTGCGCTAACCTGACGTGTAACGATGTGAAAAAGCACTTGCCAACCTCCTAATAACATATGGAGAAAACAGACTTCACTTAGATAGATAATCATAATATTTTGAAATCATACAGATTAAATTTATGAATTATGAACACAGATACCTATAAAATGCTCCATTACCACGAGTAGGAAATTGAGTTGACTTAACATAAACACGTTTTTACCTTTAAGTGCCACTAATGATTGAACAAATTAAGATCTAAAAACTTTTATATATTTGAAAATTAGATAAAGTATATTCTGGGTGGGGAATCTATTGATGTTTTTAGAACTTGGGAGTAATGTTGAATGAAGTTGCAAGCACATAGAGTACTACTATGTTATTCTACCACTAAATAATATGTAATAATAACGTACTCATACGTTTTTCAAAATGTATATTTAGCAATTGGCAGTACCACCACCAGTTAGCCTCTTACCGCAAATTGAAATACTTATATCATCAAGTTGCCAAGTGAACCAGCTAGATATGAACAATCTTTTCAATAATTATCATTTTTATTATTAGTATTTTAGTCTGATTAAGCAACCAATCCATTAATTTATGAAATGCTGAATATCAAATATCAATGAATTGTTGTCCTTATACTACCTAATCTTGTCCGTAGCGTTGACTTAAATATCTATGGCAACTAATAGCTGGTTTTCTTAAAATGTCTGAAGAGATTAACATATTAAAGTATTATAGAAGTCATGTGCAACTAGAGGGTGCACTTATTCATCAATAAAGAACTAGTGGGTGCACTTCCTCGTACATGTACGATGATTTTTGAAAGCGTTTGCCAGCGTAAAACCGAAATGACGATACAAACGAAATCTTTAGGCCAAATTGTAAATTTATTCCTCTAATTTTGCTTATAATTCATAATTAGTCTTTTATCTTTCAATATAACAAATTATATCCTTTATCTTCATCACCTCAACAAATTACATCGTTTGTCGTCTTTCAAACTCAACACATCTAGTCCTACTGAACAAAAAAATGACAAACTTTCATATAAAATTGAAATCTCTAATCATAAAGTTGCAAAAGATAATTACTTGAGAATTGATCATGACTAAGAGTCCCAAGGCCCCAAGTTCAAACAAACACATCCAAAACCCAAAACATATTTTCTACAATTCTTTTTGTCCAAGCTTAATCTTTCTTTTTTTTGTTTTTCAATAGTATTTTGGTAGTTGTTGCAAGAAGATTCGTTAACTTTGCATCTCATTAAAAATATTCAAAGCACAACATGGCTAGAGCAAAAGATTCTGACAGCAACATTTTCAGAGTTTTAAAGCATATTTACGTTCTTGATTTTTAAAATTCGTCCGGCCTGTATACTTAAGCTTGGATTTTTGACATCATGTATACATTAATAAGGCATTTAACTGCATACTAACACATTTTCATCAAATTCAGTAGAAAGAAAACTAAAGTAAGAGGGTTAAAAAATTCTAGATAGCAGTGATTTAAGTAAAACACCGAGACACTAAATGATGTAACAAGCGAAAGCCGGAAGAAGAATTAAAATAAAAATAAAAATTAATACTCGTCGATTCACGCAGAATGTAGAGAACTCAAAAATCAAGAACTCGTTGTTTGATAAAAAATACTGAATATTGGCAAAAATTGAGATAAACTCAAGTTTAATTTTATTTAATCAAAAAGCCTCAAATAACAATGAAAGACGATAGAGCTATTTATAACCCTCATAAGTTTTTATTTTAAAAAGTAATAAAATTCTAATGAAAACAAACTCCTGACTAGAAAGAAATTCTAATAAATATAAAAAATCTTTTAAAAAAAAGACTTAATATTCCCTTGGGTAATAATAAAGGGTGGTGCTTATCTCACAGCCGGACTGTATTTGATCTTACAGCCGGTCTAATTGCTCTTAATAAGTTCAAATCTTAATAAGTTTATCCAATCCAATATATATATTCCTACAATGATTCGGCGAAAGTAACTTCCTTAATAAACTTGATTTTTTTTATTCGTGCGTTTCAAACTTACGAATATGAGATACCATAACATTATTTTAATTGATTGGAAACACGTTAATATACTTTATTTATACAAGAAGAAATGCTTCTAATTATAAACATTCTTTTAACGCCAGGGTAAAAATTAGTGTCACTCCCAATTAATAGCATCAAAGAAATAATATCTTATTGTCTATAAAATTATACTGAGGTAAAATTATTATTCAAGAATTTATCTTCTTTCTAATAAATCGCAAAGGTATAAAAAAGTTTCAAACCTCGAAGCAGAGGTTACTTTAAAAATATTAGACAAGAAAACATTTTTTGTCTTTGATTTGAAATTTGTAACTAAAATTTAAAAAGGTTTCAGGGTTAATTATCAAATAAATTACTTCAAGCAAACATATTTATCACATTAACTGATGCTCATGGTTATATTGTTTTACTGTATCGTAGCAATGGATCCCACCCTAATTCACGATATAAGTCTAGATAATCAAATGCGCACATATAATATTCACGTGTGATTCAAAAAGCTTTTGAGATTAAGTTTAATGCAGGGATAATTTTTTGTTCAGATCGATTGTGTTAAAGTGATAAGGATATAATTAAGTAGATACTTATCTTAATTAATTTTATTAAGTATGTATGACTAGCAACCTGATACACAGGTTGCCGGTTTCATCACATTTTTTTTAAGTGTAAATATAGCCTGTAAGCATACAGGCCTGTAAGGAAATCATTTTCCAATAATAAATTACCATATTGACACCCGAAATTTCAGGATTTGGCTCAAATCAGGTGGTACTTCCACTTGAAAGAGTAGTACTGTTTGTTAACTTCGGGCACACTGTTAACATTCTAATCAGAATTCGATTACTTTTGACTTCGACCTGTTTACTCAGGCCGTGAAATTTCTCTCTTTCTACAATGAATCACTAAACAGAGCATATTACATTTAAAATTACTCCTAGATTATAGTGTCAAAAGGGCTACATAAATATATAGTTTGAAATACGCCATGAAACTTAAACAATATTCAAAGGACATTTTTTTATTTCCTTTCTTGCTCTTAACCACACAACTCTTATATTAGACATTTCGACGAACTCCCGTCAACCTTCCATATGATATTTGTTATTGCAGTTTCATAATCTTTATTACGTGGATGGTTTTGTCCGCTAGATGCATGTAGCTATAAAAACCTGTATCAATAAACTGCAAGTGGTGTTGTTTGTCACTAATTGAGGAATATAGTCTTTGCAATTAGTGTTTGGAGGGTTTTGCTAAATTTGTGTGTAATAGGACTAAATGTGCTAAGTTAAAATATAAGGATGTATTAACTTGTTGAGTTTAATAAGATAATGTAAATTGTTGAATTGAAAGAGTAGTTTTTGTGATCAATAAAAAATAACATCGGTCGATCCACTGGCTAAATAGTATCTCCGCTTTTCTTTTAATTCGATTCTCTTTCTATTTACTATCCTTTTTGCTATAAATTTTCTTCAGTTCGATCCGGTTACTTTAGGCCCAGTTGCTTGTGCATAGTTTTGGCAAAGCAAGTCTTCATCTTAATTCCGAGGTATGTTCTTGGTATTTAACGAATTTATAATTATCTTTTCCTTGTAGCTAGCTAGTATATCTTCCAAAAAATTTATATTTCTTAGACTATATATCAATCAAGATGTACCTCTTCTCCAAAGAAAGGCGAAGAAGATATCTCCGAATGAAAAGGAATCAATTGGAGCTCGCGTCCCTGGCCGCAGCCCGGCCTAACCAACCACGAAGGATATTAAGATTTACAACAACTATGAAAAAAGAGCACACTGACGTTTCCAACCAACGCCAGCAAACAATTGACAATACTGATGAAGAGCTGGAAGAGTCACTTCCCAGATTTGGTCCGTGCTACGGTACAGACAAGAAATCAGTATTGGAGACCAAAGAGAGAGCTTTGGATCATGTTATGAGGAAAACATCACCCCAAACGCCATCCATGGCCACAGAAATTTACTTGTCGGCAATAAGAAGAGCAGAAGAAGAGGCAACCAAGATTTACCGCGATGAGATCAAATGCTCAGCTTCCAAATTTCGCTTAATGATGATAAGAGACGGTTGTTTCTTTCTCCAACTGGTTTTCGTAATCCTTGAACGTCCCGGACTACTCGGCTACCCTTCCAACGATCTCATATTCGGGGAAAACACGTACAAGAATGACATTGTTAGGTGGATAAAGGCCATGTTCTTTGTAGGCAACCAAATACCCCTGGTGATTCTTGAGGAGTTGTTGAAAGAAAAATTCTTCCTTGATGAATTAACAAGAGAGAAATGGGTTATTCCTCGGGCGACGACTCAGTTGACTTTATGCCAACAGGTACTGTACAAGGTGCTCATTATGCCCAACCTCGTTCAGAATCAACGAGTGGTGATGGTCGAAGCGAAGCCTTCTGATCTGCTTCACGCTCTCCACAACTATGTTATGGGGCCAGACCCGCGGCAGAAGAGATTCAGCACATACCGAGAACAAGACGACTTTGACTTGGAAGCCAATGTTCAAACAACCTCTAAAACATCAATTGAAGATGAGATGAATTTTTTTCCGAGTGCTACGGGCTTAAAACGATCAGGCATCTCCATAAAAAAGCTCAAGAGTGGTGGAGTGAGGAACATCTATTTCAGGAGTTACTATTTCTGGGCTACAGTTTACTTGCCTGTTTTTCCAATCGGACAAGACACCGAAATCCTGTTTCGCAACCTTAAAACGTACGAGGCTCGACAAATGCAGAAGCATAAACGGGAGATTACTTCCTACATCAGGTTTATGAGCGATCTTGTTGAAACACCGAGAGATGCGAAACTGCTAAAGAAGGCAGGGGTAATTCAAGGTAGTCTCGGCAACGAGTACGACGACGAGGAAGAGCTGCCCGAACTGCTGAGCAGTTTGAGGAGTACTGGCGACGTAACGCTAACACTAAAATTTTCCATTTTGAGGTGCAAGATTAAGGAATACTCCCCGCCATGGCGCCGAATCAAAGATATTCTAACCCTGGTTGTATTCCTTACTCTGGTGCAAGCTTTCTTTGCAGTGCTGGCCTATTTCAGACCTCCCAAACAAAATTAGCATCCGATCGTTTTTCGTAGCATTAGCTGGAGCAGTAGAGAAGGCGGAAATTGTTCTAATTTGGTGTTTATTTGCTTTGATGTACCATATCTCGCATCATGCTTAACTCCTCTTTAATATTAATCTTTCGAAGATTGTACTGTTTGCTTTTTCACATATCTCACTTGCTGAGTTTGGATGTGCATGAAATGAAATGAACATGATGAAGTTGAATGAATGTCCATTGATGAGTTTGAAGAGAGAGTATTGAATCAGAAAGTAATATATGTACTTGTTTAGAAAATAAACTCGATGATTACCGTGCATGTGATGGTTACAATTCCTTTTATACACCGATCACACAATGCCTATAACTAATTAGTGTTAAGCTAACTAACCAACGAGCAATAAGCAAATTAATTCCCCGCCAGTTTATTTATATGTGGTTTTCTCTTCATTCTTTCTTTTTGGAATATTATATTCTAAGTTTTATTTCCAGATTATTAATAGTTTCTTACTATTTTTTAAGTTTTTAGATTGTTTTTTCTCAATTCTTTAGTTTTAGATTTATTGTATATTCAAATGCGCAATTTAAAACTATTAATTATAAGAAACATAAGATATACTTTTTCTTATCAAATTTGTTTGGTGTTTCTAAATAATGCTATTTGTTTTTGATTTTACGTCTTAGTTGTGTCAAATACTCTTTTCTTTTTTTAGTTTAAAAAGAATGATGCATATTTTCTTCCTTTTTTTTCACGCAAAATTGAAATCTCTAATCATAAAGTTGCAAAGATAATTACTTGAGAATTGATCACAAAGAGCCCCAAGGCCCCCAATTTCAAACAAATTTATCCAAAGCCCAAAACATATGTTCTACCAAAACAATTGGTCGAAACTTAGTCATTTTTATTTTTTTGTTTTTCATTAGTATTTATTATTTTAAACATTATTTACTCGTGGTAGTTGTTGCAAGAAGATTCGTTAACATTTCTAAAACTCGTCCGGCTGTATCCTTAAATTTACTTGTTCAGCAGCAAACTCAGCTTGGATTTTTAACATCATGCATACATTAATAAGACATTCAACTACGTACTAAACATTTGCATCAAATTAAATTACGGTAGTAAGGATCATTTAACAAGTATGATGTGGAACTTTCTTGATCAAATTTCTCTGTAGCCGAGTGATTTGTGGCAGCTTCATGTATTTTCTTGAACAATTTGAATATTATAATGTGGGGTCTTTGGTTGCAAATTATCTTTGAACAAGTATCGCCTCTTCTGTTTTGTTTCGATTCTCTTTCTATTTACTTTCCTTTTTCCATAAAAAATTGCTTCGATTCCAGTCACTTTAGGCCAAAGCTGCGCTTGTGCAGAGAACTAGATAATTTTGCCAAAACAAGTGTTCGTCTTAATTCCGTGGTATGTCAGTCCTTCAATTCGTATTTAACGAGTTATTATTATTATTACTATTATGTTGTCCTTGTAGCTAACTAGTATTTCTTCCAAAATTTTCATATTTACTTCTTCTTAGACCATCAATCAAGATGTACCTCTTCTCCAGAGAAAGGCGAAGAAGACATCTCCAAAAGAAAAGGAATGACTTGGAGCTTGCGGCCCCAGCCGCAGCCCGGCCTAACCAACCGCGAAGGATATTGAGCTGTACAACAAAAATGAAAACAATTGAAAATACTGATGATGAAGAGCTGGAAGAGTCACTTCCAAGATTTGGCCCGTGCTACGGTATGGACACGAAATCAGTATTAGAGACCAAAGAGAGAGCTTTGGATCATGTTATGAGGAAAACATCGCCCGAAACACCATCCATGGCTACGGAAATTTACTTGTCTGCTATAAGAAGAGCAGAAGAAGAGGCGACCAAGATTTACCGCGATGAGATCAAATGCTCGGCTTCAGAATTTCGCTTAATGATGATAAGAGACGGTTGTTTCTTTCTCCAACTGGTATTTGTAATCCTTGATCATCCCGGACTACTCGGCTACCCCTCCAACGATCTCATATTCGGAGAAAACGCGGACAAGAACGACACTATTAGGTGGATAAAGGCTATGTTCTTTGTTGGCAACCAAATACCCCTGGTTATTCTTGAGGAGTTTCTGAAAGAAAAATTCTTCAAAGATGTATTAATAAGGGAGAAATGGGATATTCCTCCGACGAATCAGTTGACTTTATGCCAACAGATACTGTACAAGGTGCTGATTATGCCCAAACTCCTGGAGAATCAACCAGCGGTGGCCGTTGAAGCGAAGCCTTCTGATCTGCTTCAGGCTCTCCACAACTTTGTTATGGGGCCAGACCCGCGGCACAAGAGATTCAGCACGTACCAAGCACAACACGACTACTATGACTTGGAAGCCAATGTAAAAGGACAAGGTCAAACAACCTCTAAAACTTCAATCGAAGATGAGAGGAAAAAATTTCCGAGTGCTACAAGCTTAAAACGATCAGGCGTCTCCATAAAAAGGCTCAAGAGTGGGGGAGTGCGGAACATTTATTTCAAGAGTTATTATTTCTGGGCTACAGTTTACTTGCCCGTTTTTCCAATCGGACAAGACACCGAAATCTTGTTTAGCAGCATTAAAACTTACGAGGCTAGACAATTCCAGAAGCATAAACAGGAAATTACTTCTTACATGAGGTTTATGAGCGATCTTGTTGAAACACCGAGTGATGTGAAACTGCTAAAGAGGACAGGGGTAATTCAAGGTAGTCTCGGTAATGACTACGATGACGAAGAAGAGCTGCCCGAATTGCTGATCAGTTTGAGGTGTACTGGGGACGTAATGCTAACGCTAAAATTTTCCATTTTGGGGCGCAAGATCAAGGAATACTTCCCGCCATGGCGCCGAATCAAAGATATTCTAAGCCTGGTTGTTATACTTACTCTGGTGCAAGCCATTTTCGCGGTGCTGGCTTATTTCAGACCTCCTAACCAAAGTTAACCACTAGCCCTACACCGCCAACATCGTTCCGTAACATTAGTTGGAGTAATAGAAAAAGCCAAAATTTTTCTAATTTAGTTTTTATTTGCTTAACTCCTCTTTATTGATCTTTCGAAGATTGTGCTGTTTGTTTCTTCATATATCTCGCTTGTTGAATTTGGATGTGAATGAAATGAAATGAAATGAAGATGATGAAGTTGAATCGAATCTCCATTGATGAGTTTGAAGAGAGAGTACTGAATCAGAAAGTAAATGTACTTGTTTAGGAAATAAATTCGATGATTACAATTCCTTTTCATACACTGATTACAATGCCTATAATAAATTTGTACGGTATATATATGCAATATTATGTCCACTATCTACAGATAACAAAATTTTCAAATTGAAACATGATTTGGTTTTCAATAAGCTTCTGATTAACGTAATTTCTCTTTACAAGTATTTCAATAAGCTTCAGATTAACATTTCAACTTCATAGAAATAGAACAAACACAACAACAGTAGCAAAGAATACAAGTATTTTCAAAGTTATGTTCTTTAACAAGTATCAAACAACCACAACATCATCTGCGAAAAGATTACTGCAGCAATAAAGCCATAATGCTAGGTGCCAACAGTCAATAGAGCTCTTGCTTCAGCACAGCCACCCACAAATCAGTCATAAAAATTGACATCCAGCAAATCATTGCCGAGGGACCGCTGCTCTTCAGCCATCGTGCGAACATGTTCCTGGAATTCTTCCTTCATCGACCCGACTCTCACTTCCTCAAGAGTTGGTATGTCCATCAATTCCTCTGGGAGCTCCTCCAGTTTCTTGCACTTCTCGATGGTTAAACTAGATAGACACGGCATGGCTCCAGATTCCACCACCCATTGCCCTAAAGAACACAAGCTCAACAGTTTAAGACATTTAAGTTGGGGGAAATCCGATTCACTACACACCATTTGAGTTCCTACAAACGCATCATCACACAGTACAAGGATTCTCAGATTCGGAAGCTTCCCTAATATTGGCATGGGATCTTCACCAAATTCAGACCCAATAAACACGAGCTCCGTGAAACCAAATCCCATATGATCAGTTGATAATGTGCCTAGATGCCCTTCAATGTCCAAAACATGAAGAGAACCACATTCTAGCAATCTTGTGACAATGGAGAGTCTTTCATTTGAGTAACAATCGTAGCTTTTAATGGTCAGTGACGAGTGGCGTAAATGTTCATTCCCACAAACAAAGTCCAAAATCTTCTTTAAGTCATAATCACTCCCATCAACAGCCCCTTTTAGGATTTGTAGGTTTTCCAGATGTTGTAGGTCATCAGCATCACATACCTCAGAATTGAAATTTTCAAGTATTTGTAGCCTTGTCAAACCATCCAATTTCAACTTCTCATCTGTAGCAGTTTGGTATAGTAGAGGAAAGTATAGATGGAGCAAGCATGAAAAGTTACTCAGAATGTTTGGTATGGTCATCTTACAAGAACTCGTGACGCGTAAGTCCAGCGTTTCCAAGAAAGGAAAGTTGGTGAATGATGATGGCAATTCATCAAGATAGCATCCTCTGAAACTAAGGTATCGCAGGTAAAGAAGCTTCTCTGTACCTTTTGGAAGCTTCCTAACTTTAAAACTAACTCGATCGAAGTCCAAAACTCTCACAAATCGAAATTCCTTAAGATCAGCGGTTTCTTTAGGCCATGTTGGTTTGGACTGTGACCAGTCTCTCTCAACAAAAATAAGGGAGCGGATGTGCTTGGAGTCAGAAATGTTCAATGACATGCCATCTTTATAGTCATTATACATGTCTATGTATATAGCAGTTCTACGCATTAAAGATAAATTCTTCTTTTCTTGTTCAAAACCAACGACCCCAAAAAAACCTTCCTCTACTCCTTTCGATATGCAAAGATCCTGAATCAGGTCATGAAGCTTGCATGATTTGACATTTTCCGTGCCCGAAAAATCCTCATGTTGCACCATCACTAGACTTCTTTGGGCAAGTGCAAGTAAATAGTCTTCTGCGATATCCATTCTTCTTTCGTGATCGTGACCATGATCTATTGTTGAATGTATCAGCCCTTCAGCCATCCACAATAAGTACAATTTCTGAACTGGGATCACTTGATCAGGAGGGAAATGTCCCAAATAAAGAAAACACGGCTTTAACTCGTAGGGCAAGTGATTGTAGCTTAAAGCAAGAATGTCAAGTGCAGGTTCCAAATTTTTGTTTTCGCGTTCTTTCAATATATGCAATGCTTTAACCCAATCCTCCAGCTTCTTTCCCCTTAGCATGCCACCGACAACGGTTATAGCTAGTGGGAGTCCTTGACAATGACGGACTATTTGCTTGCCAATCTCCTCCAACTGTGGATCAGCTGCCCGCAAGTTGAAAACAGAGATATTTGATTGAAACTGTAAGTTCAACATACGTAAAAATGTCGGAAATGTACTGCAAAGTGCTAAATTGGGATACTTCTTTATCACGAAGTAGATAGTATTTATAAGAAAACTTTTAGGAATTTATTTTCAATTTATACTACGTTTAGAAACATATTAAATATAAGTGTAATAAATGTGATACTTGAAGAACTGTCTTTATTTTGTAAACTAAAAATAGCAAAATTGCCCTTCAAAAATAGAGCACACCAAACGCATGCCTTTGAATCTGTCAAAAAATGACGAGATAGACATTGGGTTGAATAAATTTTATACATGAAGAACATATATAATTGTTATGAAATAAACCTTTTATGGAAAAAGCACGGAGAAAACTGATACTTGATCTTTACAAATGGAGAAAACTGACCAAAATCATCTCGCTCTCCTGATTTGATTCTGAAAAGCTCCCAACTTTGTTCATCACTCAATAACTTCAATTCATGTATATACCCATTCGCTCGTTCCGCCACATCCCGAATCCTCGTTGTGATAACGATTTTGGTACCATGATCCAGTGGGAATGCAAATCGAATAGTATCCCATGCATCCGCAGACCAAACATCGTCCAATACCACGAGACATCGCCGCCCCTTCTGCACTTTGTAAAGCTGCTCCATCAACTGCGTCGTCTCCATTTTTCTAATATCCTCCTTCGTGTTCCCCAACGACGATAATTCTACTAAGATAGCAGCCGCAATATCCCTTGCCTGGTGTTGTATATAAAGTATGTAGTAAGTGATCGGTTTTGAACAAGAACAAGAGGTTTTTTTAATGATCCACACCAAATAAACTAGCTAACAGTCTGCCAGGTGCTACATCATAGGCACATCGAGAGCATAGATAATTGCTTATTACATATAAAATGACAGCAATGGAATGCCAATCCTCAGGCTTTATTGCAATCTATTCCTTGATAATCAAAGCCCAAACGTCGATGAACTATCTCATACTTGACTAGCCAAGCACACAAACGACCCTGCAACTGTTTTATCTTTTCAATTAGAACATTTCACATTCTCAATCCAATTTATCAAGATTGAAATTGAGTAGGCAGTATGCTACTATTTTTCAACATTTTTTTTATACTCTTATTTTCTGGTTGAATTGAAAGTACATCTCATCATCTAGCCTCTATTTACATTAATTTCATAAACTAGTTTCGAGATTTTTAAAATTTCCTAGGACGCTGGAATTTTTTCTCAAATAGTCCCGATATGCGATATATTCTATCAAGATATTTCGTACATACCCTTAAAGGAAATTACACGATTAAAAATGCATAAGCCTTTAACATATAGTAGTAGTAGTACCTGGAAATCCTGGCCTACGTGAACCCAAGCACGGGAGTCAAAGCGTATGGTAATTGAAGGATCGTCGAACAACTTTTTCGCGAGAACCGTCTTACCTACGCCACCCATCCCGCATATAGACGTGGCCGCGGATGAGTATCTGTCGTCGTCGTTTAGTAAAAACCACCTCAGGCTTTCAAAATCTTCCTCTATTCCGACTATACTATTCGTTTTCTGCAATTGCACATATTCTTCCTCCCTGAGGTGAGAAGTGTCGTGAGCACTGCTCGTCGCAACGGTTTCTCCTGCCTCGTCCCTTCCGCGAATCAGCTCGACTAGTTTATCCATCTTTTCCTTGAGGACATGAAAATCATTAACGACAGCTTGGTGAGTAGTAGTAGAAGAAGGCGACGACTTGCGATTAATCATGGCTTTCAATCTGGAGGTGCGGCTGGATCTTTTGGACGACCGTGCCTCATGATCGTCGTCGATATTCTCTTGGTGCAAGGCGGCGGATTCAACGGCGTCCTCGACATCGTAAGCCACTTGTACGGCTTCTTTTGCAAGATCATCATTGTTTATGCTATTAATCTTGAGGAAGTTTTCGATGAGGTTGAGGTGTGAAATGAGTTGGTCAACATCCTTCTTCCAAGATCCAGACAGTTTTGCCTCATCGGAGACCAAATGTAAAAGCCTGTCCTTAACCGCGCACACCACCGCAGCTGCTGTCATCTTTTTATGATCTGCCCGTTGACACTTTTGCAACTTTTGTTCGTTCCTTAATTTTCACGACCACATTTGATGTTAAATATATATTATTAATGTCGTTGTTATAGTTCTTGAATAATGCAAGCTACTACTACTCTTACAGAATCCCAAACTTACGTGTTAATTACACTCTTTCAAAGAGTGGACTAACGTTCAAATTTATTACATTGTAATACAAACGTTCAAACGTACGTGTCAATCACACCCTCTTGTTTTATGCAAAACGAATAAAAGAACCATCTAAAGAAATTGAAGCAAAAAAAAAGTATTCATGTGTTTTACGTACTAGACAGAAATTAAAGAAAATACAAATCCTTGTGAAAGAAAAAAAGGGTTTATTACAGCAACCTCTGAAAATAAAGAAACACTTATGTAACAAATAATGGAGGCAAAAGAATGGATTTTATAATAATTGGGGCTAAATTGAGATGAATCTCATCTTTAAGCTTCGAGTTTCGATAAAAAGATACAGCTGATAAATTGACAAGAGAGTACTTTGCAACGATTTCAAAAATTTGGGGGGGGAATGCATAAAACCCCCTTGTGGTTTTGAAAACCTGCACGGAATTCCCTTGTGGTTTGATAATTACCTAGAATCCCTTTGTGGTTTCAGAAATCCTGCATAGAATCCTCTTGTGGTTTCAAAAATCCTGCACAGAATCCCCTTGTAGTTTCAAAAATCCTGCACAAAATTCATAAACCACTAAATTGGCTACCCCTGTAGTTTGAAAACCCTGCACAAAATCCCCTGTGGTTTGAAAACCCTGCATAAAATCCCTGTTTTTTTTTAAACATCACGATTTTTTTTAAAAAGAAGTTAAAAATAAATAAGGGCAATTTAGTCATTCTTAAATAAAACTAACGGAGTTATGTTAAATTTCACGGAAGGGAATGTGTGCAGGGTTTTTGAAACCACAAAGGGATTTTAGGTAGTTTTCAAACCACAGGGGAATTTTGTGCAAGTTTTCCAAACCACAGAGGAGTTTAGGTTATTTTGTCTTGATATTAAGACCATTTACCAGAATTATTATTTAAATCTTTTTGTTAGTGCGACTCAGTTTAGTTTTGTATTGTGTAACAAAACAAATCAAAAGAAGACGTCACATGAACGATTGCGGAAACCGAAAGGTTCTCAATTAATTAAGAGCCCTACAATGTAGTCAACTTTGTCTTAATGATAAGAACGAATCTCATCAAAAAAATTGTCAGTACTCATAGTATTTGGTTATAACCAAACACCTATCCATGAAACGTTTTATTACTAAACCGTGATTAATTAACCATGAAGCAATAAAATTTTTAAACAAGGAATGGGAAATATCAATGTGTTAGTCTATCTGCTATTCTCGTCGGTAGTGTTGACTTAAATCTCTATGGGCTACACGCTACTAATTAATAGTAGGTTTCTTAAGTTTCTAAAAAAATGATTAGCCCTTCACCTTGATATTATTGAAACCTTACAGGGTGGTGTTTTGATATTACCCAAACGTAAGGATGTGACAAATATTACACCTTTATTGAACGTGGAACAGAAGATATCAAAATGTTACGTACCTAATCTTATTGGTGGTGTTACTCAAACCTTTTGGGCAACTAAGAGTGGGTTTCTTAAATTGCTAAAATAGGTTAGCTTACGTACTCACAAATTGAAGATCTCAGTGGCGCACAATGACAATGCATGGTGCGCCTCCCTAGACATGTACATGGATGCTTTACACAATTAAAAATGTTTGCGAGCCTAAAACTGTAGACTTTTTTAATCTGTCACAGCTTACAAATTTTTATATCTTCTGACAATATATTTAAACTCGCAATATTAATTATAATATAACCAACCCAGCATAAAAGTTGAATTCACTGAATTTATTTCGATCCAAAGTTTCCGGAATGCAGTAATTGTATTTGTACATTAATTTTGAGAACATTGGGTATGACTTTTTGCTTATCGGTACTGTATGTGATCTATAGTCTTTAATTAAAGAAAATTAAACTTTCAAGATCTACTTTAACCCTAAAATGATGTATTGTACCGTTTCCAACATATCATTTTATTGGCTAGTGATTTTGTCAACTGCCAAAGGCTCAAAGCAACAATTGTTGTTGGCCCAGCAATACTGTTGAAAAATATCTATTTTAAGCTTCTCAATGCAAAAATTTAGTGTCAAAACTTTCTTAATATACTAGACATTAATTAACTAATCCTAAAATATTGCAACTTCATCATCTCCGGTATCAATACATAATCTTACTCCAAAAGATTATTTTGAACCAATTAAAAGAATAGAAGTGATAGTATTAATTACTATTTTGGTTTTAAATATATATTGCCTTTTTAACTAAAATTTCATATAAAGTCTTTCAATCATAAAATCGTCATATTGTGACGAATTATCTTTTTGAATAATTTCTGAGGATAATAATCAAAAGGAAAACAAGTATCAATTTAAAGAAAATATTGTGAAAGAGATTCCCAAACACTTCACGAGAAAAATTTTAACATTCATTAATCAAAAAATATTAGCTTTAGGAATTGAAAGACATCATATGTCATGAAGTTAAAGAACCAAGCAGCATGGTTCAAGCTAGCATTACGTTTGTTGTGAAATTTGCTCTTATTAAAACTCTAGTATCTGAGTTCACAAAAAACAAAAACAAAAACAAGCAATGATGTGCTATTGCTTGAGGATTCACCCTGAATATAAAATTCTGTGAATGAATATGAAGATTGAGATTTTTATAATATAAGAGTGGATGATTAAGAAAAAACGAAATTAAGTAGAAATAATCATTAAAAAAGGCTGTCATTATCACAATCAAGCAACAACGAATTGACAATATATTGCTAACCTTAATTTTAGCATACCATTCTTTCCAACTTGAAAACTAATGGAAAATTTATTCTTGGCAATTATATTCTTATCTGAATTATTTGGGGAGTCTCTTTGTTTTACGCAAGTTAGTACTTAAGTTTTCCACAAACGTTAAGCATTACATTTTCATTATTTAACACCAATTTATACTTTAACATATCCCCGACTTTATGGCGTGTTTTGTAGTACAGTTTGGTAACGATGATGTAAACTACTTAAGGGACTATTCATACTTTACTATATATCTCCTAAAACCCTTTGGGTGCAGGAAATTTAAAATTAAAATAAATACCTTCAGCTGGTTTAAATGAATTTATAAGATCTGAAATGTTTATTTAATCTGTTAAAAGGAAACTAAGTTTAGCCTTTAGACTCTTGACTGCATGTGGGTGTTGGATCCAATGTCCTGACTACTGAATATAAATTAATATAACGTCGATTTGTCATACTCATACGTAATCCGTCATGACGTCACGAGATATCGAAAGGATAATGAAATACTGAAATTAGGATTAAAGAAAGTAAATGATATTATTCAATATGTAGGTATCATTTTAAATTTTTTTATAAGAATGCAGTACTTGTTTCTTGTTCTCAGTCCTATGTATTATATATTTTATTTTCATAAACTTAATTATGACATTGCGTGGCGATTATATAATGGCGGTAGGGAAACTGAAATGATAAACTTAATATTAGGAGTCCGGGAGTAGCTAGGTGCATGTTTTGCATCACATTCACATTATGTACCATAGTAGTTTGGCGCAACTACAGAAGTTCCACAATTATTTGACAAAACACATAAATGCCATAGTTAAATTGGCCAACATCCAAGTCATGTTCAAATTCTAAAAAAAAAAAATTGTAATTTGCCACTCCATGAAAATGGACTTGACGATCAGCAGAAAAAAGAAAATGAGGTCTCAAGAGGAGGAAAAGGGATTAGAGCTTGCCCTCCTGGAGAAAGCCAAAGATGATCAGAAGCCTCCACCAGCACAAGTACTACGAAAAATCTTGAGATGGAAAACCATTCATAAAAGCGAGCCAGTTGTAGTATGGAGAGCAAAGTACCGGCGGTGGTACATCCTCAGGCCAACCGGTCGACAACAAAAAAAGTTCAAGAAAGCTCGAACAATCACTTCCCCGATTCGGTCCATGTTATGCAATGGAGGAGTCGTTAATGCCGGACACGAAAGAGATAGCTTTGGAGCATGTACTTAAAAGAACATGCCCGGAGGAACCATCAAAGGCCAGGCAGATTTACTTGTCTGCACTGAGAAAAGTGGAGAAAGAGGCCAAAGAGATTTACGGAGACGACGAAATAATCAAAAGTTCGGGTCCTGAGTTTCGGTCAATGATGATGAAGGACGGTTGTTTCTTTCTACAACTGGCGTTCTTGATCCTGCTGGGAAGTCACGAACAACTCGGGTACCCTTCCAACAATCTGATATTCGGGAGAGAGACGAACAAGAACGACGCCAAGAATTGGATCGAGGCCATGTTCTTCGTCGGCAACCAAATACCGTTGGTGGTTCTTGAGGAACTAATGCGACAAGAATTCTTTAACAAGATAAAAATAAACGGGAAATGGGAGAATCCCTCAGAGCTGACTCTATGCAAGAAGGTGTTGTACGAAGTACTGATTAAGCCCGCACAAGGACAGAATCAACACAAGCCTACTGATATCCTCCATGCTCTCCACAACTCTGTCATGGGGCCAGACCCGAAGCGAAAGAGATTTGGCATAGGAGTATCGGAAGATGATGATAACGACTTGGAAGCAAATAAAAAGACGGCCGCGGAGGATCCTCTATCGACCGCTGCCAACAAGCGCAAAACTACTTCTACAAGTGCCGCTAAAGATGAGACGAGATTCTTTCCCAGCGCAACAGCATTAAACAAAAAATGGATCTACATCAAAAAGCTCAAGAGTGGGGGGGTAAGAAGCATCTATTTTACGAGTTATTATCTCTGGGCTACACTTCACTTGCCAGTTTTACAAATCGATGAAGATATCAAAGTTGTGTTTAGTAACCTTAAAACGTATGAGATTCGCCAACTGCAGAAGAATAAACGAGAAATTACTTCCTATCTTCGGTTAATGAGCGATATTGTTCAGACATCAAAGGATGTGAGACTGCTAAAGCGTAAAGGAACCATTCAAGGTAGCTTGAGTGATGGAGACGATGACGATGAAGATGAGTTGCCGGAAATGCTGAGCAGTTTCAGCACGGAGGAAGACATAACGCTAACACGAGGTTTTCGCGTTTTAAGGAACGATATAGAGGATTACACACCGCCATGGCGCCGAGTCAAAAGCATTCTTAATGTGGTTGCAATTCTTACTTTGTTGCAAACTATCTTCACGATGCTATCCTACTTAAAACCTCCTAGACCTCCGGGGATCGGGTCTTGACGGAACATGATTCATTCCTTGTCATAATTTATATTTGGAGGATTACAAATGTAATGGAAAGGCAAGTTTTATTTGGTTTTAGTTGCTTCATGCCCTTTAAAATTTAGTTTGATCTGCAGTAAATCTTAGCCTTGAATAAAAGGGCACCGTGTTATTCTTTCAAATCTTTCTCTATAAATTCTTCAAGTATATATATCATTCCCGCAAAAGTGGGTTTATGGAACATTATTGGAGAATGAAACTTTTTTGGTTGACGTGTCAAGCTCCCCGATGGTTTGATCCCCATCGGGAAAGAAAGAACGACAAAATTAAGAAACTAGTTCAAAACTTAAAATTCATTTTGCAAAATCGAAAGACGAATGCCGGCGAAATGGAAATGGAAATGGCTCAGCTAGCTGATTTCGGCGACATGGATTGCTTTCGTTGACTTACTCTCTTTCAGTGAATTGTTAAAATAATAATTTCTAGACGATTCAGATTCTTCATAAAATTCATTCTCAAAATAAAACTATCAACAAAATGCCTTTTTCTATTATCAAATAATTGTCAAAGAAATATATATATATATATATATATATATATAGTGATTTTCAAGCAGAAATTTATTATAAATATCTTCTAATTGAAAAGGTTAACTTGATGTTCAATGAAATCTCACATTTCTAATTTATAATTAAATTTGAGACTAAGTAATGAAACAAAAAAAAATACAAATACTTGCTTCAGATATTTGTTTGGGTGTGAATTTGCCATTAGCTCAAACTAATATTAACTAAAAAAGTAAAGGAAAAGGAAAAAACAAGATATCTATAACGTCTTCTTCACCGAACCCACTCCGCTGCCGCTGCCGATCCGCCACCCACCACTCTGCTGCCACCAAAGCCAGCTCAAATCCGTGAGATGTCGCGAGCTAATTTGGTGGCGCTGTCATGAGATTGTCCAGTTTGGATGTTAAGTTTTTCGTCATCTTTTTCTGGTAGTCTTAGTCTTTCGTTACCTACAAAAACCGAGATGGGAGTTTTCTGCGAAATATTATTCAGAAAGTTGGATATTGATTCTGAACCGCGTCTGGAACTTCAGATGTCGGCAAGGATTTTGATCTGAACCATTAACGACGAGAAAGTCGTCGCCCGCAACCACTTGGAGAGTTTGTGGGGACAGGGTGGAGCTGGGGAGAGTTAGTTGGTGAGGAAAATAACTGATTTTTGTAAATATAAATTTAGTTAATATTTTTTTTATATTAACAACAAAATAGTTATAGACAATATACAAGATTTATCATGAATGACTCCCCTCACAAAGTTTAAACAAATACTGAACTGTGTTGAAGCAAACAAGAACGCTGAGCTAGTGCTTCAAGAATGCCTGGAAGAATTAATATTAATGCCTCTCCAGCCAGCCACACAAGAGGGCAGCCATCAGTCATAAAAGGTGACAGATAGCACCTCGTTTCCAAGGGATCGCTGCTCTTCAGCCATCTCGCGAACATGTGCCTGAAATTCTTTGCTCATCCACCCAATCTTCACTTCCTCCAGAGTTGGTATATCCATCAATGCCTCCGGGAGCTCTAGCAATTTCTTGCATTTCTCGACAGTTAAACTAGATAGACGAGGCATGGCTCCATCTCCCACCACCCATTGCACTAAAGACGGTAGGTTTGCCAGTTTAAGACATATAAGTTGGGAGAAGTCTGATTCACAACACACCATTTCAGTTCCAACTAATGCATCGTTGCACAAAACGAGCCTCTTCAGATTTGGAAGCTTCCCTAATATTGGCATGGGGTCTTCACTAAATTCAGATCCATCAAAGATGATCTCCGTGAAACCAAATCCAACATGATCTGGTAATGCACCTAGACGCCCCTCGATGTCCAAAGCTTGGATAGCTTTACACTCCAACAATCTTGTGACTATAGAAAGCCTTTCTTTCGAATAACAATCGTAATTTTTAATGGTGACTGATGAGCGGCGTAGGCGTCCATTTCCATCAATAAAGTTGATCATCTTCTTCAAGTCATCGTTATTTCCATCTGCAGTCCCTTTGAGGGTATGAAGACTTTCTAGTTGTGGCAGGTCATCCGCATCACACACACCAGCATTGAAGTTTTCAAGTATTTCCAGCTGTTTCAAACCATCTAGTTTCAATTTACTGTCTGTAGCACTGCAAAATGCTAGGGGAAAATATAGATGGCGCAGGCATGAGAGGTTTCTCAGAATGTTCGGTATAGTCATCTTACAATAAGCTCTAACACGCAAGTCTAATGATTCCAAGAAAGAGAAGTTTGCAAAAGATGGCGGCAATTCCTCAAGATAGCATCCTCGAAAACTAAGGTACCTTAAGAAATGTAGCTTCTCTATACCTTTTGGAAGCTTTCTAACTCTAAAATCAACTCGGTCAAAGTCGAGAACTCTCAACCATCGCAACTCCTTAAGATCAATTGTTTCTCTTGACCATGTTGATTCCGATTGAGACGTCCCATCTGTGCCAAAGAAAAGAAGAGACCGAATGTGCTTATGTTCCGAGATGTTTAAAGACTCGTCAAATTTAGCCTTGCTATACATGTCTACATATAGAGCAGTTCGTCGCATTAAAGGCAATACTGTTCTTTGTTCGAAATTAAAAACCCCCAAAAACCCTTCCTTTTTTCCTTTATATAAGCAAAGATCGCGAATCAGGTCATGGATCTCACACGATTTAACTTTTCTGGTGCCTGAGACATCCTCCTTTCGCACCATCACCAGATTTCTTTGAACAAGTGAAAGTAAATAATCTTCTGCAATGTCCATTCTTCTTTTGTTTCCTTGATTTTTTGTTGATATCAGCCCTTCAGCCATCCACAACAAGTACAATTTCTCAACCGGGATTACTTGATCACCTAGGAAGTGTCCCAAGTAAAGAAAGCACGGCTTCAATTCAAATGGTAAGTAACTGTAGCTTAAATTTAGAATTTGTTGTACTGGTGTATCAAAATCTTGGTCTTTGTATTCTTGCAACCTATGCAAAACCTCAACCCAATCCTCCAACTTCTTTCCCCTCAACACGCCACAGACAAGGTTTATAGTTAACGGGTGTCCTCGACACTGACAGATTATTTTCTTCCCAATCTCCTCCGGCTCCGGATTAAATTGCATGCCAACTGAAAAACAAAGGCAACAATCAGGCCAGATGGATAGTAATAGACCTTTGTTAAGCCAGATTACATAGTTAGTCATCCATTAATATGATATTTGGTGACAAGTAATTTTACGAAGAAGGGTCAGTCAGGTTAAATATGAGAAGCCTGAATAGAATTATTATAAAACCTCTTATCTTAGGAACTTTTTGGTAAGCCACGGTGGATTAGTATATTATTAGAATATTAACAGATTACAATCACTCAAATCACATGTAATCGAGTCATTTGGAGTTTGATCAATAAAGCATAATTCATTGGGTTGGTCAAAATTGTATAGCCCAAATACCATATTAAGAGCTGAAAAGATCGAAATGCCCCTCAAAGGTAAATTTAGGTCAAAGTTGTAGAGAGATGCATGAAATTCACACCTAAATATAATAAACTCCTCTCAACTAATTAGCAAATGAGACTATATAACCGTTTCGGCATGTACTCTATTTGTGATTGCAAGACAATAGTATAATTACTTGAATGAATATTTCACGGATCCTAATATTGACGCAGCCAAATAGGTGGAGGCAAAGTTGGGCAAAATCACAAAAATAAAGAATAAGATGGTAGATCTTGAAATTTTAAAGTTACCATCCTCCCGTAATTGATCTTAAAAAATACTACATATTCACCAGTTATATAACACCAGACATTTGAATGCAATATCCAAGTGTTTACAGATAGCTCTGTGCTTTTTCCTTTCAATCATTTTCCAAGTCGGTATGTCTTATGAACCACGAGTGCTGCTATCGTTAAATTTTTGACATGTCTAGCCAACGTTTGGTGGATATCAATACCAGAACAGTACGTAAACAAAAAGTTAGAACATACAGATTTATCCAACAATCGTCACACTTGATGTAAATCTAACAAGTAATTAAAGGATGATACACCATTAAGAAAACGAAATGGAAACCCACCTATATCATCCGGCTCTCCGGATTGGATTTTGAAAAGCTCCCAACCCTGCTCCTCGCTCAACAACCTCATTTCGTGTATGTACCCATTCGCCTGCGCGGCAATATCTAGCATACGTGTCGTGATAACAATTTTTGTCCCATGATCCAACGGAAACGCAAACCGGATAGTATCCCAGGCGTCCGACGACCAAACGTCATCCAAAACTACCAAACATCTCCTCCCCTTCTGCGCTCTGTAAAGCTGCTCCATCAACTGTGTCGTCTCCATTTCCCCAATCTCCTTCTGCTTCGAAGACAGCTCGATTAAAATAGCAGCAGCGATATCCCTCGCCTGGAAATCATCCCCAACGTTAGCCCAAGCACGGCAATCGAAGTGCATTATAACAGAAGGATCGTTGAACAGCTTTTTCGCAAGCGTCGTCTTACCAATCCCGCCCATTCCGCAGATCGACACAATAGGCGACGGATATCTATCGTCATCGTTCAGAAGAAGAAAGCGAAGCTTCTCGAAATCTTCATCCATTCCGATTATCACTTTCTCCGGCAAATCGGACGATCTATTAGCGGCGTTATCTTCAACGACGGCGTTAACTGTCTCCGTTTCAAAAAGCTTGATAAAATCATCGATTCTTACATTGAGATTCTGTAGATCGTGATCTTTGTGACCGATCATCGCGGCGGGGAACTTGAGAAGTGACCTAAATCTGACGCGACCGGTGGATTTCTTCGACGATGCGCCGTCGTGGTGCAGGGCGGCAGATTCGACGGCGTCCTCAACATCGTAAGCTATTTGAACGGATTGTTTGTGCAGATCATTGTTAGTGCAACTCGGATTTTTGAGGAAATTTTCTATGAGTGTGAGCTGCGAAATTAATCGCTCAACTTCGTCGTTCGAGATTCCTGTAAGTTTGAGTTCATCGGAGAGAAAATAGGCGAGCCGTTGACTCACCGCCGACAACACTGCGACCGCCGTCATCTGACTCTGACTCGCGGGAGCCCTAATTTTGGGGATTTTGGTCCTAAATTTCAACGGCTACTGGTTCTCAGGACTTGAGCTTAAGGGTTAATTATAGCTACACCCCCTTAAACTTAGGTAATAGCAGAAACAGCGCTATTGTGCAGAGAATTACATTCATTTAGGTCCACACTGAGGATAAGATTACGTGGAGCATCTCAACTTATTAGTATTGCTAATTCCTTTTTTGACAGATACACGGGAAAAAGAAAACTCAAGTGCCACACTTAATTTGTCGCTAAGTAATTATACTTTTGTATAAAATAAAGTATATAACACCGTAGAAAATATGTAACAATTTTTTCGTTACTTTTTCATTTTCTATAAAGTGTCTAATTAAGGTTTCATACACTTTTGGTTTAATTAAATTAAAAAGCCAAAACGTACTTCTCCTTTTTAATAATGGAATGGAATTTGTCTTCACGTGTAAAGACTAAAGAGTATTAAGATTCTTTCATTTTGGAAAAAGCTGTGTCAGATCCTTGACATGTCAAATCCATAAGAAGATAGTTTCAAACTTTAGTGCGGGACAGCCTGTTTTTTTGTTTTTCTTTTTTGCTAAGGCTTGACAGCCTGTTGTTAATATTGAAATAATTGACCGAAGACTTGAGTACTAAATTTATATGTGTAAAATAAAAGTAAGCTGGTATAAACTTTACTTTTGTTTAAAATGTTTTAATAGTTTAAAGGTAAAAACTGTTGGTATTTGTAAATCGTCTTAAAAACTATTTAAAGTTTAATTAATTATTCTTAAAGTGTTTGGAGTCACATTCTAAAGGTTTTTAAATATGGCATTGTTAAATTTGATAATATCAGTGTAAAAAAATAATTGTTACATGAGAAGCACACAGGCCCAAGTTTTTTAGCTTATTTTTCTCTTTGTTCTTTTTTTATAAAACAGACCAAAATATAAGCAAGTGATACAAATACATAACAGTACATTTATAAAAGTTCAAAAGCCAAAAAAATAGTTTTATATTACTTTCTATAGAAGACCTGAACAAAATTTCCACTCTCATTATAAAAAGAATTGACTGAAGACTTGCTTTTGTTTCCTTAACTAATAAACTAATCAAGCATACAGAGTTTACTGGTGTAGACATATTTGAACGCGATTCTCGGATCCAGAATACTTTATTATATCATTACAATTTGTACCTCTTCCTAGTACGTATTTGGTAGGAAAGTAACCATGAACATTAATAAATTCGTCCTAAGTAGGTACTAAGAAAGTAGTTAATTATAATAATTTCTCTAAATATTTAAATAATTACATTAACTTTACTTGAAAAGTTCAAATACGTAATTATATAACACATGAACCCTTTTGAAGTTTAAATACTACAGAAACGCCATTAAAAGCTAAAGAAAATTTCAACCAAATCCTCTAATTTTATATGGTTATTTTAAGTATCAATAAATGTGCAACTATTTCAGTAATTGAGAGATTTCAGTAGCTAGACCAAATTTGAGAAAATTATTTTATTCATCCACCTCAAGATGATGAGATGATAAAACCAACAACAAAAATTACAATATTTTACATTTGATTGTACGACACTAGCTACATTACTCACGGAATTTAACTACTTAAAGTCACAGTACAACGGTTCTATGCAATAATTTCATAAAAGAATATGATGCGTATATATATAATTAAACCACTCTCAAAAAGGAAAAAAAATACCTTCTTTTTTGATAAATAAAATTAAAAAAACACTTCATTTGGACATTTTTGGTATCACATAAACTTTTGGGGCAATCAGTGGAGCTGCTTGTGCTTGTGCAGTGATACACTCACTATTGGTCAAGTCTTTCTTCTTGCTTAAACAAATCATTTCTCACTAAATCTCTCCCCAATTCTCCATCAACAATGTTCCTCTTCAACAAGAAAAAGCCAAAGATAACTCTCAACAAAAAGAGCACTAATGGTTTAGAGCTTGGGCTCTTGGTACAACAGGATCCTCCACCTCCAAGGATCCTCAGATCCATTACCATTAAAGACCTCGACCCACTACTTGACCAACAACAACAAACACAGCCAAATGATCAACAAACCAGCAACACTACTAGCTCCCAACAACAAAGAACATCATCAGCTACTAATGATCCACAGCAGCAAACGGTTCAGGGCAGTAGTAACAAAAGCACAGGAAAACTCGAAGAATCGCTTCCAAGATTCGGGCCCTGTTACGGCGCTGACCAGCCATCAATGTCGGATACAAAAGAAATGTCTTTAGACCATGTCCTGAAAAAAACATCGCCCAACGACCCGTCCGAGGCCAAGGAGATATACGCGGCTGTGGCGAGGAAAGTGGAACAAGAGGCCAGAGAGACTTATGGAGACGAGATAAAGTGTTCGGCTTCTGAGTTTCGTTGGATGATGATTAAAGACGGTTGCTTCTTTCTGCAGTTGGCATTGTTGATACTAGGAAGTCCGGAGCAACTTGGGTACCCTTCGAACAATCTCATATTCGGGAAGAGACCGAATAGGAAAGACGCGAAAAGATGGATCGAGGCAATGTTGTTCGTCGGCAATCAAATTCCGTTGGTGGTTCTTAAGGAATTGATGGCGCAAACGTTTTTCAAAGATGTATTAGCCAGCGGAAAGTGGGATAATCAGGTAGAAAAGAAATAAGGGAGGTTTGTGATGATTTTTCAATATTGGATCGTCGTCTCCTCTGAAAACATAAGTTTCGTAAATATACTTTTCAACACATTCTATCACGTGTAGAAAGTAAGTTTTTATGTTAAGTGTAACATGTGATTAGTTTTTTTGTTGTAAATGAGTGATGATTGGATTCGAACACTAGTTTTCGAGGTTGATTTTGTTATCTATATTGAATTATCGTCTTGTCTAAAAGCTTAAACTTATATTAGATTAGGTGTTTACGTATCGTATATATTTTCCAAATTTCAGGAACAATTGAGTTTATGTAAGAAAGCATTGTATGAGGTATTGATCAAGTCCGAACAAGGAAAAAAGCGACATAATCCACAAAAAGGGAAGAAGAATGTTTCTGATCTTCTTCACGGTCTTCACAACCTCGTACTTGGACCAGGATCGCAAGGGAAAAATTCCGGCATATATGAGTTTGATTTGGAAGCCAACGAAAACTCGGCGGACCCTTTCTCCATTGCTGATCGTCGGAAAATTACTGCATCCGCAGTTCAAGAGCGGAGGAGGATGTTTCCCAGCGCTACGGATTTAAACCAATCAGGCATCTGGTTGAAAAAACTGAAGAATGGGGGAGTGAGAAACATTTCTTTCAGGAGTTACTACTTCTGGGCTACTCTCTACTTACCAATTCTACCAATCGACGATGATGTAGAGATCGTGTTTCAAAACCTTAAAACTTACGAGAGTCGCCAACAACAGGAGAAGCATAAACGGGAGATTGCTTCGTATCTCAGGTTTATGAGTGATGTTGTTCAAACATCAAAAGATGTGAAACTGTTGCAGGGAAGTGGGATTATTCAAGGTAGTCTGGACGACGAGGATGAAGACGAGTTGCCGGAAATGCTAGGGAGGCTAAGCAGTGAAGAGGCGGTACTAACTCAGGATTTTCGGATATTGAGGCGCCAGATAAGGGACTACTCGGGGCCGCCGTGGGCGAGAATTAAGAGCATCCTTAACTTGGTGGCGTTTCTTACTCTTATACAAACTATCTTCTCAGTTCTAGCCTACCTTAGACCTCCTAAGTCACAACTAGCAGGAAGTTGATAATTTTGTATGATTGCATTCGTTGGTACTCTGTTGAAAGTCATCGAACACTAATATGTGTATTTGAGATTTACGTTGTCTTGTTGTCTTGTGAACTCTTTTTTTCTTTTTCAGCTAATTTCTACGCCTACAAACACATATTGCATCTTAACACACAAAAGAGAAAGGATATGTTTAATGTATCCGATATAATCATTAACTTGGGGTATGAGGAATGTTGTTATTACAATTCACAAGATTACTTTCACTTAACAGCAATAGCCAACTCGTTGTACTATAACGAACAATATTTTGCAAATTTTGCCTTAATACAAATGTTACCCGAATCCTAGTCTCTTAAGAACATGGAGGAATAGTCAGCAAAGGCAGAATCAAGGCAAATTTGCATAAGGTCATATTCTGCAAACAAAGCAAAAATGGCAGACTCCAACATGCGACATCGTTGTCCAGACTGATATTTTAGCTTGCAATAAGGCCATTGAATATAGATCTTCTTATCTTGATTGTGATATTTTAGCTTGCAATAAGGCCATTGAATATAGATCTTCTTATCTTGATTGATCACAAGCTCAATCACGCCAAATATTCAGAATCTCGGGATAACACTAACTTCTGAAAGCTGGAACACAGATCAAAATCGAGGATTCGGTGCCCGATTTCAAGTAAAATAATATCATGTGGTGGTATAACAGAATAATATCTCCAGGACAACAAAAATATGCTAGTTACAAGTGGAGAAACTAGGCTTCACTACAGAATCTAATACGGTAATCTTTGCAGTAATATAAGCATCCTATTGTGTGGAAATTTGGTATTGTTTTCGCTGCATATAACTTTAATGTGGTACGCTACTTATACAAACTAATATCACAACAATGTCACTTCTTACTCCTGTACACTTTGGATCGAAGAACAGGACTCCGAGAATGAATTACTGCAGTAGCAATAGCAAAAGACTGCAAACTCGACAGAGTTGCTGGAAAATGGATATAATACAAATCGTCGTGGATATTCACCATTTTCAGTATTGGCACATCTTGCCTTGAACCCTGTAGAATCAACAGAGTACATGATTACTTTGATCCTTTCACTAATAGGCAATGGAGACTTTGCAGATAAAGATTTAAGAGCACAGATGAACGACACAAAACTTAAACGCTGAAGAAGAGATTATGCAAAAAAGCTTTGTTGAAAATCTAAAGGCACTATAGAGGTGATTCTTACATAGATCATAGACCTAGGCCTTTATTCTACTTCATCACTCGAAAAGTAGTAATATTAAAGACATGATATAAACGTGGTGAAAGTATTGTGGCCATAAAATCTGATAAGTTTTCCATGCTTAAGAGCTATAGCAGAAGAAAAGGAGAGAATAAAGTTGCAAACCTCTGTATAAAGATCAACCGACTTGCATTCCCCAGTATTATCTGCCCTACATGAAGAATCATTGGTGCTTGACATGGTTTTTAGAACTGTTAGTGGGCAACCGATATCCCAGCCTCCACAATCACAATGGCCGCCAGATATCCAACGTTCAATAAGACTCGAAGGTCCGCCATTTCTCGTTCTTGGTCCACCGTGTAAACCTGCTGGAATTACAACGTTCATACTCGTTGAGCACTCGCCGTTATACTGGTTGCTTCTGGAAGGCTCCGAGTTCTCTCGATTACCGGATTTTTTCAGAAACTTCAACCCCCATCCTCCGATGCCTTCCTCCTTGTGATTCTTGATGGTCTCTTTTACGACAATGGCGGCCAACTCATTGCTCGCCATGTATTTATCTTCTGTTGTGGCTTCACCGGAATCTTCAGCAGGCTCCCAAAGGGTATCTTCGTCAATAGAGCTCGACCCCTCAAATTTGGAGGAAATTCTCTGCTTATGAGAGTGATTTGACCGGAAAACGTCGATTACTTTCCTACTCAATCTCTTATTCTTCCTAAGGGGTTGATTTGCATTTTGCACCTCCCTTTTAGTACTGCCGTTGTATAGAGTGAACTGAGTCTCCCTCACTTCTGAGTCAGTATCAGAACAAAATGTGATTAAAGTGGAAACTCGCATATTGCCGATACTTTCCGACTCAAATTCAAGTAGATTGCATTCTTTCTTGCCGTTTTTCCTTGAATGGAAAGAGTAAACATAATCCAAAACTTTATCTTCTGAGGATTGAACTTTCAACAAATTGGCCATAAAAATCTCCTTCTTATCATCTATGGTGAAAACATGGTGTGGGAACCCATCTTTCCATGAAAGCTGCAGCATTCCTTGAAACGAGGAAGAAGAGGTTGAAGTAGACTGGTCGGAGGTACTTGAACTCGTGCTAGACATGGAAATAAGCCTTTTATGCACAGGTGGAGACGCATACTTGTGATCAAGAACTGTTGCCTCTTTTTGTAGCTTGTGAGATGATAGCGTGCTAGATTCTTGTCGATAGCCGTCAACATTGGCACAAAACGATTCGTCGACATCAAGTAATCGTGTGTTTTGGAAATTGACATTGTAGTCCAAGGGGGCGAACTTTTGAAGTAAAGGGCTGCTCAAGATGTTGATCATACTCTGACTACCTGAGATGCTGCCAATTATTATGTCGTTGCTAGAGTTTAGGACAACCTCGGTTCCCACTAACCTAGCCATATTGTATGCATCCCTATTTTCTGTCTCTGCCATATTACTCACATCAACAGGCAAAAGATCATCTTTCGAGGCGAAATTCCAAGATGCGGCTCTTAGTGCAGAACTACGTATCAGTTCAAGGCAACGAAGAACATATTTCTCATCAAGGGATGTGACATGCTTAGGAATACTATTATGAAAACCGAGAAAATTCTGAATGAATAAATCCCTGCAATTCGCACTTGGCCTTGATATCCTACTATTTAGCATCAGAGTTTGCTCGGAATCTACCTTTGTTTTGTAACTTTTGGACACGGGATTTTCTTCTTTCAATTCTAGACTGTTAATCGCAGGCTGCACTGTGTTTTCTTCCTCTAGACAATCTTCTTTCATGTTTGTATCTGTGTTTTCTTTTAATTCCCAGGAAAAAGAAACATTAAGGGAAGCATAAAATCACCTTCTTCCACTTATAGCTTCTGTTTTCCACACAGACACGAAGGTAAGAAACTTACAGCGGTGGTTTTTGCTGTGCAACTGGCACTACAAATCAGTCTGAAATTTTACAAAATAAACAATTCGTCAATATAGACAGCAATGAATAACAAGAAAGGGAAAGCAGATTCCTATCTAGTTACAGTTCATCAGATCTAATGCTTGAGAGAATCTATTAGCACGAAAATTTCTTAAAGTCCCACAACTAAAACCTTCTCAAATATTAATAGGGCATCTGGTTATAGACATCATAAGAACAGAATATTGAAAGATCTTCTAACAGTTCTCTAAATTAATCAAAAACAAAAGAACCGAAGAAATTCCACTTGCCATTTCATATAACCATCACCATAATTATACAATAGAAAGAGCATCACTCCATGGAAAAAAGTTGATTAACATAAGAACTGCAGTTGCAGATGCTGAGACGCTAGATTTACAGCAGAATATGGATAAACTAATCAAGAAGCTGAATTTTGATTGATCTTCATACCAAGCATAAAGTAATTTCTAATCATCAATGAGATTAATGGTGTAGACAAATAACAAAATATTCATAAGCTATTCTTGTCTGAATATCAAGAAAGCAGAATTGACTAACATACTGATATACAAGATGAAGCTCCAATACCTTTTCATATAAGCTCTTGAAGTTTAAAGAACATGAAACTAGCAAAGGAGTAGGAAACTGAATTTCAAAAGTTCCAAGTATAATTTTGTTGCACACAAGATATGACCTTGTCAACTAAATTCAACAAACTACCAAAATTTTAGTTCTTTTTATAACAATATAATAATTCCTAAATACAAAGAGCTTTATAGGCAAAACAATCAACACATCATAATAGAGCATTAAATGAATATCTATCACCTAAAACAAAAATCGGATTCGAGCCAAACGCAGCCGATTTCTTCAAAAACCCAAAAAAGGAAAACCTTCAAATTTCAAATTCAACCCATACCCATTAACTAAAACTTCACCAAAATTCAAGAAAAATACCACATGTAAGCTTAAAGTCAATATTCCTGAAAAAAATGAGAACATGAACTTGGAAAAAAAGATGCAAACTTTACCAACTTTCACATGGAAAAATGAGCTCCCACTACAATCTTTTCAACCCACTACTACAAAATAACCAAATTTTACCACTCACAATTCAAAAGCCTAGAAAGAAAAAAAAAACAGAAACACACACAAATATGCATATGTACAAAATGCAAAAACAGAGTCACTTAACTGAAATATGGTTATAAATTGCGTAGCCCACGTTCACTCTCCGTAAAAAACTGCAATGATAGTAGGTCCCACAATTCTTGAATTTTACATAGTCCAATCAAACCTCTAACTCCCATTTTCGTAGACAAGACATTGAGATAGCACTAACTTATTTTTATATATTTACCAAAGAAAACAATGGTCAAAGAACGAACCAATATGCTTATGTTGTGTGTATATTATATTGCTATTATGTACGTATAGGATGTGAGAGAGTGATGAGAGAGAAAGAGGGTGTGAATGAGCTGGTGCGCACGATAAGCACAGGAGTCATATGGCCACTAGGCAGCAAAAGGCAAGTGCATATGAACGGACAGACACATCAGCTCTCTTCTGACAAAATAAGGAAGACTAAAAATAAAGTCATAGTGGACCGTTGTAATAATATTTTCTTTTCTCAAACATGTGACTATGAACTATATAAAAATCTAATATCTGTCTAAGATTTGTATTTTGTACTTGCAAAGGAAAAATATATTTAATTTAAGAAATGCAGACATTATTTGTTTTTTGGGGCTGAAGATTATTACATTATATTTAGAGGTGCTATGTTCAAAGGTGGTTTTCAAATTTAATGTGGATTTTGATTGGGGGTGTTGATATTTAATGTTGACAATACTTTTTCAAAATATGGATACTGTTTTTAATGTTGTCATGTATAGTAGTTTTGGTGGTGGCATTTTGTGGTGTTGATTTGGAGTTTGGACTTTTTGGAGATTTGCATTTAAATGATTGAGGTGTCACATTTATAGGTATTAATATTAATACATTTAATTAATGACTAAATCTGTATGTATAATAAATACGTTTTTGTTAATCTGATCTGTATATCTTGTTGTTTTACTTTTACATATACAGCTCATCAATATCAATCGTCGAATTAGAATGTTTTTCCTATAATACTAGGGAAAAGATTGGATCTTTTTATTAGGCTGAAATGGTATTAATGAAATGTGAAATGAAAAGGAAAAAACGAATATAGAGAAATAAATATCTACTTGTTATTTTGTATCGCACAAACGGAAAAAAATTGATTGTCTTACCAGAACACAGTCTTCGTCGGTTCACTTGGATGGTCTTTCTCGAGATATTGAATAGACTTCATAACTTTGTGGCGATCACGAGATTCTTTTGTTACAGAAAAATCAAACAAACAAGTGATCTCCTAGTTAAACTTGGAGTATCTTTTCATTCCACATGTACCCAACTGGACTACAACCTCTTTTGATATGATATTTCTATTAATGTATCATGTATTTCTCAATCCATTATGTCATGTACTAAAATTATTTAACTTAGAAAGAAAATAGCGAAAATTGGGGGGTAAGATTTGTAGGTCTTGGCTTTGAGAGTTAGACTTAGGTATATGATTTATATTACATGGATTGCATTGCAAGTATGGTTAAAAATAGCTATCCTGAACTTGCCTGTTAATATTTTTAAAAATGTTGTGTTTCTAAAGAAACTACATTGCTAATATCATAATGGAGCCTTGGACAATGAATTTGAGTTTTGAGCGAACATAAAAATTAACTAAGCTTTCTTAATTCAGAAGCAATATTTTATAAGCAAAATACCACTATTGTTTGATTAGTTGTAATCTTGTAGTTTTGTGGTATGTCTAATCAGATTCGTCGAGGCAATGACAAACTGTTTCGGCCCAATTTTTGTTAAAAGTCCATTTATAACTACCCCTGATTGTTAAGGAGATAAAAAATGAAATCAGGCACTCGTTTCCAAGTAATCACCTTTATAGCAATTATAAAATTGTGAATGTTGATTGAGGTTTATTACTTTATTTACTAACGTTAACGCATTTCTCAAATAATAAAATTTAAAAAAAAAAAAAAAAAAAAAAAAAAAGCACTTGAGTAGCGCTTCATTTGTTTCTACTGGATAAGTCTCGGAGAAGCTTTCTCAAGAGTGATAATTCGTTATATTTTTTCAATCATAAACTTAGTTTTTGCTTAAACTGAATAAGTGATCCTTGATCTTTAAGACTTTGATTATTTTCTTCAGTGAAAATTGCAAAAGATGAGACCAAACTCCAAAAATCGTGTATAGTAAAAGGGTTATTGAGCTATATAAGAGATATGTAATTAGTATATATATTCAACTTAAACTTTATATTGACTTTTCATGGACAATGTTTCTCCACTAGTGATCTGTTAGTGGATACATATATATACTTACTATGATGTTAGAGCAAAGAAAAAAGTCGTCCATGGTGTGCATTTGCTTATTAACTCGGTTGCCCATCTTCATCTTGTGCTTGATTAACGTTTTAATTGGTTTATGGTGCTTTTTCTCCCAAGTTCCACTTTGTTAGGGATCCTACTGGATATTTTTTTATTTGGAATAAATTTATTCTTTGAACATAACCCATAATTCACTAACATACTGAAATAAACACCAAACAAGTGTGAATTTCATAAAATAAAAGATAAACTAAAAACTTATGCAGTGGCGTTATAAGTGATGTTGCAATCAACTATCAAGATAATAATATTTTTTAAAATTACTATAGACACTAACTATTTAGTTTTGATTTCATCACCACCATGCATTTGTATCAGTAAACCAAATAGTGCATCACATCATCGTGCAACCTTTGCATGAAATAGTTTTTGTAGCTATTATATGTTTAACATCTTTAGTTATATTTCAAACAAAAAAATTAATAATAATATTTGATGACACGATAAATATTTAAGAATACTATAAAGTAATTACTCTTTCAAATGTTGATGGGGAGAATGACAAATGCTAATTCGCTTCAACATTTATAGTACTAATTGATTGACAATTATTTAAAGATTTTAAAACTATGTTGCTTAGAAAGTTGGCGTAACCTCCTTGTCTCATACGCGATACGTCAACGTGTTTCCGTGATGACTCATTGAAGCGTTTTGATCAAATAAATTTTACAATGTTTGATTACTTAAACTAACAACCTAAAAGTTGTTTTCACCTTCCAACCTTTTGCTAGAAAGAAACAAAAGATGCAAAAAGAAAAAGTATTAGAGTGTTTATTCGGGTCAAACATGATTACCGTTGTTATACGATAAGAAAAAAAGAAAAAAAAAAACTGAAAAATCTTATTTCTCAGAAATTCCAATCAGTACAACACCGAATACAATTTTTATATCTAAGCCAAATATTGAAGAGTTTTGAGAAAAAAGTCCCTCATTTCTAAATATACTTAATTACTTAAATGATACATACAGTACCTCTCACGTGACTGCTTACCTTTTTTCAGTCTTTCCAACTAATTATGCTAATCTATAGGCTCCTTCTTTTCTTTTCTTTTTCTTTTTTTAAATAACTATACCGCGTCCTTTTGCCTTTTTATTGCACTTTCCATGCCCCTATTCCCAACATTCAAAAATATTCTACAAAGCGGGATTTTCCTACAACTGAAAAAAAAAGGTGGGTTTCCCAACAATTTTTTTAAACATATGTGATTTTCCAACTATTTTTGAAAAATTAGCAAAACTATCCCATACCATTAAGATTTTTAATCAAAAATATGTTTACCCAGATAAATATTTTATTCTTCCTTGTGTCTCTTTTTGAGATTTTTGAAATCATTTTTGAACCCGATTAACATAATCAATACACTATTTTGTTTTTATAGATCTAGAAAGTAATGTTCTTCTCAAATTATATATAATTCAATTTGAACAACATTAATCTTTAATGTATCAATTAAGTACAATAACAATCAAATTCTACTAATTCCAGTTCATGAGGATTGATTAAGTGTAGCGCAGAGGTGCCTTTGCTTTTCTTTTCTTTACAGGGGTTTTTAGGCTAATAAATATTACACATGGGGTTATTTGTACATCAGAAATAACACAGGCCAGGGAAATTTTTGCATATGACCTCATTAATCAAATACAAGTTTCCATAATACTAATCTAGTACTGTACTTTGAATAACGTCGATCTACGTGATGCTAATTGTACTTTTGCAAGCTAGCAATTCAACTTAATTTAAGCCATTAAGAATGGCTAATTTAATTCAAACAGGGGAGTTTAGCTTGAATATTTATTCTTTTCTTATGCAAATAGTACCGACTTTTCCATTAGGATGCAGTTGACATTTGATATTAATTACTTATTATTACTTATTTGTGCAATGAATATAGGATTATGTCTACCTGGGTATAAAGTGAATGACAATATTCAAAAGAATTGTTTCTGTTTTCTTTTCCTATATCACAAAAGCGTGTGGCCGATTACGTCTGTAATGTTGCTCATGTGTATAGTATATACAAAAAATTACATAGTAATTGACCAACTATTTTGACTTCACTTACATTACTGTAAAGTAAAAAAATGTTACATTTATTTGTCCTACATGCAAAATTTGTGAAAGACTTCACTGATAAATTAACTGTGTCTAAATCCAGGACTGGATGGGGTAGTTGCATTTGAAGGAATTCACTCCACTTATATGTGCAAATATATCGGCGGAGTCCAAGTCCTCCTCTTCTTTCACAATCACCTAATGAAAAAGAACATAAAATGAACATTAACATTTATTGAATACAAGGAAATTCAAATAAGGCTGCTAAATGCTTTTTGCACAATTCAATTTCAGAAGAGTTATACAATATTGGTTCACAAAAAAAAAAAAAAAAGAAGGTTATACATACATTTTTTTTTGGACTCTATACATTTCAATGATACCATTATACTACATTTTATGAACAAAAAATAAATATCTCGGATTTCCTCTTGGCCTCCAAATTAGTTTATATTCACTTCATTAATTTACTCCATCCACATAATTAATTACATTCATTGCAAAAGTCTAACCAACATGACACTATAGTGCTATTAATTCAACATTTTGTTCTTTATATGTATTGTTTAAAGTTCGTACATACCTTGCTTTGATGATTAGGCATGGAATTGGAGTAGAGGCCGAGATCTTCATCCGTATCATATTCATGGTTATTACCTCCATTATTTCTTCCAAGCTCCCCTAATTCATCATTCTTTGCAAACCGACCCCTCACCCTAGGCCTGCTATCTGCAAGTGTTTTGCGGCATGCATACTACATTTTCGAAATAAACATAGGACATTTTGAGCATTAATTAGTACTGACTATATAGATCAAAAAAAAAAAAACTTAGAAATTAATATACCATAAAGAACTAATAAAAGATAAAATAATGACCTTGATTTTCTTGCTAAAATTTCTTTCATTTCTTTTCTTCATGTATCTATGGATTTTCCTTTTCCTTTCTTCAACAGAGAGTTTGCCCACTTTAAATGTTGGATCTTCCAAACTTGAAATGTCTGATGTTAGTGGAGTTGTGCTTGCTCCTCCATGGACTAGGTGTTGGCTCTCACTGCTAAGTGCCTAAAACAATTGACAGAGAATCTAAAAAAGACAGGTTTTACTGCCTATGAATCTAGAAGAATTTCATACAGAACATAGTAATAAAGTTCCTATGAATAGATAATATGATTTGCAACAATTTTATATACACCCCTGAAGTTTTGTCTAATTATGGATACCTCCCCTGTAGTTTGAATAATTACAGAAACACCCCCAAGAAGTTTCAAAAGCATGTTAAAAATAGGAGTTTTTGGCAATTTATCGCCCTGTGTTATGTCAAATTGACAAATTACCCCATGTGAAAAATAAATAGGTAAATTACCTCCAAGTGATTTCAAAAAGTTGCACACCACCTCCTTATGATTTTTTAATATATTTTTTATATATAATGACCAAAATACTCTTGTTATTTTTAATATATGTTTTTTTGTAATTTCAAATTTAATTATAGCCTCTCCTTAAAAAAATAAGTAAAAGATAAAGAAATATTGTAATACGTATATATTATAAAACTATAACTTATTTTTAATTTTTTAATATTTGTAACAATTAAAGTATTAAACCAAAAGATCTATTTTTTTTTTATTTTTTTTTTTTGAGAAAAGTGGATATAATTATCTTTTTTCACCCAAAAACTATCCACACTCTCAAGTTTGAGCAAGTAAACTACACATCCCTATATATAGGGGGTAATTTGCCAGTTTTTGAAATCAAAATGGGGCAATTTGTCTATTTATTTTTTACATAGGATAATTTGCCAATTTAACATAACACAGGGGTAAATTGCCAAAACCTCTAAAGATAGGGTATCTATAATATTTCTCAAAAATTAAGGAGTGCGTAACTTAAGTGGTGTTCGCAAGCTTTTAAAAAACTAAAAACTAAAAGTTTTTTTTTTTATTTGAATAAGTTCTTTTTTGAATTCTTCAATATGACTTTTTCAGTTAGAATTTTTTTTTTGAAGTTAAAATTTTTCAGAATTAAAAGTGGGTATGGGCATAAGCACATGGTAGTGTAAACCACTTCTTGAGCCATATAACCATCCATCATCATTGTATAACTAGCATTCCTATATGTTACAATTAAGAATACATGATCTCACAGCAGCTTATAGATGATTTTGCGAACACAATTATGAATTAAAGCCAATTTTTTAAAAGAGTTTGCATACAAAGCTTAAGTATGCAAACCTCAAAGGAGCCGTTTTTGTTTTTTAGAAAAGTTACTATAGATGTTCGTCTAATTATTCAAACATTAGGGGATAATCTGCAACTAGACCAAACCTTAGGGGTGTAAAAAATATATAATTTTAGTACCTGAAGCTCGCCGGAGCCATTGAACACCCTGGACATATTATCATGCAGAAAAATCCCAGCATTATCTCCTTGAAACTCCAAATCTTGATGAGAAAGATGATCACTTCCGAGCAACAATCCACTTCCTGCAAAAATCCCTCCATTCTCACCAGAAAATGGACCACTCATGCCCCCTGAAGGCAAATATGGCGCAATCATAGGATCCATAAGCGCACAAGAAGGTGTAGAATTAGTCCTCAGCCGTATGTAAGAAGGCAGGCCACATTCGTCTTCGTAACCGGTCGGAATCTGTGGCGCAAGGAGCGGCATCACCGCCTGTCGTGGAGGCTCATGGCCGTATTGATTGTTGTTGAGTGAAGAGATGTTGAATGGTTCTTGATTGTTGTTGTTGAGGTATTGATGATGATTAAGGACTGAAAATGAGGGAGAAGGTGTGAAGTCTATCGATGCCGAAATGTCGTTTTCGAGTTGGTCTTCTGAGGCGTCGAACGTTATCGGAAGGTTGTTGTTTCCTGCTGTCGCGGTGGTGGAGGTGGCGGTGATTGCGGGGTTTACGCCATTGTCTATTGTACTATTGTTGTTGTATTTGTTCATATCTGTGGTGATATTGGGGAGATGTGTTGGATAAGAAGATTGTTCTTCATAACAACAATTTGAACTTGAGGCAACTTCTGAATTCTGTAATGTTTCTTGAAATAGCTCGGAATCGCAAAAATCGAACATTTGAGCGCCGAGGGGGCTCGTTATTTCGTCCTGCCAAATCAAGAAACAATCAATTTAATTATGTTTTGTACATATAAAAATTAAATCTTTGGACATTGATGTAACGCGTTCTTTTTTAAGGTTCTTGGAATATAGAACGCGTGCACGAGATGATTCGTGATTTTTCCTTTTGAGTACGTACCTAAAAGAATTATGCATCTATATCTGATCAAGAGATGTAACTTTCTTGAGGAGGATAGATATTTTGCGGAACAGTGTAAAAGTATGTGCATTTGTGGTGCATGTGACTTGTTGGAGTGTGAGTTTCCATAAAGAAACAAAGTTTGTAAGGAACTGACAAAGAAAGAAATTCATGGTACTTGAGTACTTATCAGAAAATGGAGTTATGTCCATTTTTGGACAAACATTTGGAACTTTGGAGCATTATGAACTATTATGCCATGCATGTGAAGTTCTGCATTGAATTGAGTTCCTATTATCAGTCAAAACTGAATAAAGGAATCAAGATTGGAAGGACTTGAGAAATAAGCTAAAAAAGATATGTATGATGTCTTAATCTGAAAGGAAGATGGGACTTTTATTGCAGAGAAAATGAATATTTCTTAGAGAAGTCGGTATCAAAAATATCTGATGAATTTGATGCTCATACCAGATGAAGCATTTATGCATTCAATAACAATATATGTTGCTTAGATATTTCTGTAAAACTGGAATTTTGTGGCACGGAAAATCATCATGCAGCAAAATGTTATATACAGAATTAAGTCGAAAAATCTCGAAGACCATGAAGCAAAAACAGAGTGGATCAAAGAGGATTAGTACTTGCAAATTCGAAATCTGAAAAAAAAATGTATCTTAATATCTAAGATTTGCAGAAACAAATGGGATATAAGAAGAAGAAAAGCATGACTGATCCATTTTCCGATCAATCCCGAATAAAGAAAAACAAATAACATAAACCAATCTAAACACAATGAACCTGATTTACTCCTACAAAAATCAACTTTTCTAACATGAAAAAAAAGAACTGAAACATGCAAACAGTTATAATAATTAACATTAAATCCTCTCAACACCACAATGAGTGTTTTATTGATCCATGATTGAGAAGATCGAATGTAAGAGAAAAGTGAATCTAGATCAAACAAAGAAGCAGAAACAGAAGGAAGAACTCACTATATTAAGCATGGGCGTGGAATTGGATTGTCCAATTTATTTATTTTTTTGTCTATTTATTTTGATATCACATGACAAGTTTTAAATGAAAAACAAGAGTTGTGTTTATATAGCATGGAGGGATGTCCGTACATTGGAGTCAAACCGAGGTTGTCGGTGGGCCACACACTCGACGCCTGTTTTCTTTGGCCAAGATGGCATTTTTGAGGGTCTATAATTTGCTGACAAGTAGCTCTAAGCTTTGTTCATCTGTCATGTTGTGTAGTTAGATACGTTCAAACGATCCTATTACCCGAAAACATATACGAAACTATCCTAATGTACTCATCTAACTACACTTAAAATATATACTTTCCAACTACTTTTTTAATATATAAAAATCACAACCAAATACGAATTAATCATATATTTGAGTATGAACTATGAATATATATTTTACTCGATATTGATATAGGTTCACGCGAACAATAACAAAAAAACTTTTAGTTTGGAAGACCCACGCGAAGTTTCCTTCTAGATATTTATTATCTAAAACGACCTTGTACTTTTGAATAATTTGCACAAGTCTCTCCTTGAAATTCTGATGTGACCTCGCTAACTTATTTTGTTCCCCTTTGCTAATATATTTGAAATTACACATTTTTAAAGTTTTCATTACAATTTTTGTTTTTAATTTGGACTTAGAAGACAACCACATTTACTACATTTTCATAATTCGAAAATATATAAAAGACCAGAACATACAATTCTTTTCAATATAATTAATATTGGGGAAAGAGGGTTTAGTGCTGATAGAGTTACGTCCAATTGAGTTTTGACCAATTTTTATCAATATACTTATTAATTTTGTAAAGAGTTTTTGGAACAGAGGATTTAGTCTAGAGTTTTTAGAACCACAAGGGTTTCTAAATTTTTATCAAACCATTACGAGATTTTACTTGGATTTTCAAAATTTTGTGTAGAGTTTCTAGAACCACAACAATGAGGTCCTAAATATTAATTATCAGACCATGATGAGATTTTATGTCAAGGTCGATAGGAAAATAATTCGAAAATGACAACACAAAGGAAAAAGGAATAACAGTTTTGGTCTAACTACCAAATTAACTGATAATTCGACGCGTGTCTTTATGGAAAGCAAATATTCATATGAACAGAATCAATCAGAAATCGAAATGAAATGTAGCTGAAAAGTTCATTTGATAGATGCTTCTTTAGTTCCACCAATCACTATTAATTTAGAATAGTGAATACAGTTCTGCACTAGACTTAATTCCCTTCTTTCTCGCATTAGACCCAATTGTGAAACAGCATATATATCTTGATTTAGACATTAATGAATGATACTCCAGATGACTTTTTTTTTTTTTTAATGAAGAGAACTCTAAATTGTTATATATTTTCTCAACTAAGCAATATACGTACATTGAAGAGATTAGATTTAATGCAGTGATTTACTTTTCTAATTAATTGTATAAGACCTTAGTCGTAAATCGGGGTAAAAGCTGGTAACTCAATATTGGCAATATATAATTCACACAGTTTATTATCAGCAAAATATTAAAAGATTTCACAGAAAGTATGGTAATACACGATGAATGTAAAACTAAAAGTACGAGGTAAAAAAAGCATGTCGTTTCCAAATTTTTATGTGAGATCGTGAGATCTATCCTAGAACTGGTCTATCTAAATATTTTTCAATAACTACACGTGCACATTTCTAATCAAGTTGTACACGTCGTGCGATTGTTATGAAAAATCAATAAAATTCCCGTTCATACTTGATATGCACGCTACTCTACACGTACGAACCCGTCAAAGGAAACTAATACTTTCATCAACTTGCACCAACCCACCAATTAGAATCAACCTTCGACTTATCCATAGACAACATCTTTTTAATTTTCACTTAATTGTCCACGAATTTGGTTACTTTCATACTTTTATCGTTTTTTTTTTTTTTATAATCATTTTGTCTTTCTTCATTATCTCCCATAACAAAGGTACACTTCTTGTCCCTTGATCTAAATGCTTTGGTATATATTCTGTCATAGGTATCACTTGTTACTTTGCAAGATTTGAAAAAAAGATCAATATATCAGGCGAATACTCTGAAAAAAGTGATTCACTTCATTAAATTGGATAAAATACAACTCATATCATGTTTTAAATTAATGAAGGCAACCCTATCGTGAAATGCATATTAAAAACCAATAACCAAATTAATTAAAAAGACACAATATCATGAAATGCAAGATTTTACCCAAAGCTAAGGCTAAAAAGAGTTCTCCACTGTGGAAATTCCAACCCAACTTATGGAAGGACACATAGAGAGCAAATTAAGCATTTTTGTAAATAAAAAAAACAAATAAAAATTCAAGTTAGAATTTTGGAAAATATTTTTTTGGGTTTGTAGATATTAAAATATACACAATTATATTTGTTTTGAAGAAAAAAAGAAGCCTAGAACTTTAAGACAAAGGAAGACATTGTTTTTGTCAATATATAAATGAGGTGAAATTACAAACAATACTAATTTTTACAGAAAACAAAAGTCGGTTAGAACTTAGAAGTGGCAAAATTGATCTGGATCCACGAGAGTACAATTCGAATTCGATCCATTTAAGATCCATTCGTATCGGATCGGATCCGAATGACCCATTCGCTAACCCATCTTTACATGACTGTTGATTCTTTTGGCGGAGACAATTGTTGGTCTCTTATTAGGCAAATAAATTAAACTTTCGAGGTAGAATTAAAGCGAGCAGCTCTTTAAATATATTTCTATTTTTTTTTTATAAGTAATAATATATATATATATATATATATATTTCAATTTAGCATATTTCAAAATAACATTATTATCACGATTCTACATACACTTTCGTCTTTTCACAAGATCTTTGAGTTTGAGAGTTTAGGGGCAAATATCTTCCTCAAAAATGGTGCAAAATTACCGGTTAATTGAAATCTTCATCAGTTTTGAGTGTCCTAATATAGGGACGGACACCAATTTCTCCTCAAATAAGAGGTGTGACCTATTACGCCATGGAAGCTATATAAAGCTCAAAAGCCATGGCGGCTACAGCAAATCGGAGCTCAAAAATGGAGGCGAACAGTAGCGGCAAAGGTTTATTTTCAAACTCTTATTAGCCAGCCTGTTTCAATTTTCTTAAATTGTTTGTGATTTGTGAATTTAATTTGTGTGCTGTAATCAATTTGTTTCATTATAGTAAGATTCGATAAAAAGGACCTATAATTAGTTGGACTTTGATAATGTATTGAATTGTCGTCTCATCTAAAAGCTCAAGCTTGTTGAGAAGTTGGACAGTTTGTTCAAATGATCTATATATCATTCACAAGATAGGCTGTTCGTAGCTTGTATCTACGTGAATCGAGTTTTAGCGTTTCTGCTGCTTCAGAATAAGGGCACCATAAATCTGATACATTATTTTGGCATTTCTTAACTCTAATTAAATTGAGCAAGACTCGGTGACTTGAGGTGCATAGCAGTTTTTTAGCACTTCAGTTATATATACGAGCTGAGTGAATTTTGATTCGTATAAAATGATGCATGTTCTGTAGATATGGTATCTGAACTGTTTCGTTATTTTTAATCCGGAAAGGAAAGGAACCATAACTTTCTTATTACTATGTGGCCATTTCTTTTTCCATAAAATGGTGCATTAATTTTGGAAGCAAGGTTATTGGTCCTTGTTGTACATGTCTTGTATGTCTCGTCGACACTATAAAGTGAGCATTAAGAAATTGAAATATACCTATATATTTCCAAACGTTTGTCTCATGAGTATACATATTTAGTATTGAGGTTCTCCAACATATTCTGGCACATTCTTGAACAATTATTTTATTTTTTTTTATCATTCTTTCAATGATTTGTGCATAATGCAGTTTCATCACTTTCTTAAAAGTATAATTTTCTGCATTTTGTAGTACTTAACTATTAACCAAAATACATCGAGGAACAAATAGCCTATGATATTTTTGGGAGTTGGGACAGACTGGGGTCTTTGTTCAGTGCATTGTCTTGTTTCCTGCTTCTAAGTACATCAAAGTACTAGCTGCTTCCGAGAGTAGGTGATTGTAGTTAGTTTTGATCTGCTAAAATGGTTATTACATCACAAAAGGACATTAGTCTTTTGCCTCAGGAGCAAAATGTGTTACTAATGATAGATATTAACAGGCCTAAATCAAATGTTTAAAAGTTTTCTTTAATGGGATACATTTATATCTAACTTATTTATAAATGATTGGTCATTTTTGTTGATAGAGTCAGCTTCTGACACTTTTAAGGTGATAAAATATATATCTGGTTTTCACTATTCCACAAGATTCATAGGTTCTAAATGTGGCTTAGCCTTTCTCCATTTTACCTTCGTTGCTTGTTACTGAATCGTACCCCTTTTTTGCAGTACAACGTGTATAAATAATGCCGAGACTATTACTTGTGAAGAAAATGTTTCACCCCATTCAGACCATAATTATTGGAGAATTAGTAAATGTATGTGACTTCTGTGTCAGCTGTAAGTGAGGCATGCTCTTTAAGCGAACAGATGATTATGTTATAATATTAGAGTGACTCAGTTCCGCACTATTAGCTTACGTAGTAGTTTTAGTTAAGGCATAGTAGAAAACATGTTCAGGAGATTGTAATATTCTATTGTTTCTAGAAGATTAAGACATTTGAAATACTATGTTTATCTATTTCTATATTTGTATTCAGAAAGGACGGCTCACTCTTGATGGCACAGATTAGTAGAGTTAAAGCAGTGGTGGCATTACTGACCTCCAAAAGCAAGATGGATGTAATTGACTCGGCTGCCTACTATTAGGATATGTCATAGTTATAGAATTTTTCTTATTATTTATTTTTCAATTTATCGAGTGTATATTGATCTTCTCTTGCCCACTAAAGGTGACTCTTTGAATAGGATCTGGTTCTTGTGATCTGATACTTGGATTACCGGAAATCATTTCACTCTCAGAATTGGCAGTTTCTGTACAGCGTTTATCAACCTTCTGCAATTGGGCTAATAAGTGTAGTCTAAAGGAGATTATAGTGATAGTCAAAGAACATTGGGGGATTAAACGTGATACAGTTTGTGCCACATTTATGATATTTTTCCAAATGTGCCATCAGTGATTGTCATTTACATGAACCATAAGAAGGTCATAGTCGTACTTTTACGCAGCGCAACAAAAACACGTTATCTCACTCTAGCAATTACACGCTTTTAAGAGATATAAAATCCCCACTTTGCATCTTTTCTGTTCATTTGCAGGTGATTCTTGGCGTTGTTTTCATCGCCACTCAGTTAATAAGTCATCAACTTCTTTTGTGCTTCTTTCAGCACAAACTAAGGTTTGCTTTTATTATTATTTTGGGGTTTGCTTTTTTCTCTGTTAGAATGTTAATTTTTGTGAAAATCATTTTCAGAAATTCATGTGCATAATTTCAATAGATCTAGGTTGTCTCCGCCTCTTTATACCAAATTTCTTCAGATCTGTTGGAGTTCTTTACAATCTTTTCATTTACCATTTGTTGAACGCCATTGATGTGAGATTGATTGGAATTAGGCCCAAATTTCTGATAATTTCTGAAAACCCTGTTGGTGTTGTATGTAATCAGTATTTGTTATTTACTTTTCGACATGCAATGAAAGCAGATTTAGTATTAGAGGTCGTATATTAATTTTATAAAGATTTTCAAACTTAGATTTGGTGTTATTTGTGTTTGATGTTTGGTTGCATGTTGGAGAGAGGATACACTCTTCTCTATACTCCGTTAATCGTGTTTCATTAAGTTAATTTTTTTATAACTTCATTTTGGTTCCATAAATGCTTGCTAGTTTTCTTTGCATGCCAGATAACTGTTTTCCTGAAGGTTTATTGCCGTAAATGAAGATTTCTCTAGATTCTTTCGTAGATTCGGCTTACTTCATCTCGTGTTTTTCCAGCAGCATTATGGATAAAAAGGAGCAAATCGAGAAATCCAAGAAGTATGAGGCTGATTATAAAAAAGAACGAACCGAGAAATTCAAGAAGTATGAGGCTGAAATGAAGCAATATTTGATGGCCAAATATTTCTCAGACAAGACTATTGATGGAGGTAGACATCTTTAGACGCGGTAGTGCAACAAGCACTTGAATGGCTTTCAGTTACTAATTTTCTTTGTACTTATGCTTCGTTAGTGAATTTCCCAAATGTCATCACCAGCATGGATTTTATTTATTGCTTCAATGGCTGAAGAAATTTTAACTTTACAAGTTTTACAGCTATAAAACAAGTTCTATATAAAGATGAAGATAGGACAGGGTTGACAAATGAAACATGAAGATAGGACTATATAAAGATCCTTTAGTTTAATGGGGTCTCATGCTTTATACGACTCTTGGCTTCATAAATAATATTTTATTTGATGTATATTTTCTCTTAATACCAAGTGTTTGATGATCGTATGACATTAAACTCTGCTTTTAAGGTGCATCTGTAAATCCTGTGTAAGTTGGTCCATCTTTCTCTTGTATGCTGTGTTTGAGGGTTTTCCTGATGCTTGGTTTCTCTGCTTGGCATTCTTTTCTTTCTACATGGTAATTTTGCATCATACCAACTCCACCTATCATTTTTGCAGAAAATATTTATGATGTGAAAGTGAATATAGGAGGAGAGACTATCATGGCTAGCAGGTATAGGAGTCGAACATATCCAAAAAACAATGTTATTTTTTGTTGATTCATCTACTAAGGTTTAAGTTTCTTCTACTTATTTAGGGCTCCCCCTTACCAATCTTATCTGGATGACGAGGTCTTTGATGTCATAAGAGGAACAGCTTATGCAAGGAAAACAACTCCAGATGCAGGTACGTCAACTTCAAAAGAGAAGGGTAGCGAAACAAAAGGGAAGGGTAAGGGCAAAGCAAAGTGACGACATAGACCTCCTGGTTGTGTTTGCTCTTTTGGTTTTAGCCTATGTTTAGGCATGAACTTCTGGACGTGTTTGCTCTTTTCGTTTTAGTCTATGTTTAGGCATGAACTCCTGGTCTTGTTTGCTCTTTTCGTTTTAGCTTATGTTTAGGCATGGACTCCTGATGGTGTTTGCTCTTTTTGCTTTAGCCTATTTCGAGGCTTGCTGGATTATGAATGACATTCTAAATGTCGTTTGAAGCTTTTGTTTTTATTGTTGGTTATAACATATAAATCAACTGCTGTGTGTGTTTATTTTATTTGCGTCTTTTTTTCTCTAAGGTTTTAATGTGATGTGTGTCTCTTGTTTCTATCATGTTGTATTGCTTCATTCGATGATATTACAGGTGGTAATGAATTACACATTTGTGTGCTGTCTTGGCCTTGAAATATTGATGCATCATTACATGATTTGCACTCAATGATGCTGTTAAGTTATAATATTCTTAGTTCTTACATAGTTTAGATGCTATAAAAACAGGATCTCGTGAGCATTGGAGAAGTTAAAATAAATAAAGGAATGATTTGAGGCAAAAGGAAAAAAAAAAGGAAAGAATTACTTTAAGACAAAAGAAACTTTGAAGCCAAAATAAGAAAATCTTGTAGACTTTTTCTCAATTTCTATTTTCAAATAATAACTTTCTTAAATGAAAATACTGTGGAGTGACAAACGCTTATAAAAATGACTTGTTGATATAATGAATAATTTTAAGTGATTAACTCCCAACTAATAGTCAAAAGTAATTTAAACTAATTTTAAGTACAATACAAAAATAAAAGACTTCTGTAAATTCTTGCAAATACCTTTAATCAAAATTAAATGTGTTTAAACACCTTAATCAAAATTAAATATGTTTTCAGATGAATAGGTAATTAGTTTCCACAGCCCGACGTCTCTGACTTTTGAAATTTTAAATAACGTCGAAAAAATCAAACTTGTTACTGCAACTATAGAGTATAGAGTGATGTGAGTAGGGGGAGAGTACGAAAATCTTGTTCTTCTATCATCATTTTTTTTTCTTTTGAGAATACAATATTATCTCTTTTACATTTTGATCAGCATGAGAACTCCCGAATTTCTGTCAGGTAATGACAAAATCAGCATTACATAGACCTAAGAAATTGAACCACAAGAACAGTTATGAACAACTAGAATACCAAATTTAGGAGGAGATCTCATCGGATCTTTATGCATTTTCATGCTACCTGGACAAATATCACAAACATCCAGTTCTAAAAGCCAATCTCCAGCAGCACAAAAATATAATCTCATGCCCTCCTTATACACTTTTATGAAAAGTGAAAACAATAAAAAATGAAAGAATTGGACCACCAAGTACACCGAGAACAACAAGATAAAATGTGAGCTCTTGCTTCAGTTCAGGTAGTGGGATAAGTGTGCAAAACCCCACAGCTGCAAAATCAAGAAAACAAATATTGAAGTCAGAATCGAACTGTCAATGGGAAAACAAATATGGGACGCTTGCGCTTACACCCCTGAAGTTTGATTCAATTACAGGAACCTCCTTCAATTCCAAAAAACAAATAAATAATAATATAGGAGAGCTTATCTCATAATGCTTGAATAATTGTACAGTCTCTTCCTAAATTTTGCTAAATGTTACAAATAAACGCTTTACTTTTTCATACTTTCAAGTTTCATGATGCATCTCTTATATTAGTCATCTTTAAATCAGTCACAGCCTCAGGAAACATAGCCGCAACTATTCAAGAACAATTTACAGTTTTGACTAGTCTATCTATGGGACAGATAAAGATAAATCCTTTTAACTCTCATTAAATTCTTTAAGGTTTTCCTTCACGCAACCCCCACCCCCGAAAAAAATATCATTTTGCCTGAAACAGAATTTAGAATAGTTGTTTATTTATTCTAATTGATTGTATGAAAGTCGTAAATTAGTTCAAAAATGAAAATGAAACCTCACCTCTACATTCTTGATTTCAAAGTCTTGATCATTAGCCAAACACAAGTTGCCAAATGTTTCACAAGGTCCACTGGTTCCGGACAACCTTAAATACAGATTGAGGTATAACGTGTCATAATTTGACAAACATACGTAATGTTTGTTACAAGTTTGAGAAAGAACTTACAGATCTTCATTCAAGCATAGTGCAAAGTTTCCGCCTCCTCCAAGAGCAAGTAAATCATTCAAGCACAAGTAGAAGTATCTGTTTGCACCTAAGAAGTAATAAACAAAGATTTAGCCAACTTCCAAGTGATGTGCATAAGTAGTATTCAGTTATATATGTTAATGAGATTGGCGGAAAAAATCTGTGAAGTTAAATGAAAGTCAAAATCTAATAAATTGTTCATAAATAGGGTGTAGGTACCAAATTTTTGTTTATTACTGGTTTTTCAAAATATCTAACACAATTATTCTCTAGAATGCGAATTCGACTCTGCTGTGCTAAGATTTTCACGGCATTCCATTTCTACTACAATTCCTATATTTTATACAAGTAAAATCACTCTGAAATACGTCTAGCATTTAAGCAGGCAGTACCTCAGTAATATTCCAAATATACTAGAGAAATCAATCAATTTCTAAAATACTTGATTCTAAGTGGGGTTGGTATCTATTTTAGATCTTGATAGAAGGGGCCGTATCCTAAGCTTCTAGGTATATTGAACATAATACTGCTTAATTTCATTACTTAACCCCTCGAGAAAAAAACAAAATTATCTGCGGTAAAGCTATATTTACATTCTTACCAGTTGGTCTGAACAGCCTTGGTTCACCATATAAGGTAGTGAAGACAAAACTCTGATTTGTACCCTGTTAGAAAGGTTTCCAGGAGTTTGTTAATAAACTATAACTAGTTCAGAGTAGACTTTAACTAGGCAAAACGTATCATTATTATACATGTACATAAGATTTATCAGTTTCAGTTGAAAGAAGTATTCCATTACTTGATATTTCCTCTTTGCTGTAGGCTTCAGGGGACAATCAAGCAATCCACCAAATACTGCACCTTTCTTATCACCAGTAATCTGCAGGCAGAAGAGAGCTCATATTTTTCATTAATCAAAGAAAGGGATGATTATATCTACACACTGAAGCTCGGTCTAATAACAAAGAACGGTTCTTTTCTTCTTCTTTTTTGAGTGAAGTAGTTATAATAAAAATCAACACAAACAAACAGTTTTAGGACAAGGGAACGGGGAAGGGGTATAGCAAATGGCAGTAGAGTACATATCATACAACAAAAGGGGGATCAGCCAATCCGGGCATGTATCCCATACATAGAAACAAAGTGTATTCATATTGCCCACAAAAGAATAGCTTGAATGATTACACAAACACCCTTTGAAATTTTCAAAGAGATATTGATAAGCTCCCCTGAGGTCTGAATATTACAGACATAAACCTTAAGGCTTGGAAAACATTACAAATGGACCCAGATTTTCAGTGGTTTTAAAGCTCTAGGAGGTGTCTCTGTCATTATTTAAACTTTTGGAGAAGTTTCTATAACTAGACCAAATCTCAGGTGGTTCAAATGTAATTATCCCTAACAGAAACTGAGTTGAACATGTCATTTCGTGAGCTGGTCAAGATTAAAAAACAGAAACATAGATTTGCATACCAACAGACAAGGATCACAAGCCAGTCAAGATAAATAAAATAAAATAATAAAAGAAAACAAAAACTTTGATTTGCATACCAACAGACAAGGACCAGAAAGATCGGCACTCTTGCGGATGAGCGTGCGAAGTGATATACCATGTCTCGCCGTACTGCCCTTCATTCAATAAGATGTAGAACTTACAAAAGCATCTAAACTGTACAACAATAGAATTACATGCATTTGATCCAACTTTTTGACCTAGTTTTACCTGTACATCAAGATCCACTGACATCCTTTCACTAAATTAGGAAGGGATGACTCAAAGAACTGATATAAATCCGGAGAAATAAAAAGAGATTCGTCCATGAGGCTCGGCATTGGCATGGATTTCTCAAGACAATATGCAGTAGCGGTGTCTTCAAATAAATTGGAGTTGCTATTAGTGCTAGCTCCAGCACCAAGTTCTCCATTTTTCATATGATTATTGGATGATTTATGATTCGAATTCGGCAATTGAAAGGATCCGCGTTCATCATTTTTTTCATGAGACTTTACGTTTTCTCTGCTGTCATACTCGTGATCAGAATCCGTAAATCTATCTAGTGGTTTATCTTTAAATGAAAAACTTTTACTTCTCCATTTAAATGAGAGTGATTCAATAAGTCTGGCCTCATTATTTTGGGCTTTCGGTGTAAGCGACTCAAAATTAGCTGACGGGAGAATGAAAGACAGTATTGAGGAAAGAGACTTCCCATCCTTAGCAAAAGGTGAGGCCTACACATACAGAAAATTCAGTGTCATGAAGACTTCACGCAATAACGAAAACAGTAAGTAAGAATCACGACAAGGTATCAGTTCTCTCTGTGTCTCTCTCTCCACCCCCATGCATGTACTAATCTTAGAAAAAAGATACATTCCGAATGAACAACTCAACCTCATGACACATACATGTCACCTCACAAACCAATAACAACAAGAATTTACAAAACAAACTGTAAGCCTAAAATGAGGGAGTGAGAGGGGATCCTTTTACACTAGCAACACATAATTAATCCTTTTTCTTTAGGGAGCAAAACTGAAAATTTGCAAAGGAAAACCCTTTTACCTTAACTCCATTTATCAGCTATGTTCGAACACGAGTAACACACTATGTAGTGTGTCAGTTAACTGCCATATATCACAATAGTAAGCTACCAGTCTTAATTCACCAATGTGCTCACCATCTTTCATTTTATTGTTTTTTTTTTCTTTTCAGAAGAAAGAATGAAGCCCAAAAAGAATTTCTCCCGATGTTGCAGTTTTAGATGCACATCACTAAATAACTTCATCACAGAATAATTCAGTATCATAACCCCATTTGTACCTCAACAATGATTAAACCTGAAGGGGATTCATCATCACACAAAAGGGCGAAAATTGTCAATTACAGCACAGGTTTTTTCATTTAATGTCTATTTATTGTTTTCATCCTTCCATAAAGACGCAAGTACTCAGAAAAATGTCAAAAAGTTACCAGCTGGCCTAATCAGATACCTAAGCAACATCAGATCAGAGTGGAACAAATTAAGCATCATAAGTTGCAAATTTTACACAATTTAATAAAAAATATTATAACAGCACAGCAGCATTGCATCCAAAAACCTAAAGATCAAATCTTTACTCACAAATCAAATAAAAACACCAATTTTACTGAATCCCTGTTGATGAAAAAACTCAAGATCACTCTACAAAATCATATAATCACAAAACTAAAAAAAAGGGTACCTGAGATTCTTGACCTCGTGTGTGAGATGATGGTGAATCAGAAAAGAATCTTGAAAGTTTCTCTGAAACTCTGTCTTTTATAGCATGCATAATCTTTTTGCTTTGTGGGTTTTTGAGCACAAAAAAGAATTCGATGAAAATCGATTTTTTTCTGAATTTTATCTCAAAAACCCAGATTCAAAACTGGTACTATAATGTACCATATAAGATACAATAATGTGTTAGAATGTTTAATGAATTTGATTGAAAAGGAAATAAAGTTGGGAAGAGAGAACACCGATTCTTTCTCGTTCTGTCTCGGTCAAAGCGGAAAATCAGGGAGATTATTAACGTGAGTTTGTAATAAGATTTCATCATTATGTCACATGTCTATTTTATATTTCGGAAAATATATTATCGAACCTTTATTTTTTTTTACTTTTTAATCGGAAAAGAAAAAAATTGAAATCAACACGACAACGCGTAATTACTGATTAGTTAAACAAATTAGAAGTTAGAACTTACTCGAATTTGGAACTTTTGATTTTATTAATAAATGATAAAAAAAAAATAAGTAAAACATAAAGAATGATATAGCCCCCACAAATAATTTGATGGAAGTGTGAAGCAGAATCCTACTTAAAGACATAATCTAGAGGATAGAGTCTTAATTAGAAATTACTTCTAGTAATACCAAAATTTTAATAATACTAAAACTTTAATAAAACTAAAATTCTAATAAAGCCAACATTTTAATGAAATTCGCTATAAAAATGTATGTCGCTTAAAGGTCATGAGATGACGTTGGGCTGGAACGGGACCATATACTAGTATAAGGGTTTACCAACTATAGAACATACAACAATATTTAATTTAATATATAATGACATTTAATTAGAGTATCGAATCAAAAGTTACTGTAGATTTTGTACATAGCGTATTCTATCTCAAAAATCTCCAAAATTCAAAGATTCATGTTCTACATTTGTTTCTCCCGTTTATACTAAACCCAACCTAAAATTACTATTTAGATGTGAAGGTACGTTATAATATAATTCACAAAGTTCCGCCCCTTTGAAACCAAATAGAAAAAGAAAGAAAAGTGAAAGGAGGGGGGGACTTGCTTGCCTTGATACTATGATCTGAGTATAAAGCCATCAATTATGAAAAGTCGCTAAACATCTCATGTGGCTCCTTGCATTAATTATTGGATGAATTAGTCACCTTTATTATTGATGCATAACTTTTCTTTGTTAATATATGAGAAAAATGAAATATGAAAGAAGGAAAAAGATATAAATTACTTGCATAACTGTCTTACAGACTTTTATTTCCGATAAGACGGTCATACTGCTAAAAACTTATTTCCACTTTTATCTCAATCCTAAATACTTGGAAAGTCTAAATGTCCAATAATTCTACTTTTGTCAAAATAGTTCTTGATTAAGTCACATTTATAAATTCTAGTTTATCATGTCACAAACACAAAATGATTATATTTATTAAATCTCTGAATCAAACAATAAATCATATATAGCCCAAAAAGAAATTGGATCACGTTATAGCCAATAATTTTATAAGTTGTACTAAATTCCTACCTTTTCCATACGCTCCCATCCCCCGCACACTTAAACTATGAACATCATTAAATGCACAAAACTTGTCATGATTTTAGCCCCCAAAATGTAAGAAGTTCCTTGCACCAATTAAAGAGGATCACCTCTTGTTTGTACGTAGCATGGCAGTTTTTTTATATATATGTATATATATATATATATATATATATATATATATATATATATATATATATATTCAAACGATATAAATCTTATTTTAATAATAGGCAAACAACAACGCATGATATTCAAATTTTAAAACCCAAATTCAAGAGTAGCTAATGTACGTTGGGTCAAACTTTCAAACATTAATTGCAATGAATTTTCGATGTCCCCAAAATTAGATTCCTTTCTTATACAGGGGCTAGGCCGCAGCTACCCCACACAGCCTAGAGAATATTTTCCCACACGTCTTCAGTTGTTTTTTTTTTTAATAAAGATTTTTGTTCTCATTCTCTTCATATACTAAAAGTCTAAAATATTCATACTTTAAAATTTTAAATATTGCCTCTACCAAATTGTCACACGGCTCTCTCCCAAATTATTTAATTAACTTTGAAATTTACAACACACAACAACAATAAAAATTTTATTTTATATAATAAGTATAAATAATACAATCCAATGAAAACAATCACATGAGTTAAACGCATGAATTATATTCCCACACTCATTTTGTTTCAATATAACGTCTTTATTTAGTTTTGGTGGTCATATTAACATATATTCATGTTTTTTTCAGCCATAATTATGCGTCCCTCAAATCAAGTGTTTTACACAACTTCAAAAGCTCAATTATGATTAAAGCTCCATTATTCATTTTATACAAGAAAGTGAATATAAATTAATTGCAATACTGAATGCTAAAGCACCAATTTTTTTTATATTATTTACTTAGGGTGAAACAGTAGACTGATAGATGCGAGATGTAAAAATTATCAAAAAGGCTAATGATTTTCAAACTTTATGAAATATCGTTAGAAGCTCTTAAGTCTAAAATCAGACAGGAAACTCAAACTCAGAGACGCGCCCCTATCCCAGAAAATAACGGAAGCAAATTTCAAAATAGAAAACAAAGAGAGACTATTTTCACTAGTATATTATTATACACACATTTTGTAACTATTTCTCAAGTACAACATTAAAAGATAACACCCACCCCTACCCCACCTACCAAGCCATACATAGACAGACATGAAGAAGCCTCAGTAGAAACATAAAGTGAGAGAAACCCAAACACCACAAAACCTAAAAGAGCAAACCCAACTCACTCCTTTTCTCTCTTGAGTGAAAAAGAGGTGAAAACCAAGAAACACCCTCCCCTCCACTCTTTTCCACATTCTAAACACAACCCACCTCCCAAAATCTCATCTTTTTACCTCTACAAAAACCAAAAAAGAAGCCATGAACTACTAATAATCAAAATCAAGATTAATTTTTGCACCAATGGGTTTATCCAAGAACCCCTTTTCTCTTCTCCTCATCCTAATCATTCTTGAACTCATCACCACCCCACTATCCACATCTGCAGCTGACTCCACAACAACCTTAGTATACAAAGGTTGTGCCAAACAGGCTTTATCAGATCCAACTGGTGTCTACTCACAAGCCCTCTCTTCCCTATTTGGCACCCTCATTGCACAATCTTCTAAATCCAAGTTCTTCAAGACCACAACTGGCACCTCACAGACCACAATCACTGGCCTTTTCCAATGCAGAGGCGATTTGTCAAATGTAGATTGCTACAACTGTGTCAGCAGGCTCCCTATCCTCACAGACAGGCTCTGTGGCAAGCAAATTGCAGCAAGAATACAGCTTTTGGGGTGTTACATGCTCTATGAAGTTGCTGGTTTTGCTCAGATATCTGGGATGGAAATGCTGTATAAAAGTTGCAGTGTGACTAATATTGGTGGTGCTGGATTTGAGGAGAAGAGGGATACAGCTTTGACTTCACTTGAGAATGGTATGAGTAGTGGCAATGGTGGCTTTTATACTACTAGCTTCGAGGCTGTTTATGTGTTGGGACAATGTGAAGGCGATGTGGGATCTTCTGATTGTGTGGAGTGTGTGAAGAATGCTGTTCAAAGGGCTCAGGTTGAGTGTGGGAGCTCAATTGGTGGTCAAATTTATCTTCACAAGTGCTTTATTAGTTATAATTATTACCCAAATGGGGTCCCTAAACAACAGTCATCGTCATCAGGGTCATCAGCATCTTCTTCATCATCATCATCATCATCTTCTACATCATATGGTTCTTCTCCATCTCCATCAGGTACTTGTTAATTTTTTATTTTATTTTTTTAAGCTTTGTGTTTAGCTTTTTGCTTAGAAAATTGAATTTGCATTGTGGGATTTAGTTGAATTGTTTAATGAGTTGAATTTAGAATTGTTATTGAGAATTGTAATTTGTAGTTCCACCAGTAATTGAGGGTTTTGTCTATCTTGGATTTATGAGCTGTCTCATGTGATTAAATATGATATTTAATTAGGGTGTCAAATAAATTAATATGAGATGCAGGGATATTTTTCTATCAAAGTAAGAGATCTTTAACTGTTGGTGACTTTTAATATTTGACACTTTTGAACAAATGTTTGCCTGGCTTAGATTTGCGGGCCTTATCTCTGGATTAGTTATTGGAGATCCATAGGGGCATGCATTTGATATTGTATAATACAACTTGTGTTTTAATTGGTTATAGGGACAGGAACAAATACAGGAAAGACTGTGGCAATTATCTTAGGAGGGGCAGCAGGAGTGGGGTTTTTGGTCATTTGCATGCTGTTTGCAAGAAATTTATTGAAGAAAAAAGATGGTGAGTAAAGATAATTTAGACTTCTGCTTATTCTAAAGTCAGATGCTTGTTTTTTAATGTATTATTGGTATTTTCATTTTTTGCAGATTATTGAGGTTAAGTGGTATTTACATAAACCATAGGTTATTCTTGAAGTGGAGGTCTCTTTGAAAATACTACACAAAGTAGAAAACCATGAATGCAGTGTCCACTGTCGAGTTGCTTGAGCGTTGATTGAAACGAATAATGGGTTCATCTACGTGCAAGATCGATTAAGAAACTTTCTTGGTTTTTTAAATTGTGTGGCAGTTAAAATTCTGGAGGCCCCTTCTTCAAAATCAGAGGGCAAGAGATCTCATTTTTTTTTTTTGTTTTCGAAGATGAATTAAAAGATTGTAAACTCTTGTTATTGGTAAGAAATGTTAGAAATTTTTTGTTGTGTTGATGCCATGGATGAACTTAAGGCACTTGTTGAAAAGCAAAAGAAGAATGTAATGGCTGTAGAGAAAAAAAAAAAGGGAAGAGTACCGAGTACGACTACTCATTTTTGGCTGTTTTATCCCATTTGCCATGTGACTTTTTGTCTCTTTTCTTCCATGTCTTGGAATATTTCTTCTCTATTTTCTTCAAACTTTTATGCTTTTGATGAAAAAGCTCTCCTCTCTACAATACTCATGCATGGATTTGTGGCTTTATGTCTTTTATTGTTTAGCTTTTTGTTAGTCAAACAATGGAAGAATTCCACATAATAAAGGGTCAAATACTCCCTCTGTATCCAGCTTGTAAAACTTCAATTCCCAATACATTTAATTAGTATGACAAGAAAATAAATAAAGTAGAAGAGAAACCATTGTTCTTTTCTGTGTCATTGTCGCATATTTGCCTAGGCAAATTGATCAGAATGAAGCTCCATCTCACTCTCTCAAGCTATTCTATACTATATGCACCGAGCTTTTGTATATAATTACTTCCATCTATATTGCAAAATCAGAGCTTAAGAACTTGATTTTGGAAAAGATGTGCACTTGAATAACTAAAACATCTACAAATAATGTACACGAAAATTTATTGAGATAACCCCACCATTCACATAGGATAGAATAGTTTAACCTGTGGTTAAGGCCACCTATTGCTGTGATCCTATGAAATATACTACAAAAACATTTGTTCAATACATTTTTGCTTATAGCTGGTATGGCATGAAAACCGAAAGATCCTTCTGAATATCTGTGATTATCTCTATGAAAGAAAAGTGGGTGCAATATCAAAGGACCACAGATCTCTGCAGGAGTTTGTGATTTTAGAATTCTTGGTTTGCTAAAGTGGTCCATCAAGATGATAGCAACTGCTCTTGGATTTGCTGCCAAGCCTCTAGTTACAACTTAAGACGAAATAATTAGATCAACTATCGTTTTACTAACAATGTCGCAGGAACAACGGGTTCCATCTGCAACGAGTTTCTGTATATGCTAACTAAATTAGACAGAAAATATAGAAAGTGCACTAACATCCTAATAGATGAACGTGGACGAGGAAAGGTTGGCAACCATTATGATATACGCCCTTTTGCCTATTAATTCGACATGAATGCGCTTTTCGAACTTAACTAGTAACCAAAAGGGAGTATTTCTTAACAAGTTGCCTAATGTGCTTTTGTAACTTCAAACAATCATACTTGTCAACTGAATCTTGTTCCTTCAGTAGGTGAAGACTCATTTCTGAGTTGTTGCTCTGAAGTCTCTTCCAAATTTAATGAGAAGAACTATGGTGGGTTATTACAGACGTGATACTTTAAAAAACAAAAAGATATTAAGATTCTTATAAGAAAGTATTCTACCGAGACATGCAAGAGAGGATGGGAATGAAGCCACATGACACACAGTACTATTATATAACCAAAAACAATATTCAGACGTCTCTAAATGACCCTAAACAACAAATAAATGAAATAAATCCATACTTCTGTACAGCAAAGATGTCGTATTTAACTCGCAGATCTTCTCTGATCAGCAAACAAAAATAAGAAAGCATAATCCTAACGTAAATTCTTAAAAATGGTAGCGGCCAGCATTCAAAAGAAAACAAACATAATCAATTATCTAAAACCATCAATTTACATAATCAATTTTCCTCTATAATCAATTATAGAGGGTGGCTCATTTGCTGCCCCTGAGGCAAAGCCTTGAGATGCCCTGGTGCATCTCAAGCTATGCAGGACACTTGTTAACACATCTCCGTGCGTGTCTGTGAGTTTTAACTTCATCCCGTCAAGTGAGTAGGTTGTATATCCATTGTCGTTAATGGAAAAATTGCTCCCTTTTTACTGCTTTTCAAAAACCTTAAGCTTAGGTTGCATTCTGAACCATACAGAACAATTCTCAACAGGATGAGTAGATTTGTGAAGATATATGATCTTCACAATCGAAACAGCTCTCACTTAAAACCTAAACAATCAGTAATTGCGTGTCCAAAGATGGCTTCATTACCACGACAAAGAAGACACGCGACTGAAGGCTAACTAGGCAAGAAATATATTATGTCGTCTCCGATCACTACTCCAATCAACAAGCCCCAAAATACCATTAACCAATCAATTCCAAAACGAAACTGATGACAACACCATCACCATTACACACAACAGGCAAACAAAGAAAACACACTCACAAATCCAATACAACAAGAATTCAACATCACCATTAAAGCAAACATATGATCAATAAATTCCAAAACCCTAAATTCATCATGGCAAAACAAAAAAAGAGGGCTAAAGCTTTAAATTACATCAACCACCGAGGAGAGAAGCCTGCTGAAGCTCGACCTCGTTGAGCTGAGCCTCGCGATCCATCTCGATGATGAGCGGGATCCCGAGGACGATGAACGTTGTCGCCGCGATCCACGCCGCTTTGCCCGTGCTCTTAATGAGACGCTTTGCCACGTACGACGCTTCACAAGCGGCGGATTTGCCGCTGCGAACGATCGAGTGATCGGAGATTCGAGATAGTATGCCGCCGGATTTGATCAGAGATTGGCGTTTTCCTCTTGCGGATGCCATTGTTGTTGCTCTGTATCTCTGTGTGTGTAAATTCTAAAACCCTTGTTGTTGCTTTTGTTAAAAGCTTAAACCCTCCCCAAAATTTATCTGTTTTAATTGCAAAACACCCCATGGGTTATTTCTGATGGGCCAAAAGCTCCCCTTGATATTTTTGGCGGAGTTTTTTGCCAAAGAGTTAGTTCGCTTTCATTGGTATGTGAAGTTCGGTTCATCTCGATTTAACCCTAATTTCAGTAAAACATTACTTTTCCTTCAATTCCATCTTCTCAAAATCAGGTTTGAAATAATTATCAAAAGATAGGGCTTGAAAATTAAGAAACGTGTTAAATTGAGATGAACTCCTGTATTTACTTACGAAAAGATTCTGTCGTGTTTGTCCATTGGACATTTCACACGTTTTTTATATGTTATGAGGTTAGTTGTGATTCTTTTAACATTATGTGGCAATTTATAAAATGGAGTATAATAAGTTGGCATTTACGTCTTCTACCCTTGTTATTAAATTAAACTGCCATGTATTATGATTTTAGATGCACACCACCACTCAATTTAGACCTGAAAGAGTTTTTTCAGATTGCTTTTCAAATAAATTTAAGATGGGCTTTTGTCAATTAATAACAATATAAATGGTGTTTTTGCAATTAACTATATAAAATAAAGATTAAAGACATATTCTCTACGAATACCTATGGGACACTTTAACTTTTAGGAAATACAGCATAATGCCTTTTTATTATTCATTCAAAAACACACATAATTGACTGCAAGACCGGTTTCCATAATGTCATCACTCTGTCTAGTAAATACTCAGTTTATACTATATGGTAATCAATAAATATTATAAATAACAAATAACACGAAAGTTGGTCCTCTAAGTTCGGGAAATATGTAAACTACCAAAACTTTCCGTATTCTGAATACTATACTATATTGCTTCTTAGACAATAAATCAATTTGGCTTTTGGAAACAACCAGAAGACCCCAATAATCAAAACAATTTTATTATCGTACGATTCTAAGCAGGCACAGAATCGTTATGTCACACCCATTTCTTTTATATATCTTTTTCTCCCTAAAGTATTGGCCCCCAGATTTGCTTTATAATTGACAGGACAGTGAAAGTATCGCTCAACGTAGACAAAAGGTTTTTCTATTTTCTTTTGTGATATATAAACGTACACAAAAGTTGACTGGGACATTTTGTTTCATATTTCACAAGACGAGAAGTAGCCTACTAGGAATTTCCATCAAAAAAAAAAGTAGCCTACTAGGATAGCACAAAGCAAAAGTGGGGTGCTTCCTTCACTATGTTTAATGTAATAAAGATTTGGATGCGGTCAAATATGTCCCGCTAGTCAATTCGCAGATTGAAGGGAACATTATTGCCTAAACGCAAATTTTAGATTCTATGATTATAATTAGGAAAATGCCATCCTAACATGCCATCCTAAGGCTGTAAGTTTACAGCCTCAATTTCAACCTTTAGTAAATTTTAAATATGGGTGGGCAACCGGTAGTACAAGTCAACCCCATTTTTTGGGATATTTAGATTTTGAGCCATATTGTCTTACTTTATAAAATTTAGGCCCAGTTTTGTCATATATTAACGATTAAGCTTATTATTCTTTGTTTAACAATGTATAGGACTAACCTAATGAATTTTTTCAACTTTTGTAAAATAACAATACAATATTTAAACAAAAGCCACATGGTGACAATATTTTACAAACATTCAAATTTGGTTAACATAAAAATTTGAAGTAATTCTATAGATAAAATAATCATCATTTATTATTGGTAAGTGTAAAATAAGCTAGCAATTTTAAAAGAAAATAATCAACGTCCAAATATAAAAACAGAAAACATATGCAAGTTACATAATATATATTGAAAAGAAAAACTTAATTGATTGAGAATAGCTCTTGCGAATTTAGACTGTAAATCTTATATATATATATATATATATATATATATAAAATACATCCAGATGAGTTTAACCATATTTGGTTTCTTTCAGGAGCAAATAAGACTCTAAATATAGTCGACTTATGCGATAATTTGACTTTCAAAGTGGGTCTTTTTATCAATTTTTAAATTTAAAGAGTTTTTGAGTAGAATTGAAACACTATAGAGGCTAGGTAGCAATTAATTTGTAAGAGACTGTATCACAGTCCAAAATCTCGACTGTTAGGCTAGCAAATCTGAATTATAAGGGAGAATATAAATATTATGCTAAAAAAAAAACAGGATGCTTTCGAATGCATTCTGCAATTTTTGCAGAGGCAAATAACATGAGGGTGGCATTCACTTAGAAGCAAAGCATTCTTTCTGTTATGTCAAGACAGAACGTAAGGCATAATCATAATTCTGGTACAGATGAAAGAGTTCAATTTTGTGCCGTGGGAATATTACCATGTCCATGTGATGTGGCTAGCTACATTCAAAATATAACAACAATCACGAATTAGCTTCTCTTTGTTTTTTGAGGTAACGAATTAGCTTACATCTTACCATAATTCTTTTAACATTGTCACGATGAGTAAAAAATACGTAAAATTACCATCATAAAAAATGAATAGTATACAAATATGTCCATTGTTCGATGAATAAAACGCACAAAATTCTATGAAAAGATCTAACTCTGGCATAATATGGTTCACTAAAACTCATAGATGCTATAATTCGGTTTTATCAAGTTACGGTTGAGATTAATTTTTCAAGACAAACAAGTCTCACTATTAATGGAGGACAGGTTTTTCACCGAATATTTCTACTAAAGTTGATCTAGCTATATTGATAGAGATTTTCAATAAAGATTTCCGGACAAAGTTAGGAAATTCATCATGAACGCTAATAAAACTCTCATTTATTAAGTGAAAAGATTAGGTATATTGGTGTATAATTATTTAATGACTCATAAAGTATGATGCCTAACACAAAGTATCAAAATTAAAACCCACGTACTTATGTTATTCAAGGAAGTTTACCTTTTCTCACAAATGAATTATATATTTGGGAAAAAAAATATCACCTAGTCTAAAATGCTCGATTGCTCTTAATTGCTTTTCCAAGTAGGCGAATAGGCAGAATCTGGTAAAGAAAAGCAATATTTTTTAGTCATTACTGAATTTGCTTCATTTATAATTTTCATCAACAATATTGACGGGTTTAATTTTTAAATGCTCAATAACATTTTGCAGCTTATAATATAATCATTGCACAAATAACTCAGTCAAACCATATTTCGACGCATTTGCTTCTTAGAACTTTCTGAAAGCAGTAGTGATTTTTGACACAAAGAGATATTTATACCATTTCTCTCAATATGTAATCTATATCTTTTGTTTTACATTTTAAATGAAACAAATAGCTAGAAAATAAAGATAAAATATAAATTAACCTATAATTTATCACATATATATATATTGAGTTATAATTTTATTAAAAATTATTAAAAATACAACATTAATACATATTGCACAAAAATATATTAACAAATTACAATACATGAATAAAGATGGGAGCATTGCTACTTTATCGTATGAGATATTTACCAGGTAGACATAACACAGGTAATTCGCAAAAACTAATATACGGAACATACAACAACAGTAGACTGTAAATCTTCCAATTTGCAAGATCATTTTTCAAATGATCATAAAAATTTACAAACGTAAATATATATTTAATAATAATTGTAACGGCTAATAAAAATATTATAAAAGCTTCCCATTACTTGTACACAGTTGACTTCTCCTATTCACATTACTGCGCACCTCCTTCATTCATATTCAAACTTCCAAAGGACAAAACACAAAACACAAAAGAACAAAGTTGATCACGAAATTTGTTCCAAGAATCATTCACTCCTTTGAACCGTCGAAATAATCACACACCTTTGACACATGTTCTTTTCTTTCAACTCCTGATATCGAAGCTTCTTACGACTCAATCTTGGAATCATCGACAGGCAAAAACAGTAAGCAAGATTCATGTTTTTTTTTAGGAATTATGTTTATTTTAAATGTTTTTATGTTTTCTGAGATGGGTTTTTGTTGTTGTTGAAAAGTGTATCCAAGAGTGAAGGTGAAGGTACAAAGAGAAGAAGCTGATCAATATGCTTTTGAGAAAAATTCGTTGCAGAGTTTAAAGGCGTTTGAATGGTTATCTTTGCGTAATTCTTCAGGTATACCTCTTTTTTATATCTTTATTTTTGCTTAATTAAAAATCTGATTCTTTATTAATTTTGATCGAAAGTTCTGCCCTGTTTTAATTATTTTGATTGATTATGAATCTCCTATACATTCATCTTTTCTTCTATTCCATCGATTCTTCTGTACCAAGCCGTTTGTCATTCTTTTAGACATACAACACGTCTACATAACTCGTGGTGGGAATCTTAATTCCCGCTATGGTGGGTGGTTAGAGAAATAAAGATTTAAACTTTCACCTTATGGTTTAAACCTATTGGTGATTGACATACCATTTTCCCGCAGAAGGTTACTTGTGATATTTAGGAGAGGTTTAACTTGTCTGAATATGCTCTTTCTTATTCCTTGATCATATGGTGAGGAAGATGATAAATGTTTAGGAGCTATCATTTAAATTAAATCTGCACTTAGTTGTTCTTAAATAGTTTCAATACTGTATATGAACTATGAAACAAGTAAAGCTGTAATCCAAATTATTCAAGTATGAAATTTTTTATTTTACCATGTCTCGTACACGGATTTGTATGGTTGTCTTAGCCCTTGCTATTTTTGAATCTAGAAAGCAGTTCTTCGTGTTTGAAGTTTATTTTTTTGTGTAACTGGATTCCACCGCCAGGCTAAGTTCATAAATGGCACTACGTCAACTGACATTGCGCCATTGTAGGAATTCTTTTCCAGTTCATTTAGCCATCTCATTGTGGAAATGTCGAATCTTTTCTCTGTACGAAATACATGCCTATGTAGTGCAATTTGATTCAATTTTTTTCATAATTGTTCTGGAAACTCACGAAAGTATTCCACTACTGAGTGGTGCAGATGAGCCTGCAGCATCAGTTGTCCGGATTCCCCGTTCTTATGCCCCAAAAACACCGCCACCTAGCTATCTAACTTCAAAAGGTTTGATATATACTGCTCCCATTTCTTTAGGTATCGTATTGATTGCGTTGTGACAAACTTATACTATTTACTTGACAAACAATAGAATCAAATAAGGAGCCAGTAGTGGATGAGAAGCAGAAAAAGGTCAGAGCAACTTCAACCCCTCGTGTACGTGCTGTCTTATCAAGTCCAGGTAATTAAAAGTAACTTGTGTGTGCACAAATCTTCTTTCAAATTCGTTGGTTTATGATGTCCTTAACTGTTTGTGATGTTGTTTTGAAATGGTGACGGAATTCCAGCTGAAATGTACATAGGGATGCATTTTGCCCACAATGTTTATTTGCTTGGCTTTAGTTTACCTAGGAATAGGAGGTTTACGAAAGATGTAGACGGTGAAATGGAACAAAGTAAGCTTTTTATGTTGTCGTCTGCCTGAAGTGTAGACTCTTGCCTGTTACCATGTGGTTTAATCTTTTGATCCTCTCTGTTCTACTTTAAGAAACCCCCTTCATCAAACAAATCCTTCTCTATTACTCGTCTCATAATTAGTAAGGAGAGGTACGCAAGAATTAGTTCATATGTGTTATAACATTGGTGATCTCCCATTTGTTAGTCTGTTGTATGAGATTTTTATCTTTGAAAGATCAAGGAAGTTGCACTGGCATAAGCCCAGATTCCATCTTTTCTATCTTGATGCCTAGTGTAATATTACATGTATTTGGATAAAACTATGTAGATATTTCTTCGACTCTCTGGACTACTAAAAAATTATACTTAGGTTACATCAGATTGTGGAAAAAACATTCATACTGGTTGGCAGCTCAACTTTAGTAAGCTGCACCTCTATTGGTGTGTGAATCACTGTCTTAAAAAGAAGTCATGGCTTTTCAAATTTGAAGGCCTAGCTTGATTATATTACTGAACACGAGATTTATTTATTTTTCGTCATCTGCTAAAGATTGGACATATACGTTTTACATTCTGCTCTAGTTAAATCGTTCTTGATTAGCAGAATTCTAGGCCCTCTTGAGTCTCTCCCCTTGTAACTTGCCAGAATGCCTCTGCCGTTACTCGTTCCTTATAACTCTCGACTGAAAAAGTTTGTTTTCCGTTTTGGCATCTTCAGAAAATGATGCCATAATCGGGAGCAAAGCACAGACAAGAAGACAACTACTTTCAGGTCTAAAAGGTCATGATTCGTGTTCGAACAGACACATTCAATGTAAGACTAACCCAAGAACTGCAGTTGCTGAAAGTTTTGCACCTTCAAAAGGAAACGAGAAGGATTCGACTACTCTGAGCCACAAAGTTGTTCGAGCTAAAGGAAGAACCAATGTGGCCGCTTCGTATATGAAATCAGGACACCGGAAAAGGGCAGCCCCAAACGCTTCTCCAACCCACAATTGAGATTTCAAAAATCTGATTGAAACTTGCTGAGCTTCAGACACTTTTATCATTGTGCTACAGTATTTTTTTGATGAAACGAATGTAGGTATGGTGATTAGTGATTACTGAAGTTATGAGTATATAGAGATTTTAGTGTTGCCCACAATTTCATGATCAGTTATACTTTCATCCATACCGATGAAATGGGTACAAAACTTGAGTTTAGATAGTGCATTGTAAAGGGTCCTTTTCTTGTTTTATATGCCTAATTTTCATAATGTTGTTTCTTTCTTTAGTATACTTCAGTCCAATGTTCTATCGAAAAATATTTCGTGTATGAATGAGAAACTGATGGATAGAGGTCCTACATTTTATTTGGTAATTAGAAACATTATTCGAAATATTCAAGAAATTGCAAAAGTTTTAGCAAAATAGACATTTCAATCTTGACTTTGCCTGTGAACCTTGAAAATTAAGGTGGTTTATACAGTTTTTTTTTTTTTTCTCACATTAAGATGAAGCAAAACCAGAAACTTCCATTGAAAAAATAGCAATTGATAATCACTTCCGTGTACTTACATGTAAAAACTATATATTTTATTACTTACCTCAATTCAAGTCCTCCGCCAAAGGTAATTAATTTTTCATCCAAGGTTATTAGAAACTTCACCATCCATAATTTGGTTTTTAAGGTAGCAGTTGATGAATTAATTGCTGGATTGCCATCCTTAGCATGCTTAATATATAATTTTAGACATTATAAGCCAATGAACACGTGCACTTATGCATGCATTTTCCAATTACTTAGTGCGAACTCACAATGAATGTTTTCTCGTGTTTAACAAAAAAAATGTTTTCTCGTAAATTTGAGTTGACCGGGTCTATAGATGTTTTTTCAGAAGCACTAATAAAAAATATTTAACGCCCATGAATTTCTCAAAAATATATAGGTTTTTATTTTCTTACTTTAATCCTTGGACTTTCCGGAAAATATCATTTGACCTCAAACATTTTTAAAACCTTGCGATTTTAGTCCTATAATTATAGGCCATTCCTTGATAAATCTACTACAAAGGGTCAAAGATTCTGGATATTTAAACTAGTTTGAAATATTTTTAATGTAGCGGTGAACATTGTTTAAACTACTAATTTTGTTTTAAATTAATGAAGAATTAATTAAATATTCAAAGTGTATTGCACATATGTTTTGATTATTTATTCAAGTTGAGATGAAGTTTGATAAAATAAAAAAGATGGGAGTACGGGGTATATAGGCATGTTATTTATCATTACACATGTTTTTGTTTTAAAAATGAGTTTTCTGATCTTTCAACAATTTCTTAGCACCAGCCTATTACGATTTCACATTCTTCTCTTCATAACATCCCTTCCAAATTTATTATTTATTAGGGGAAAAGTACTTTTATGGAGAAAACCATCCATTTTCAAACCTATTCTCTAATTCCCACAACAATACACACCCTTCAAATTTTCCCAAGTATTGCAAATAGGTACCTATCTCATTCTATCAAGATAACAAAAATATGACATTACACTAACATATAAAGGTCAATCATAGTTGGAGTTGAAAAGGTCTAAAAGGCAAGAATCACCATCTTAAGCAAAAGGCATCATAGTCCTTGTTATTAGTGCACTAATAGTGGCTAGTATCTTAGGGTTCGCTATCGGACCTTTCTTAGGCCTTTTTGGCTATAATGGATGCTCTAGTTCTTTAAGACCTCATACCCTTAATTTTGTTCAAAGATAAATTTATGAATATTCACCTTCTCACTTTCTATTCTTGCTCAAATTCCATTATTTTAGCTAGTGATGCGAGTGTGCACGTTCACTCAATCTATATCAAACCTTTTGCTTTCGGCTGATAATTGGTTCGACTTCTAACTATAGGTTAGGCAATAAGCTAGTACACAAGACAAAAACTTTCACCAATTAAATATAATAGCATAACGTGTTCTTAATTCCTACAATTAATAAATCACCAAACATGCAATTAAAGGGTTCAAAACAGCATATCTGCATTCAATAATACCAAATCATTTCCCACAATAGTTTTCTTTTCCTTCTATAGATACAACATATAGATACCAAAAATACCAAATTTGAAGAAGAAAATAAAAAATTTGTTAAATAAAAAGTAACTTGGACCTTTTAATTTCTCAAATCGCACCCAAAAATAAAATAAAATAAAATAATTGTAAGCATTAAAAGAAAAACCCTTCAGTACCCCTCAGTGACGCACATGCCCTACAAATATACCAAAAAAGCAAAGCTCTAAACCAGTCGTCTGAAAATCTCTACAGCATTACACACAAAGTCTTATTACCCAAACCCTCAAGTGTACAACACTAGCAGCACAGTGTACAACAACAACAGCAGCACCGAGATTTATCACTACTGCTACAGAATTGAGAGTGAAATTTTTGAGAGAGAGTAAATGATTAAATTGGATAAGGGGAATAGTGTGAAATGGTGAAACAAAATGAGGGTTGGGTTTAATTTTTGCAGTTTTTACAATTATTTTAACAGATCTTGATAGTTAGGGTTTTCAGATCTAGGGTTTCTCTCTTGTTATTTTGGGGGTTTTTAATTTATCTCAATGGCGACTGCTTTTCCTCTGCCCGTGACTGCAGCACAGGTCAATTCTTCATCTTTTGCTGTAGACCTATCGAAAAATGTTTTATTTATGCGTTTATGTATGTTTTTGTGGGCGTTAAGGGTAGTTTACAACGTGAGAAGTGTGGTGCTAAAGCACATTAAGTTTTACGCTCTTGTAATTTGTGGGTGTTTACAAGTAGATGGATGGATATGCTTCATTTTATGCTTATACGTGTGGATGCTGGTTTACTTGCTCTATTTATTGAGTTAAGCTAATTTTTGGAGTGCATTTATGAAAAAAAGATCGGATTTTGCTAAGGGAGGTTGTTGGGAATTGTGATTTTGAAGTGTAATGATGGGGAATTGTGATTATGAGGTGGAATGATGTGCTCCGTTGTATCCTATATGCAACGACGGGATTGCTTTTTGTTTAGATTTGTGTGCATTAGTATACGGTTAATGTGCATTTAAAGGGAAGTTGGGTGCGGATATTCGCTTTTAACGTATGATGACTTTTTCACAGATTTTGAGGTTGTTTCATAAGTTATGGTGTAAATTGCTTTTATTCTCTAATGCATTTAGGATTTATGTCTTGTGCTTGAAGGTTTTATCCACGGATTTGGCTCTGTTGATATTTCATTGGGAATGTGAATTCAGTCTCACAGATTTAGTATCACCTGGCTTAGCTTTATTCCTAAAGTTTTGAAGTTTCGTGGTGACATACACCAACGAATAAATTAGTAATACAGTGATTGATTGTTTTGCTACTATAGTCTCCTGAGGTTTTATGTAGAAGTTCGTATAGCGACTCTGGTTTTCTTACATACACGAGTTAGCACAACATACTTATGTATTGAATGCTGCATCCCGATGTATTAAATTATTTTTCTATGAAATCCTGTGTACCCACATCTATCTGTACAAATACAATAGCTAGAAACTCACAAGTTATTATTGACTCAAACTTCTTAAGATTGTTTATGTTGGGTTATTCATCGACTGTTTGGTCTTAATTTCTCTGCTCTGTTCAGGTTGGGACCTACTTTGTTGGGCAATACTATCAGATGCTACAGAACCAACCTGATTTTGTACACCAGTTTTACAGCGATGCGAGCACCATGCTTCGGATTGATGGGAACTCGAGAGAGACTGCAACTGCTATGCTGGTAATTAGTATGAAGCCTTAATTGGTATAAACAAATAAAAAATAAAAGCCTATACTTGTTACAATGGATGTACAAAAAATTGAAACCATAAAAAGTATAGCATTTACGTATTGGCCCGAGAAATCAACTGAAACTTTACTTGGGATTGTTAGAGAAAACAGATCGAAGTCCTCTGTATCTCGTGCATGATGTGATGTATCTAAATATATGTCCTGTTGGATGTCTTTTTCTGTTTTATGCTAATCAGAGACGTATTTGTTAGTTTGTTTTGTTTAGCACCATAGCAAATGCTATTTTGATCTGGGTATCTGTCATGTCAGATTTTCATGTATCTTTATTTCGTTACTCTGAAAAAAAGATGGTAACCATTTAATTCTCCATTTTCCGCATGTCTTTGCAGCAAATCCACCAACTTGTTATGTCTCTCAACTATACAGGGCTAGAGATTAAGACAGCACATTCTTTAGAATCTTGGAATGGTGGAGTTTTGGTGATGGTTTCAGGTTCCGTTCTTGTAAAGGATTTTAATGGGAGAAAGAAGTTTGTGGAAACCTTTTTCCTTGCACCTCAAGAAAAAGGATTCTTTGTCCTCAATGATATTTTCCACTATGTTGAGGAAGAACGTATACTGCATCATCCGATTGTTTATTTACCTCAGAACAACTTTGATACCAAGCTCAATCCTTCAGCTCCAATTCAAGAACAAGGTTTTGATTCTGTTCATTTTCTCTCCAATTTTTGTTTCACTAAAAATTGACTAAATTTACCATTATTACTTTTTGAACATCTTTTCCTACATAAGGTGAACATAGAAAATTAATCTTCTTTTGATTCAGTCACCTCAGAATATCTAAAGATTGAAAAAGGTGGAAAGGTGCTCCTACTTTCTTGAAGCTAAACAGAAGAATTTTGTTTATGCGTGTATATATAGTATACAATCTAGTGTAAATTACATGGCCAGAGTTAAATCTATGCATTTCATATTTATTTGGTGGAGAAACTTCAGCGTAAATTTTGAACTTTAGGATGGCCACAAACATTTCCATGTTTTGATTTGAACTTGCTTTGTTGTAACATATAAAGAAAGTTCTTTACCTTTATATGGTTAGTGATTTACATTGCTTTTCCGCATTTTTAATCCTCAATTCTGCTGAAAGAATTAATAACAGCTTTTTTACTAATGCGGGCCCGACACGAATGCACAGCCCAAAAGATAAACAGCCAATTCACCCATTAAAGAGACTGTAAAGAAAAATAAATCACAAATCACTTGCTGAGGACTAAAATAAGTTCAAAAAGATAATTTGAGTTATAACTTACAGAAAAAGAAGATATCATTAGCTAACATGTAAAGATAAATTGACTATTTTTGCAAGTTATAAAATAGTAAGGACTACTTTTGCAATCACCACAAGGTAAAGGGACTACTGCAATTTTTTTGGTTTATCAGTATCAGTTTGATTGACTTTAGATCATGTTCATAATTTGATTCTATTAAGTCCACATGATTATTGGTTGGTCTCTAATAAATTTGAATTATGTTTATTGTAATTTAATTCATCTCACAAGTGGTAATACAAGCGATCTTAATTTTTTCACGTGCCAAATTTCTTAGTTAATTTTCTGTAGGAAGAATTTGAAGGGTGCTACATCTAATATTTTGAATTTATATTCGTTGAATTTGAAGGGTGCTACGTCTAATATTTTGAATATATATTCGTTTCTTTAAACAGTATCCAGTTACATGTTGGGTGGAAATATCCAGTCCCGGGAGTTTGTGGCTCCTGCAAAGATCGAAGAAAACAATTCAGTCAATAACTATAATTATCCTGAAGAACACATTCAGCAAGTCCCTGGAACAGAAAAGATTCTGAATGATATTGCTGTGCAGTCTAATGGTTCAGTTCAGGGAACTATGAACTCTCCGCCAGACCATTTGTCGCCCCGTATGGAAGAACTGGTTTTGGAGCCCCAAAAACACACTTATGCTTCTATAGTATGTGATCACATCTATGTTTGGCATTTTTGAAATGTCAGCTGCCCCTTCTGTTAGGTGAAACTTATTGTTTTGGATTTATGACTGGAAGTTACAGGTTGCTAAGGGACAATCTGCTCCAGTTGTGCCCTCTCAGTCTGCTGTGAACAAAACTACGACTCCTTCAGAGTGGCAGCATGTACCTGAACCATCTAACCTGCCATCAATTGCACCAGATAACCAAGTTGAAAGGTCCGCCTTTGAACCATTGGAAGAGGGATTTTCTGTGGAAGATGAAGGTGAGTTTCTCTTTACTAGAATCATGTAACCATTCTGGTGTCTTAATCTACATTGGGAATGATGAAGTTTTGCTTTCTGGCGAGATATAAATTTCTAATGATTTTGTCTTTCGTAGTTGAAGTGAAGTCAGTGTATGTGAGGAACGTTCCTAGTACAATGGCTGCTTCTGAAATTGCCGAGGAGTTCAAGAAGTTTGGTAAACTCAGGCCTGATGGTGTTGCCATTAGAACCCGAAAGGTTTGTTTTCTACCTTTTTCTGGTCTTACTGAACTTGTACCTTTTCAATATAAATATTTCTGAAGTTATACAAATCAAACTAATGCAGGATATAGATGTATGCTATGCATTTGTGGAATTTGAAGATATCTCAGGAGTGCAGAATGCAATTAAGGTTTGAGGATGTACCCTTACTAAATCTTCCTTTTTCTTTTCTCTTGCCCTCTTTTTTACCACAGTCCTTATGCTACATATATTGCTCTAGGCATCTGTGGTTCAGATTGGTCCACACCAACTCTACATAGAAGGACGGCGACCAAACAGAGGAATTCCTATACGAGGAGGAAGTATGTATCCGCTCTTTTCTGTTGGAGTTGTTGGCTGTAGTTTGAGTCTGTTGTCACTGATATTTGTTACGTGGGCATTGTTCTTCAAACCCTTAGTCAAGAGTTTCTGGTGTATTTTCTGTTTGTATATGACGTGTGTGTGATCTGCTCCTGAAAAAGGATAAATCTAAAAAGTTACTTATTATAGGGGATAATTACATTTACCCTCCCCCTCAATGAGGTTTAGTCTAAATTTAACACCTCCCATTAAACATTCACAGAAACACCTCTTGAAGTTGAAAAACATTTCACGTAGTTTTACTGAAGGTTTGAATAATTACAGAGGCACTCACATGAAGTTTTGGAAAACCTGTAGGTAGGCGAGCTATTCTTTTTCGTCGTTATATTAAAGTTACACTGGTGTCTTGTAATTATTCAAACCTTAGGAGCATGAGAAGTTTATATTATTAATCAAACCCCAAGTGTTTAGATGGGATTATTCCCTAATTATCTTATATATCAAACTCGATCTATTGGTTTACGGGTTCCTTGCCCATGCATGGTCTTAATCAATAATGCATATTAAACTGCATGACACTATGGCCCTTTTCATTCAACTTGGCAGGGAAAAATATTTTTGACATTCAAATAGCTTAAATATTTCTTTGCTACGGCAGTTCATTTCCATTACTGTTATGGTTACTATAAACGACTTCAAGGAACCCAAGTCTGAAAATTTATCTTGAAAATCTTCAATATCAAACACTCGTATTGTCTGAAATCTTATGCATTGGCCCTAAATCATTCTGGGCTATTACTAAAAGTACTGGACCTCTCGTTCCTTAATTTCCTGTAATCTTCACTGAGAATTATTTTCTGATATCGCACTTTATTGTTTTTCATGAACAGGAGCACGGGGTAGAGGTAGAGGTAGCTACCATATGGAAGGATCCAGAGGACGCTTTGGGGGACGGGGCTATGGTCGGGCACCCCATCAGGACGGAAATGACCGCGATTACAACAGGACTCGAGGGAACGGTTTCTACAGGCAAGCTCCTCGACAAGAAAGGGCATACTCATCCAACCAGCAAAGTTCAAGAAATGGGCAAACCTTTTCAGAGTGAATGGCTCATCGTCACTTGAGGCTGAGGGGGATACATCATCGTCCGACGAGTAATTTTGGGATTTTACATTCACCGTCATAGTTTTCTGATTCTCATATTACTGAATTGATGAAGCAATCTTAGTAGAGGCATTGGAGGAATAGTAATAATATTTTTCTAAAGAGCTATCCGTCTGTCATATTTATTAGTTACTGCACTATAACAGTTAAATGGTTATGCAATTCTTAGCAACTTATTATATGCAGTAGTGAATTAGCAGAGCATTTAATCCTGTTTCTTGCCCCTAGATATTAATTTTTGTTCCTCTGAGATTTCAATATTTTCTACTGTTTCTACTTTATTGGCAATGCATGCCTTTTCCTAGGTCTGGGATGTATGCATGTTAATTTCCAGAAGACGTAGGTTATTTTTTGAATTTGGTGAGTGTTTGTTTTGCTGTAATGAATCTTAATTTTTGGCTAACAGAAGATATCATACGTTAGGGCCGATTGTCTCCATTTTATTTTTTTTGACACATACAGTCTGAGATAGTTGATATTAATGAACCACCGTGCCTGAAGGTTGAGAATTTTTCGCCTTTAGCACGTTTGCACTCGTTCTATATGTTATACGATAAATATACATCCTCCCAATGATATGTTTTATAATAAATATACAACTTCCAATAATATGTTTTTCAAATTGCAATGGGTCTTCATGTAATTATTCAATAATAAGAGATGTTTATATAATTTATATGTGTAATTATGTATTATCCCATATATATAGCAAGAATAACAACACGTACGTTATTTCCAACCACTCCAACGTTCATCATGACAACATAAGTAAAAAACAAAAACATTTATTTTCTCTCTATTTCCTCCCCTTAGCATACGCTGATTTCATGTCCTTTAGAGAGGCCAATATATCCTCTCCTCCTTCTCCTCATCCTCTTCCACCATTCCCTCGTCGTCCCATCTCCGGACGGCGGGCGGGACAGCGATCACCGCGCAAATAAACCAAACACAAACAGATACACTTTCCTTGTTTTCCTTTATCCTTTATGTTCTTCCAACATAATGGCACCACCACCGCATTTGAAACCTTTCCAGCTCCTGGAAATAAACATAATTTCTGCTCAGGATTTGGAACCTGCGTCCAAGAAAATGCGCACATACGCTTCGGCATGGGTGCATCAGAACAGGAAGCTTTCATCGTGTGTGGATTCGGAAGGGAATAATAATCCTACGTGGAATGATAAATTTGTTTTCAGGGTTGATGAAGAGTTTCTCAGACAAGATACCTCGGCAGTCATGATACAAATCCATGCCGTGCATTGGCTTAAAGACAAGCTTGTCGGAACGGTTCGTGTGCTTGTCGGGAATCTTATTCCTCCGCCTGCTAGGCCACGTGGAAGCCATGGCAGCAGCCACCATATTGGGATGAGGTTTGTTGCCCTTCAGGTAATAATCTTTTTTTGTCATGATCAAAATTGGAATTGAAGGGGTGCATCAGTGCATGTACCTTTTTGTTGTTTTACTTTATCATTGTCCGGAAATATACAAGAAATATAAATGCTTAATGATCTCTCTGCAAGAGATGACATTTCGATGTGTTATCAAAACTCAGGTCAAAGAAAATGTTCCATATTAAGTATTTATCAAAAAGAGATTACGGCCAACACGTGAGAAAGCGTATTGAGAAATATGTACAAAAATATAAATAGTTAATCTCTCTACAACCTCGACTTTTGAACGAGATTTGCAATTCAACGAAGAATGAATGATGATTGGCATTACAGAATGTTACATTGATCACCAATAACTTTAAGTTTTCCAACATTTCAGCTTCTTCAGATATGCTAAAAAGGAGTTTAACCATGGATTGAAGTTTCTTCATGATTACCTCGAAAATATTGGAATGAATCTATTCTTAGTTTAATGAAAACAAAATAAAGACTACTTTCTACGATACCAGTTAATTTCATCATGTTGTTTCTAATATACTTCAAAAATCTCTTAGAAAGTCTTAAAATCTTGATCCAACAGGTCAAACTATACATTAATATATAACAAGATTTTTCGCTCTATCAAATATAAGGTGGCATTGATTTTCTTGAAGGTAGAAGAGTTTGGAAACTACATATCCTCTTTGGTATACGTTCCAGGATGTCTTATGTAAACGCATTCGTGCCTTGTAAAGGTTGGTTTACAGTAATTGATTCTCGACTAGCTATCGGAAAACAACTTCAATTTTGTGAAATCTCATTCAAACAAGCTACAATTTGACAATTTTAACAAAATCTGATACAAGATTGTTCAAACAGATTATGGTAGCAGCTAAAATATAACTCAGACTTTCAAATTTTATATTTGATTATTGGGTTCATGACTCAGGTACGTCGTCCATCAGGACGTCCGCAAGGAATACTAAACATTGGAGTGGCCTTACTCGACGGCTCAATGAGGAGCATGCCTTTATACACTCAACTCAGCACCTCAGCAGTCGGATATCGTGACCTAATGGATGCCCCACCAAGTCTTCAACAACAAAACGACACTAGAAACAACAATAACAACAATCCAGCTACCACTGTGAAGCCTATCCTTCGCAGATCAAAGAGCGAACGCAGTGAACGTGTGACATTTGAGACATACTCCCCTAAGAGCTCAGCAGTTGCAGTGGGAGGTAAAATGGGAGCGAAGGAAAGTTCGATCATTAGTATTTCAGATAGTGTTGATCCATTTAAAGGATTCAAAAAGAAAGGGAAGGCAAGTTCCGTGATAAGTGGTGCAGAGCTTAAAGAGAAACCGAAGCATAAAGGTAAGAAAGGCAAAGCAAGTTCAGTTCTCAGTGACTCAATAATAAGCAAAGGGTCATCTAACTTTCATAAGAAACCGAAAAACGAAGAGAAAAAATTCACTGATGAACAGAGTGAAAACAAGGCGGTTGACGAAAAATCAGTTACAAAAGCTAAGGGGGTTAAAAGCAAAGATCAAGTTATAGCAAAGGCACAAGTACCATTGCCAACCATTGGAAAGCCTATAAACAAATTCAATGGATATGACTATCGTATGCCAAAGGGTTCATTAGGACAGGGGAAGCAATTCACCGGGGCACCGTTTAAAGGAAGTTCGTTATGGTCCGACTCCGAGGTGGGGCCCTCACCGTCTGAGGTGGCTGCGGTCATGGCTGAAAAGAAATATTCTCTAGATGACAATCAAAGCTCAGTATTGGATGGTTGGAGTTTGGATGAAAGTGTTGAAGGGCTAAGATCAAAGCTCGAGAGGTGGAGAACAGAGCTGCCACCGTTGTATGATCGCGGTTATTCCACTAGTACTTATAGATCGTCTGCAAAGCGTGCCCCTAAGCGCAATAACCATGGATCGAGTGGCTTGTTCTCGTGCTTCGGTAACATATGTGGTTACGAGTGTCAATGCATTTGCGGCAAGCCTCCTGGGAGGAAAAGCCGAGGCAATAGGTTCCGTAGCCCATCAGTTGGAACCTCAGGCCAATCATTTATTTGAGGAACACATCAAGATGATACTACACAAGTTTGGTTTTAAGTCTTTATTTCTTGTTATATGCCAAGGAGGTAAGGTAAAAAAAAACTACTTATCCTATATTGGAAACAATTTGCTTGACAATGAGTGATTTTTGCATTGGTTATTTGGCTTTTGATTTGTTTGAAGGACATGAAGGGAAGGAAAATTGGAGGCATGCACATTGAGTTAATGAGAAGTGAAGGCATGATGGTTGTTGAAATTTCTGGTGAAGTTCATAATATGGTCACTTTTTCCTCTAATAGTTCTATATTTTGCATACCATTATTCATGTCTTTGTTCTTCTATTGTAAAGTTGTAAGATAAATTCTTGAATTGTGACATTTTTTAGTTTATACTTTTCCAATTTTTTTTTTTTTTTGTTTTGATTTTGAGATTAGATGACAGTTTGTTGACAGCGACAATTTAACAAAATATCTTTGTTCATGGTCTTAATTTCTGAGAGCACCTTATCGATATATGGAGATTTTTTTTTTTGATAACCTATATATGGAGAATTATATAAGATTAGCTGAACCTGGATCATCATGATCAATAGTTTGTTTTTATATCTGATATATATGAACTCGAAACTTATGTGTTACTTTGGAAATGTTAATGATTTTTTTGTAAAAAATATGAATAACACGCAAATGCAATACTTGAAGTATGGCCTGGTAAATTACACTCACCCACCCTATTCGAGTAATTACACGAATTGAAATATGGATAAATCTCACATATCAGTCTTCATGTTTTAGAAATTACATATACTACCCCCATATATAATAAACTGCAGCTAAAATCCCGTTAAGTTTGTGTAAATTTCCAAATATGATGGGTGATTTCTTTAAACTTTAAATTACTATATATATGTACCTGAGTGAGTGGTAGTTGAAATTAGTGCACCCTATATTATATATATATATTAATTTGTGAGCTTCAAACTAACAATTCAACCAATTAATAAACTCGATGTACTTTTCCCCTAAAGATAAGCCACTAACTTCTGTCATAAGGTTAATTTGGATAAACAGTAACTCAGTAAAAGAGTGTATCCCCTTTCATCCTTTTCATTCATAATAATTTGAATATAACGTGGATATTCATTCTACTAAAGTTACTTTCTTTTGCACACAAATTTATGAGGACTTGTTGCAGCTATGTTTTAGAATTGGTGTTTGTGAAATATGAATATTGAGACACAAATCCAGCTATCGTGGTCTTATGTTAGATGCTTGAGACACAAGAAACTTAATAATTTTTTTGACTTAAATCTCATCAATGTTTTTTGTTTTGTTTCAGAATTTGATAAAATAAAATGCTAAAAGTTTTATTTAATATTGTGAAATTACTTTATTAGTTAGGCCACTAGCTAGAGATCTAGAAGCTCTTTTTTCACAAATAACAAGGTTATGTGATTGTCTTCTCTATGGTGGACAGAGCAAGCAAGCGTGGAGCAGCACAAAATTTATAATATACATTTTTCAATTGTAAAAGGGGTCAATCCTCCAGACTTTTACCTAGGTATTCTTGCTAAAGTTAAGACACATAATCTAGTTTGGATTCGGCAATCTTATTAATGAGTAAGAACAATATTAATTATTATGTAAGGTCTAGGCATGTGCTTTCATAAAATGTTTATTCTAATCAAATTAATTAGTAATATAATTGCTGTATATATACGCTCTTTATATACCTTTTCCTACCATGTGGGCTAGCTGTCAATTTGTGTTAACTGTTAATTAGTCGGTTTTAGCACATATTTTATTTGACTTCTGGAACAGCACCCAGAAAATCTTGATTATAGTCGATTTAAAGGGAGCGGGCCTGACGGTTTTTATTTCATTAAGACTATTTTATAAAGATATTATTATAATTACCTAATTATTTTCGTTTTACTTGGTGTTTAAGTCCTTTTACGAACCCTTTTTTTTCCCGGTGAACTTTTGAGTTTTTCAGGATTTGATTATTTTTATTTATGTTATAAATAGAGAAAGATATAAAATTCATATAAGACAATAAGATCTGTTAATATTTGTAGGCACCGAGAAAGATTCGTTATTGTCCCTGACATGAGTGCATGAATAAAAAATGGAGTACACATGTTTAAGCATGACTATAAAAATAAAAGTTCAATAATGGTGTCGGAAAGTTATAATAACTTATGCTAATACCAGGAAAGTCCTCCAAATTTATCTCCTTTTCACCTACGGTTTTATTGAATTTGTAATTATAGTTATGTTTCCAATCTAATTAATTAAATATCATCACTCTCTGAATGACTATAAAGTCTAAAGTCGGTCTGAACTTAAAATTTATAAACCTGGTCAATTAAGGTAAATATTATTCGATTAATTCCGTAAATATTTAGTGTGGGAAACCCCTAAAAGTGCATATCTAGGGTGCAGGCCAACATAAGTTATGATTAAAGAGAAAAAGGAAAAAGAGAAAATGCACAAACACAAAAGAAACAGCAACAAAGGTTGAAAATAAACCAAAATTAATAAGTATGAAGCCGTTCTTCTGTCAGACGTTTATTCACTTTCATGAAATAATCTAGAATTTTTGTTGTGCTCTTTTACTTTTATGCATTTGAAGCGACAATCGTGGTGGTTCTTTTTGATATATTATCACTTTTACTCTTCGCATTAAAAGTTAACTACAACTTTATCTTTGGATAAAGTTTTGCCTAGTTTTAGTTAATTATAAAGATAGTTTTATTACAATATATATGAGATAATTATCTAAATCATATCTCGTATTTAAGAAATAGTTACACAAGCACTCTTGAAATTATATAAAATAACTTTTCTAAAAGCTTAACGATTTTTAACTTCACTTATGTATCAAAATTGAGGGTAGCTTACGTAATAACTAATTTTGTGCAGGTAGTTCATGTACTTTATCCTCTCTCATTCTTTATTTTTGTTGTTAGAAGAGAAAGTCCCGTATATTATGGGGAATCGACCAAAACTCTCTCGTGGTTTCAAATTTGCGCACGAAACTTTCTTATAGTTCGTTAGTTGTCTAAAATTCCTTTGTGATTTCATAAATTCTACATAAAATTCACTTTCCGTGTAACTACAAGGGGTTTTCTTAAATTATTTATGAAACCACAAAGAGATTTTATACAAATCGAGGATTTTCAGAGTTTATAAAATAACAAATCGATTTTAGACAGTTATCGGACCACAAATGAAAAAATAGTACATAAATAAAATTCGTTACGGTGTTTAAATTGCAAAATATATTTGAAAAACGAAAAGCACAAAGCACCACCCACTAGTATTAAGATCGAACGACGATATTTATTAGAGATACGAGACAAGCTAGTGCTTTCTCACAATATATCCGGTGATCCCTCAAAAAGCAACGAGAATTTTGTTTGTGGTATGTATGTATGACTAAGAATATATGTTAGTGGGGATCAAAAAGTGCATAAAAAGAGAGAATTTTGAGACGACAGTGGTGGACGCACTAGCAAGCATTAGACATATGGGACCCAACATCATGACTATCTCCACTATTGTCTGCATTACAATATTCCACTCTTGTCACCTCTTTTTAATTTATATATCATACTACTAAGTACTAAACATTCTCTCCTCTCTTTACTCTCCAATATTATCTTCTTCTTGTTAGTAATATTGTTTTAATTTTTCATGTTATGGAATCAAGTGAGCAAAATGGGCTGCATGCAAATAAAGAGGATGAGCTTGAGTTGGGTTTAGGACTCAGCTTGGGTACTGGGGGTGGGGGTGCTGCATGGGGGGAGTATGGAAGGATATTAACTGCTAAGGATTTTCCAAGTGGTCTAAAGAGAGAAAGAGCTTCTGGTGTTGAGGAGACTGGATCTGCTTCTGCTGCTGTCAGGTTTGATTAATTTTATTTGTTTTCAAGTAAAAAATATGTATGATATATATGTTCTTAGTATGATTTCACTTATGGTATGTCCACTTATAAATATATATGTCAGGTTGGATTATGCTGTCGGGATATAATTTTCTTTGGTTATTCAATTTAGGGATAAAAGCATTAAACCCCTAAACTATACCCCTGTTGCACTTTGCCCCCTGTCCTTTTATTTTTTGCGACTTGCCCCTAAACTATGGATAAATAAGCACTTTGCCCCTGAGTCACTTTTTCACCATTGGATTTGAATACGTGTCAACATTTTTTGCCGTTGGATTTGGACTCGGGGGCAAAGTGCTTATTTATCCATAGTTAAGGGGGCAAGTCGCAAAAAATAAAGGACAGGGCAAAGTGCAACAGGGGTATAGTTTAGGGGGTTTAACGCTATTATCCCTTCAATTTATTCCTTATTTTTTGGGTTTTGGTCCTATATATTCTTGATTAACTCTAAAAAAAAAAATTAATCTTGTTTTTTTCTCCGGATTTAACAAGGTACAAGAGATGTACAAGAATCTCTTGTACTTTGTGTGGATCGGAATAAAAGGAAAAGGAAAATATTGAATATAAGATGTTTGGTTAACGTTTTGAAAGTCGTTTATTCCTATAAAATGAAAAGTAGAATTAAAAAGTTCTAGTTTTTCTTTTGCCATAATGTAAGGTTCTTTAATTTTTTTTTTACTTTTTTTTTTTTTTTTTGTATTTATGAATACTCATTATGGCTCTTATAACTAGTCCTGATCCTAATGATAGTTTGATACTGCATCATTATGTTTATAGTTGCTTTTTCCTTTCTCACATTATGTCTTCTCCACATTGCTTTTGCACCATTTCACTCGACCACTATGTCGGAAAAGTGTTGCTAGTTGTTTCTTTCTAATTATTTACTTTTCTTTAATTTTCTTTTATTTTTATCCAACTATATATTCGATTTTTTTTTTTGGTAATTACAACTATATATTCGATTTATGCCTAGGGCTTTGGCAAAAGTAATTCGTACCTAGCTAAGGCATAGAGAATATTAAATTCGATTCTACGATATATTTTCTATTTGATATATAGAACCCTGAAAGATGCAATAGAATTATGATAAAAAAAAAGTGTTTTGAATTAATGTGATATTTATTTTCCTTGAAGCAGTCAGGTTGTGGGATGGCCTCCTCTAAAGGCTTACAGAATGAACACTTTGGCAAACCAATCAAAGATTTCAAATGACAAGGGAGTTGGCGGGAACGAAAAGAAAGAGAACTCGAACAAGAAAATCAACCATGGAGGCGACAAAAACGACGCTGCAATTAAAGAAAAAGGCAATCTTGGATTTGTGAAGGCGAATATGGACGGGGTACCCATTGGAAGAAAGGTGGATTTGAATGCTCAGAAAAGCTATGACACCTTAGCCAAAACGTTGGTGGAAATGTTCTTCAAGCCATCCCTTACGAAGCGTAGGTTCTTGTACCTATTACTGAGTTTTTGCTTTGCATAAATGACTTTTATCACATCAATTGTTCCACAATCTTATATTAATCTCATTACTTGTTGAAACTGTTTAGGAAAAGAACAAGTTAAATAATATTATTCTTTATCATTCTTTATGGAAGTATTTAGAAACAATAAAGGTAAAGTCTTTAGCTAGTTTTGTTAGTTGAGTTGTGCATGCTTGCTAACATATATTGGCTGCATCTTTTTATAGTGGGATCAAGTGACGGGAAGGAAAAATCGACAAAACTTCCTAAGCTTTTGGATGGGTCGTCTGAGTTTGTGCTAACATATGAGGATAAAGAAGGAGACTGGATGCTAGTGGGAGATGTTCCGTGGGGGTATGTAACACTAACAACACAACATCATATTACTTATAGTGAGAAATTTAAATCTCAAATTTGAATCTAATTCTGTATTCCTTTTTCTTCATTGAATTAGGATGTTTCTCAACACCGTGAAACGGCTCAGAATCATGAAAACTTCTGATGCTAATGGACTAGGTACGCACACTTCATTTGTTTTGCTATATTTTCATGTATTATGATTTCTAGCACTCAAATTTCAAATGTTTCTCACTTAACTAAGTAAGTGTTTTCACATACAGCTCCAAAGATCCAAGAAAGTAACGAGAAACAAAAGTGCAGACCAATATAGGCAATGCATGCAGTTCCTTCACGTACAAGATCGAGTATGGTCATAAGCAATGAGAACTACACTATTGTTGATCTTATTGTCTACTATTTATTTTGAGTTTCCTTTGGTTTTTCAAGGTTGCATTTTTAATGTGCGCCTGTTTTCCAGTTAACATGTTACTTTTACCTTGGGCAGCCATATATTTAGATAGAAATTTGTTAAGCTTATTGTTATACACCTAAAATTCACTGAGAATGCTACTTTTCATTGTATAAAGTACGATAGGTGTTTCTATGTTGTTACTTTGTGTTCATGAACATTATTCTCATTTTTTTTCTTCTTGATGTCATAGAAGAAGCTCTCGTACTTTGTGTTACATTTTCTTGTATGGTGTTGAACGGATGTACCCTTGATTTGGAGAGGACTTAATCTTGTCATGTAGATAAGATAATACTATTTATCGTTTTCTTTTTTGTCAATAGACTCAATACTAGAGATTTTCGCCTATTGCAGTCCAACTTACGAAAACATTATCTGGGCAATCTTTTTTAAGCGTTGGGCTTTACTTGGGCCAGGCCCAAAATTTTAAATGATCAATCTGGCCCAAAGAGAAAGTTGACTAACTCGGTGCTTTTATCTGGGTCTGGCCGGGCGAAGCTGGGCTTCTTTCCAGACTAGCTCGGCTCAGTCCAATTTACATCTTTATATCCGAGACAAAACCCTTGCACAAAAGTTCCAAAACCATAATCGTTTTTTGATGGTGATCTAATGTATCTGTATTTATGAAGATATAGCAAATTTCATCTTGTCATTCGATTTTTCTACACTTTCATTTGTAACCTTTCGTGATCAATGTGTTTTGAATGTGCCCAATTTAGTTGTGCAACTATAAGTATTAATAGTAAAGCCAATGATTTGTCCACTTTTACGTGCACAAACAATTTATTTCTTTATTTTTTATTAATTATATAGCAAGGTTAAGTATACAAAAAGAAAGAAAAGCAACATCACCAATTGATCAATGGTTGATCTGAACGAGGTCAATTGAGATAATGGCTATGTTTTGAATCATATACAAAATTTAAAGATTTTTAAGTAGATTTTGGAAAAAAAAAAAACACATCTTTGAGTGTTTTAGAATCGTCAATAACATCCAGTTGCAAGTTGCAACAAATACAACTATTTATGCAGTTCGTCTCAAGTCATCAATGGCTTTGTTAGAGTTTTCAGAATCAGTACTAATGATTGAAACTTCTATAATCTAATAATTAGTTGATGCCCCGTCTAATATTTTTTTTTTTTTTTTTTTTTTGTGCATGTGGGAGAAAACGACATCTGTTAGTTGGTGCCCCATCTTTATTCGATATCGTCATGAATTCATCTCATTATAAATGTTTAGAAATGAACGGCAGTTATTGATTATATAATAAACTTTTAAGTGTGTATATACGATTCTCAAGGTTAGATCGCATAAGTTCTGTTCTTCGACTTGTTAAGAAAAGTGGTCTTTCGCCTCCCAAACTTTAAGGGCTTGAACGACGTTTAACCCATTGTGAAAGAGCTAATCCCGGGGACTTGCAATGGGACTGAGTAAATAAGTTTTTGTTCCAGCCGTCACGATATATATGTGAATATGTTAGAAAATAAATTGTTACAGGAGATTTTTTGTTAAACAATTAGAGCCATAAAGACTGATTTTGATTAAATAATATTTGCTACGGATTAACAATAAACAAAAAGGAAAATATAAAGTTAGAAAATAGTTTTACTCAATCCGCATCTCTACTTATTTTGCAAACTTTATACAAAAAAAAAAACAACTAATTAATTCTCAACATATCATGCCATCACAAGATAAAACGCATCGAATTGAGTCATATAAAAACGCAATGAAACAAATAAAGTTTTTCTTCGGTTTCATGTAAACCCCAAACTGTAAATACAATTCCATACATGACAATACAACGTCAAATAAAACAAAAATTAAATGGTTTTACAAATGCCCAACTTTTACAAGCACAAAAAAAAAGAAACAAAGAATGACAAATCATATCATACACATGTAATATATATATATATATATATATAGAATTTCTTTTCTTACAATAAACACCATCAATAACTTGTGCACGTTCAAGGCTTTGGAGGCTCAGCCTCCACCGGAGCTGCTGGTGCTACCTCAACCTTTGGTGGCTCCGCCGCCGCCGGAGCTGGTTCTTCAGCTTTTCCGGTGGCTTCTGTCACCGGCGCCGGTGCCGGAGGTTCGACCGCGATCTCCTTATCTTTAGTCTCGACGGTACCGCTTGTCTCCTCCTCAGTTTTCTCCGGCGCCGGAGTCTCTGCCGCCGGCGCTGCCTCTTCTGTCTTCTCCTCAACGACGATGAAAGTAGAGACTTTCTCGAATACGAAGGTGACAGGGCCGGTCAAGTATCCTGGTCCAATCTTGGTGGCCGCTTCGCTCACTGATTTTGATCCCGGAAATTCTGGAGATAGAAAAAGGACAAGTGTTATTTGACGATAATGTGTCACTGTTTATGTTTAAATTTATGTCACGTGTAATAATTGCTTACCGTGATTATTGAGTAATTATGTAAATATTTGTTTTCGATTCTGCTATAGGCATCATGTATACATGTCATGAATCAAACGAGCGTTAACACATTATTTAACACATAGATACAAAAATGTGTCTTTTTTGTACCATGCATAGACTATTTGATATATTGTCTTAATAATGCATAATTTTATAGTAAAATTTAAGTTGTTACCGATCGTTGCAAGCTCGTCGAGGAACTTCTGAACGGCTGCAGAATGCTTCTTCAGACCCAGCTCCTTGGGTTCCTTGACCAGTGCCTGGTTTTACATATTGCACAAGACAAGGTGACATTAGTAATTCTTGTCACATAAATTTAATTCACCAAATATGTATAATCATCTTTGGTAAGAAAATGAAAGTAGTTGTGCTTTGTGTACATACGAAGTGACCATGCTACCCTTTGTTTTGAGGATATTATAGCTTGGGATGATATTTGTAATCAAAATAAATTGCGGGGTAGGTTACGCAAACCCCACTGGCTAATTATTGCGATGCATAGTTCAGCATCTTGCACACAACAATAAAAAAATTGAGATGTAGTTTTTTGTTGTCGTGAGTTCCATAGTTACTGAATATTTCGAAAAAGTTGAATAATCATATGAACATGAGTTATCTATTTAAAAAAGTTAGTGATCTATTAAATAGAAATGATTTTTATACAAGAAGATTTTAAGAAAATAATTTGTTCATTACGTGAAAGCCTACGAAGATATTCACCACATATAATAACTAATAAAAATTCCACATGCTCGATCGACGAGATGTCTCGTTTAGCTCTATATAGTATAACTTATTTGCTAGGGATCAAAAGTTGTGTTTGTAACAAAAAATTACACGCATCATATATCGTGTTAGTTTTCAATTTTTAGTGATTTGTAAAAGTAAAGAGAACTTATCTAAGCACAATCATCATATCATGTATGCTTGTGTACGGATTAGAACAAGATATTTTACCTTGACCTCAGGTGGGCAAGCTTCATAAAGTTCGACAACTTTGGGTTGAAGCTCAGTCTTCTTCTCTTCAAATTCAGTCGAGTATTGCTCCTGAAAAAATGAGCCAACATATATATACCACTATTATTGAAAATTCACAGTCTTCAGATAAAAATACTTGATTTCATAACATATATGCTAATATCAGCCAACATGTATTATTAGTTTCTAAAATCATTTAGCACAAACAAAAAATACTCAAATCTTTCGTACTAAACATTAAAAATTGGAAAAATAAAGGAAGATCAAATATACTAGCTAGCTACAAGTTACCTTAGCCTCGTCAAAGGCCTTGCACGCTTCAAGTGCCGCAGCCTTTTTAGGGTTCTCAAAGACCTTCTTGATCTTTGGAAGAACCTTCGATTTCCAGTAGTTCACCATCTTTTTTGATTGTTGAAGATAGGATATGAATTTGGTTGATTGGTTTGGTATTGCTACTATTTGTGTATTGTGATGTAGATTAGCAAGCAAAGCCAAATGTTTGTTTCTCTATTCACTATCAAGGCAAAATATAAGGGTAGGGAATACAATGCGTGTCAGCAACATATACACATTATTTTAAAACAAAGCTAAATATTTTTAGCCCTTTATTTTACATGTAATTACTCTTAGACCCCAGTTCTCTAATATTCCTACAAAGGGGATAGTTCAATTGCTATTATTTGAGGGTCCCACTTGTTGTGCTGTAATTGGTGGTCATTGATTTGAATTTTAAGATAATAAAATAATTGTGATGGTTTAGATGTAATGTACACAAGTGGCAATCACGACATGTTGGGACAAATATGATAGTAAATTTGATTTTTTGTTAATTGGACTCCATTTCAAATATTTAATAGTATGATGATATCTTTTTATTATCTCTATTGAAAAGTCATATTTTTAGGTCGAATTGAATGAGTGTGATATTAGAGAACATTTAGGCATAAAAAACTGATTATGCACCGATGGTATAGGTTTCTTTAGATGTTTTAAATTTCCTATGACATTAATTGATAGGGTCCTAAGCTATGCCTCAAAAAGTTTTAACTATGAGGGTTTGATAATTTTTCATTTTTTTTTTTTGTTTTAGATTAGAAGAATTTCGTTTGTTAGATATCACATGATTCGCATCAATAGTGCAGGAGTCACGTTTACAGGAATTTCATGTTTTCTTTTTTATTTATTAAGTGATGCTTTGTTTATATTCTAGGAAAATTGATTGGAATATTTAGCTTGCCTTTAAGAAAAATAGATGAGAGAATTGAAACTTTCTAATAACCTTTTTTAGAAAACATGGCACAAAAATTTCACAGTTTGTGGTCTGGTTAAAATTATGATTCTCGCAAACATTGGTTAAAAATGTACAACCTTCTTATGAATAACAATTAAGTTGGCTTTCTTGACTACTCAGGTATGTGATCGAAAATCTTAATTTGCAAAAGAAGTATTAAGTTTAATTAATGAAACTTCGTGGTGACGTTCATCTTTTAATATAGAGGTGACATTATTTAGGCCTCGTAATAGTTCTAAATTTTTTTTGGTGAGAATGTGGCTAGCATTTCTCATCACACAACCTAGAAGTGAGGAATCTTGAGGGTAAAATGGGGAATACAAGTCGCAATTACAGCTGGCTATAAGCTAACTTATAGGTGGCAATTTGAATATTGGACCCACACTGATAGCGATGCTGATCTGTAACACCCCCCACCCCACCCTACCCCTAGGGGGTACCCCGAACCCCACCCCCACCCACCCCCCCTCTCTTCATCACAAAATTCTCACGTGGCTTCGCTGGGATTTACTGTCAGTCCGTGAAGGGAGCCCCTCCATTCTCAATCACGCCGTCTATTTGGTCATCATTCATCGTATATTCTATTTGGTCATCATTTAACATATAATGTAAAATATGAATTAAAATTTAGTGGAATCAAATCAACGTTAAAATTTGGTTAGGATTTTTGTCGAATTATGAGATTCGGCTCAAGTTTAGTTTGATTATATTATACATAGCACAGGAGTGAAAATGTTTCACCAATTGTAATTCAAACTAGCTATGCCTGTAAATTAGCTCAATACTATTACTTATCCCCAAGATTTGGTTAACATTTGTTCTTTGGATCTCCGAAACTATGATTAACTTCATTAATTTTATTTTTTTTAAAACTAACCACCGTTTTGAAAGTATATTTTTGTCTCAACTACTATTTTGTAGGATATATAGAAGTGTGACGAAATATAAAACTCTAAAATTCAAAGTTGCGTGTCCAACCTAAATAGATATAAAAAAATCTGAGACGGAGCAGTACTTATCAAGTTAACGAAATTGGGTTGAAGTCATATCTAGAACTTAAGAAATGAGAGAAATTGATGGGTCTGTTAAACTGGGGTCAGTTTAATTACTTTGTTCATTTTTTACATAAATTAGCTAAAACAATGAAAAATGCTGATTTTTATTGGTATTTCCAAACCTTTATAATAGAAAGAGCTTATTGATTTTTGGTTCCACATTAACTATATTTTTTTCTCGAGAAAAACGGAGTCTGAGAGAATGTAAGCGATGAGCATCCCTACTAGTTTGACCTCGTCTAAACGCTAAATATTTTTTAAGTCCTCGTATATTATTATACAAAAAATAGAAAGCATACTAAAACCGTCAGAGCCAGGAGAAATAGCAGAATTTTAAAGTAATTATCAATTTCTTTTTTTTTTTGAACAAGCAAATAATTATCATAACTAAGTTTAAGATGAAAGAGGGGCAAGAAAGGCCAACAATGCTCCTATGTGTGCCGAGCACCATAGTTTACCATTCTATTTCCTTTCTAAAGCTTGTGTAAAGCTTGAAAGTTAATGGAATCCATAAAGTTTATGTGTTTGCACCAATGAATTGAAAACATCTATCTCCATGAAAAGTAACAAATCAATTATCTGGATTTTCTTGAAGCATATGGAAAAGCTCTCACGAACTTGCGGAAAGTTAATCGAAACATACATTGAATTTTGAAACTTTGATTCACAACAATCTAAGAAGCACACGTCCAAGAAGCTATACCGCTTTATTTACCAGCTAATGTGAATATGGTGTCTTAATTAGAAAGTTTCTAAAAGCAGAATGATATTTTTCGTAAAAGGTTTATCTCTATTACACCAAACACCGTGTAATTACTCAAAATAGGGTTAAAGGACTTCGTTGTCTTTAACTATCTATTCGGAAATATTCGACAATGAATTTACCACAAAAAGGTAAAAGATTTTTCTGTTTAAATTTGGTAATTAGTACACCACAAAATTCATAACCGAGAAATCATTAAGTCCTAATCATTCAGACAAACAGCTGAGATAGCACATGCCGTGATATTATTGGGACAAAACCAACAAGAGAACAAAACAAGTACGAGACAACGAACAAATCATAGTCTGTTGGTTTCTTTAACAATTTTGTGTTCTGTACTAGCCATGCCACTTGGTGGACTAGTACTGCTCCCATGACGTTCCCCTTTCTTCCGTTAGTTTAATTTAAGAGTTTAGAACTGGATTTGATTCTTAATTACAACGAATTATAGCTCAAGGTGGGTGGGTAGGTGTGGACATTTTAGTTTATGTTACATCTTGAATGATTATAGCTAGCTTAATACTCCATATTTATATATATTGCAATTTTTTTATGATATATTTAGAGAATTATGATACTAAATAATATTTTTGGGTTATAAGTTCTAATTAATATATTAGAATTGTGGTTACTACGTACGTACATAAAAATAAATTGAACATGTGGTAAAATTAAACTTTTTTGAAACTAAAAAATGGTAACTTACATCCTCCCATATAAGAGATTGTGCATTTCTATCCTCTGTTAATTGAAAATAAATAGTTTGTTTGGTGTTGCAGCAAAATCATAACTAAGAGTAAATAGCCAAAAAGAAGTCAAGTTTCACACATAATGGGCAAAGAAATAAAACATAATCCCCATATTACACGTTATTGGCAATACTCCTCGCTGCTCTTCATTTTTTTTTTCTTTTTAATTTTCAAGTCAAGAAGCCCTTCTCTTTATTTTCTTATTTTCAGATATCTCCACCATAAAAGTTGAACCACAAAGATTGCATGTAATAAATAACTGCAAAAGGTAAAGAAGATTTTTGATGCACATCGGCACACATTTTACATGGCAAGTGCCCGCAAGTCCATATGAACTAAGAGATTTATACCAAACCAAATAGTTGAAATAAACGAAGAGTCAAATTATTTGGAGATTTTAGGATCTGAACTTGTATTGTGCTCAATAATAAGTCATGTGCTTGCATAGTTGCATGTACAATTTGATGATTTCAACTTCCCTTAACCAGTAACGATATGAGTGCATATTATTTCCTTTCAATTTAGAAAAAAAAGAAGAAACATAATTTTTTTTATTTATAAACGTACGAGAATTTTGGGGAAGATGTTTCCACCTGCTAAAAAACATATAAAAGCTTAGTTGAAAACATTATTATTCCATAAACTATTGAACTTTTTACCTAGAGATATCATGTACCGTGTCTGCAATAAAGAGGTGACACTTCACTTTCTTTTGTTATAAAGTAGTATTTTAACAAATTAGAGGATAAAGAAATAGTAAGATTAATATACTACTAGTTTCTTTGAACGCCTCAAATAGATCGGAAATTTGGAATATGCGGGAATGTTGCACGAATTCATACAGGCCAATGCAAGCGATGGACAAAGACAATAAGGGTGGGAATATACATACGCACGTACAGATACATGATATACACATACAGAAAATTGACACACACATACACACACATAAAGAGTATTGCTAATGAGGCTGCGATATTATTATTTATTAAAGGATCTATTGTGCTATCCTATATAGAATCCTAGTAGAAAAGTCAGTTTTTATTTATTAATTGCAATTCGTTTTTAAGTTGGTTTTAGTGCGTAACAACTCCCTACTAATTATTGATTGATGTTCAAATGTAAGACGTATATATCACTTGACGGTTTCACTAAAAAAACATAGGAATTACATTTTCTTAAAGTTTCAAATAATGGCCAAGGAAAATGACAAGTTTGACCCTGTGTTTTGACTTTGCGAGGAAAAAATTATCAAAAAGAATATATACAAAGATGAAGCTTGGTGTAATTTCTATGAACTGATCTAGATCTTATGGAACGCTTTTAGTACTGTTCAATTCAAAAAATTAAAATAGCAGATATGTGATGAAATTGTAGTTACAAAATAAATACACTATATCCTTATATATCTGTTTGATATCATAAGAACTTCTCGGTACTTTCACCACCAACCACAATCTTCCAACCACGTATTCTTCGAATTGCAAAACTTGCATTTTACTGCCCCCAATAGAAAGTGGGCATCCTGTAGAATTTATGGGGGTTGACAGGGGTAAAACTGTAAATATGTCAATGTTGCATAATTCTCAATCGACATGATGGCGCAATTGGCGATTGAGTGTAAAATTCTCTTGATATTGACTAATAATATTGGCATCTTTAGTCGTCATCCTTATAATGAAAGTGATTTAACCTCTAATCAACCTAATTTATATCCGTCATATAAAGTTTCTAGTTATCAAGTGACGAAGTTTACGGGATAAAAGAAGTATGAATATATAGTTGTTGAAACTTGATATATATCCGAAAGTTGGTAATTGTTAAAACTTTTTAATTACTCTTATATAAATGACCGTTTTATCATTAAATAAATTTGAACAAGATGTGAAAACAAAGAAAAACTTAAAAGGTTTAAAAAACATAAATGTCGTCATTTCACGGGACTAACCTGAAGATGTAACTGGGCCCTTATATATGGGCCTAGATGGGCTCAATATTTGGGCTTGAAATGGGGACCAGAGAAGCCCAACATTTTAAGAAAAATGATGATTTAGCTGGGCGTTCAAGAATATTGGGGCAGCTCCGTGCGGCCGCATTGAGAATCATCTATTCGATTGATTTTGATTTTAATTTTTAACCATAGTCTTCATATTTCATGATTTCATTGTTTTTTTTACTATACAATTTACCTTTTATATTTTTTTTGTCAAAGCTTTCGTGCTCTTTTTCTATGTAAGTTTATACTTCTGTTTGTTTGTGAACTTTGTATTCAGGAGTTTATCATATAATCCGTTGTAAGTTGATAAGGTTAATGAAAAATGCATATATCATTCTTTTCAAAAACCGAGGCCCATGACAGAATTGGGCCGCGCCAGGCCTTTATCTCAGAAATATTGGGCTGACCCATACTACTAAACTCCGACTTGGGATAATCGACGGGTCTGTTCCAGTCCTGCCAATTTCCACCTTTAGCCTAAAGCCGAATTGTACAAATCCAACTTCTTTTTTTTGGATGAAAAATCTACGTATCAAATTATTTAATATACTTTACACGCCAAAAAAAAAAAATTATTTAATATACTTTACAATAAGTCAATAACCACATAATCGATTTTAGAGACCAAAAGTGGCCGAGGAAGGAAAAATTATTAGGTACAGCCGCGGCATGGTGACGTGGTACATCCAAATATTGAGATTAAATACTATTCTTAAATTATAAGAAAGTAACTTCTCTACACGAACCATGCATTTATATAAATAACCAACTTGCTACTCCGCCTCATCGTACAACCGCTGCACCTAATAATCTCTCGTTGGGAAGATGGGAATCTTTATATATTTTATATTTTACAGTTTTTGGACAAAATTATTTTATATTTGTGATGAAAATGTACAAGTATTTTGAAATAATCTATTAATTAAAATAATATTCTCAACTACCGAAGTATATTCAAAATTTAATCAGGAAAAGATGCAAAACTAATATAAAACTTAATTTTTTAACATCCATGATTAAATATAATTTAAAACGATCCTTAAAGTATCTAAAAATTTCTCATAAAAGAAAAAAGAGAAGCGTCTAAAAAATCTATTTTGGACAGTATATAATTTAGACAGTAAATGTACTATTATATAGCCAATTTCTGCCAAGTGCAAGCATCAGTGGCCTTTCAGCTTATTAGCTCTGGCGGGAAGCACAACCCTCTCTCTCTCTCACTGTAACACACACAGAGAAGAGAGAAAATATGTATTGGCTAACCCCTAAAAACGCTGTCGTTTTGATCCCACGGTGGCGTTCTCTCTCCGTCTTGCTCAGCCCCACACTCCACCACCAAAGCTCTCGCCTTTTGTCCTCTTCTTCTTCTTCTTCTTCACTGACACTGTAATTCAAAACCCTTTATTTTATTTTATTGTTGTTGTTTATATGTGTTAAAGTTTCAGTCTTTTTCTTATTTCATAATAATGTGGGGTTTATGTTTTCTTTATGCTATTTTTGTTTGTAAGCTATATATATGGGTTCCTTCTTTTATGTTCTCCACTGATGATTAAAGACAATTTCAACTGACTTATTCTTAACTGTGCATATACGTTCTTGTGTAGTCTTGCAATGTGCTTTCAAGATTCTGTTTTTATTTTTATTTTTTGGGTAAATTGTATTGTTGAGTTTCTGTACTGGAGACATTTCAGGAATTTCGCGTTGTTTTACGGTTCAATTTGCGTAACTTTGAGATTAGGGTGTTGCTGTAAATTGTCCTTTTTACTGAATGTGAAGAGAAGACAACAAATGGTTATCGTCGATTCTAAAGGGTTGGAGCTTTTAGGCTCCATTAGGACAGATTTTAGCGAGGAGAATAATAAAGAAAGAGTAGAATCTCGTATAAGACTGTGCAGGAGAATGCAGGATAATTTTGACTTCTGGTTTGTCATGTTCTCTGATTGTTCTTATGCTGTTTCAAGATGGTTCTTTCACTGGTTTCTGCTCTTTCTGCACATATTGCAATTTTACTTATGAATTTGATTAATGATTCCGGATGCAATTTTTCTCTGCTAAAAGTATCAGGCGTCCCGACCACATCTTTTGCTTCAAAGAGAGAAAGCTTTATACAAAAGCTACTAAGAAACACAGACAACTGAAAATTGCTCCGGAAGAGAGAGATTTTGTTCACATTATATGGTGGAAGGAGGTGCGATGCATTTTTTTATGTTTTTAGTTTAGTTAGCAAAAGTTACGGCGTATTGTAGAGATGCAGGATTTTTCTTGTCTAAATAGATAGATATGTTTTCATTTTTCAGAAAATGCAGATTTGCAAAAAGCCTTCTTCTGTTATGCTGGTTAAGCGGCTTACATTTTCTAATTTGCTGGGTGTTGATACAAGCTTAAAGAATGGGAGGTAAGCTATAAGAATCTACTACCATCAGCAAATCTTTTTCGACCTTTTTCTATTTAATATTTAGATCAAATAGTCTTCGGAGGTTCAGATTTTGTTGCTTATTGAGGAGCCAAGTAAATTAGCCTACTGTATAAACATCCTTAATGGACTCTGGTAACTAAGTCTGACTGATGATAGCTTCAGTTGTTTTTTTAACTCTAAATGTCCCCCCTCCCCTTTAGTTACATTGGAATTGCTAATTTTACAATAATTATTCTTCAATCTGTACCATCAAGTACATCTGGTAACTTCTGTCCACATTTATTGTAGCCTCAAAGAAGGAACTCTCAATTGGGAAATATTGCAATTCAAGTCAAAATTTCCTCGAGAAGTCTTGCTATGTAGAGTATGTTTTGTCAATTATTTAATGTTTGTTTAATTTACTTTCTTACATTTGAATTCTATTTACTAATATGAAGACCCAGTAAGTCCAATCCTTCCTTACCACTGTCGACTTCCTATAGGTTGGAGAATTTTACGAGGCGATCGGTGTTGATGCTTGCGTTCTTGTGGAATATGCTGGGTTAAATCCATTTGGTGGTTTACGTTCTGACAGCATCCCGAGGGCTGGTTGCCCAGTTGTGGTACTAATATTCCTGCATATATTTGTGTAGTAGGATGCTTCTTTATTAACATCTGTTTCAAACACCTAAATGTCCTTTATGGTCCGAAGCTAGGTGTCGTTATGCTTTTCCTCGACTAACCCTGTTTGGAGTCCACTTTTTAAATAACTTTCTTTACCCTGCAGAATTTGCGACAGACATTGGATGATTTGACACGTAATGGTTTCTCTGTCGTGAGTACAACCCTCCAGATTTGTATCTTATAATTATGGTTATTTATAATCAGTACATCCTCCCCTGACACTATATAGAAAGAAAGTTGTGCAGCAATTGTAATTTCGGATTTTCACTCTCATATATTTTGGACATGCCTGGTACAGAGCAAGATATGTTATACAGGATGTAGATAATCGAACTAATGTCGAAACTTCTTTTCTTCTTTTCTCTTTTTAGTGCATAGTAGAGGAAGTTCAGGGTCCAGCTCAAGCTCGAACGCGGAAAAGCCGATTTATATCTGGGTAATTGCGTCTACCGGCTTGATGTTATATTCATTCGCTTAGCTGTTGTTTGGTTTCCATATCAAGCTAGATCTTACCTTACACAGAAATCTGAATTTACAGCCAGGTTGAAGCAAAGAACTGTTTGCTTAAGGTTGCCTTAGGCTGATATCTATCTGACTTTAGAACATTGTGTGCAGTCCTTGTGAATTTTGTACTATTAGCTGTCTACTGCGATAAGACATGGTGTATTTCTCTAAGACTATCAAGTTGTAATTTTTCATTTTATGTGGTAACATTTTCTGGAGAGGTCAATCGGTACCTTAGAACTTTCTAGTTTATCATCCCAGAAAAGCTATGGAGCTTCAATATCTGAACAATCCTAGAAAATAAAGCCTATTCTGTTACATGCTATTAAATTTTATAATTGGGGGAAGAGATTAGTTTCTTTAAGTCTCTTGGTCACATATTATATCTTGAAGCACTCTACTTCTTCTAAAGCCACTGAATCCAGGTTGGAATCATTTAATATTTGTGCATGATATATTTGTATAAAATATTTTTAGAGTTTTATGTTCTCCTTTGGCTTTTATGGTATATCACATGAAGTGTGTGTTAAACCTTGGTGGTGTATTATGGGGTGAGCATGTGGGAAAAAATCAACGTTTAGAGAACTCTTGCCATTGCTTCTGCTCTTTTATTCATATAAACACTTCTTTTTCATTCTTGAGATTTTGCTTGCTGGTGGTCATACTTCAGGTTGTAGTTGTCGTGTATTGAGAACAGTGACCGAATTGTTTGTCATATTTTCTGTAAAGTTGCAGATCCTCTTCTAAATTGATGTGTATTTTCAGGCATGCACATCCTGGAAGTCCTTATGTGTTTGGGCTCGTTGGAGATGATCACGATCTAGATTTTCCGGACCCAATGCCTGTAGTTGGTATGAACAAAACTATCTCCTGATGCACAACATGCTAGTACCTTAGAATCTCTCAAGAATTCAGACTTGGATTGCGTTATTTCTCACTTGCCATTGAAGATTATTAACTCATGTTTATTTCTTCCCTGATAATTTCTAGCTGCATATATTCGAATTGCTGAAATTGTAAATTTAGGAATAAATTGAAGGGATGAAACAAACCCAAAGAGGTAATATGGTTAAGCCAATTAACCCATCTCCATGACAAAAAGAACGAAAAATTGCCATTTTTCTGTTATGTTGATCATCTGTCTATATATGTTATTCCTTGACTCTTAGCCACTAAAGTTGGTTTCTGATTCAAGGAGTATCGCGTTCGGCAAAGGGATACTGCATGGTTTCTGTGTTGGAGACAATGAAGACTTATTCAGCTGAAGATGGTCTCACAGAAGAAGCCCTGGTTACCAAACTTCGTACTTGTCGGTGCCATCATCTGTTCCTCAATACGTCACTGAGGCACAATTCCTCAGGTTACTAATATGTTCTGCATTTTCGCCCTTCTTGTGAAATAGTGCTCACGATTTGTTAATTGAAACAGAAGGCTTCTCATATTACCTGAAACCTGATTGCCTTCTTTTAGATAATTGAGAGTACTTTGTCTATCTGCATTATGTGGGCTCTTGGTAACATTTCCAAGATGTCAAATCTCAAATTCTCTGCTTCCACATGTCATTAAATAAACATTTCAACGGACAAATACACAGTGCTCTGTCCAATTTCCATAGTTAGCCACCTTTATGTGTCAATCATGTGTTTAGACAGATATCTTTTCTTGATAAATTAATTAGTTTTAACTATGCCAATTCTTGTTTAACTTCGATGGATTAAACTTTTATGTGTATCTGTTTGTTCTTGTAATTCATGTGTTTTCATATTTTAAAGCAGAAAGGCTTCTTTGCAGGAACTAGTCGCTGGGGAGAGTTTGGTGAAGGTGGGCTGTTATGGGGTGAATGCAATACAAGACAATTTGAATGGTTTGATGGCAATCCCGTGGACGAGCTTTTGTTTAAGGTATTGAAATATTTGATTGCTTGTGCATGCAAATTTCTTCTTCTTTTCTTTTTCTTAACTAGTTATGTTCTCTAAAAATTGTCAACTTTCAGGTTAAAGAGCTTTATGGCCTTGAAGCCGGTGTCACATTCAGAAATGTTACTGTTTCCACAGAAAGCAGGCCCCGTCCATTGCACCTCGGGACAGCCACACAAATTGGTAGGCCAAAATAAATGCAGCTTCAATGGTTCTGTAGTCTGTCTTTTTTGAGCAAATAAACACTTTTGACTTCTTTGTATGATTTTACCATCTTGTGAATTAAATCGAACCATGCTAGTAATAAAGAAATTTATTAAATGAAGCATAAAATTGTTCGATATATACGGTGGTAATTTTGAAAGGAATGTTAATTAAACAGCCAGAAAGAAGTCAAGGGTGTAAAATATATCCGGATTTGTACAATTTGATATAGTGAACGCGTTTATTTGTGTTTACGCCTTTCTATCAGGTGCGCTTCCAACTGAAGGAATTCCTTGTTTGCTAAAGGTGCTGCTCCCTTCAAATTGTACAGGCCTGCCTGTCATGTAAGTGATAACTTTAAACTGGATCTCTTTCAGTGCATGTATAAACGTGCATTTGACAGCAATAAGTTATGCTCAAGCTCTCAAGCTAAGCCACACTACATGTCTAGCTTATAGTTTCTATATTATTATCCTTGATTGATCACAGCCAGTGAGCCAATGGAATTTTATTCTTGCTTGCTTTCAGAATAGATTATTTTTCTGAAAGATTGACCATCGTCATAAATTCATCTTGGTTGCCCAGCTAATAAATTTAACTAACAGGTATGTCAGAGATCTTCTTTTGAATCCTCCTGCTTATGAAATTGCATCTGCAATTCAAGGTGAGTTGACTGCAGTAGTAACTACATGATGAGTAGTGTTACATTCAAGTGATAAACAGTTAAACTCATAATAGGAGAGGCATAGGCATTAGATGCTTTTTACCAGTCAATAGCTTATCCACTGCTTGGGGGGGTCTTTCATTCGGCAGGTCAAGTTTTGGTTAACTTGGTGGTAGTCCTCTGGCATTTTCAGTTTAAAAATTATTAACACCTGGTGAAAAAATTATTAATATCTGATTTTGGCCATTAGTTGATAAAGAAAAGTTAAACTTGAAACTGTAAATATTTCAGTTGATATGCTTATGTAATATATATTTCCTTTGGTTGTAATTAGTCATGTGAAATCCTTTAGTATTAGTTATACAATGTTCATAGTTTCAATTCCATTAAATGGCTCAATAAATGTTCGTGTTGCTGGACAAGATCATCTACTCATTAGTTTCTGCTTTCTGTGTAACATTCCTCACTGAGCATAATTTCCTCTATGCAGACGCCTGCAAACTTATGAGCAACATAACATGCTCCATTCCTGAATTCACATGCATTCCTTCAGCCAAGGTTAATTTCTTTATCCCATCTTTTGAAAGCAAGATTCTCTAAATTAATATCTGGGATCCTCTTATGTTTTAAGTTTAGAGTCTGAATTTAATTCCTTATGGCCATTATCGTACAAGAAGATGCTCGTGATACCGTCCAGTTCTGTGTACAATAAGCTCAAATCTTTTGTTTAGAAGTTGAGATTTTAATAAATCTTCTTACCATAATCAGATCATAATTTTTTAATATATGTGGTTATGTGACTGACAGCCTCGCGTCTTTAATTCTTAAAGGATTCTTGTATACCTCGTGATCCTTCAGTTCATCATTACTCTGAAGCTCCATTTTATTGTCTGTCTGCAGCTGGTGAAGTTGCTTGAATCGAGGGAGACTAATCATATCGAGTTTTGCAAAATAAAGAATGTTCTTGATGAAATTTTACAATTGTACAGAAATCCCGAGCTCAATGAGATTCTCAAGTTATTAATGGATCCTACTTGGGTGGCGACTGGGTTGAAAGTTGATTTGGAGATACTAGTAAGTAGTTTCCGTTTATTATTGCTTTTCACTTATTCTACTTGATGCTCTGATGTTTGAAGGAAGCAATAACCTCTTACCAATTTATTATTTTCTTGGATATATTTTCCCATTTTGAGCCAATTTCCATATTGTACTTCATGGGGTTAATATTCTTGGTAGACTTACGTGTTTAATATTTGTTTCTCCTGAACTAGGTGAATGAATGTAAAGCAGTTTCTCGTAGGATTCGAGAAACTATCTCCTTAGATGGTGAAAATGACCAGAAGATAAGCTCACGTCCCAGCATCCCAAATGAGTTTTTTGAGGACATGGAGTCTTCCTGGAAAGGTCGTGTCAAGAGGATCCATTTAGAGGAAGAGTTTGCAGAAGTGGATGAAGCTGCAAAGGCTTTATCTTTAGCTGTAAGTCTCTCTGACATTTCAGCTTCTGTTTTCGCCTTTTTAGTTTTTTAGTTTACATATTTTAAATCTTTAGTGGACGTATTTGAAATGATTTTCCAACAATTTTTAGATAACAGAAGATTTTCTCCCTATAATTTCAAGAATTAGAGCAACAACTGCTCCACTCGGAGGACCAAAAGGGGAGATACTATATGCCCGTGAGCATGAAGCTGTATGGTTCAAGGGAAAACGTTTTATGCCCTCTGTTTGGGCAGGGACCCCTGGAGAAGAACAAATCAAACAGCTCAGACCTGCCCTGGATTCGAAAGGCAAAAAAGTTGGTGAAGAGTGGTTCACAACAGTAAGGGTAGAGGAGGCATTAACCAGGTTATCTTTGTTTTAATGAGAAAAATAATTTTTCTCTCCGATTTAGTATTATGTGGTTCACACACTTTTGTCTTTGTTTCAGATATCATGAAGCTGGTAATAAGGCAAAAGCAAAAGTTCTGGAACTGTTAAGAGGGTTATCTGTGGAGCTTCAAACAAAGATCAATATTCTAATTTATGCATCCATGTTGCTTGTCATTGCAAAGGCGTTATTTAGCCATGTTAGGTTGGTCATACAAACCTAAACCCTTTCTTCTAAGAAACTCTCCTATCTCACTGTGCACAATAGTATTGGCTATATTAGCAACTTTTTGATTATTTACGGACAGTGTCATAGTAAAATCACAAGATTTCTGTTATTTACTTCTCTAGCGAATAAAGATTCTCTTGATGCAGGAAAAATGTTTATTCAAATGTACAACCAAGTTGAGTACTGAGATTTGTTTGCTTCTTAATGCTAGTAGTTATGCTAGTAGCACGATTCAGTTTTGCTTGGGTAGTTGTAATTGCCTTCAATTGGTGAATTAATGCAGTGATCAAAAGTCTGTCACTTGTTACCTTGAAAGTGAAAAAAAAATAAATATTAGTTCCACAAACTACCTGTTACTTTCAGGGTTAACAGCATCAAACCCCCAAGTATAGGTTGTTTTGCAACTTGCCACCTAAACTAAAAAAAGTGAGCATCAATCCCTCCAAATTAACCTATTGTAAAATGTGCAAACTTCCCATGGGTTATTGACCAGCCTCTCGATTTAGACATGCTTCTGTATTTTCGTCCGTTAGATTTGGTCCTTGGGGGGGGGGGAGGGGGGTGGGGAGTTTGCACATATTTCGATAGATTGAGGGTTAAGTGCTCCTTTTTTTTAGTTTGGGTGGCAAGTTGCAAACGGCCTATTCTTGGGGCATTTGATGCTTCTTACCCTACTTTTTATTTACTTTATTCATGTCAATGTTGTGTTTGCCATAAATTTTTCAAGTAGATGTCATGTTTTATTTTGCTTAGCTCAACCTTATCATAAGTTTCTACCCTGAACTTTAATGCTTGGTATTTTATCCAGTGAAGGTAGAAGAAGAAGATGGGTCTTGCCTACTCTGACTCCACATATGAAGTCTGAGGTAGTATTCAGAAGCAAAAACTATTTTCTGATTTTTATGTGTACTGTTGTAATTTCCCTTACGCTTTTTGTGCTTTTGAGTTTTATGTTCTATTAGGTGAAGATAATTTCAGGTCTTCATAACCATGTTTCATTTGCATATTTCGTGGTTAGATGGTTTTGGGGGCATCTTTGAGGCTCATTGCGTGTGTGCTTAGCATAGTTGCACATATCAGTTCAGTAAGCTAACAAGGTTGTATACCCATGATGACATCCTGTAATTGTAAAACAGATTGTACCGTTTGTCTTTTTCTCATAATATTTCTAGATTTGGTTGTAGTCGCAGTGCTAACCTTTGTCTAATTCTGTTGAAACTGATCTATAGATAATGAAATATTTATATAGCAGAATTAGATAAGCTATGATTTTGAATAAATGTCGCATATTATATGATTGAATGCTAGAATTTGTTGTATAATTTAACAAGGATTATCATTACCATGTAGGATAAAACTCTATCCAAAGCTGAAGGGATGAAGATAAGTGGACTGTCCCCATATTGGTTTGATGCAGCTCAGGGCGGTGCTGTACAAAATAGTGTAGATATGAAATCACTTTTTCTCTTGACGGGTCCAAATGGGGGTGGGAAATCAAGCTTGCTGAGATCGATTTGTGCTGCTGCTCTGCTTGGAATATGTGGATTCATGGTCCCTGCTGAATCTGCTATTATTCCTCATTTCGACTCCATTATGCTGCACATGAAATCTTATGATAGTCCTGCAGATGGAAAGAGCTCGTTTCAGGTGATTTTCTTCCTTGTATATTGCTCAGTTCTTTTCTTACTCCTACCAAGATACATAATGAATTAACATTAAAATCCACTAGATACCAAGTGTTTGAAATAATAGATTGATGGGATTTTGGCAGCCAACCCCCTGTGTTATGGCAAGTAGGAGCTTTATCCCATCTGAGAAAAAAGTGGTACAAATCCACTGTATTAATATACCTGGCAAATTCGCAATTTTATATGAGACTTCAATTCAGGCGTGGAAATGTGAGTCTCTGTTTGAATTTGTGCGTCTAAAAATAAATTTACTCCCTTATAGTTTAATTTAATATCTTTTGTTATAGCACCTTATTTTTCGAAAAACAAAAACTGAAAGCAAATCTCAAGTTACAAGAAACAGCAGCAATTAAAAATCACCAGGAAAACAGTTGGTTTAACAGATTAATCATATTTACATAAGGGCAGTTTAGTCCTTACAAGTAAACGAGAAAATGTGGAGAGGGGAGTGAACCTTTAAAATAACAGGGGGACTAAATTGCTGCTTTATATTTACAAGGGGGTAATTTGCCTTTCTGACATAATACATGGATGTTCATTAGCTATTGGTTCTATATTGCTAAAATCACTCGAGTTCTTACAGTTGCCCTTCCATTGATTTCTCAGATTGAAATGTCAGAAATGCGTTGCATTATAACAGGTGCTACTTCAAAGAGTCTCGTCCTTATAGATGAGATATGTCGTGGGACAGAGACAGCAAAGGGTACATGCATTGCTGGAAGCATCATTGAGACTCTTGACTCAATTGGTTGTCTGGGTATTGTCTCAACCCATCTGCATGGAGTTTTTGATTTACCCTTGAGGACAAATAATCTGGTATTTAAAGCGATGGGAACTGAATATATCAACAACCAAACCATGCCAACATGGAAATTAATTGATGGGATATGCAAAGAAAGCCTTGCATTTGAAACAGCTCAGAGGGAAGGAGTTCCTGAAATATTAATTCAAAGAGCCAAGGAAATATATCTTTCAGTTTATGCACAAGACTCGTCGAGAGTAGATGATTCAGAATCAAAACAGATGAGTTCTCCAGTAGTTGTTCAAAAATCTGGTAAGGTATCTGATAAACGAAGTGCACCAGCAGAGAAAACCTCTTCAGTGAATCAGTCATATAAGTCGGTGGAACTTTTGCATAAGCAAGTGGAGAATGCCGTCATAAGTATTTGCCGGAAAAGATTGAGTGAATTGTACAAGAAGAACGACATACTGGAACCTTCAGCTATCCGGTGTGTTCTCATTGGTGCCAAGGAACAACCACCTCCTTCTACTATCGGTGCTTCAAGCGTTTACGTTATGCTTAGACCTGATGAAAGACTATATATTGGAGAGGTAATTGTTCTCAATTTATCATTCGGTTCAGGGGGTTCAAACACTCTTGCAACTGCTCCCACTGAATTATCTTTTTCAACTCTCAGTTTTTTTTTTTTTTTTTCTAAAGTTTCATATGCGATGGTGAAATCATCACGTAAGTTATTTTGTTAGAATTGTATATAGGAAGTTACTTAGAAGGTAATAAGTATAATTCTCCAAAATTCAGTCATCATTAGTATAGTTAGACCTTAGATCCTCATTTTATTTCCTTTTCTTCTTCAATAAAGTCTCTATGTATAAATTTTTATGTCCTTGTGAATGCTGTTAAGAAAATATAAAGGAAAAGGACTCATTGTGACTTTTTATTTGAATGAGATTCTTGAATTCCTCCCTCCCCCCCCGCTCCGCTCCAGTTTTTACTAACGTTAGTGTCTGCTTCAATATAACCTTCAGACTGATGACTTGGAGGGGCGGATCCGTGCACATCGCTCGAAGGAGGGAATGCAAAACGCGTCTTTCCTTTATTTCTTGGTACCCGGGAAGAGCGTGGCTTGCCAACTAGAAACTCTTCTCATCAACCAGCTCCCCTGTAAAGGTTTTCACTTAACTAATTTGGCCGATGGAAACCATAGGAATTTTGGGACATCTGATTTCTTAGAGAAGGAAATGTTGGCTAGATAAATTAATCACTCCTCTCTTTTTCTCAACATTTTGCGAAAGATGCAAGCGGATGTAAATGAAATGTAAAGTAGTCTAAAATTATTAGACTGTTGTGTAGGATGGGTTGATGGAAGTTCTGCAGTTTAAGATACAGTACTGGTTGCAGCAGTTTTGTTATATTTAAGCTGCATCCATGAGGCATACATTTTGTTGGGGGTTATTTCTTACGTCAGCTAATTTTTGGCCAAACTTGTTAAACATGAATTTATTAATACTGTATTTTCATTTTACTCTGTCTTCCTCGATGTGTTTTGTGTACGTCTAAGTTTGTATTTTGCGGTTGTTTGGGTGTATGTACAAAGTGCCTATATTTTAAATGTGAACAAGAGCATCAATTAGCAACATTTGTTTTGCTAGGCTTTGCCGATTATTCTTTCATTCTGGCGGCACGGCCTGTCATATCGTGTTTTTAATTTTTAGGCGTGACAAGAACACACAAAAAAGATGCATGATTGAACAGTTAACAACACAATAACACCAAAGAGAACTTCATTATCAATTACGAAATTTTCATTCAAATAGGAAAGAGAACAAGCTATTGTTCTTTTATTGACACGAATATTCCACGGACTCTTTATAATTTAAAAGGACATAATGAGAAGCTGAAATGTTTTCACGCACTTAAAGGAACTGATTGTGCTTATGCGCATGCACTTGGATTGGCAATGAGGTATGCTTCGGTAGCGTTGAACAACGCTACTGCCTGATCATTCCCGAGCTTGACTTCCTCCTCACTGAGCTCAATATCGCCCTTGGTGTGATATTCAATTGTTTGCTTGAATACACTCCCGCCATCACCGGATGCCTCGATTTTTGCATCGTAGGAGATCTTCTCGACCCTGTCGCCAATCACATCTCCGTCAATCAAGGTGAATTTGCACAGGTAGTTTGCAGTGTCAATGGAGTCGATCCTGACCTTGGCAATCTTGAAAGGAGCTCCTGTTAATTAGGTGTAGGAAAACAGAGCTCATGATTAAATAATTCATGCAATCAAAGATTAACAAACTTGCATATATAGATTTTCAAGATATATGTTATATTGGCATACCATCGGTGAAGTTTGTTTGCAGGACGGAACCAACACCAACTCCATTTCCTTCAACTATCTCAACGCTCTTAATGGCCTGAGGTGCGGCTTTCGGCCCGATGTCATGTGTTTCTGTGAGCAAACCCTTGAACAACCTTGACGGAGAAACCTTAGCCTTGAGCTCCTGGGTTACACTCTTGATGCCCATATTTTTAATTTGTGAAGAGATGAATACTTAATATGCTTAGAATTAATTGAAGCTGAAGAACAAATGAGCTTTGAGGTGTGCCAAATAGTGAAGCTCCCGAGGGCTTTTTATAGGCATGTGTAGGATACAAGCAATTGTCGATCAGCATGCATGCATGGAAAAATATTTCAATATTATTAAGGGCTACGTTCATAACATACTTTCTTTGTATAATATAAGGTGAATTAATTAGGATAAGTACTTTTAGTATTTAGTCCGAATTGCAGCAGTAAAAGACAATTAATTTACGCCGACGATAATGACAAACACCTAAATGTTACTTCTAGAACATTAAAGAATTTTCAGTTACAGCCTTAGAGACTAAAAAATGGTGAGTCAGGTATAATATTCGAGCTGCCAGCCACCTCAAAGATGGTAGACGATTTAAATATATGCCACGATATGATTAATACTCTGCGACATGCATGTGGCTGAATATATGTATTATATATATATATATCTAATTAAGCTCGCATAATTGGCGTGGAGGATTAGAATATTAATATATAGTCAATATTATCTGTATTGTGTGTGAAGTGTGAACGGCTTTAATTCTCTGAATGACAGATGGAGTGATCCTCCTTGTGATCTTTTATGCGAAATAGCTGACTTTTAGATTGGCCCGTAAAATGGAGTACCGTTCTTTTCAATCACGGAATGCCACTATGTTTACTTTTTCTTATTCAAATTTGCCATGATCAAAAGTTCAGAACTGAGATTAGAATTGACATACACATATTTCACATGAAAAATTCCATATAAATTGATATGAAAAGTCATGAAATATGATAGAATATTTCAGTATGATAAGAATTAAGGGTCAGACGTATTCACTGGTTTTAATAGTATCTAATAATAATCAGTCGTCCATGATCCCATTTTCTATAAAAAAAAAAGGTGAATGTATTAACGATAAATCCTAATGGTTGGCGAACTTATAAAAATGGTCCGCTAATGTGTACCCTTATAGAGCATATTCCGTTAATGTGATTAGCATCAATGCTGGTCCTTTAGTATTTCTTTTGTATATATTTTAGTCCTTTTTTTTTTTTTTTGTAATCAAATTTCAGTTCTAGTTAATTGCATATAACCGTCAATTTTGCGGATCTTTTTATTTCCACTCCATTTTCCATGACCGCTCCACAAGTAGACGGTATGGGTATGAAAAGGAGATATACTTACTTTAATCATTTGTTTTAAAAAACGGTAATAATATCATCTATCATGTGCCCCCCTCTGGCTACATTAATCTTCACATGCCCCTTATGTGGCTCCGCTTTGATAAGACTCCTGTTTAAAAAAAAATGTTGCTTCTAGAACCTGTTTAAAGAATTTGGTATTATAACCTAAAATGTGTTGATATGTAAGAACTGAATCTTTGTATTTCTATGTTAATTAATTTACTCTCCATAAGTACGTAGCTGAGACGCAGGCCTGCAAACTTTTGAGCAACATTCCTGAGTTCACATGCATTCCCTCGTGAGACGCATTTTACGGCAGTAACATGCGACCATGTTCAATTATTTCCACGGAAACTAATTAATATTAATTTATAGTGATCGATATTAAAAGAAAATGGTTGGCTCAATAGTTTTGCGTTCAGAAGCTAGCCATTATACTAGACATCGTCCGCTCTTCTTAAATATTAAAGGATTTCTTTAGTCCAATAATTTTAAAATTGTTGGTGCGTCAATTATTCTCACGCAAAAAGGTAACATGACTATCAAAATTAGTTAAACCTCGGCTTTTTCTTTCTTTGTTTCTGATTGAAGAAAGTTTAATTAGCTGGAGAAGGTATTTGTACTGATCATGCATGATCATGATCAAGATAGAGATGAACTTACACCAACGAAGAGCTGAGGCCTGAGGATAGCTCAAATATGATTCCTTAATGAACTCACCGGCTAAATAGTTGACTAACATACGTAATTAATTAAGGCATGATGGAGATTTTATAAGATATGCTTTGGAAGCAACAGATGTTGCTTTGGCAATAATGTTGGCCTTAATTTATTCCATTAAGATTTTCAAATCGAGCATTTTGCGCTCATGGGGGTTGAAATAAGAAACTTCTATTCTGATCGCTGAGTTACTCTTTCATGAGGTACTTGCTTAGTATTTTCTTAACCTTTGTTTTTTTTTTTTTTTTTTTTTTTTTTTTTTTTTTTTTTTCCGGCCATAGCTTCTCTTTCTCTAGTTACTTAGTAAAAAATCCTAGTCTCGAGTACAAAACATTAAAAAACAACACTTTTGTTTCGGGCAAGAACGCACTTTAAGATACTTAATTAATCACATATTGTTTATGGAATTCAAATTATTAAAATCCACATTAATTTATATAAAAGATGAATTACAAATTTATTATGAGTCTCATGTTCGTCTTACAATATTATTCTTTATGTTATTTTCTTCCAAGCTGTCTAATCTACATGATGTGAATAACTTTCAACTTACTTAACTTATTATGTCCTAATCTGGAAGCTTTCGAATTAAATATACAAACAACAAAAATATAGTATAAGTTTATGAACGTCAAATCTGGCGTCGGAATGTTAAAAGATGATATATATATGACTCAATAAATTCTAGAAGATGGTTGTTGATATATATAATAAGCTCGCATAACTGGTTTAGATTAAAATATTTAAGTCAATAATATATTGTATATTGCAGTATTACCTGTATGTCTGCGCAGGTCCGATCGCAGATGAAGTGACCCTCCTTATGATCTTTTATGCATGTGAAATAACCAATTAATGCACAGAATTGATGAAGGTTAATTCATTTGATTCATGCACTGCCACTTTCTAGTTATTTTGGACAACGATTTCAGTAAATACTACTGTTTTGCTGCTTTATATCGTCCTAGTCTTGTTTTAGACCTTCTGGCTTGCAACATTTTAATTGTAAGTTCCCCGACCAAATTAAACCTAATTTCTCGCGGTTAAAATATGTCGTTGAACAATTTGAATTCCTTAATCGACATATGCGGTTAGTACTTAAAAATCTTTTGTGCTTGAAACTGTTTTTTACTTTCAGAGATCTGACAAAAGTATTATGTTATATATATATATATACAGTACTTTTTGCTGCAATATGACTAAATACTAAAACTTATCCGATCCTGATTTACCTTATATTATTCTGTAATTAAAGTCAGTACTTGTTTCACATGGACATAGCCCACCGTGTTTGAATATTTCTCCATTCTTACGACACGCATACAATGTGTTGTACGTATCCAAAAAATGCCTATAAAAACGTATTAGGAGCTTCACTCTTCTTCACACCTCAAAGCTCAGTTATCCCTTAATTAGCTTTTCTTCTTCATTTTCTAAGCACTTATTTCATCTCTTTGCATAAAATTAAAATGGGCATCAAGAGTTTTGTGCTTGAGTTCAAGACTGAAATTTCTGCATCAAGGTTGTTCAAGGGTTTAGTCCTAGAAGCGAATGACATTGCGCCCAAAGCCGCGCCTCAATTCATTAAGAGCATCGAGGTAGTTGAGGGAAGTGGTGTTGGATCTGTTGTGCAAACAACCTTCACTGATGGTATGCAAGTTTGTTTCTTTAAAACTTGTTTTCCACTTCTTATTATATTTTTAAAATCAATATCAATTTTAAATTTATTTGACACTTTGTTTACTGAATAAAAAAAGTATAAAAAAAGAAGAAGAAAAGAGTTCTTAGTTTGCGCTTTACAGTAACACAACATTTTCTATACTTTAACAGAAGCTCCATTCAAGCTATTTAAGCATAAGTTTGAATCCATTGACCCCGCAAACTACGCATGCAAGTTCACCTTGATTGAGGGAGATGTCATAGGCGAGAAGATTGAGAAGATCACCTACGATGGAAAAATCGAGGCATCCGGTGATGGCGGTAGCACCCTAAAGCAAACCATCGAATATCACACCAAGGGTGATGTTGAGGTTACTGATGAGGAATACAAGCGCGGAAATGATCAGGCAACATTGTTGTTCAAGGCTACCGAAGCATACCTCATTGCCAATCCACAAGCATGCGCTTAAGCATCATTCCCTTTAAAATCAGTTTCCAATTGTGTGTTTCTAATAAAGAGTCAGTGAAATATTGTTGTGCAAATAAAAGAACAAGTTCTTGTACTTTTTTCATTTTTCTTGTTTCTTGTTTTCAATAAATTCTGAATTGATTGATGGTCTAATTTTCGTTGTTTCTATGAAATTGTAATTGAGCCTGGGTGTTCATGATCATTAACACACATATCTTTTACATGTTTCCGTATTAATTTGAATATGAACTTAAAATAACTAAAATCTGATCAAGTTTGAATATTGATTTGCACACCGATGTAGTTCAAAGAAATATAATTTTGGGATTATGAAGCTACACTCTTTGAAGTTTCTTAAAATTACACAAATCTTTTTTACAGTTTGAAAATTTACAAAGACGCCCTATATTAAAAGGCAGGTGCTATTGCCAAAGCAAATTTTGTTGATGCAAGAGCAAAATTTTTAAATTTCCCAATTCCCCCTTCTTAATCAAACACTGTGAAAGTTGAGTGCATAAATTTCCAAAATACACGTACAATCTATTTTGTTTCACTCCAATAAGTATCTAAACCAAGAAAAAATATAAGAGATTAGGTAAATTAAATTTCTAGCTAATAAATTAATGTCGACATTTTTAACACACAATTCATATTTTCTTATATGTATCTCCCTGGTAACTTTTATAAACTGTATATATATAACTCTTTAAATTAGGAATAAAAGAAAACAATTACGTACAATTCTTCAACTTATTAACTAGCCAGATTTTGCTGCAAATGATTTAATCTGTCATTGAAATTATTTTTAATTGAAATAAGTTTCATTGAAAAATTGTACGAGATATTGAGAAAAAAAAGGAAAAGAAGTGTGCATAGGCATTAAAATGAAAGGAATGGAATTAACTCCATTAGTAATATTACTAATCAAAATGCATGATAATCATCCATCTGAAATAAATAAATTAGTAGGCGCGTGAATCATTCCAAATTATATCATTTTATGCTTATAACCAAATCTTGGTGTATAGCCGTGTAGCAAAAGCAATATGCACATTTTTTCCATTTAAATTTTAATTTATGAACGTTTTTTCTAGTATGAACCCGATTTCTAATTATATGTTCATAGAAAATTAAATTAACCGATAATCCAAAGATTCACGTGATTCAAATATATTTCGATTTAAATTGTATACGTACAAAGCAATATTAATGAATTAAAAAGTCAGCAATCAGTCACAGACAAAAACTATGAGGTTAATGTTTCATTATCTCTTACAATTTTAATAGATTTAAAGTTTTGATAGGCGTGAGTATAACAGTAAATAGATTTGCATTAATGATTTGGAGAGATTGAGTGTTTATAATTTATTAATGATAGTTAATACTATTTAATATAAAGGAAATTTTTACACTTAAATTATTTGATAGTATTGTTTACTTACTTCTATTTTTTCTATATTTAGAAAATTTATTACAATTTGGGTTTCAGTTCAAAAAGTACTTCAAATCCCCTCTTATAATTTAATCTTTTTTAAAAAAACTAACAAAGAAAATGAAAAGTATTAAAAAAGATTATAAATCGAATACTATCAATGTCATTATTTATTAGTTACTTACAATAATTAAACCCGGATATTGAATTTTCGAAAAAGAACAAGTTCAAAAGCTTTTCTATTGCTATTCAGATTTAGTATTAATTGAAAGGGAAAAGAGAGAGAGAGAGAGAGAGAGAGAGAGAGAGAGAGAGAGAGAGAGAGAGAGAGAGAGAGAGAGAGAGAGAGAGAGAGAGAGAGAGAGAGAGAGAGAATATGAAACAGAAAAAAAATAAAAAGAATTGCCAGTAGCCGTGTTCTTGGTGTCCCCAACCCAAACATGGAATTACACATCAATGTTGGATCAAACTTCGTAAGATGTATAAGCAATTGAAAAAGTTCAACGTAATTAAAGATTTTCTCACACAAATAAACGTGGCTGTGATCTTCATGAAGAAATTAATACCATGAATTCCAAAATTAAACATCAGTTCCTTTTATCTTCTCTTTCTGATTGGACAATGTTTTATGCCGGAAGAGGTATATTGTATGGCAAATGATATATTCAATTAAATTAAAGTTGCAAATAAATCACCAACTGATTATATATTCAATTAAAGTTACTTAAAATAGAACAATTAGAGTTACCCAAGAATATAACAATTATCAAGTTAGTGTATGTTTAATTACTAGCTTTTATGAAATAGGTGAACGGACTAATGAGAAATATATATACACACACAGGCATACATAAGCAATTATACATCTACGCAAAATAAAATATTAAAAAGAAAATTCTAAAAGCCTATACAAATTGTGAATTGTTGGTTTATTCCACTTCGTTAATTAACTATTTATTTCAAGATTCTTTTGTATGTCATGCACTCTTTAATAGTTTTACCTTTCTACCAAGTAAAATACTCTTTTTTCCTTGTTTGCATATTTTAGTGTGAATAATTTTAATAAAATATTATGTATACGTTTCTCATGTCAAATTCAAAATAATTCTTTGTGATAGTTTACCTTTTAAATTGAAAGTTTAAGTAAGTTAAAAAAATAATCAAACCAGTAACTTAGATTTGTGCATATGAAAAGAAAGAAAAAAAAAAGATTAAACGTAATTTCTTGGAACTGTAAAATCATAATTGACATTTAATTGGATTTTGCAGGATCAATAATGGAAAATATAATTATGCATTAATTATGATGTAAGAGTTCTCTAATTATGGATATTGTCATACTAATTATTAGGAAATATGCAGTTACATCTTATAGAATTTTGATTATGAAAGGATAAAAATAAGATTTCATAGTAAATTGCTCTGTGATTAGGGAAACAACTCTGTCTATATCATCTCCCATATTGTACGAGATGAACTTATCCAACGAAGAGCTGAGGCCTGAGGATAGTTCAAATATGACTCCTTAATTAACTCACGGGCTAATTGGTTGACTAACTTATCTCTAATTATAATTAAGGGCATGATAGAGATTTTATAAGCTATGCTTTGGAAGCAAACATATGCTGCTTTGGCAATAATTGGTCATAACTTATTCGATTAAGATTTTCGAATCGAGCATTTTCCGCTCATAGGGATTGAAATTAGAAACTTCTATTCTTATCACTGATTTACTATTTCATGAAGGTACTTGTTTAACTAGTATTTAATTCTTAACTTCTTTTTTTCCTTAGCTTCTCTTTGTCTAGTCATCGGATGCATATATATCGTTATACTTTTATGACTATCTCTGAAAGTAAAACCTCCTAGACTCGGGTACAAAACATTAAAAGATAACACTTTTTCTGGGGCAATAACGCATTTTAATTAATCAAATATTGTTTACGGAACTCAAATGATTAAAATCCACATCTAAAAGATGATTTACAAAGATTTATTATGAGTCTCATGTTCGCCTTACAATGATACAATTTTGTTGTTTACTTTATTTTCTTCCAAGCTGTCTAATCCACATGATGTGAATGACTTTCAACTTAATTCACTTATTAGGTCTTATCTATATATATAGTATAATTTCACGAACGTCAAATCTGGCGTCGAAACGTTAAAGATGTTGACAACTCAATATATTCTAGAAGATGGTTGTTGATTTATATATATATACGCTCGCATAACTGGTGTAGATTAAAATATTTTTGTCACTAATATATTGTACATTGCAGTATTACCTGTATCATAGAATTGACTAAAATATACAATAACCAATTATGAATAGAATTGAGGACGGTTGGTTCATTTCATTCAAGTCATGCAATGCCACTTTCTAGTTATTTAGGACAAAGATTTCAGTAATTACTACCATTTTGCTTCTTTATATTGTCCTTGTCTAATTTTAGTCCTCCGGGTTGCAACATTTTAATTGTAAGTTTTCGCAAATAAAATATGTATTTAAATAATTTGAGTTCCTTAATGGATATGTGGTTAGTACTTCAAAATGCTTTGTGCTTGAGACTAGGAGTTTTTCAGTTTTTACTGGAAGGGACAAAGCAAAAATTTTGGGCCTTTTTATCTCGTAAAAAGTATCATGTTATATACAGTACTTTACTGCAATTTGACTACATAATAAAATTTATCTAGATCTACCTTATATTTTTCTATAAAGTTAGTCCTTGTTTCACATGGAGATAGCCCACCGTGTTTGAACATCTCTACTCTTACGCCATGCTGACAATGTGTTGTCCGAAAGATGCCTATAAATACGTCTCAGGAGCTTCACTTTCCTTCAACCTCAAAGCTCATATCCCTTCATCTTTTCTTCTTCAATCAATTTCTAAGCACTTCCTTCATCTCTTTGCATTAAATCAAAATGGGCATCAAGAGTTTTGTGCTTGAGTTCAAGACCGAGATTTCTCCATCAAGGTTGTTCAAGGGTTTGGTTCTAGAAGCGAATGACATTGCGCCCAAAGCTGCGCCTCAATTCATTAAGAGCGTCGAAGTAGTTGAGGGAAGCGGTGTTGGATCTGTTGTCCAAACAACCTTCACTGATGGTATGCAAGTTAATTTGTTTCTCTAAAACTTAGTTTTCCATTTCCTATAAATCTTTAATTACATGGCTTAATTTGTTAGACCAATTTAATCATATTTTGAAATCAATATCAACTTTAAATTTATTTGACTCTTTATTTACTTAATCAAAAGAGTATAAAACGAGAAAAGAGTTCCTAGTTCGCCATTTATAGTAACACAACCTTTTCTATACTTTATCAGGAGCTCCATTCAAGCTATTAAAGCACAGGTTTGACTCCATTGACACCGCAAACTACTCGACCAAGTTCACTTTGATTGAGGGAGATGTGATAGGCGAGAAGATCGAGAAGATTAGCTACGATGGGAAAATCGAGGCATCCGGTGATGGCGGTAGCATCCTCAAGCAAACTATTGAATATCACACGAAGGGCGATGTTGAGGTCAGTGACGAGGAATACAAGCTCGGAAATGATCAGGCAACATTGTTGTTCAAGGCTACCGAAGCATACCTCATTGCCAATCCACAGGCATGCGCTTAAGCATTGATTCCCTTCAGCACGAGAAAAGATCAGTTTCCAATTGTGTGTTTCTAATAACGAGTCAGTGAAATATTGTTGTGCCAATAAAAGAACAAGTTCTTGTACTTTTTTCCATTTTTCTTGTTTCTTGTTTTCATGAAAATTCTGAATATATTGATTGATGGTCTAATTTTCTTTGTTTCTATGAAGTTATAATTGAGCCTGGGTGTTCATGATCATTAACACACATATCTTTTACATGTTTCCATATTAATTTGAATATGAACTTAAAAGAACTAAAATCTGATCAAGTTTGAATATTAATTTGCATAGCGATATAGTTCAAAGAAATATAATTTTGGGATTATGAAGCTACACTCTTTGAAGTTTCATAAAATAACACAAATCTTTTTACAGTTTGAAAATTTACAAAGACCCCCTTTTGAAAGGCAGGTGATATTGCCAAAGCAAATTTTAAATTTCTTAATTCACCCTTCTTACTCAAACACTATGAAAGTTGAGTGTATAAATTTCCACAATACACCATCTATCAACTAATCATTCCTAAATAATATACAGGCAATCTTCTCCCCTATTAAAGTCCAATCTATTTTGATTCTCACTCCAATAAGTATCTAAACCAAGAAAAATTATAAGAGATTAGGTGAAATTAAATTTCTGGCTAATAAATTAATGTCGACATGTTTAACACACAATTCATATTTTCTTATATGTATCTCTCTAGTTACTTTTATAAACTGTATATATATAACTCTTTAAATTAGAAATAAAAGAAAACAATTACGTACAAGTTTCATAGAAAAATTGTACGAGATATTGAGAAAAAAAAAAGAAAAGGAAAAGAAGTGTGCATAGCCATTAAAATGAAAGAAAAGAAATTAACCCCATTAGTAATATTACTAATGAAAATGCACGATAATCAAATCTGAAATAAATAAATTAGCAGGCGCGTGAATCATTTCAAATTATATCATTTTATGCTTATAAACAAATCTTGGTGTATAGCCGTGTAGCAAAAGCAATATGCACATTTTTTTTCCATCTAAATTTTAATTTATGAACGTTTTTTTCTAGTATGATTTGCCAGTAGCCGTGTTCTTGGTGTCCCCAACCGAAACATGGAATTACACATAAATGTTGGATAACACTTCTCACACAAATAAACGTGGCTGTGATCTTCATGAAGAAATTAATACCATGAATTCCAAAATTAAACATCACTTCTTTTATCTTCTCTTTCTGATTGGACAATGTTTTAAGCTGGAATGACGAAAATAGAGATGAACTTATCCAACAAAGAGCTGAGGCCTGGGGATTGTTTAATTCGATTCCTTAACTCACGGGCTAATTAGTTGACTAATTATCATGCCCTCAATAATAATAATTGAGGGCATGATATAGAGATTTTATAAGATATGCTTTGGAAGCAAACATATGTTGCTTTGGCAATAATTGGTCTTAATTTATTCGATTAAGATTTTCAAATCGAGCATTTTCCTCTCATAGGGGTTGAAATCAGAAACTTCTATTCTTATCACTGATTTACTCTTTCATGAAGGTACTTGTTTAGTATTTCTTAACTTTTTTTTTTCCTTAGCTTCTCTTTGTCTAGTCATCGTATGCATATATATCGTAATACTTTTATGACTATCTCTGAAAGTAAAAACTCCTAGACTAGGGTACAGAACATTAAAATGTAACACTTTTTCTGGGGCAAGAACGCATTTTAATTAATCAAATATTGTTTACGGAATTCAAATTATTAAAATCCACATTTAAAAGATGATTTACAAAGATTTATTACGAGTCTCATGTTCGCCTTACAATTTTGTTGTTTACTTTATTTTCCTAGCTTCCAAGCTGTCTAATCCACATGATTTGAATGACTTTCAACTGAATTCACTTATTATGTCCTATCTGGAATCTTTCGTATTGAATACTGTAAAAAAATATATATTCTAGAAGATATAGTATAATTATGAACGTCAAATCTGGCGTCGAAGCGTTAAAGATGTTGACGACTCCATATATATTCTAGAAGATGGTTGTTGATTTATATATATACACTCGCATAACTGCTGTAGATTAAAATATTTTAGTCACTAATATATTGTACATTTGCAGTATTACCTGTATCATAGAATTGACTAATTAAATGTACAATAACCAATTAATGCATAGAATTGAGGACGGTTGATTCATTTCATAAAATTCCTGCAATGCCACTTTCTAGTTGTTTAGGAGAAGGATTGCCGTAATTACTACCATTTTGCTCCTTTATATGGTCCTAGTCTAATTTTAGTCCTCCAGGTTGCAACGTTTTAATTGTAAGTTCTCGCGGATAAAGTATGTATTAATTTGAATAATTTGAGTTCTTAATGGATATGTGGTTAGTACTTCAAAATGCTTAGTGCTTGAGACTAGGAGTTTTTACTTTCAGGGACAAAGCAAAAATTTTGGGCCTTGTTACATACAGTACTTTTTACTGCAATTTGACTACATACTAAAAGTTATCTAGATCTACCTTATATTATTCTATAAAGTTAGTACTTGTTTCACATGGAGATAGCCCACCGTGTTTGAACATTTTTCCACTCTTAAGCCATGCTGATCACAATGTGTTGTCCAAAAGATGCCTATAAATACGTCGCAGGAGCTTCACTTTTCTTCACACCTTAAAGCTCATATCCCTTCAGCTAATTATCTTCTTCAATTTTAATTCTAAGCACTCCCTTCATCTCTTTACATAAAATCAAAATGGGCATCAAGAGTTTTGTGCTTGAGTTCAAGACAGAGATTTCTCCATCAAGGTTGTTCAAGGGTTTGGTTCTAGAAGCAAATGACATTGCGCCCAAAGCTGCACCTCAATTCATTAAGAGCGTCGAAGTAGTTGAGGGAAGCGGTGTTGGATCTGTTGTCCAAACAACCTTCACTGATGGTATGCAAGTTAAGTTGTTTCTTTAAAACTTGTATTCCACTTCTTATTAATCTTTAGTTACAAGACTTAATTTGTTAGACTAACTTAAACATCTTTTTGAAATCAATATCAATTTTATATTTATTTGATACTTTATATACTCAATCAAAAAAGTGTAAAAAAAGAAAAGAGTTCCTAGTTCACGCTTTAGTTTGACACAACCTTTTCTACACTTTAACAGAAGCTCCATACAAGCTATTTAAGCATAGGTTTGACTCCATTGATGCCACAAACTACTCGTGCAAGTTCACTTTGATTGAGGGAGATGTGATAGGCGAGAAGATCGAGAAGATCAGCTACGATGGGAAAATCGAGGCATCTGGTGACGGCGGTAGCATCCTCAAGCAAACCGTTGAATATCACACGAAGGGCAATGCTGAAGTCACTGATGAGGAATACAAGCGCGGAAATGATAATGCAACATTGTTGTTCAAGGCTACCGAAGCATACCTCATTGCCAATCCACATGTATGCGCTTAAGCAGTGATCCTTTAAGAGCGTGGAAAGATCAGTTTCCAATTGTGGGTTTCTAATAAAGAGTCTATTGAATATTGTTGTGCCAATAAAAGAACAATAGTTCTGAAGTTCTCTTGTACTCTTTTCTTTACTTGTTCTCATGAAATTTCTGAATTGGTTGGTGGTTATATTTTCTTAGTTTCTATGAAACTGTAATCGATCATGTTCATTAATACACACTCCAACTTTTACGTGTTTCCTTATTAATTTGGATATGAACAAAAGAACTAAAAGCTGATCAAGTTTGAAATTTGCATTCGGATATAGTTTAAAGTAACATAATTTTTGGTTTATGACAGCTACATTCCTTGAAGTTACATAAGATTACACAAATCTTTTTGCAGTTTGAAAATTGACAAATACCCCCTATTGAAACTTATACATGTATTACAGTTAGACCTACCATATATCAAAAAAGTCGCTAAATTTGCCTTTGACGGGATGAAATTAGAATAAACATTCAATTTACCCTTGAAATGTCGATTTTATTATTGACTTTAACTAGAATATTGGATCAAATTATACTTCCACAACAGGAGGTGCATCTGTTTTATTTATTATATTCTAATGAATGTACATGCAATATTGTTATCCCTATTTTACAATATTTCGATAAAAAGAAAACTCAAACATTTCAAAAAGAAAATTAACGAACACACTAAATTATTTGAAAGTATTATGATTACTTAGTTATTATTTTTTTTTATATTTAGATAATTTATAACAATTTGGGTTTCAGTTCAAAACTTCTTCAAATCTCCTCTTACAATTTGTTTTTCAAAAAACTAAACAAAGAAAAGGAAAAGTATTAAAAAAAAAAATTATATCTTCGCATACTATCAATGTCATTATTTAGTAATTAGTTACAATAATTCGACATGGATAACCATTTTTGAAAGAAAAAAAAAACAAAAAAAGTTCAAAAGCTTTTCTATTTGCGATTCAAAATTTAGGATTAATACAAAAAAAAAAAAAAAAAAAAAAAAAACCAGTAGCCGTATTCTTTGTTTCCCCAACCCAAGCACCCTTCATCCCATCTCATTAATTCCTTTTGTACTAACGCAAGCCGTGAACTTTTTACTTCCCGATACTTGGTCGTTTGCAACGTGAATTGTAACCATTTACACATGATGAATTACGCATATCAAACTTCTTAAGCTATATATATATAAGCATTTGAAAAAGTTTAAAGTAATTAAAGATTTTGATAGGGGCTTTCTTGACTCCATGGGAGCTTCCAATTGCTCCAAGAAGTCTTACAGATAGTGTATGTATGTACTGAATAATTTTTCGTGCAATTGGGAATTATGTTAGCACCTATTCCTAACTTTTCTTACCATCAAAGTGGTTTTTCCTCAATTGAAAATCGTGGAAGATGAACGGGCACTCTATAGCTTAAATAGGTTGTAAGAACATGAGATCACGGGGTATGAAGAGGCCTAACTCCTAAGTTCTTAGGAGTAAATTAAATTATTCTAGAATCTCGGGGCATAAATGAAATTATTAAATATTTGAGAGGGTCGTAATGATAACTATTTCAAAGTTCCTCTGGAGTAAATAGTATTATTCTCAAATAATCTGGCAAAAGTTAGGTTTAATTCGGCTAGAGGACTTAAATATAAAAAGTTTATTTATATATATATATATGGATCAAGTTCTAAAGCAGGAGTATATATGAACTTAACGGAAGTTTTTCTTGCAACTGGGCATATATGGAATATTGTTGCACGATTGTGGTTGTAAATAACGAGATTTATTAGATTCCAAATCTTATATGAACGTATTACAAATTTACAATAGATGATTTGGTCATATCTAAATTTAGATCTATCTATTCTTTGTTTTAAGTTTTTAACCGGATAAGTACATAAAATTAAAACAGATCCACGTTCAAAGAAAAGCTTAAAATAATATGTATATATAAATGCATTTGTATTGTTATATATATATATATATATATATAATCTTAAAATGTAATTTTACTTTATACCTAAAGGTTTGTTCTATAATCTTATTAGACTTTTTTTCTTTTTTAATTCTACTTTACTCTTTTCATGTAGAAATAGAAAAGAGGATATGTACATATTATTAGGATGATTTAGATTTTTTCTTAAAACCTTTTCGACAATGAAACGTTACTATTTTTGGATGAACATATTAGTGAAGACAAAGTCAACGATTAAAGCTAAAATATTTTCTTAATTAATATTACATCAATATTACACATTAAGAAAGAAATAGCCCAATATCTTGAAGTTTATGAATTTATAACTTAATGTATTCTTAAACCATGTCCAGAAACTATTAATATCTAGGTGAAGATAAAAAAATAGAAAACTGCTATAATATAAGTGTATATTTTGTATATATTTGAGTAGCTGTATTTTAAATATTTTGTAACATTAGTTGTAAAATAAGTTACTTTAGAGTTAATTCTATAATCATATTATGTATCTATTTCTTAAGGTATATGTGTTTTCACGATGATTTATTACTTTAAAATTAATTAAAAAACTTAACAATAAAATTTTCGTATTTATTAAAATAAAATTCTTCACGTGGTTTTCACCCCTAACCAAATTTCTGACTCCGCCCCTGATTGTCGAAAAGAAAAAGGTGGCACTCCGTAAATGTAATGAACCTTCTCGGTTCGATTAATTTCGAAGTCAAATTATTTCACATGGATCATAAAGAAGGTCACTTCATCGGGGATTCAGAGAACCCGACCCACACACACAGGCACATACAGATAATACTGCATTATCTGATAAAAAAAATCAGAGAATACTGCATCAATTAATGTACAATATATTTCACGTTGACAAAATATTTTATTCCCCATTAGTTAAGCGAGCTTACATGTTTTTTTTTTTTTTTAGAACAAAGCGACCTTACATTTATATATTACAATGTGTATGGGATTGGAGCACCCCTAGTGCCCCTTTTATTCAATCTCTTTTTGCTTGATCAAAAAAGATTATTCATCCCCAGGTGGTTGTAATACTTTTATGCCTTGTCTCTGAAAGTAAAAACTCCTAGTCTCCAGTACAAAACATTAAAAATAACAATTTTTTGGGGGATCACATATTATTTACGGGATTCTTATTAAAAAAATCAAAAGTTATTGAGTCTCATGTTCGTCTTACAATTTTGTTCTCTATTTTATATTCCTCCAAGCTGTCTAATCCACATGATGTGAATAACTTTCAACTTAATTCACTTATTACGTCCTATAATGGAATCTCTCAATCGAATTGGATATTATAGAAAACAAGCATATATAATAATTTTATGAACGTCAAATCTGGCGTCCTATCCTATATAACCTTTTTTTTTTAAGCTCTTTCTCCCTGATCTGTTAAGACTAAAAGAAGATATTGGTGACTCAATATTATTCGAGCTGCCAGTCATCTAGAAGATGGTTGTCAATTTAAATATCTGCCACGATCTGGCCTTGAACATATTATATGGGAGCTCGCATAAGTGATGTAGATTGGTTTTTTGGGGTATATAATATATTGAATATTTGTTCTAATTGTATCTCGTAGCAGGAGTATTACTTATACTCTGCCACGTTTTTGATAAAATTAGTTTTCCTGATTAAAAAAAAAGGATATCGTAAAATTTGGACAAGGAATTCAGAATAATACTATTTTGCTCCTTTATATCGTTCTAAGTCTAATTTTAGTCCTCTGGATTACAACATTTTAGCTATAAGTTCTCCGACCAAATTAAACCTAATTTCTCATGGATAAAATATGTATTTGAATAATTTCAAAATCCGTTGTGCGGGAGGACTAGGAGTTTTTACTTTCCAGAGCCAAGGCAAAACCTTTTGGGCATTTTTATCTCATAAAAGTGTCATCTAGTATCATTACTTACTTTTTTCTGCAATTTGACGAAATACTAAAAGTTAGGGCTGATTGCAGCAAACCCCCCAAACTATGGGGGTCTTAGCACTTTACCCCTGAACTATGAAACTGTTCGCAAATTAATACCCTCTGAACTACTAATTTTACCCCCTGAGCCGTTCATTTTGGACACGTGTCTAAGTTTTTGTCCGTCAGATTTGACATCAGGGGGTAAAATGAGTAGTTCAGGGGGTGTTTGCGCACCAAACGATAGTTCAGGGGGTAAAGTGCTCTGACCCCCATAGTTTGGGGGGTTTGCTGCAATTAGCCCTAAAAGTTATCCTAATCTACCTTATATAATTCTATAAAGTTAGTACTTGTTTCACATGGACATAGCACACCGTGTATGGAAATTTCTCCACTATATATTATGCCATGTGCTGACGACATGCATCCTAAAAAATGCCTATAAAAACGTATTACGAGCTTCACTTTTCTTCACACCTCAAATTAAGCTTAGCTTTCTCAATTTCTAAGCACTTACTTCTTCTCTTCGCATAAAATTAAAATGGGCATCAAGAGTTTTGTGCTTGAGTTCAAGACAGAGATTTCTCCATCAAGGTTGTTCAAGGGTTTGGTTCTAGAAGCGAATGACATTGCGCCCAAAGCTGCGCCCCAATTCATTAAGAGCGTCGAAGTAGTTGAGGGAAGTGGTGTTGGATCTGTTGTCCAAACAACCTTCACTGATGGTATGCAAGTTTGTTTCTTTAAAACTTGTATTCTACTTCTTACTAATCTTTAGTTACAAGACTTAATTTGTTAGACTAACTTAAACATATTTTTGAAATCAATATAAATTTCATATTTATTTGATACTTTATATACTCAATCAAAAAAGTGTAAATAAAAGAAAAGAGTTCCTAGTTCGCGCTTTAGTTTGACACAACCTTTTCTACATTTTGACAGAAGCTCCATACAAGCTATTTAAGCATAAGTTTGAATCCATTGACCCCGCAAACTACGCATGCAAGTTCACTTTGATTGAGGGAGATGTCATAGGCGAGAAGATCGAAAAGATCAGCTACGATGGAAAAATTGAGGCATCAGGTGATGGCGGTAGCATCCTCAAGCAAACCATTGAATATCACACCAAGGGCGATGCTGAAGTCACTGATGAGGAATACAAGCGCGGCAATGATCAGGCAATATTGTTGTTCAAGGCTACCGAAGCATACCTCATTGCCAATCCACATGTATGCGCTTAAGCAGTGATCTTCTTAAGACCGTGAAAAGATCTGTTTCCAATTGTGTGTTTCTAATAAAGAGTCTTAGTGAATATTGGTGTGCCAATAAAAGAATAATAATTCTGAAGTTCTCTTGTACTCTTTTCTTTGATAATCTTGTTTCTTGTTCTCATGAATCTTCTGAATTGATTCATGATGGTCATAATTTCTTTGTTTCTATGAAACTGTAATTGAGATAGCGGTGTTCATGTTCATTAATACTTATCTTTTACATCTAAAAGCTGATCAAGTGTGAGTTTTGATCTGCATTCAGATATAGTTTAAACTTTAAAGTAATATAATTTTGGGTTTATGACCGGTACACTCCTTGAAGTTTCTTAAGATTACACAAATCCTTTTACAGCGTGAAAATTTACAAAGACCCCCTATTGAAATTTATACATATATTACAGTTAGACCTACCATATATTAAAAAAGTACTGAATTTGCTTTTGACACGATGAAATTAGAATGAACTTTCGTTTTTCCCCCTGAAATGTCGACTTTTTTTATTTATTTTAACTAAAATTTTGGATCAAATTACATTCCCATAACAAGAGGTCTATCTGTTTTATTTATTATATATTAACACACATCTTGTACATGTTTCCTTATTAATTCGGATATGAACAAAAAAATTATAGCTGATCAAGTTTGATTTTCATTTGCTTTAATTTAAACTTTAAAATAATATAATTTCGGGATTATGACAGCTACACTCCTCGAGGTTTTCTGTAATTACACAAATCTCCTTATAGTTGGAAATTTCCAAAAAAACCCTCTTGAAACTTATTCAAGCATTGCAGTTAGAAATTAGAACGAACTTTCAGTTTTACTCTTAAACGTGGACTTAATTCAATATTGACTTCAGATAAAATTTTGGATCAAATTACACTCCCATAACAGGAGGTGTATCTGTTTTGTATAAAATATTTTTGCGAATGTACATGCAATATTATTCAAAGTTTACACTTACAAAAATTAACTCAAATTACATGTAAAAAATTAATGAACAAAATAAATTATTTGAAATTATTATGTATACCTAATTATAGTTTTTGTCTATAATCAAAAAATTATTACAATTTGTTAATCATTATTCAAAACTTAATTAGTGAACACAGTAAATGATAAGGTTCTAGAGTTTATAAGAGAATTTCCAAGTTTTAAGGGTTTTAAAGTAATCATATCAAAATTAGGGGGTGTAAATTAATGTAATTCAAAAACAAATTAGTTATTAGGGTGTACATATTTTACTCCAGAATAATCCGGCAAAAAGTTAGGTTTCATTGGAGGACTTAAATATGAAAAGTTTGAGACCAATCTAGAAACCAAAATTGGACCTAGACAACATATATAGTAGGACTGACTTAAATCCTGGTTCAAGATACCAATAAAGCACATACTTCCTCAGTTCTATTAAGTTAGAAATCAATTTTTTTTTTTTGATAGGCAATAGAAAATAGTTAGAAATCAATTATTTCACATGCACGAAAGATAATACTGCAACATACAATATTTTAATTATTGACGAAAATAATTTTTTTCCAAATTAGTTAAGCGATAGCTTATATAAATATTCAGCTAGGATGGATCGTGGCACATATTTAAATCTTCTACCATCCTAGAGAATATGACTGGCAGCTCGAATATTAAGCCACCAACATTTTTTTTAGTCTGAACAGCGGGGGAAGGACCTTAAAACAGTATAGTCAAACTTATAGCATATATATATTTATTTATTTATTTTTTCTGTAATATTCGACTTGAAAGATTCCATGAATGGATAAAATAAGTAAAATTATAATTAGTAAGAAGTCATTCAGATAAAATAAGTAAAATCTGCAATTCATCTTTTAATATGTTTTTCAATACTTTGAATTCCTTAATCGATATATATGTGATGAGTACTACTTCAAAATGTGTTGTGCTTTAGAATAGCTAGGAACTTTTACTTTGAGAGATATGCCATAAATTATGTGCATATTTATCTCATAGAAGTATTATGTTATATGCACTTTTTGCTGCAGTTTGACTAAATACTAATAAAAGTTATCCTTGTACCTCATATTATTTTATAATATGTTATTAGTTGTTTTAAATGGACATAGCCCACCGTGTACGAAAATTTCTCCACTGTTCTGCCATGTGCTGAGAATGAATTGTGTCCTAAAAATGCCTATAAAAACGTATTAGGAGCTTCACTTTTCTTCACACCTTAAAGCTCATATATCCCTTTAGCTCTCCTTCTTCAATTTCTAAGCACTTCTTATCTTCGCATTAAATTAAAATGGGTGTCAAGAGTTTTGTGCTTGAGTTCAAGACAGAGATTTCTCCATCAAGGTTGTTCAAGGGTTTGGTTCTAGAAGCGAATGACATTGCGCCCAAAGCCGCGCCTCAATTCATTAAGAGCGTTGAAGTAGTTGAGGGAAGTGGTGTTGGATCTGTTGTCCAAACAACCTTCACTGATGGTATGCAAGTTAATTAATTTGTTTCTTTAAAACTTGTATTCCACTTCTTAATAATCTTTAGTTACAAGACTTAATTTGTTAGACTAACTTAAACATATTTTTGAAATCAATATCAATTTTATATTTATTTGATTCTTTATATACTCAATCAAAAAAGTGTAAAAAAAGAAAAGAGTTCCTAGTTCGCGCTTTAGTTTGACACAACCTTTTCTACACTTTAACAGAAGCTCCATACAAGCTATTTAAGCATAAGTTTGAATCCATTGACCCCGCAAACTACGCATGCAAGTTCACTTTGATTGAGGGAGATGTGATAGGCGAGAAGATTGAGAAGATCACCTACGATGGGAAAATCGAGGCATCCGGTGATGGCGGTAGCATCCTCAAGCAAACCGTTGAATATCACACGAAGGGCAATGCTGAAGTCACTGATGAGGAATACAAGCGCGGAAATGATAATGCAACATTGTTGTTCAAGGCTACCGAAGCATACCTCATTGCCAATCCACATGCATGCGCTTAAGCAGTGATCTCCTTAAGAGCGTGAAAAGATCAGTTTCCAATTGTGTGTTTTTAATAAAGAGTACGTCTAGTGAATATTGTTGTGCCAATAAAAGAACAATAGTTCTGAAGTTCTCTTGTACTCTTTTCTTTATATTTTCTTTGTTTCTATGAAACTGTAATCGATCATGTTCATTACACCTTTGACATGTTTCTTTATTATAATATCGATATGAACAAAAGATTTAAGCTGATCAAGTTTGAACTTTGATATATATGCATTCGGATATAGTTTAAAGTAAATATAATTTTGGGTTTATGGCATAATCTTATTGAAATTTACAAAGACCCCTTATTGAAATTTATACATGTATTAATTACAGTTAGACCTACCATATATTAAAAAAGTCGCTGAATTTGCTTTTGACATGATCAAATTAGAATAAAATTTCAAATTTTCCCTTGAAATTAATGTCGACTTTATTATTGACTTTAACTAAAATTTTAGATCAAATTACATTTCCATAACAGGAGGTCTATTTTTTTTATTTATTATATCCTAATGAATATACATGCAATGTTATCCTAATTTTACAATTTTTTGTAACAAAAAACAACTCATGTTACATTTCAAAAAGTTAATGAGCACACTAAATTATTTGAAAGTATTATATTAACTTAGAATTTCCTATATTTAGAAAGTTTATTAAAATTTGGGTTCTAGTTCAAAGAATACTTAAATCTCCTCTTATAATTTAATTTTTTAAAAAACTAAACAAAGAAAAGGAAATGTATTTAAAGAATTATATCTTCACATACTAGCAATGTCATTATTTATTAATTAATTACAATAATTTGACATGGATATTGTTTTCTTGAACGAAAAAAGAAAAAGAAGTTCTAAAAGCCTTTTCTGTTTGCTTTTCAAAATTTAGCATTAATTGAAGACAAAAAGAAGACAGAGAATAGGAAACCAAAAAACAAATAAAAAATTTCCAATAGCACCGATCATACCATCCCATTTTCTACCTTTTTCTTTCCGATACTTGGTCCTGTGCAACGTAAAATGTACCATATCAAATTTAGTGGGTGTAAATGTAATTGGTTCAAAATTTTGAGGGGTGTGTGTAAATATAAAAAGTTTGCAACCAATCTAGAAACCAAAGTTGGACCTGGACAACATTGTAGGATCGAGTCTATTAATCCTGGTTCAAGATAGCAAGAAAGCACATACTTCATATCATGGCAAATTTTTAATATTAAAAAAGAAAAAGGAGTGGGTGAATGAAATGAACCTTCCTCCGTTCTATTAAATTAGAAATCAATTATTTCACATGCTCAAAAGATAATACTGCAACATACAATATTTTAATTACTGACGAGAATATTTTTTTCAAAATTAGTTAATTAAGCGATAGCTTATATAAATATTCAGCCACAGGTCTGATAGGGATCGTGGCAGATATTTAAATCTTCTACCATCTTAGAGAATAGGACTGGCTAATCGAATATTAAGCCACCCACATATTTTTTAGTCTGAACAGCGGGGCAAGGACCTTAAAATAGTAATAGAGGATGCCGAATTTGACGTTTATAAACTTATGGCATTTTTATTATTATTTTTATAATATTCAATTTCAAAGATTCCATGACTGGATAAAATAAGTAAAATTATTAGTAAGAAGTCATTCAGATCATGTGGATTGAAAAGCTTGGATGTAAACAGAACAAAGAAAATAATTGTAAGATGAAATATGAGACCCATTGTAAAATTTGCAATTCATCTTTTAATATGTTTTTCAATACTTTGATTCCATAATCGATATGTGATAGGTACTATTTCAAAATGTGTTGTGCTTGAGACTAGGAACTTTTACTTTAAGAGAAATGCCATAAATTTTGTGCATATGTATCTCATAGAAGTATTATGTTATATGCACTTTTTGCTGCAGTTTGACTAAATACTAATAAAAGTTATCCTTGTCTACCTCATATTATTTTATAATATGTTATTAGTTGTTTTAAATGGACATAGCCCACCGTGTACGAAAATTTCTCCACTGTTATGCCATGTGCTGAGAATGAATTCTGTCCTAAAAATGCCTATAAATACGTCTTAGGAGCTTCACTTATCTTCACACCTCAAAGCTCATTTATCCCTTTAGCTTTTCTTCTTCAATTAATTTCTAAGCACTTCTTTATATTCATCTCGTCGCATAAAATTAAAATGGGCATCAAGAGTTTTGTGCTAGAGTTCAAGACTGAGATTTCTGCTACAAGGTTGTTCAAAGGTTTGGTCCTGGAAGCGAATGACATTGCGCCCAAAGCCGCGCCTCAGTTCATTAAGAGCATCGAAGTAGTTGAGGGAAGTGGTGTTGGATCTGTTGTGCAAACAACCTTCACTGATGGTATGCAAGTTTGTTTCTTTAAAACTTGTTTTCCACTTCTAATTATATTTTTAAAATCAATATCAATTTTAAATTTATTTGACACTTTGTTTACTGAATAAAAAAAGTATAAAAAAAGAAGAAGAAAAGAGTTCTTAGTTTGCGCTTTACAGTAACACAACATTTTCTATACTTTAACAGAAGCTCCATTCAAGCTATTTAAGCATAAGTTTGAATCCATTGACCCCGCAAACTACGCATGCAAGTTCACTTTGATTGAGGGAGATGTCATAGGCGAGAAGATCGAGAAGATCACCTACGATGGAAAAATCGAGGCATCCGGTGATGGCGGTAGCACCCTAAAGCAAACCATCGAATATCACACCAAGGGTGATGTTGAGGTTACTGATGAGGAATACAAGCGCGGAAATGATCAGGCAACATTGTTGTTCAAGGCTACCGAAGCATACCTCATTGCCAATCCACAAGCATGCGCTTAAGCATCATTCCCTTTAAAATCAGTTTCCAATTGTGTGTTTCTAATAAAGAGTCAGTGAAATATTGTTGTGCAAATAAGAAGACAATAGTACTCTGAAGTTCTCTTGTACTCTTTTTAATTTTCTTGTTTCCATGAAATTAAATTAATCGGAATTGATTGATGGTCAAATTTTCTTTGTTTCCATTAAATTGTTATTGAGATGGGGATACACATCATTTACACGTTTCTTTATTAATTCGGATACACACATAATAATTAAAAGCTAATAAAGTTTAAATGTTGATTTGCAAATTCGGATATAATATGAAGTAAATACAATTTTGGGGTTATGACTGCTAGTCTGCTACACTCCTTGAGGTTTTCTGTAACTACACAAATTCCTCATACTTTGAAAATATCCAAAAACCGAATCTTGAAACTTATATAAGCGTTTCAGTTAGACCATACCATAAAAAAAAAGTGGGTAAATTAGCTTTTGACAGCATGAGATTAGAATTAACTTTCAATTTTATCCTCTGGACTTCAATATTGATTTTATATAAAACTTTGGATCAAATTACACTCCCATAACAGGAGGTGAATCTGTTTTATATTCGGAATATACATGCAATATTATTTAGAGTTCACACTTACAAATAAAAAAATTCAAAAAACATAAAAAAAAAAATAGTGAACACAATATAATGTTTAAATTATTATATATACTTAATGTTTTATATTTAAAAAATTATTACAATTTGGGTTTCAGTTTTTTTTTTTTTTTTGAATCTCCTCTTAATTATAATTTTATGTTTGAAAAGAAATCAAACGAAGAACAGGAAAAGTATAAATTCTTTTTTTTTTTTTTATATATCTTCACATCTATCTATGTCGTTGTTCAGTGATTAATTTCTATAAGTCTAAATGGATACCCATTTGTGAAGAAATTGTTTTTAAAAGTCCTATTTTATTTATCTGTTTGCAATTCAGAAATGTAGTATTAATTAAAAAACAAAAGAAAAAAGAGAGAATACGAAAAAAGTAAAATAGGAGCCGTCTTCTTAAGCTATATAAGCATTTTGAAAAAGTTTAAATTAATTATAGTTTTTTTTTTGATCAGGGAATTAATTATAGTTTTTGATAATGGCTCTTATAAATAAAAAAAAAAAAAAAAAAGACTGATAAGGGCTTTCTTGAATTCCATGGGTGCTTCCCATTGCTCCAAGAAGTCTCACAAATAATGTATGTATATACTGAATATATTTCTTGCGCAATTGGGAATCCTATCAGCACACATTTCTATTTTTTTTACCATATATCAAAGTGGTTCTATGACTAATATAGGTTATAATTACATGAGATCATGGGGTATATGAAGAGGCCGAACTCCTAAGTTCTTATTAAATGATATTATTCTAGAACTTATAGGCATAAATGAGAATTTCCAACTTTTAGGGGTATAAATGTAATCATATCAAACTTTAGAGGGTGTAAACGTAATTGATTCAAAACTTTGAGGGGTGTGAAAGTAGTTATTGCAAAGTCCCTAGGGCGTAAATATTATTATTCTAGAATAATCCGGCAAAAAATTTGGTTTCGTTTGACTGGAAGACTTAATTGTAAACAGATTACAACCGATTTAGAAACCAAAACTGGACCTAGACAACATAGTAGAATTGACTTTCCTGGACCAAGATAACAAGAAAGCACATACTTCATATCTCAATTTCTGAACATATCAGGGCAAATTGTAATTCTCGACGAGAAAAAAAAAAAAGAGTGGCCGGTGAATGAAATGAACCTTCCTAAGTTCTATTAATTTAGAAATCAATTATTTCACATGTATAATAGATCATAAGGAAGGTCAACATCCGGGATTCAGAAAACCATCCACGCGCACATATACAGCTAATCTTGCAACATACAATAATATTATTGACGAAAATATTTTCTTCCAAATTAGTTAAGCGATAGTTTACATCAATAATTAATCAGCCAGGTCGGATAGTATGGCTCGTGGCAGATATTCAAATCTTCTACCATCTTAATTAAAGAATAAGTGGCAGCTCGAATATTAAGTGGCCAACATATTTATTAATGTTACCAGCGGGGGAAAGACCTTCCATGAATGGATAAAATAAGTGAAACCATGTGGACTGGAAAGCTTGGATGAAAATGAAATAAATAAAATAATTGTAAGATGAAACATGAGAATCAAAGTAAAATTTGCAATTCATCTTTCAAATATATATTTCAATAATTTGAATTTCTTGAGACTATGAATTTTTACTTTCAGAGACATGGCATAAGTTATGTGCATATTTATCCCATGAAAGTGATATGTTAGATGCACTTTTTGCTGCAATTTGAGTACATACTAATAAAAGTTATCCTTGTATACCTCATATTATTTTATAACATTAGTAGTTTTTTCAAATGGACATAGCACACCGAGTATGGAAATTTCTCAACTATATATTATGCCATGTGCTGACAATGACATGTATCCTAAAAAATCTCTATAAAAACGTATTACGAGCTTCACTTTTCTTCACACCTCAAAGCTCAGTTATCCCTTTAGCTTTTCTTCTTCAATTAGTTTCTAAGCACTTATTTCTTCTCTTCGCATAAAATTAAAATGGGCATCAAGAGTTTTGTGCTTGAGTTCAAGACAGAGGTTTCTCCATCAAGGTTGTTCAAGGGTTTGGTTCTAGAAGCGAATGACATTGCGCCCAAAGCTGCGCCTCAATTCATTAAGAGCGTCGAAGTAGTTGAGGGAAGCGGTGTTGGATCTGTTGTCCAAACAACCTTCACTGATGGTATGCAAGTTTGTTTCTTTAAAACTTGTATTCTACTTCTTACTAATCTTTAGTTACAAGACTTAATTTGTTAGACTAACTTAAACATATTTTTGAAATCAATATAAATTTCATATTTATTTGATACTTTATATACTCAATCAAAAAATTGTAAATAAAAGAAAAGAGTTCCTAGTTCGCGCTTTAGTTTGACACAACCTTTTCTACATGTTAACAGAAGCTCCATACAAGCTGTTTAAGCATAAGTTTGAATCCATTGACCCCGCAAACTACGCATGCAAGTTCACTTTGATTGAGGGAGATGTCATAGGCGAGAAGATTGAGAAGATCACCTACGATGGGAAAATAGAGGCATCCGGTGATGGCGGTAGCATCCTCAAGCAAACTGTTGAATATCACACGAAGGGCAATGCTGAAGTCACTGATGAAGAATACCAGCGCGGAAATGATCAGGCAACATTGTTGTTCAAGGCTACCGAAGCATACCTCATTGCCAACCCACAGGCATGCGCTTAAGCATTGATTCCCTTTAGTGAGTGAAAAGATTAGTTTTCAATGGTGTGTTTCAAATAAATATCCCTTGCCGTTTGTGGAATGTTGTTGTACCAATAAAAGAACAATAGTTCTGAAGTTCTCTTGTACTCTTTTTAATTTTTTCTGAATTGATTGATAATAAAATTTTATTTGTTTCTATGAAATTGTATTGAGATGCGGCTGTTCATGTTCATTAATGCACATCTTTTAATGTTTCTTAACTAATTTGGATATGAACCAAAGAATTCAAGCTGATCAAGTTTTACTTTTGATTTGCATTCGGATATAATTTGAAGTAATAATTTTGGAAATATTATGATTTATGACTGCTGCAGTACTCCTTTATCAGGTTTCTTGTAATCACACAATTCTCCTTAATTATAGTTTGAAAATTCACAAGGACCCCCATTTTGAAACTTATTCAAGCATTATACAACCCTTAAATTAAAGGTACGTGGCTACATTTGCTCTTGTCAGCATGAAATGAGAATAAACTTTCAGATATATCCTTGGTATAATCAGATTATAATATTGACTAGCTATAAATTAAATTTTGGATCGAATTACATTTCCATAACAGGAGGGGTAAATTATATAGTTATTATATTATAGGGAATGTACAAATAATGCTATCCGAAGTTTACATATTCTTTTTAAGAACTCCGCTTAAATTTTTATAGAATTAATTTTTCTTATAATTGGGTTTCGGTTAGAGAAACTTCATATCTCCTCTTACAATTTTATCATAAGAAAGAACTAAACAATGAAAAATGGAAAATAACACTTTTATTTTCTATATCTTTAGTTAAAATACAACCAATGGCATTATTTATAATTTAATTAATCAATAGCTTGACCTGGATATTGATTTTCTGAAGAAAAAACATTATAATATATATATATATATATATATAAACTGGAAGCCGTCTTCTTCCGCTCCCAAACCCACGCACCCGCGCTCCATTAAAATCCTCTTGCACCAGCGCAACAAACTTCTTAAATTATATACAAATACATTCTGAAATTGTTTAAGAATAATAAAAGATTTTGATAGTGGCTATTTTAAAATTCGTAGAAGCTTCCAACATATACTGAACATTTTTCTTGTGAATTCAGAACTCTTTCACCACTTATATATAATCACTTACGATCAAAGTGGTTCCATTTCTTAAGCTAAAAATTGTGGAAAATGTTGGGAACTTTACAGCTGGAATGCAACGCAATTAATGTTGTACGACTACGAACATGGGATCACGGGGCATATGTAGAAGCCCCTTGCTCCTAAATTCTTAAGAGTTAATGATATTCTAAACTTGCAAGGGCATAAATGAAGTTTGTTCAAATTTAAGAACTAGTATAAATGTAATCAGGCCAAATTTTAGGGGTGTAAATGTAGTTAATACCAAAATTTTATTGGTTTAAATGTAATTATTAAATCTCAAGAGTATATATAAATATGATTATCTTACAATGATTTGACAAGAAAGTAGGTTCAATTTGGCCGGAAAAGTCATTCAATTTAGAGGACTAAAATTAGTCCACGTAAATGACCAAAATAGTAAGATGTATTTAGACCTTGTCCAAAATAACAAGAAAATGGCACTCTATGGATGGAATTAATGAACCGTCCTCAATTCTATAATAATTTGAAAGTCGGTTAGTTTCACATGCATAGAAGATCATAAGGAGGTCACTTCGTCTAGGATTCAGGGAAACTCGACATACAGATAGTAGTGAAATATATAATATATTAAATAGTTTAATCTACAGTACTAGTTATGCGATATATATATATATATGTGTGTGTGTGTGTGTGTGTGCATGTGTGTGTTTAGTCTTAACAGCTTATAAAAAGGTAATATAGGATCGAACGCCAGATTTGACGTTCGTAAAATTAAAATATATTTTTGTTGCTTACAATATATAGGATTGGACGCCAGTTTTGTTGTTTTTAAATGTGGTGTCCGTGCTTAAGGCTTCGAGTTTTTACGTTCAGAGACAAGACATAATTTTGTGCATGTTTATCTATAAATTATTATATTATATCCAATCGATAACTAGAGAAGTCTAAGAAAAGAATTTGTTGAAAAAATTAATCAAGTACCTGAAAAAAAAAAGCTTGAAAAAAATTAATCAAGTTCAAAAGAGCTCGATCCGAAAATCTTAATCGAATAAATTAACGTCAAACATTATAAGAGAGATAAACCTCCTGTTACGGGATGCAAATTTAGTCCACTTTTTAAACTGTTGGAGCTAACCGTAATGCTTGTATAAGTTTCAAGAGGGGGTCTTTGTAAATTTTCAAACTATAAGGAGATCCGTGTAATTACTGAGAACTTCGAGGAGTGTAGCTGTCATAATCCCAAGATTTTAAAGTTTAAATTATACCCGAATGAATGCAAATCAAAATCAAACTTGATCAGCTATTAATTCTTTTGTTCATACTTCATATCCACATCAATAAAGAAACATGTAAAAGAGGCGAATTGAACATGAATAGCACCATCTCATTAACAATTTTCTTGAAACAAATAAAATTTGACAGTAAATCAATTTTGAATTTTCATGAAAACAAGAAACCAGAAAATTAAAAGAGTACAAGAGAACTTTAGAACTATTGTTCTTTTATTGGTACAACATTAATATTCTATGGACTCTTCATTAGAAACATGCGATTGGAAACTGATTTTTCACGCTCTTAAGGGGATCGATGTTAAGCACATGCCTCCGGATTGGCAATGAGGTATGCTTCGGTAGCCTTGAACAACAATGTTGCCTGATCATTTCCGAGCTTGTATTCCTCATCACTGACCTCAACATCGCCCTTCGTGTGATATTCAATGGTTTGCTTGAGGATGCTACCGCCATCACCGGATGCCTCGATTTTTCCATCATAGCTGATCTTCTCGATCTTCTCGCCGATCACATCTCCCTCAATCAAAGTGAACGTGGTCGAGTAGTTTGCGGTGTCAATTGAGTCAAACCTGTGCTTTAATAGCTTGAATGGAGCTCCTGTTAAAGTATAGAAAAGGTTGTGTTACCATAAATGCCGAACTAGGAACTCTTTTTTTGTTTTATACTCTTTCGATTAAGTAAATAGAGTGTCAAATAAATTTAAAATTGATATTGATTTCAAAAATATAATTAAGTTGGTCTGACAAATTAAGCCATATAAGTAAAGATTGGAAATGGAAACAAGTTTTAGAGAAACAAATTAACTTGCATACCATCAGTGAAGGTCGTTTGCACGACGGATCCAACACCGCTTCCCTCAACTACCTCAACGCTCTTAATGAATTGAGGCGCGGCTTTGGGCGCAATGTCATTCGCTTCTAGAACCAAACCCTTGAACAATCTTGATGGAGAAACCTCTGTCTTGAACTCAAGCACAAAACTCTTGACGCCCATTTTAATTTTATGCGAAGAAAAGAACAAAGTGCTTAGAAATTAATTGGAGAAGAAAAGCTGAAGGGATATAAGCTTTGAGGTGTGAAGACAAGTGAAGCTCATAAGATGTTTTTATAGGCACATTTTAAGGATCAACTCATTGTCAGCACATGGCGTAAGAGTGGAGAAACTTTCTTACACGGTGGGCTATGCCCATTTAAAACAAATAGTATCGTTATAAGATAATAAGAGGTAGCTAGACAAGGATAACTTTTAGTATTTAGTCGAATTGCAGCAAAAAGTGCATACGAGTACATAATACTTTTATGAGATAAAAATGGCATAAAATTAATGCCTAGTCTCAAGCACAACATTTTGAAGTACTAATCACATATCCATTAAGGAATTCTAATTATTGAAATACATATTTAAAAGACAAATTACAAATTTTACCATGAGTCTCATGTTTCATCTAACAATTATTTTCTGTCTTGTATTCATCCAAGCTGTCCAACCCACTTGATGTGAATGAATTTTTACCGATGTCACTTATTTTATCCATCATGGAATCTTCCAAATTGAATGTTTTAAAAATCAAAGATATATATTATAGTTTTATAAACGTCAAATTTGGCGTCCTATATTACTTTTTTAAGCTCTCTCCCCCGCTGTTAAGACTAAAATATGCCGGTGACTCAATAATCGAGCTGCCGGTCATATTCTCGGCGATGATCCATACTATCCTGCCTGGGAATGAATATTTATATAAGCTCGCTTAACTAATCAAGGAATAAAATATTTTTATGGACATGCAATATATTGTCCATTAATTGCAGTATTATCTGTATGTTTATGTGGGGTGGGGTTCTCTGAATCTCGTATGAAGTGACCCTCCTTTTCATTTATTATGCATGTGAAATAATTGTCTAGATCTTCTAAATTAATAGAACTGATGAAGCTTCATTTCATTCACGGAGTGCCACTTCTTTCTTTTTCCCTGACAATAACTATTTAATTTGCCAACATGTTTATATCGTAGGAACTCTGGAATAATTACGTTAATTCTCATGAAATCTAAATTAATTCCATTAACATCCCCAAAATTTGATATGACTATATCCACAGCCCTAATTTTGGCAACAAGTAATTTAATTCACTCCTTAAAAGTTAGGGGTTAGGCATGTTTCGTATCTCCCGTGTCCCATGTTTTTACAACCTGTTTAAGCCGTAAAGTGCCGATTCATATTCCACAATTTCACCTATAGAAGAGGAACTACTTTGACTGCAGTACTAAGATGTTAGAATTTTGTTGATAGGATTCCAAATTGCCTAAAAAATATATTCAGTATGTACCAATCTGTAAGACTTTTTGGAGCAACAACACTCCTATGAAGATAAAGAAAGCCCATATCAAACTCTATTATCATTTCAAACATTTTCAAAATGCTTATATAGCTTTAGAAGTTTGGAAATTTCGATATGTTCCTAGAAATTGTAATAGTGCTGCTCATTGTTTAGCAGTTTGGGCTAGAGTAGATAAATTTTCAGGAATTGTTCCTTTTGATATGATTCCAAACGCTTATTTTTGTGACGGTGGCTACTCGATTGTAGCTCCTTTTTTGAGTTATAATAATTAGTGTTCAAAAAAAAAAAAAGTCAGGGGTGAGCCAGGGTGGGCATATGGGGCCCCTGCCCCCAGCCCCTACCCTATATATCAGTAATATGTATATGCCTGTTAAAAAAAAAACTTGAAATTCTGGTTGTGATATTAGTCGGTGTGTGATTGTACTTTCAGAATTGAAACAATAGATTCGATCTAGCTCAAACTTTTCTTTTATTTCTTTTTTACGTTGTACCATTTAGTAGGGACTAGGAAGTAGGATTCGTGGCCTACCCCAGTTGAATCAAAATATGTGTTTTGCTTATATATATATATATATATATATATAAAATATTAACTAAGCAATATATATACTTTGGATGACTTGATTTTAACTGTTCTTTACCTGGAAATATCTTTGACTTATTTAATTGCTTTCCATGGGACTTTATTTACAGCTTTCTATGTTACCTTTTAAATCTTATATCTTCTTTTCATTTATTAAATATAATATAATATAATATCCTAATACAGTATTTCAGTCTATATTTTATATTTCAGATAATTTAATTCTCCTCTTATAATTTTAAAAAGTTTCCTTAAAAATAAGGAAAATAAAATTATCTTAAAAATGAAATAGTACTATAGCATTTGATGATTTGCGTGACAGTCATAACTATCGTTGTTGTTGAACTGATTACGTAGTACTGGTGCCAATCAAATTGGAATCACTAACTGCTTCATCTTTGCTCTTCAAAAAACAAAAAGAGTTATTCTAACTGAAACCCAAATTGTAATATATAAATATAATCGAAAAATATAATTAAGTATGATAGTAATTTTGAATAATTTGGTTTGTGCATTAAATTTTTGAAATGTAATTATAGTTTTTTGAAAAATGTGTAAACTTCGGATAACATTACATGTATATTCTATAAGACATGAAAATTAAACAAATACACCTTCCTGTTATGACAGTGCGATTTGGATCCATGATTTTATTCAGTGTCATAATTAAAGTCAACGTCTTGAGGGAGGGTAAAATTGAAAGTTCATTATAATTTGGTATTTTCAAAAGAAATTCACCCACTTATTTAAAGGTCCGATCTAACTATAATGCTTGAATAATTTTGAAGCGGGGATGTTTGTAAATTTTCAAACCGTTACGAGATTTTTGTAACTGCGGAAAACCTCAGAGAGTGTAGCTGTCATAATCCCAAAAGTTGTCTTACTTCCAAGTTTTATCTGAATGCAAGTCAAATTCAAACTTGATCAGCTTTGATTTCTTTTGCTTATCTTCAAATTAATAAAGAAACACGTAAAAGAGGTCAATTGAACATGAATACCAACATCTCAAATATGATTTTCTTGAAATGAAGAAAATTTGACCATCAAACCATTTCATAATTTTCATTAAAACAAGAAGAAAAAGAGTACAAGAACTTAGAACTATTGTTCTTTTATTGGCACACCAATAAACACACAATTCGAAACTGATATTTTCATGCACTCAAGGGATCCGGCGCTTAAGCGCAGGCCTCTGGGTTTGCAATAAGGTATGCTTCAGTAGCCTTGAACAACAATGTTGCCTGATCATTTCCGTGCTTGTATTCCTCATCACTGACCTCAACACCGTCCTTTGAGTGATATTCAATGGTTTGCTTGAGGATGCTGCCTCCATCACCGGATGCCGCGATCTTACCATCGTAGCTGATCTTCTCGATCTTTTCGCCTATGACATCTCCCTCAATCAAGGTGAACGTAGTCGAGTAGTTTGCAACATCAATGGAGTCAAACCTATGCTTTAATAGCTTGAACGGAGCTTCTGTTAAAGTATAGATAAAGTGTTGTGTTAGCACAAACTAGAAGCTCTTTTCTTTTTCCATCCTTTTTTGATCAAGTAAATAAAGTTTCAAACAGAATAAACAGTAATATTTTCTATATAGATGATATTGATTTCAAAAATATGATTTAGTTAGTCCAACAAATTAAGTCATGTAACTAAAGGTTAATAAGAAGTGGAATGTAAGTACGTGTTAAATTAAAGAAACAAATTAACTTGCATACCAGGAGTGAAGGTTGTTAGCACGACAGATCCAACGCCGCTTCCCTCAACTACCTCGACGCTCTTAATGAATTGAGGCGCGGCTTTGGGCGCAATGTCGCTCGCTTCTAGGACCAAGCCCTTGAACAGCCTTGATGGAGAAACCTCTGTCTTGAACTCTAGCACAAAGGTCTTGATGCCCATTTTAATTTTACGAGAAGAGATGAAAGAAGTGCTTAGAAATTAATTGAAGAAGAGAAGGTAAAGAGATATGTAAGCTTTGAGGTGTGAAGAAAAGTAAAGCTCCTTGGGCGTTTTTATAGGCATTTTTAGGATACAACAAATTGTCAGCATGGCGTAAGAATGGAGAAACATTCAAATACGGTGGGCTAGCTATGTCCATTTAAAAACAACTTAATAAAAACATTCAAGTACTAACTTAATAATATAAGGTAGATCAGAATAACTTCTGTTAGTTTAGTCAAACTGCATCAAAATATATATTTGTTTTCGGAAACTAAAATAAGCACTCAAATGAAAGAAAATACAAACTTGCACAAACAAGCATTACAAATCTATCCCGAATTGAGTGAAAAACTATTGTAGGGCTCCATGAATGGATAATCTTCTCCTCTTACATCAATTCGCTAAAACACAGTGGAACGACTGGAATGATGAATAATTTGTTAATTACTCTGTAAAAGAAAAAATAAAATCATCTCCCAATGATGTTTGTTGTTTGGATCATTGATTAACATAAGAAAATCAATAGTCAGACAATTCGTCATTATTTTATTTTCCTTAAAAAAACGCATAAACCGCCCATCATCGTTGTTCGCAAAATAGTCGAGTAGTTCTATCGAAATTTCCAAATACAGAGTATTTTTCACTCATCTGTTTGCAAATAATAAACTCAAATTGCCACCCGTCTATTCTGACTTTTCAGGTACTTGATAAAATAAATTAATCACTAATGAGCAAGGATACAGTCAGAGCAAGTATGTTTACTCCAGAGTCATTATAATTTATTTCCAACATTACCCTCGATAAAACTCCCAAATTCCGATATTATACCAGGAAATCAACCTAAAATTAATCCCCCTAGTTCTAAGAATCTACCCCTTGATTTGTTATAATTATTTAAAACTCCCTTGTGGTATTATGAACTATGCCCAAAATCTCATTTTTATGAAACCACAAGAGGGTTTTGTGCAAATTATTATAAAACCATAATAAAATTATATAGGGGTTTTAAACAATTAACAAATTCCAAAAAAAATTCGTGCGAATTTTCGAAACCAAGGAAGATTTTATGCATTTTTCCCCATTATACCTCGGATGGTTCTATTTCTGTGCTAAATGCGAAAACCACCCATATGGTATGTTTACTAATAAAAAACAACCGCGTATATATTTGATTAATAAACAAAACTTTCTAAAGGTTTTTTCTTGCTTGCCAAATAGACATAACATAGCGGTGGTTTTAGAATCTAATTCTTCTATTTCATTTCAAAATTCCAAATTTCGTAAACGTCAAAACTCCGCATATGCCAAATTGTTGATTCCGATCTGCTCCTAAATTTCTTTACAATTTAGAAAGGAGAACTTTAATATTCTATATTTATCTTTTTCTATCAGCAAAAGAAACATATTTATTAGTGTCTCGCTAATCTTACAGCCCAGCTGTAAGATTCAAAATTACAGTCGGCCATTTAGTGCATATTAATTAATGAAGAAGATTCTGCTTCCCTGGTGCTCTTATTCTTTATTTTTCAAATCAACAAATACTAGTAGATGTTAAGTTTATTATACGTATTCCACTGATGTAAACATAATGAAATCATAAAGGGTTTCAATATTCTACATGTGTGTTCCTTTATCTTTTTTCCTTTCATATTGACACTGGTTTTCTTTTTTGTCAATGATCATTCAAAAATTTACCACGAAGTATGAATGGGAGAGGTTGAATGGTTGAATCGGGTCCCTCCGAAAAGGATATATCAATTAATAATGGAAACAATTCACAAAAATATTATAAAATCATTCCCCAGTTTTATGTATGTTTTTGCATTTTTCATCCCAATTATATCATGTAATAACATGGTGCATAAAATTCAAAAACTCCTACACATAGACGTTTGATGTGTGATTACGAGAAACATAGTACCTGCGATTTAAGAATTATTATAAACCTTAATCATGGATTACGACGTACACATGTCCAGATACAATGTTTCCTTAAGATATTCTTTTCAATTAAATATTATATGTATATATATATTTATTTAAAAGCTTTTCCTTCTTAGAGATTCTAGAAGGGAAGGTTGTTCGTTGTCCCCGGGAAGCCGGATAAGGTTGACATTTTTCGTCCTAAATTATGATAACAATTATTTTAAATCAACTCTCTTGATCTTACGATTCTTTTATTCTAATTTATTTTCCTCAAAACTGTCCAAATGCTATGAGTATCTTTTTTTTTTTTTTTTTTTTTTTACTTATGGAATTAAGAAGATGGAATATTTTGAAAGTTTTAAAATTAATATATATTTTTAGTTTTCAAAGTCAAATATGGCGTTCCACCCTGAACTGCTCTTTTTTTTTTAGCTTCCCCACTGCTAAGACTTCAAGAATTTTTTAACTGCCAATCATAGAGGAGGAAGTTATCAGAAAATAGTCCTATTATGTTGCCTACTATATATTTGGGTATTTTATATATTGTTGAAAAGGCAAGCTTTGCTCATTCAGCTTGGCCGACGATCCAATTTCAGTCCTCATAAACTGCACACGACCGTTCAATTTACGAATTTATTGATTTTACTCTAAAGTTGAAACTATCACATTTGCAACTAAGCTACTTCTTTTATACTACAAATTGGACTTTAAGAAATTAAAGTTTCATATTTAATTATATAAAATAATAAACTTACAGTCAATTTGATTATTAACTAAATATAAGTGGAAATATTTGTGATTTGTATTTAGCTTTAACGAATTAAATACCGTCGTACAAATAGTATCTCAATTAGTTTATTAAGTTGACAAAAATTGCAAATTAAAATGTTTTGTACATAGTAAATCCATATTTTTAATACATTTGAAGCTAAACCTATCACAATATTTTGTGGTTTTGTGTTCTTTTTTATTAATAACTTATGTTTTAATTTTGTAATTCTCAATTAGTTCAGTAATATTTATATACATTGACGACCTATATATATATATGTGTGTGTGTGTGTGTGTGTGTGTGTGAAATAAAATATGTTAATAATTTTTTTATCAATCAAAGGAGTAGATTCATTGAAAAGGAAGCACAAGGTATGCTTCAACCTTGTACAACCTCAGAAAAAAATGCTAACTCTTTCAAGCCCAAACACACTCTAATCAAAGAACTCCAAAGAAGCACATAAAGGAAAGTTCATTATCAATTTCAGATTTTTTCATGAAAATTAAATAGTAAACGCAACAAAGTATTGCTCTTTTATTATTATCATGACAACAATATTTCACTCATGACTCTTTATTAGAAAACACATTTTGGAAAACTGATCTTCTCAGGATCTTAAAGGAATCAGCGTTTAGGCGCAGACATGTGGATTGGCAACGAGGTAAGCCTCGGTAGCCTTGTACAACAATATTGCCTTTTCATTCCCGGCCTTGATTTCCTCATCAGTGAGCTCAACGTCGCCCTTGGTGTGATATTCTATTTTTTGCTTAGCAACGCAACCACCGTCGCTTGATGGCTCGGATGTTACCTCATAGGAGATCTTCTCGATCTTGTCGCCAATCACATCTCCGTCTATCATGGTGTACTTGCACGTGTAGGTTGCGGTGTCGATGGAGTCGATCCTGTACTTTAGTTTCTTAAACGGAGCTTCTGTTAAAAGTATAAAAAGTTGATAAGAATTTATGTTGGAGTTCTAAAGGGCAAGCAAAAGCAAGTGACACAATAGAATACCGATGTTTCTTCCAAAACTAACCAATTAAAACCTCAAATATTTAAACTTATGCATATAAAGGAATAAGGGGGAGATCAGTTATTGAAGTTCTTCATGTGTAATATGAATGCTAATTAATTCCAGAAAAGAAAGAAAAATAATATAAGAAGCTAGCATCATAAATTAGCTATTATATATAGAGTGCTATTCTCGATCTTCATTACATACATCATGTGCTGCTGCTGCACCGTCTAACAGAAGTAATTATTGATTTCATCACCACATTCAAAAGGTTAAGTTAATCGCATAGATGATTTATATAAAATATTATCAATCTCTCAACTATGCTGCAATTTTGTGTTAAAGCCTAAAATGTGCAATCATCTTTTGTAAATGAGTTGTAGTAAGATTCGAATCTACGATAACTTTTTGGTCAAATAGAATAAAAGAAGAAAAAATACTCACACCTCTTTAGTAAATGGTTTTAAAATTTAATTGAATTCCAAATACTAATTAAAGAAGTTTAATCAACTCATTTTATTATAAATAAATAATTAGGGGGTAGGGAACGAGCTCGAAAGTGTGAAAAAAATCGCATTGAATTTTTAGATCGATTTTTGTTATTTTGGCATACCATCAGTGAAGTTTGTTTGCACGACGCATCCAGCACTAATGCCATTTCCTTCTACCGTCTCAATGCTCTTAATGGCATGAGGCGCGGCTTTAGGTGCAATGTCGTGCATTTCTGTGACCAAAGCCTTGAACAACCTTGATTGAGAAACCTCAGACTTCAACTCTTGGGAAACACTCTTGATGCCCATTTTTTGTTAGGAGATGCTAATTACGAAATTGAAGAAAATTAAACAAGCTGAACGGGAAATGTGCTTTGAGGTGGGAAGAATACTTGAAGCTCTCTAAGGGCTTTTTATAGTCATTTTTCAGCATGAACTGAGCTAGAGTGTGGATAAGTATTCAAACTTTGTGGGCTATGCATGGTCATTGAAAATCAGAACTAGTTAGCTTTTTTTAGTAGTAGGTGAATTCAGACAACTCTTAGTGCGTATTCAGTCAAATTGCAGCAACGGGCGTATATAATAAAGACTCTGATGAATAGAGGATATGGTTTGTACAAATAATCACATATAGAAATTTCACTGGTTGTATTTCGCCGCACGCTTCTTCGTTTCCGTGTATTAAGACGGTGCGTTTAGTTTGATTTTATATTATGCATACTTCAAAAAAGAAAGAATCACATATACTGTTCTAGAAGGCGCAACTTATAAAGAGAACCAAGAGGGGAATTAACTGGAACGAAGAACGTTAAAATCTAGCATGTTTAGAGCTTCTTTTTTTTTTTTTTTTTTGTTTCGAGTATTCGCCCTAGCACTAGTGGACCTATTTTACAAGCTGCCAATCTAAAATTAAATGGTTAATTATTTTCTGTACTACTATATAAAGGAAGTAGTATTATTGATACCAAACTATTGATTCTAAATCTAACCTTATAATTTATGTTCCATTATATCATCTTACTATTAATTTTCTAATTTAACCCTACAATTTAAGTTAGATGAAATTAATTATACCATTTATTAAGAAGGGTGATTTAGTTTTCCTATAATTCATATCATTTCAATAGAAATTACTTTTCTTTTCATTCTTGTCCAATTATGGTGATTCAATCTCTCATCAATTCGAACTCTTTCCATTTACGCAAATCTTTTTTCTTACTTTTTTTTTCTTTTAATTTTTTTTTCTTCATACTTGAATATGAACATCTAGTGTGCTCCAGTTTCTAGTATAAAAAAAAGGAAAATTTCCCCTCCTCCATGATACGTCTCAATTTCCACCTTTTACTTTCTAGCCTTAAATATTAATCGACCACTCTTCCTTTCATATTTATTTTATTTGAATAATTTGTTTCTAGTCTACGTTCTTGTCTAATAATTCGTTTATTTCTCTCTCTCTCTCTCTCTCTCTCTCTCTCTCTCTCTCTCTCTCTCTCAATTTCTTTTTCTTTCTTCAAAGCAGTCCAGTCCAAAACGATGTGATGGCTTTTTAGTTATGTATTTATGACATCAATTCATGGAATACTTTGAATATTTTAAAAAATAATTAATATATGACAGTTTTAACTTTTAAGCATCAAATTTGGCGTTCTAACCCATACTACCTTTTTGAGCATTTTCCCGGCTGCTAATACTAAAGAACGATCTTTGTGATGCAATATATGAGCTGTCAGTCAACTCAAGGGTAATAAATTATTTATCAGAAAAAAATTAAAAATCAAGGGTAACAAATATATATACACTTTATATTGCGAACTTTATTAGCAACCATATCGGCGGCGCAATAACAACTACCTCTAGAAGATGGTCATGATGCAGATGTCGCGCTTCTGTAATTTTAGCTTTCATTGTAATGGGCCGGACTGGTCCAACTCAATAGTAGTAATCATTTGGCCCACATTTAGTTCATAAACAGTAAACCATTCCTGATTCCTGAAGAAGATTTATATAGGGCAGGACGCCACGACCCATCCTTGGAAAAGCCCAGCTCAGACTAGTCCCTAAATAGTAAACTGAGGCCTGGGTATTGTCATATGGGCCCAAAAATAAGGCTCAGCCAAATTTGAGGTCCTACCCAGATTTTAACAATATTTCAAATATATTATATTATTATTAGTTGAACTAGACAAACAATATAATCTTAGAGAGTTTAATGACATCACGTACTTTTCAACTAGGGAGGCTGAAGGAGTTTGGTGATTATCTTAATAAATTGCTTTCTTATCATGGTGATACAAAAAAATCTCACCTTTATCCTTAATCCGCCCTCCCCCTTTGTTAATCTGTTCTCCATTACAAATTCTGCGAAAGCTTTAGCAACAATTAACAAATTGTTATGTGAAGAATATATATCTTGTTAATTACGATTAGTATAAATTTGTGAGAGAATCTCCTTTATATGACAAAATTATATATATCACAGAATAGAAGTAATATTTACCAACTAGTGCCGCATTAAGAGATTTCTCGGCAGTGTCGGTGCGTCACAGCATAAAAGTGATATTTCCCAACTATTTGATGGAAATCGTCATATTCTATATCTATCACCCGTATATCTTTTAGTGCAAATGAAATATGGAAAATGTAATGAGGAAAAGTTATCTCTTCTTTTATCTTTTGTTCTTATCACTATTTTTATCTAACCCTACTATTCTGTAACTATAAATATTTCGAATATTTTTCGTCATGCTGACCACCTCTTATTAAACTGGATATATACAAATAATTTAGGTAAAATTCGCTGGATGTTCTACAATATATATCTATGTAAAATTGTCACTTCTAATTAGCAAATAATTAATTTATTTGATTTATGTGTGTTAGGAGTGTTGCGTGTTTTTCTGTTCTCGAATTCTCCAATAATAACCCGGCCCGGTGTTCTTTTTTCACTGGCGGGTTTTGCCTATACGCATGCAGAGGATTGGAGATTTTTCGCTTCTCTTTGTCACATGAATTGTTTGGCCTTCTTTTTTTTCACCAAAAACCTTTTATGAAGGAGAGATGATATATACAGAGCAAAATCCCTTAATATAGGCAAGTAAATATACAATTAATTTTAAAGGGGTATTAAGGGATTTTGCTCTGTATATATCATCTCCCTTTATGAAGAATTTACTTAAAAGTCTAAAGTTAAGATCCCGGCCAGGTGCAAGCGATATTTACTTAAAGAGGAGCACGACTCCTATTTTTCACTAAATGAACATTACATGCATGTTTGTCATCAAACAAACAAATGACAAACTCTTTGGGGGCCTGGTTCGATTGAAACTATTGTAAATTGCTGGTGTACTTCCTTACCCTTTCTCAATCAAATTCTTGCCTTTGCTGATAAAAAAAAAAAAAACATGCATGTTTGTCATCCACATCACTTGATAGCAGTACATAAAATCTTGCAGTTACTATATCATCTTCATACAATTGGCCTGATTCATGGTAAGATGTGTTAGAAAAGTCAAATTAGATCCTAAAGCAAATCCAAATTCGATCTGATTTTGATTCTTTTACTCATCAAAATTTAATAAATTAAGAAACACATATAAAAGCTGATTGAACATAGAGAAAAAAAAAAAACAATCTGCTCACTCTCATATTGATAATGGTATATCAGATTTTTATGTTCTTAAAAAAAAAACAGTAAATACAATGATTTAGAAGCACACTTCTTTTATTAGCACGACAATCCTTCAACTCTTTATTAGAAACACACAACGAGTAACTGATGTTTTCATGCACACTTAGGTGCAGGCATGTGGATTGGCATCGAGATATGATTCGCAAGCCTTGAACAGCTCTATTGCAGGTGCTTTACCGGCATTGATTTCGTCATCAGTCAGCTCAACGTTGCCCTTGGTGTGATACTCGATGTTGTGCTTGACAACGCAACCACCATCATCGGATGCTTCAAATTTAACCTCGTAGCAGATCTTCTCGATCTTGTCGCCAATAGCATCACCTTCGATCAAGGTGTATTTGGATGCATAGTTCGCGGTGTCAATGGAGTCTATCCTGTGCTTCGTGCTCTTGAATGGAGCCTCTGTTAAGTTTAAAAGAGGAAAAAAAGTTTGATTATGTTGGACCAATGGAGTTAAGGTTGTTTTTCTTTGAATACTTAATAAGTACATATATTCGGGCATATAATACTAATTAGTCAACACCAATATAACCTATGCTACTTCTTTTTCACTTTTGCTAGATAGAAAACAAAAAACTAGTAATGTTCTCATATATTACTCGGTGAGATTCTCAGTGAAATCAATAACTATTGAACAATGAAATAGTGCAAAAGATTAAACTCATACAGAAATTAAACATTTATATTTTCATGATTTTTATTTCATCTTACGAGCATGTAGCTAGTTTTGAAGATTAACACGTGTAGTTCATAACTCCTGATTATAGTAACTAATAGGTAATTGCATTTTTGCTATGTTGATAAAATTAGATTAGCCAATATGAATTTTGAACTTAGAGAGGTTATTAGCGAGTAGCAAAAGTAGCTCCAAAGAAACAAGTTTTCGTAGAATTTTTTTATTTTAGCATACCATTAGTGAAATTTGTTTGCACGACACATCCAACGGTAACACCACTTCCTTCAACAGTCTCGACACTCTTGATGGCGTGAGGCGCGGCTTTAGGTCCAATGTCGTGGATGTCTGTGACCAAAGCCTTAAACAGCCTTGATGGAGAAACCTTAGCTTTAAACTCATGGAAAACAGTCTTGATGCCCATCTTTTTGTGAAGAGGGGAAGGAAATGCTTAGAAAATTGAGAAGGCTACGAGAAATTGTGTGTAGAAAAACTAAAGCTCGCAAGGGGATTTTATAGCCATTTGATGGAATAAAGTCATTGTGAGCTTGGTGTAAGACTGGAAAAATGTTCAAACATTATATGTGGACTTGTTCGTGATCAAACCTACTATAAAATCAGAGATGGAATAAGATAACTCTTAGCATTTAGTCAAAATTGCAGCAATAGACATATTTGTCTTAAGTCACGAAATAATCACTCTATTGAATATTGATCAAGAAAAAAAAAATCACTCTTTTGAACAGAAAAAAAAAAAGATAAAAAAGAAAACTGTATAAGTATTTTATAGTGTTCTAAAACGCAACCTCTAGAGTTAATTTGCCAAGTGGTGAATCGTTTTCTTTTTCTTCTTAAATGGTCTGCTATTGTGCCACAATTTTAATTGAGTTCTAGGGGCCTATTTGGTCCTCCATTAATTGTATAGTTGGTGAAATTTTGTCCTCAGATATGGGGAAACATTTTTTACTAGATTTTAAGAAAACGTAGCTGAAAAAACACTTACATGCACTCTTGGACCATTAACCCAGTCACAAAAGATTAAGAAAGCATGTTCTTCCTATCCTTTATCTTCACTCATATTTTGGTTTATACGAGCTCCACTGGTTTATTGAAGTCCGCTTCCATGTGAGTTGCATGTGACCCCTTAGTTTTGAGAGTTTTCTAATTCTCATCGAAAATATTATATAGTTATAATTATACACCTAAAACTTGAATAAATTATGTTTAGAATCTTAAAAAAATTATAGTTATAATTATAATTATAATTAAATTATAAATGTATTTGTAAGATACGAGATCAATCTGATTATTAATTATCAATAAATTTAAAAGTATTATTTGTAATTTGATCTCATTAGACTTGGGGGGGGGGGGGGGGGGGGGCGGCAACATGTTATGAGTTTCTCTTTCATAAGGAACTTGTTTAACATTTGTCGTTTTAACCTTTTACTTTTAATCCTCATGGTCTTTTATATTATATTGGTCATCTAAAATAATTATTTTATCGGGAGAAAGTGATGGGGCTTATCCCTTATCTTAGGGAATTGATACTCCTCGCTTAATAATTATGCTTTTAAAAACACTAATCATTGACATTCATCGATTACAAAAATTATAAGTTACAAAATTTGCGATATATTTAATGAATTAAAATTTTTAATTTGTTTTCCTTTCTTCAAAGCAAATCAACCTTTCTATTTTGATTTTTATATCAGAACCATTTCTTTATATTATAAAACTTATAACTTATAACTATTTAACGAACGTCAGCTTTGGCTTCTAATAGAAGAAGAAGTTAGTGAGGCAATGTATGAGCTGCCAGTCAGTCAATTAATTCAAGATTGTAATCTGTAATCGATTTAAAATATCTAGCTAGTGTCGATTTTTTTCTCTTTTTTCTCCTCTTTTGTTCCTTAATTTCTTTTTGATAGTTATGGCGGTCAATGGAATTAACGGCCGGCTGGTGAAAATGTTGCAAGCCGTGCGTAGATTTAAATGTAATTTCTAGAAGCCGTGATGAATAAGTCAGAGAACTAATACAGAGTTTTCTTCACACTTTTAAGATTTTTTTCAGCCGCCGCTGACCTCAGCACTTAAACTTGAGTAAATTAATTGCGTCATAAGGATAGTAGTTGGAAGTGCTCTTACACTAGAATGAGGATATACTCGACTACTATTCTGTTTTGAACATAGATTTATATATCAAATATAGCAATTTATAATATACTTAAAAAGTTGAAGTAAGATCAAGATCGGATTCACAAAAACATATATAGGGGGTGTAGGCGTGACTATTTCAAACACTTTGTCGTAAAATCAGAAGATTCGGAAAACTGAATGCTAGGTGTAATATATCAGGCTTTAAATTGAATTAATCGCGCGTTACGGGATTATAATTAGACATTATTTTTGTTAATTAAAGCACCAAAGTTGATATATACGTAAACTAGTTACAGGGTAAATTTTGATAAATGTCTTCTTTTATTATGGGAAATATATATAAGATGAATGTTGAAATTTACTGGCCATATGCTCTCTGGGGACAATACTCCTCAATTTATGCACGACGACGTCTTTAAGAACACCAAACAAAATCTTATATGCCAAAATCTTGTAAAATCTCATCATGTGTTAAATATATGTGCCATAGATTTAACAATGACACATAGAATGCCACACGACTTGGCACAGACGAATTGAGCAATTAAAAACACTCGTTACATCAATTAAGGAATTAAATTGATAAAGTATTTAAAAACAAACAAAACATATCATGAATTTCAATTCTTGAATTAAAGTTCTTTAGTCTTGTTTTTCTCTTCTTCAAAGCTGTCCAGTCCAATGAATTTCTTATTTTATTTTACATATCACATCAATTTATTTTTATAAATTATAAAAATATCTGGATCCCCCCTTTTCTAAAGAGATCGGAAAGAGATTAAGAAGACAGAAGTCCGTAATAAGGGCGTTTTTCAGTATTGAAGTCATGGTCAAATTGGAATAGATCAGTCAAGAAATTATATTAAACATATATACAGACTTGTTCATAGAAAACCAGTAGTACTCGCTTAACATATAGAATATATATATATATATATATATATATATATATATATATATATATATATATATATATATAATCTGTGGTGAGTAGGATAATATTAAGTATTTAAAATATTGTAGAGAGTAACATTTTTGTTTTCAGTAACTAAAGCAAAACACTCTTATTATAACAAATCCCCACCCCCCCCCCCCCCCCCCCTTACCACCAAAAAAAAAAAACAAACAATGGAGGCAAATAACTTTAATGTGATTTTGGAATCTAGAATATCCATATATTTATCTTTTTATATTATAGGTGTCAAATAGATGAAATATATGTTGAGGAGTAAGTGTATAAACTTAATTAATATATAGAAGAGTCATAGTACCCACTCTCAATACTCCGCAAGCGAACTGCAATTTTCTAGTAATAAAAGAGAGGTACATTACAATAGCAAATTATCTTATATATTTCCATGACAAGGATTATTGCCGAAATCCTTTTCTATACAATAGCAAGTCTCAACACAAACTTACCTGCATGCATCACAGACATTTAGGATGACTAAAGATAATACATTCATGGACCGCATCTCTATCGCAAACGTCCCAAAAATAAATGGACAGAAACAAGCATGCAAAAGCAAAGATCAGTTGATATATATTCACAAATAAAATATGATGAGAGAGATAGAGAATGATTAAATCCCTAATTAATTAAGCCAAAAGCCAGAAGTTTTTGTGGTTCTTGCTGTTGAGAAGATATCCAGCATTTTGACCCTTTTTCTGAACCGCAACACAGTTGCATTTGCTGTTCTCAATAAGATAATCTGCTGTGTCAAATCCTCTGAGTGACCCCCCTCTTCTAGACCTGATCAATGGCCAAAAAACTTTCCAAGCTAAAAAGAAGGATAATTACACTTACACTATAAAAAGGATAACTGGTTATAAGTAGAAACCGTGTTGATGGGTACAAAGCTTCTCAAATAATATCTCATATCGTGTAGTTTAGTAACATGTGGTCTAATTTATTGGACCCGTTTTTCATTCTTGAATTGTTGTTAGATCTATAAACGCAATAATGGAACTTTACTGAAACATTAGTTAATCAAAACTTCATCTAAATATAAATTGTACTTATTAGTTAATTACCATGTGCACTCAATTTCTAGTATTAAACTTATTTTTGCCTTTTTTTTGTTTTGAACTAGACAGGCAAGTAATCATTAAAAAAAAAATGATTTAAATGTTTGAGGAGAATTGCTGAAAAAACTTACCCTAATAGTGCATTAGAAAGACTTTTTCTCTGCCCAATAATAATAAGGTCAACATTATTAGCTGTGCTTTGGGCAAGAATGACAGATGCCTTGTCCTTGCCATCCACCGTCTCCGCCTTCTCCACCACCACCTTTAGGTTCGGCTTTGCATCCATGCATACGCTCTTCATTGAGTCAAGAAAATCAGCCGCTACCGCTCCACCGCTTTCTACCGCCCCAGCCGCGGAGGTCGATGAGGCGGAATTAATAGAGGTGGCAACAATGCCGTTGTCCGGTGTCAAGGGCTTTCTAAACAACACTCCAAAGGGATTTTTCCATGTGTTAGAGTTCTCGACGTGGAACAATATCAACGTATCGTGCTCAAGGACTGCATGGTGGAGAGCGTATTCGAGTGCACCCGCAGATTGGAGGGTAGGGTCCACGACCACCATGACCTTGCGTGCTGCCGGAGTCTCGCCTCCCATGGTGTCACAGATATTTAATTACACACCCCGGTGACTATTGCGAAAATCAACTATCGATACATAAAAAAAAGTTGTCGCGGATATTTAGTTATACAACCGCGTTAATTGCCAACATCAATAGCCTTAGGGAAAAAAGTTGTCGCAGATATTTAATTATACAGCCGTTGGTCGATTGTCAAGATCAACGGCTGCTGCAATGTTGCCGCTAACCGCCGCCTAGTACGTGCCACCACTTTTTTATCGAATTACTTTTGATGGAATGTTAGGGTATTGGAGTATCGGCACGTAAAGAGAATGTGACGGAAAATGATATGATTTCTTGTTTTTGTTACAACAAAAATAGCCATCTATCTTCCATGTAATTTGGTTCTGTGATTATGATTCATGTTCGTTGCTAAATGTGTGGGATTTTGTGCCTTTGGAAGGCCATTAAGAAGACAACTCCAATTTTGAAGGCCGACCATTAAAAATTATAGTTGGATTTTAGATTAACCAATATAATCATGCTTCTTGTTATCAAATGAGCTAATCTGCAAAGCACCTTTTCTATTGATTTTCTTTTTTAAACCTCGTGAATTTCAATTTTATATATGCATGGATGTTTTAGTACTCCCAGATACTCAAAAATTTCAAGTTACGGACAAAAAAGTTAAGAGTGAATTTTCTTTCCAACAATTACTAACATTTTGTTACATCCATATAATTGTCAGGACAGCTCATGTTTTTACTTCTACTACTGCATTCCAATTTTTATTCTATCCTCACAATTCGTATTTCAGGTCTCTACACAAAAATCTCAATGAAACTTACTTTGGTAAATGTTAATTAGAAATCAGTTTATTTACATTATATACTGTCTTACTGATTAAATCATCAAATGTGGTCGTGCCGGAGTGGTTATCGGGCATGACTAGAAATCATGTGGGCTCTGCCCGCGCAGGTTCGAATCCTGCCGACCACGTTTTTTTCCTTTGTTATTATTTTATTATTCATTGTCTGACATATGGTTGTAGTTAATTTTTAGTACTAAAATATTATCCAAAGTTTAATTGTATATATATAACTTTGCATTTGGTTTTCTAGTACTTAACTTTTTAGCATATAATATGATGAAGAAGGGCAATTGTTGGAAATTGAAATTGTTGAATTCTATCACAACAATAATTTGTTATTTAAGCATGGTGAAAACATGTCCACGAAGTATTTGTTACATTGAAAGAGGGACAAGCACTTAGTACGTATTTTAAGATCCAGTGTACTTGTGGACTTGTGGAACTTGTGATATTCGTATGACTTAGACCAAGTATATAGATGATAAACAACAGCATGTTGCTCTATATAATGTTCACAAGTAATATTATATATAATGCAAAGATTTATTTAATGTCCTTTTGAAAACTCAAAGTAAATTCAATAAAAGAATATTGTTTTGTTCTGTCACTGTTAGTATATATTTTCTATCTGCGGAGTTGCACTTATCAAACAAAAAGTTCTCGTTGATCATTCATTATATTCCCCAGCTCTATGTATGAAGCTACTTGCTAGTCAAGACGAGAGGAGGACAATAAATAATTACATGATGGGAAGTGTTAGCTTATATATAAAAGTCGCCCCACGCCATTTCTTCTTAAATGGTTTGATTATATACATGGACAACCAATACATGGACAAAATTAAAATCAGAAAATGTCAAATGCTCAATTTCTAAACCATAATTCATTGTACTTGTTCATATAGTCGTCATTTTTTTTTTTCTTAAATCGAAATGATCTTGTATTATTGAAGTGCCATATAACAAAAGAAAGAGTAAACAGGACGAACAAAAATAAGAATGTAGACATGATATCACCAGGCAATAGCTCGACATTTGGATCGAGATTTCATTTTGAATAAACATCATGGTCGCTATACTGTACATATATGATGAGAAGCCAAACAGAGAAAAAAAAAATACTCAATACGTTGAAGCTAGCTTTTACATCATAAGATTGTGCACATTGTCGTTGAGATGCTTCCAATGCTTACCGCCATCTCCAGTGCTTTGAGTGCAATACTCCATTTATTCTGGAAATAAAATAGGAAATACACATTATTAGCTAGATTGAACGTGGAAGTTTTACACAATATAATTCTAATTCTTTTAGAACCGTATTTATAAGAAAAACAAGAATTAACTAGAGACAAATTAGACAATGTTAAATAAGGATTCAATTTCACATTATTTTTTCAGTAAATGGACAAAATGCATATAAATGAAAGACTGACTACCCATTATTCAGCTAATTCATTTTTTTTAGATGAATGTTTATAACTTATTATGCAACAGGAAAAAAAAATGTAAATGTTCTTATATCTCATTAGTGGAATTTTCTAGAAAATTTGAGTTTATTATTGTAAGGAAACCAAAGATATAGCTAGAGTCTTCAGCCACGATATGAAGATAATGACTATATGATATTGATCACAAAGGGTTGATATACGCCCACATAATAATACTCACGAATCTGGCTTGTGGAACAATGGCTGCTTGTGCTGGAGTTGGCTGCCAATTTCTTCCAGGCTGAAATAAGCAATTAAGGAATTATTCGGTTGAGACCCTTCACAAAACAGGCCAGTAAAACAAGGTGTGTATATAATATATATCTATAAATCTTGATAATTGATCATAATCTGGTTGAAACACTTTTACAAAAACAGGCCAGTAAAATAAGGTGTATATATATCTATATATGTTGATAATTGATCATAATCTCAACCAAAACCCCCCAAAATGACTGTCAATGTCTTATACCATGAGCACAATGAACGGAGGACCAAAAACTGCATATAGTTGAGTACACAAAGTATTACAACATAAAATATGTATGTTAATATATACTTCATTCTTTTTTTCTCTCCAGGTTCACATTTGCATCTAGTTATAGTAATACAGTTTGATTCTAACAAGTGTATTAATAGTATGATAATTGGATCAAAACATTAAGATTCTGTTAAGAATACGAGGGGCTCTAATTTCTACCTAATCTAGAGTTACAAGATTAACAAATTTCAAATATTAACATATATATAATAATGTGTGTTACCTCAAGTCCCAACGCTAATTTTCTCTTAGTTTCCAGCAAAGTGTACGTATCCAAGAACTGTTGATGCCCACCATGGTTGTGACTACTTCTGTTGGAGCTATAACAACAGATACACAAAGAATAAGGCCCCGTCCACGGATCATCAAAGCACTCGACACACGAGAAGAACGTTCCTGGTATCAGAATCCCACAACAATGACAAAGAGGCCTCCCACTTTTGAGAATATAATAAAGTGTCAAAACTTCCCAAAAATCTAAAGAACCATCTCGATTCAAATCGAGATCCCTGAAAAAGCGCGGATCATTCAAACGTGTATGGCCTTCCTCTGTCATGAACACTAAGAACTCATTGAGGCTTACTTTTCCATCTTGGTTTGTGTCCAACGCTTTGAAGAACTCAAATGCTAGAGCCTTGACATAAGGAGGGCTTGCTCTATAATGAGCATCGGCAATTGCGCGTAGTCTATCCATTAAGGATATTTTCAATTTTCAGAGAAATGAAAATTTTAAGTTGGGAGTGATGTTTATGAATGATCTTAGGGGCGATATATATAGTTCTTGAGTGTTTAGACCAATAAAAAGTTGTAGTTATTCGGAGTTTGGTACTACGGTTGTTGGGTTGACCTAACAAGTCATCTCTCATTCATGTGCAAGTGATAATGTGTTTGTGAAGTCTAGCGTGTATCTCTTTTAGAAAAATGGTTTGACAATTAAGTTTAGATTAATTTGGGACATTCCTTTAACCTAGCCATTATACAAATGACTTTTGACGGCAACTACTCATGTGTTATAAGAGGCAAAAACTAAATTAAAAAATAGTCTTTTTTATACACCTAAAATGCAAAATAGTAAATGTCAAAATTTAGGCTTAATTTATATATATAAAAAAAAAGGAAATCGGTAAACTTGAAAAGCACTAATAAAATTACATATCTTTTGTTGTAATGCTAATTAACTTTTAACAACGGGCATTTCAAGTTTCTAAGAAAAAATACATGAAAACAAAAAGAGAATGTCTAGCTACTAGTATTTTAAAAATCATTTCCGAAGTTCATGACGGCCTAATCAAAGATGTGAGCTTGCTATCTTTTGCGAACCATTCCAACTATATATCTTATGATGATTGGTGAACAAATACCTTGCAAACGACAACCAGGATTAATCTTGGGTTTATTAACCCACAATATATAATTGGGCCCTTAAACTAAGTTAAAGAAAATGTTGACTATACTTGGTCAATTGATATTAACAATTATTATAACACGTACGCAAGAAAACAAGCATCTACTAATAAGTTTACTATTTGAAACTATTAAAACTACAATAACTTAACCAACGAGAATAAGTTGCATGTCATTGTGAAATAACTCCATGTAGCTCCAAAAAAGAGAATCTAAATCAGAGTAGCTAGCTATTTAATTCCTATCAAAAAAAAAATCAGACTAGCTATGAATCTGATCAGGTCATCAGTGGTTAAGACACGAGAAACCAATCAAGTAAAGCAATTTTAAATTTCTGGTTGACCTCTGAAACGAGACTGTTGCCACTTAAGCTGGCATACTCCAAGAATTATCCTCATATACTTCGATAATCATATACTCTACGTATTGGATATTCTAAGCGGCATATATATTCGGGAATTTTAAATAAATAAAAAGCATTCGATATGTAACGGACATTTCTGGAGGACGTATCCACTTCAAAATACATTTATGCGAATTTTAGAAAAATATAATTTTTATGAGAAATTATGAGATTTAAAACATATTTTAAATAAAAAAGAAGAAAATAAAAATTAAAGAAAAAGGAATACGTAGTAAGTACAAAAGCCGAAACTCTCTCTCCATTTCTAACTTCCTCGGAGGAATGACAATAGAAAACTTGAATCTTCGAACCAAGAATACTCGGTTGCTTAGAATCTCTTTAAAATTTTATTTTATTTTTGTTCTTTTATTATCTTAACCCTCAAACTTTGTTACTTTTTCAAAATTTTAGAGTTTAAATATCAATCTAAGATTTGTTTTTGTATTTATATTTAAAATTAGTGTATATTCATTCTGAATATAATATCAATTGTGTAATGCTATTGGTTGCTATTTTTATTTTATTATTTGAAAAAGGATGCATGTGATAACAATATAGTTACATTGTTTCTCTCTATTCATGATAGATTAAGAATTACCACTTTTTTCTTGACCGCGTTTCATCATCATCGATAGACAATATAAGAATTACCTTTTATTTAATTAAAATTTGGCGTTCAAATGGATTTTTACTTTTTTTTTTATTAAATCTTATACGTTAGCTGTAAAATTTCATATCCTCGCGAAGCCCGCTAAACATGTTAAAAAAAAGAACAAAACACTCCATGTGGTATATTTAATCAGCAAATAAATTACAGGAAAGAAAAATAAACAAAACATCTCTTCTATTCAAAGGTGGGACTTCTTTCCTTTAAATTATTTTGGGAACTATGTGGTTCTTTTTTAAAGTAATAATAAATTATAATTCCTTGCCATAAGTCCATAACTTAAAAAGTTATGTAGAAATTGCACATAGTAATAAAAAGATCTTCAATATTATTTAGCCCCTTAAATCAGATTCCTGATTCCAGCTGGCTATAAATAGACATATATATGATGAAAATCCAGACAAGCTAGTAACAAAAGACTCCCCGTAAACTGGCTGACGCTCAATATTTCATTAATTATCATATCATTATAAAATTGTACACATTGTCGCTGAGATGCTTCCAACGCTGAGCGCTATCTCCAGTGCTTTGAGTGCAGTACTCCATTTATTCTGGATCCATAAGCAATTTTAATTACACAATTAATACAATTTTAGTAGAACCGCACTTATAAGAGGAATTAATTGGAAACAAGATAGACAATGTAAAATAAGGACTCAGTTTCACAGAAAATTTTCTATATATGGACAGAAGGCAAATAAGTGAAGGACTGTACCTCTTCTTCTTTTTTTATGAAAGTTAAAATATTATAAAACTAAATACGCAAGTCATTACAAATGTTCAAAATAGGAAAATCTCCATCACAAAAGGAGACATTTGGGAGGTTTTGGTTGTTAAAATGGTTCGACCAATCAGACAAAAAAGCCCATTTAGCTAAGTTATGGCCGCGCCCATATAATATTCAGCTTCAGTTTTTCTTTTCTTTTTTTTTTTTTTTTTTTTTGGTATAGGTTTTATAACTTAGTTATATCTTATGCGACTGAAATTAAAAAAATGTACATGTACATAAATAGTCTTATTTCATTGGTTAGATTTCACTAGAAAAACAAAGTTTATCGTAAAGAAACTAAATATATAGCTATTAAGATAATGACTACTATATGATGTAGATAAAAGAACTAATGGCAAATTTGAGTGCACAAAGGATTTGATAAACGCCACATTAAAAGTACTCACAATTCTGGCTTGTGGAACAACGGCTGCTTGTGCTGGAGGGATCTGTTCTGTTGGCTGCCAATTATACCAGGCTGAAAATGAGACCAGCAAAATAGGGTATATATATATGCAGTTCAAACAACAAGACTACGGATCAAGACCGTGTAGAGTGTCTAAAGTATTACAACATAAAAAAATCAAAAATAAAAAATATATATATATACACACTACTATATATACATCCATATATATATGCATTTAATAGTGAAAATTCAATTTGCTCGTTACACAGTCAAATTGGATTACGAGCTATTACTAGGAGTTATTTGAACATTATAATATTAATTTATATAACTTGAAGTTTTAGAGATTAAAACATATCCAACAAATATAGGGGTTCAATAAAATGTTAATTTCATCAAATGGTCATAGGCCTCAAGATGTACAATATACAAGCACTGTGTTTTACCTCATTCAGATTTGCAATTCCTCCATGTCCCAGCGCTGATTTTCTCTTAGTCTCCAGCAAAGTGAATGTATCCAAAAACTGTTGTTGTCCACCATGGTTATGACTACTCTTGTTGGATCTATAGCAATAGATACACAAAGAATAAGACCCCGTCCTCGGATTATCAAAGCACGCGACACACGAGAAGAACGTTCCTGGTATCAGAATCCCACAACAATGGCAAAGAGGCCTTCCACTTTTGAGAATATAATAAAGTGTCAAAACTTCCCAAAAATCTAAAGAACCATCTCCATTCCTGTCGAGATCCTTGAAGAATCGAGGATCGTTCAGACGCGTGTGGCCTTCTTGTGTCATGAATATTAAGAACTCAGTGAGACTTACTTTTCCATCTTGATTTGTGTCTAGAGCTTTGAAGAACTCGTATGCTAGAGCTTTGACATGTGGCGGGCTTGCTCTATAGTGAGCATCGGCAATTGCACGTAGTCGATCCATTAAGGCTATTCTCAGTTTGCTATTTGATTGATCTTTAGGAGGATGACTAATGAGGAGATATATATAGTTCTCGAATTTATGGAAAGGTTGCTATTATGAGGTTGGTACTACGGTACTTGGGTTGACCAAACAAGTCTTCTCTCATGCTTGTGCAAGTGATGATACTTTTGTGATCGAAGCCCTGCAAGTGATAATATTATTGTCAATGGTTGACATTAATTAAGTTTAGATTAATTTGGGATATTCTCTGAGCTTTTTTTATAACAATTGAGTAACGACATTAATTAACTATATAAAAAATTGTCACTTTCATTTTAAAACCAAAAATACAAAGAGTTATAAATGTTGAACTTTAGGCTTACATTACGAAAAATTAGCAAAACTAAAAACGCTGACAAAAATTGATATAAAAAACATATACTTTTTATTATGCTAGTTTTTAGCTAGCTATGTTTTATATTTTATAAGTAAAAAGACATGAAATAGGCAATGTCTGCTATTTCAAATCACTGCCTCTATTTTTTTTCATTTTGAAAGGAGATAATTAAAGTAATACTAGAATTTTTATTATTATCATTATCTAAAAAGACCAGAATTAATGGTGGAGGGAAAGAGTGTCAAGGCTCACGATGTACAAGATTCTTGCAACGACAAGCAGGACTAATCTTGGGTTCGATAATTCCAAAACCATAATTGGTCCCGTAAAACTAACTAACTAAGTAAAAGTATCTGGTCAATTAGTATTTAAATTTCTTATATTACGCAAGAAGACAAATATCTACAATTAAATTAACAAAATTAAACTATAACAACAATAATTTAAACGACGTGAATAAGTTGTCATTGTCATCAGTGGTTCAGACACGAGAAACCAAGTAGATCTAGCAATTTTAAATTTCTGGTTGACTTCTGAAACGAGTCTGGTGCAACTTAAGCTGGCATAGCTATATATATAATTAGCAATTTGAGACAAAGAAATAAGACCTAATTATTATATCTGGCCTGATGAATTAATTAAAATAACATTTTTCTACCAATCAAAGATTACACATGGGTAATTTTGCCCTCAACTCGCGGAAAAACCTTATGCCTAAATTTTCAGAGAATAGTACGCACCTTGTCCTAAATATAGACTTCTAGCTAGTTGAAATATTTATGACTTGAACCCAATTTACCGATCGAACAGATTTTTCACTGTGATACATAATTATTTTGTGGTAAACACTTAAATTCTCTTATTTTACTAACTATGCCTGAAAATTCTTAATAAGTTTATGTAAATTAGACTTTCTGGTCACAACAATATATGTTAATGTTATACATTTGAATAAAATTTTCTTTTTCAAGTGAAATCCCCCAAGTGTATGAAAGAATGAAAAAGTATTGTGGAATAAGAAGCTTCGTATCTTAATGCACGTATTTAATATATTCAGAAAAAAACTGAATATAAAGTCTAAATGACATTTGCCTATTAGACAACAAACATCTGCTTTGAGTATAATTTTTATTACACAAGAAGTTAAAGAGTAGGCAGTCAACACGGTCAACATAGTGGTATAGTCGAAATTAAATTTATTCAGAAAAGTTGAGTGTACCATTTGACGACTTTAAAACTCACATACACATCTTGTACTACCATCTTATAATTTTATTTCAACGAATTGTAAATCCTACGCCCTAATTTTGTGAAAGGGGGAAAAATGGAACAGCAATGGTGGAGGGCACTGAGATCACACTTATCTTACAAGAACGCCACCATATTTGTCTGCTTATTAAACATTGTAACTGCTTTTTTACTGCTTCAAGGCTTTTTTTCTTCATCCTCTTCAAAATTCTCATCTTCACAAAAAGGTATCAACTTTACCCTCTATTTTCGCTTTTCAATCGATTTGTGTTGAGTTTTGGTGTTCTTTTACGTTTTTAGTATGTGGGTTTTTCTGGGTTTATGCTGTAGATGAGATATATTCTGGTATTTTGTGAAATCATGGTCAAAGGATTAGCTCTGTGTAAGTAGATATTGCTGTCCTCTAGAAGTTTACTCACAGGTTTTGTTTGTAATAATAATAACAAATAGTAAATCTTTTTGTTGCATGTCGACATTAGTAATTTCTTTATTTGATCATCTTCTCAAGTCACAAGATTTCTCAACGAGCAGAGGAGATCGATGTTTCTTTTTTGATCATCCTCTCAAGTTAAGTGGTACTGCCCTAAAATTATATTCTTGGCAAAAGAGCTAGTTTTCTTACAACTGCTTTAGACCATTATGTGATTTGTCGGTAGATGCTGAGTGTGAAGATATGTCTTTCCTATGATAGTGTAACCTGTACTTCTATCTCGTTCACGGTAGACTGTCTACTTTTCAAATTTTATTTTCTGTTTGTAACAAATATGTAATTCAGCCATGCCAAGACCAATCTGATATCTCACCGATTGATGTACAGCTCTGTTCAGGCATATAAAAGAGTCTGAAGACATACGCCGCACCATGGTTCCTTTGGAACTTATCAGAAGAGTGAGTATATGAGTATATCTTTCCAAGGAAGTTGTATTGTATAGTTGCTCAGCATAGTTAATGGTCATGACTTGTTGGTCTTATCTATTCCCTATAGTGTTGGTTTTTACATATTCACTGTGGTTGTATCTACATTTCAAGTTTGTCTTTAAAGATGCGCCTGATTTCAAGAAAAATATATGTTCTCATTGTTAGGTCAGAGAGATAGGAAGGGAAGTATATATTGAATCAGAACCAGTACAACAGAAAGATGTTAAGCAGACGGCGGCAGTGGACCTAATATCTAGGTTGAATAACTTCCGGTCATATTCCGACACTGGCAGCCTCAAAGGTTATTTTCTTGTTCCCCCCCCCCCCCCCCCCCCCTTTTTTTTCTGTTACACGAATGTTCACTTTTTCCGATTCTCCAAATAGTAGGGGTTTTCAATGGTTAAGTTAACACCCTACCCCCACAGGGTAGATCTTGAACTATGAATTGGTTAAATACCTAGAGCTGTCTTGTTATGGCAAATCTTTATACATTGTGTTGTTCACAAAATTATATAAATTCATTCGAGTTACTGTCATCTGGAAATTATTAGCAGAAACTAGGTGTTTGAGATGATATTTTTTTACTAAATGGACCAGACCCTTTTGAGTAAATTAGATGTATTATAACATTGTTCACTTATTGTGAAATTGCAGCCCTCGAGGAATGGCGCAAGAGGAAGATGGAACGAGCCAGACAACGATCGATAGGGAAGGATGGAACAGTGAACAGCCAAACCTAAAAGATACTGACCTCGTGCCTCACTATGAATATATCTATAAGCATGAGCAGAAACAAGATGGTGCTGTATGACCGCGAATTCTGTAGTTAAAACATAAGTGTGCTTTAATTAATTTCTGTCTCTGGCATGTATATTATGTTTGATAGTTAACGTGTTCTCTCCCATGAGAACATAGTATCATTTGAATGAAAATTTTGGAATTCCTTTATTTTTCAGATATTATGGAGCTTGATAATTTTGATCTCTCTGTTGAATGTCTGCTAAAATGCTAAACATTAAACCTTAATTGATAGCTTAAGCGTATATTATGTTGTTAATCAAAAGAAGTCTGAACTTTAACCTAACTACACTATCACGAAAAGGTTTGGAACTTTCCTAGTTCCTTGACATCTGCAGTTTTTACGAGAAAAGATTTGAGCAAAGATATTTGATGAAACATCAGTAAATGGTTAAATGCGGTCACGTTCAAGCCTCACACAGTAGTGGAGCAGTGGTTTTGAGATTAACTTCAACTCACAAATCTGCAAAAAACAGAGACTTAAGAAAAGATATGCTTGTGTGATTGAAACATAAAAGTCTCAATTAACTTTAACTATATACATTTTCACATGTTTGAGAAGTGTTAGTACAGTCGTCAACTCGATCATTATTCATTGACACCTTTTAGCAAATTTATCTCCCCGCAATTACATCCAAATTACATTTCACATGTCTAATACTTTTTAAGAAAGTTCTTTCAGAAAAAGAAAAAAAAAATCTCATTCCAAACATATAAACCCAAAATATATCCAAACGAACAGTAAGAGTACAGTTTCATTGCATATAAAGCACAATGATGTTCAACCACTAGCTAAAGCTTGTAATATTTCAAAGCCAAAATCATTCTTCAAAGACCTTAAGAATTGCAGAAGAACCACCGTAACTGCTATCATTCTTGAAGCCATGACTGGAGACATCGAGTGGTTAGTACAAATCAGAAATTATCATATAATTTAATTCAGAAATATGGATTAGCAGCACAAGATTATACATGAGTGCACAATGGAGAAAACTCTGGCATGCTTGCAGGACAGTATCAATGAAAGCCATATAGCATTATCATAAAAAGAAATGACAACTTAAATGAAGTAAGCATGTAAATCCCAGAAAGAAACAAAGCATTCAGCTTATTTTACAGAAAAAACTTCTAATAAGCTCCATGAAGCACACATGCGGCTCCACACAACTCTTTTTACAGTTGTTAGATTTTCCACACGAGATTGAAAGTTTCTCATTTACGCAACTAATGATTCGTAAGATTCAAATATAAATTTGGGAAATCGAACTATTTCCCACAATAAATCTCCTACATAAAAGGGAAAATGATTCAAATTACGATACACTTGTCGTAAATGCAACAACTGTAACAGGAAATGTCACTGGAGTATCTTTGTAAATAAACAGAAACCTACGTGAATCTTCTCAAGTGCAAAGCAAATCCCAACATGAAGTGCACATAGCAAACGAAAGCATCAGCGTTATTGCAATTAAGATTTGCCTCCTGGGCACATGCAAAGATTAGAAGATAAAACGCGGGAATATCCATTTTATAGAAACACCTGCGTCTTCTGTACAGAATACAAATTTGGAACTTCTCATGTGTACATGCTAGTATTTCAAGAATACAAAAGTCGTCAAAAATCTAGAGGCAAGACACTCCACCAGTAACCGAGAGGTAACGAGTTGGGGTGCATGCGCGTTAAGAAAGATAATAAGAAAAAAAAATAAACCTTCTATCATTTACTGCAGGTATCATTTTGCTCCCTTGTGGAATACGGTGAAAATTCCATCCAGAAGGGATACTTTTGGTCCTATTTGCATAACCAAGTGTTACAAAGTAAGCACAATTTGTGAAGGCAAAGGGATCCGCATCTGGTAGGTGCTAAGATTTTGACTTTGGATCTGCAACAGGAGAAGAAATCATATCAAAATCAGTAGAACGCGAGTGTAGTGGTATGTAATCTTTCAGTAACACTCAAAAACATGGTTTGTTCAGTAAACTTGCTGTCTCCCTATATGATTGATGAGAACTAAAGTTGACTTCAAGGTTTTGAAATTGGATTATAACTGAAATCTGATGTCATAAATAAGTTAAATGCCAACGGTAAGAACTGCTGATCATACATTTGTTCAATGCTAGAGATCAACAAAAAACAACTCTAAGGTTTGCACATGTTTTCCTTTTTCCTTTCTTTTCTATTTTCGGTACAGACATGCATGTTGAACTACAACTGTAACTGAAATGTTCATATATCACTTCAGAAGAGCAAGTTTAAAACTCATAAACAAGAAAAGCACATCAATGTTTCCATGAATAATTGTTGTACCCATATGTTGACTATCATAAGAATGCTAAAATTGGACACTTGGCCAAATGATGGTAAGGGACAAAAAACAAAAGCATCATTAAGTAATGACCCTTTCGTGCTTAACAGACACATGTCAGTATGTTCACTTTCTATAACAATGTTATGCTTTTCACTTTGTACAAGTCTCTACTGAAGCTTGCGATAGCTTTATAATTGGAATTTTCAGAGAACAAAGTTTCAGATTAGGAATATTATAAAATCTCATCAGGCATTACAAAGTTTCCAAGGCAAGCCTGACTAGATCTCAAATTTCCATTGTAATTCCATCACGTTCAACTGAAAAGTTGGCAAAGAAAATTCAGAAGCCTTTGCAAACAGGAGGCACATTACAAAAGCTATTTTTTCTCCAAAAGTTTAAGAAGAGATAAAAATGAATGAATATCACATGGAAAGTGATTTCGAAGACGTCTAAGTTGCGAGAAACTACTTGTATAACACCAATACTTTTATACAATCCAATGTTCAATGATTCATAAATAAGGTGTTCTGTTCAAAAGTTAATCATATCGCTTTTAAAAATGAAATTTGTTGAAATGGAATGTTTCGGAGCAAAATATATACTCTACAACAATTTATTTCTTTATACTTCTTTTGCATGTTATCAAAATCAAGAAAATGGAAAATGACGGATTCACTTTTGGAAATCCGTCACACCATACAGGTAAGGGCGTGAGCTTAATTTTCTGGGTGCAACGCATTATGAGGTATAAGTGTTCTGCATATAAAATAGATTTATTGGCATCTGTTATTGATTTAGGTTATTAGTTCCACTTGTGAAGGTTAACTTAACAGTGTGGTTAAGCATTATAGTTTTTATGATGCTTCCAACAATAGTAAGAAGCTATGCCCATTCTACTTAAATATTACATGCTTTACATTTTTTTTGCTTAGTTAAATTTATACACGCAAGTTATGATTGGAATATCCTAGTTCCCCCATGCCCTTTTAGACTTTTAATAATAGTTGTGACACTTAATTGTATCTTGGCATATCTGCATGACAGAATAAGACAACTACTAGAAACGATGAATTTGCTAAAATTGGTCATCCTTTACTATCAATCTGAAATTAAACATCTGGCACTCTATTTGATTGCAAACTCTAGCATAAAATAGATGGATAAATACTAAGTTCTACAAAATCTTGACAAAATCCGTGCTATAGTATATATATTTCATTCCCTTGCATCTATCTGTTTGATCTAGCAAATGGCTTATACTCTTGATTTGTACTGGTGAGATGAAATTTACTTTAAACATTATAGCATAGTGAATGCCAACTATCTCATTCAAACATTGAAGCTTACTAGATGAAATGGGAAGAGCACAACGGTGACGTGCAATAGTAACTTATCAATTAACTAAAGGAGGACTATTACTAGACTCATTTTTCTATACAGTTCCAAATACAGGGCTTTTAAGCTACATCGCCCTCAAAATGAGTACAGGTGAGATGCATGTGTTAAGTTATATGGGTAGTAACATGAGAAATGATAAGGTAAGAAAAAAAGATATATGCATCTAAATAAGTATGGCACTAATCACCGAGAAAATAAAAGAAGTTGTTTATGATAGTATGGTCACGTGAGTCCTAGACCAATAACAAGTTTGCGTTGTTAACTTAGGGCACACAAGAAAGTATAAAAAAATAAAGATATTTACACCTTGATAGGTATGGCACAAATTACTGAAAAATGAAAGAAAATCGCTTATGATCGTTTCGGTCATGGGCTAAGACCAACGAATGCACGAGAATGGCGACTTGGAACCCTGGAGTTAAGGCACACGTTTGAGGTATGAGGACAATTGAAGAAAGTGTGGATGGAGATTATAAAAAATGATGTAAATAAAGACATTTTACTAAAGTGAAACAACTAGAGAAAAAGAATTCACGTGTTTTGTTCATACAGCCTACCCCAAGTAACTGGGATCAAAAGATTGATTGTTATTGTTATTGTGGAGTAGCGAATATCCTATCAGTAATCTTCAAAAAGCTATTTACTTCGCAGACAAGGAAAGGTAAAATAACATATAGATCTACAACGTCGGATTTTTTTATGGTTGGTCTTTTACAAATTTAAGATTACCATATGCTGTATGGCCTTTAACCTAGATGCTTTCTCTTTCAAAAACAACTCTATTTTGCCATTTCTGCCAAAGTCGCAGTTCATTTGCGCATCTTGCAGAAAAGAAGTTTCATTTGCCACATTTTGCAAGAAAATGGAATCTTTGTCTTTCAAGTGTTAAAGCAGCATACACCCATTTTTAGCGAGTGCTAATATTTTTAGTACGCAGCTTAGTTTTGTCCAGTAACAACATTTAATATTTATATACAAACACATACTAATAATAAGGCACAGATGATGACCACCATTAAAATTTTATGCAAAAGAAAAGGCCAAAGTAGGATTAATGAAGGAAACCAAAAGGAGAAGGCGCATCTCAATGATGAGTTGAGCGCATAAGAAAAGAATTCTGAAGACAAATATTTGTCTAATATATTTCACACATGAACATTTTTATCGATACTCTCAAACATCTATACCCTGCCGTGCAGTATACCACAAGTTACACTTAAAAGGCAACAATTGACCTTATAGTTGGAAGCTAATACTGCCATTTACGTCTCAATTTCAACCAAAACAATGAGAGTAATACTGGAAATTCTGCAGATGCGCATGTTGTCTTTATCCAATCTAATTGGATAAAGCCCACAACTCGCCCAGCTCAAAAGTTTGTGTTATCCACTTTGGTGCGTGTTTGAGTTCTTAACTTACAAATTCAACATCATAAAAAAAACTAAATCTCAAGACTCCTTCCAATCTATATATGACAACAAGTGTAAACTCTAATCAAGGAAGAAACAGAAATGACAAATATCCCTCACCATCTTATATCAACTGAGCTCTAAATCCAATTGCAAGGCCAAAAACATCAATGCTTTGGTCTCCAGCACCCAGCAGTTCATCCCCTGAATACCTCCTTTATCAGCGCATATCTTATACTAAAAGGCGAGCACAGAAAGGTATAATGTAACCTTGCACCTCCATAAAATTCCAGAAACATAGCAGCAACTGAGCCTTGCCAGTTCAGATCTCTAGAAATTTTTCGAAGATCAAACTCTAAGCCACCACTGTTAAACTAACTTCAGACCTCGATAAACGATATACCAGTCACTAAAATTTTCTCATTTCTTCAGGCATAGAATATCTCAAGGACAGACAGAATTGTTTATGCACTTAGCAAACTAAGAAGTATCCGACAAAATCATATGGCAGGGTATCTAAGAAGTACTTGTCATAGATGCCTGTTCAACCTCTTATATTCCGTTTAAGAGAGTTAAAGTTGGACACGTGTTTGAGAACACGCAAAGTGTGTACGATATTGACTGCTGTCCATATAGATCTCTTGATAAATTACTTACTACTTTATCGATACATGATTGGCAGAACTTCATAATCATTTAAAATATAAAAAGTACGAACAACAATGATAAGTAAAAAACAAGGACAACTTATATAGTCAATAACAACCCACCATATCCATATCCACCAAAACAAAGTCATAACTAAGGCTAAAAGTCCAGCTTATCAGAAGAGAAAAAAAAAAAAGAGAAAGCAGAAATAATTAACAAAACAACATAAAGTTTGACAGGAATACCTTCTCTCACCAATGTCTGAGAAAATTACTAACCAGCTTCTTCAATATTGATCCAAATCAAAGAAACTAGTTACAGATAGCAAGCTTCTTTGTCCATTCATCAGGCACCCCATAATCAAGACTTAGCTCTCTCATGGGAGGGATGTTCTCCATGGCAAACAGCATGAGGTGCGGGAACGAAACATTGCCGTGATCATGCAACACAAGCTGCACAAAAACATTTGGGCTTGAACTGTGGCTCACGTAGCAAGCTAGGTTCCTCATGCTTGACACGTCCATGGCGAAATCCAAAGGGGGGGTAGACGGATCTGCTGGACAAACGTAATCGAAAAATATTTGTGATAAATCACCCCATTCTTTCCATCTTTCACCAAACCGGCCGGCATAAATCAACTTGTCACCATTCATCCTGAATATCTGGGCTTGCTCCTGTGTAAGAATAACTCCAGCATACTCGCAGATAAATGAGCCAGCCTGGATCAAGTCCAGTGACCGAACTCCCCAATTAGTCTCCCTTGACCTAAACACCTCAAATCGATGTTGAACCCCCTTTTGAGTGACACGATTCCGGCATGTAGGAGGGCAATGACAATGTGGCCCACACTCAAAGATCAGTGGCTTCCCCTTGAGCAAAATCCCATGGTGGTCATATGCAAACTCACCCCCATTTTTCGTTGCACAGAAGCAATCATCCAGACAGCCCGCAACGCATTCGCACCCACTGCTAGTCCCATACACATATGCAGGGAAAACTGTGGAGATAAGGTACTGATAATTGACAGGCTCGTGATTTTCATCAACATCATTGTAGAAAAACACTGGCAAATTCTCCTTTCCCCCCGACAAATCAAGTGAGACATAACCTCTAGGCCTGACCTCTAACGGCCGAGTCCTCAAACTCGCTGCCAACCTCATCATGGTGCTTCCCATTTCCGCCTGATTCTCAATCCTCACGAGCCTAAACTTTAAGACCCCAAATCCAGACTTCCCCCTACTAAACCAAGTATCCGTTATCTTATACAACCCATCATATACATAAACTTTCCCAGTAACAGAACCTTCGTACTTAAACCCGCGAATCACCCTCACCTCGACGCCATAGTTCATGCTCCTCTCCAACGCCAGATTCCCACCTTCCAGTTTCTGGTCCTTGACCTGCTTATTATGGCTGTCATGTCCACCATGCCCTGTATACACAATCACCTCCCCTTGATCCTCGTTATCCTCGTACCCGCCCGAGACAATAATGCTGGTGGCGATCGGCTCCCCAACCGAGCTCTGACCAGCAGGGACGTAATCTATACCCGCCTGCGGCTGCCCGTGCAATCCAACCACGGACAACTCCGCCCTGTAAAAGAACACGTCTCCAATGGACACCCCCGCTATATCGCCAACAATGCGCTTGTCTCGATACAACCAAAGCCCCTGATCCTTCATCTTTTCCGCAGCTTTCAAGTCCCCCCTCATCCTCCTCTGCGGGCTCATCGCCCCTACATTCCTGTGCTTCTCGTACTGGTACACCGAGAAGACGCGCATTGAGTCGAACAGCATCCGGGTTCGACGGAGCAAGTCGTGAAAGTAACGCTTCTCCTCGCGGCTGAGGTCCATGACACGGACCAGCTCCGAGGAGCGTGCGTGGTGCTTGCCACGTGGCCTGTTGGAGAGGTGGGCTTGTGGGTTTGGAACGGGGACTATTGCGCGTGATTCGGGGTCGTTTTGCGAGGTTAATGTGGCTCTGAATTGCTGAGAGAGGCGGAGATATTCGGAGTGGATGTTGGGGTTTGAGGAGGTATCGTCAATGGGTTCCATTTTGGGGGTGATGATTGGGGCGGAGGAGGAGGAGGAGGAGGAGAAGGAAGAAGATTCCGGCGTATATGGAACCAATGGAGAAGAAGAAGAAGAACAAGACTCCATTTTTCTATGTGGGTTTGTGTTTTTATTTGTTGAACGATGGAGGTTTTAGTGAGTGAGTAATGGAGGGAAAAACTGTAATGGTGCTGTGCTGAGAGTGAGAGGAGAAGAAAATGGTGAAGGTGAAAGAGTTAAAGTGAGTGAAACTGCCTTTGGGTTTTATTGGGAAAGTAAAAATCCAAATATTGCTTCTTTTGTTTTTGAAAGAAAATAATATTAAATTGCCAAAGTAGAAACAAAGAACAAAAAGTTATTGATTAGGACATGTATTAAACGAATAAGAAATATTGCAATAAGAAGAAATGCGATTGTTGGTGTAATATGAGTTAAATGGATTTAGAACTAGTAATGTAAAGATGTTTATCGGTTTATTGAAAATTATTTTATGTGTTCGTAATATGTGCTTCTTTTGTCTAATTGAAAGAATCTATGAAAAGCATAAACACGAGAAAATGGGTTTAGATTTCTTTTCAATATGGTTTTGAAAACAATGATATTATACAAGGTTTTACTTTAGAGAGTCGTTTAGAATTTATTTATCATTCTAATTTTATTTCTAGCACTTTAGTTTATGTTAAATGTAATTAACATGGTGGATATATTTAAATATTTGAATAAACTCCTTTTTAGAAATTAGTATTTTGAGAAGAAGAAAAAAAAGAATTGTTAGGTTTTGTATTTACTTGCACTTTTTTATTTCTAATTTTTATTTTTTATATGCTTTCTTTGAAAAAATAGTCTTGAGATTCTCACCATATTGAGATGGGTGCGTTTTGCCATGGCGTAGGTTGTACCTAATTTACACGCGTCGCAAAAATAGATTTTTTCAACTACTTTAAAGAAAACTCCAAGAACACTCTCGATTATATCAACATAGAAACTTCTAGGGGGCCATCTTAGCTACCTATAAGGGTAGAACCACACCAGACACATGTGTGTGGGCCCTCACATGTGTATGGACATGAGAGAAAATGTGGTTCTAACATCAGGGGTAGCCAAGATGCACCCAACTTCTAGATAGTATCGAAAAGTTTTCACTCTGCATTTTGAGATGGGTGCATTTTAAATGCCCATGTTGTAGGTTGTACCTAATTTGAAAAAATGACTTTTTAAACTATTTTTCAAAGAAAAGTCTAATGACCTTTTTTGAATCTCGATTATATCGACATCAAAACTTCTAGATAGTATCGAATTGTTTCTCTCTCCATTTTGAAATGAATTGTACCTAATTTTCACGTGCTGCTAAAAGTCAAAGAACTTTTACCTTTCCACTATTTTTATAGGAAAGTGAAATAACACTTTTTGAATCTCAATTGTATCAACGTCAAAACATATTTAATATCGAAATGTTTCTTTTATGAGACTTTTTACAAAGTGCAATTAATTCAAAATTGTAAGAAGATAGATAGTATTATATCCTTAAACAAATTGCATTTACTGAAATAGGTACATTTTAAATGTTCACAACGTTGGTACACCTACTGGCTACTCCACACACATTGCAAAAAGAAGTAGATTGACGACATTTATTTAAGATCTTGCCTTACAACTACTCTCTAAAGAAAAATCAAGCAACAAATTTTGAATGTCGATTGTATCGATCGCAAATTCTTAGAGTAGCACACAAATATTGAGTGATTCATTGATTAAAATTTATAAATATTTTTCGTAAAGCATCACACATTTTTGTATTAACTTTTCGAAAATAAAACATGAACGTATTTTGTAATTTATACATCAACTATTTCTTTGGCGTTTCAAATACATGTCAACGGACTCCAGAAAAATTTGGAAAAAAATAATTATAATATTTGCGACCAAAACCTAGATTACAATTTTAAAATAAAAAGTCGTAATGAATCTCGATTGCAACCACCACGACTTGTTAATGTTCACATGCAGATCTTATAAGATTGATGGATCAAAAAACTTAAATGTTTCTTCATATGTGGTTCAGTACTCCTCCTTTTTGGAGAATATATATACTTGCAACCTAAGTAACTTCTTGACTTAATTTTGACAAAATAACTAAAATGTTGATTTTGACTTGCATTTAAAATTAATATAATATACGAGAAGATGACCTAACCCGGCAAGATTATCGGATTCAATTTTGTTATGTTTTGTTATAGCTTTTTCTTTCTTTTTGTTTTTTGGGGGAATATCGGACTCAATTACGCTTGACAGTTGACACATTTGGTCTACCGTTTCCAAACCCATATTCTGAAACTTTGTAGTACGAACCCAACAAAAACATATGGCCCAAACCAAGACTTTTGAAGATTTTGACCCACAACCACTTCTCATGGGCCTAGCCTGTTCAATTTTTACAAGTCTGTAACCCAAATTCAGATCCATATCAAGAAATCGTAGAACTAAACTGAAACAACAAACTAATAATAATGGATCAAGACACCATTAATTACTCTTCTCCTCTATATCTTTTCCATGTAAGTTCAAAAGTAAACAGCCCTTATAAATATTCTTAACTGTGGACACAACTAGTAAAAAATAACCTTTCTTGTAATTTTTCTTATTTACGTAACCAAACGGGATTTGATTTTAGTACCTTCTTAAATGTTTTTAAAATGAACGTCTTTTCATATCCATACATATGGTTCCAGTATTTTTTCGCAGCTAAACAATCCACTCATGCATATGTACAAGCCTGTCTTTTGCCACTTGTAACAATATATATATCATGAACACGATGTTTTAAGTAGCCACAATCGAACCACTTATCCAAAAATATGCAAAACGCTTTTGGACATGAGATCTGACTACAAGCATTAATCCAACTTGATTATTAGCTCAAGATATACACTCACCGAAATCCGTTAAGCGATCGAACACGTGTCACACATGTAAGTAGCTAAACCTACAAGCGCGACACGTTTGATGCAGCAAATCCTCTTGCCACTTGTTTATTATTATTTCTCTAATTAACGTTAGCTTAATTTGCTGTCCATGAGGCGGTAAAGAGTCCAAACGTCTATATAAAGCACGATTCTGGATCCTGTAATTATATTACATTCGCTTTAGTACAACAAGAAGAATAGAAAATGGCAAACACGCGAAGTTTAGCAGGTCCATTGCTGTTTCTGAATCTGATAATGTATTTTATAGTGTTGGGTTTTGCGAGCTGGTGCCTTAATAGGTATATCAACGGTCAAACCGCTCATCCAAGTAAGTCATAATCCACTAAACCATATATATATATATATAGCAGTTTCTTTTGATTGAAATTCATTTGTTTTACTGAATAACAGGTATGGGAGGTAATGGAGCGACGGGTTATTTCCTGACGTTCGCGATTCTCGCTTCGGTTCTGGGAATAGTATCGAAAATTGCCGGTGGAGGGCATCTCAGGGCCTGGAGGAACGACAGTCTTGCCGCAGCTGGTTCGTCCTCCGTATTAGCATGGGCCGTGACCGCACTCGCTTTCGGTTTGGCATGCAAAGAGATAAACATTGGAGGGTGGCGAGGGTGGAGATTGAGGGTACTCGAGGGATTCGTGATAATTCTAGGGATCACGCAGCTGCTTTACGTTCTTTTGATCCATGCCGGGTTTTTCGGCAGCCAGTATGGGCCTGGATACAGGGACCCTGATTATGGCGTGGGAATGGAGCACAAAGGAGGTGCTGTTACAGCCCCCAGGGTCTAGTACTGTAGAGTTCTCATAACGCTTGCGTTTAGTAATCTCTACTGTGTTTGTTTGTGGTTTTCTCTTTTTTTGGTTGTAGTTTGGTTGGCTTATAGCCTCTGACTGTTATTGATATCTGGATGTTACTGATATGTAACAAGTCTTAATGGTTGAAATTCCTATCTTCTCCAAATTGTGTTCCTCTTCAAACTCTAGGTATAAATTAATCTAAAAGAAGAATTATATAGATATATGTATACGCTCCCGAAACTCACTACAATCCATAACAAGGCAACGGACATATTTTCTAATGTGTTCGACACATTTTTTGTCCCAAGGTTCCCATTTGCCATCGATAGTGCCGGACTGAGAAAATAAATTGTTTACTTGCATTTGTGTGTGAGATTTTGTATGTTAGATTACTCTTTTGTTCTCGATTGAACCCTATGTAGATATATGACCTGTCGATAATTTATATTTCTTATTTCATTTTATCATCTTATCATCTTGACACATGACTGTGTTTCCTTCAAAAGGTGCTAGTTACCAATTTATAGATGTATAACGATATGTATCACTTGGGCTTCCGAGCTGTACGAGGTCTAGTTTTAAGGCCGAAGTGTAGAGCCCAAACAGACGGATCTTGCTCCAAGAAAGACATCTCTTTTCCATAAAGAACAAGATAAGAATGAGATAAAAAGTTTGAAGCTACTATACTAGTACGTGACATGGAAAATGAGTTATAATTACATTTCTCTTCTGCCCAGTTTTTATCTATAAAATTATTTCCAATTAATAGAATGGTAGAACTAATTAATATAATGCAACGACAGTGATCAAGTGTAGTTTAGTACGATATCATTGACAACTTTCAAGGGAGCCTTATAAAATTAGTGACACCTTCTTTTGGCTGTAGCATCAAAAGAAGTTGCCCGTGTAGTACAATTGACTACAACTGTATATTGTGTCTGTTCTTTGTAATTTGATATAATCCAAAATAAAATTACTGTATAATCATAGGGCTATCTTAAACCGAAACAAGTACTTAATGGGATACTTAAATTGCAATTTCTGTTAATTTGTTCTATTGCTTATTATTTTTGCTGCACGTCAATATGATCGTGAATAGATCTATATATGAATCGAAATTTTTATGGGTTTTGTTATTAATCGTCATAGGTTTTATTGTAAATCACCAAAATGTCTTTGTTTTTAACTTTGCCGCAACGAAAATAAAATTAGACGTGGTCTTTAGTTTTATGATTACAATTATAGATCTAATTACGAGATTTTCAAAACATGTTAGAAAAACTTTCAGAAAATTATGAAATATTTCTGATGTTTAGGAGAACCGTACATCATAATTAAAACTCCGATTCATGCCATGTCCAAATATGTTTTCACGACCAGTGGCGGAGCCAAGGGGGGGGCATATATATGGGGGCCGCCGCCCCCCCAGCTCCAGCCACCCAGCCTATATATACATGTATATATTATGATAATTATATATTATATATTGTATAAAGTCTAATAACATTATATTATATTATCATATACAACACAACAAATTTAATCTAAAATATTCTAAACTAAAATCTGGATTTATACCCCTAAGCCTGTTTTGTATCTTTTAATTCATTAAATTCTCTAATTTCATAAGTTTTGTTCAATGGCTTGTTGTACATGATTTTAAATTTAATCTTAATCTCCTTACACTCTTCTCAATTTTTGAACATCTTATGTATATATTTATGTAGTTTTATTTTATAAATTTTTAGCTAAAATTGTGTCACTTTAGAGTTTCTTTTATGAAAAAAATTATTTAATCTTTGTTTTGTAAGGTATTAGTATTTTTATGATAATTTAACATTTTAAAAATAATTAATAATAGAAATATTTGTATTTACAAAAAAATCTCAACTGAATTTCGCCCCCCCTAACTTAAATTCCTGGCTCCTCCCCTGTTCATGACGTTATAGGCATATTTGTATCGTTTATGTATTTTGGTGTTTACATATATATAAGGCATTGCTAATTGATGTATTAGGAATTATTTGTAAACTTTTTTGTAATAAGTCAAACCCGTTTAATTTTTTGAATAGCTCACAGAATATGCAAGGTAATGTATTTTTAGAGTAACTTTAAATATTAATATTTAAATAGTTTTATTTCTGAAAAATAAAACAAAAAGTGAAGGGAATTTTTCATATCTATTTAGTAGTTTTGGTAAAGGTGCTAACTAATTAAGCGCGTCACACACAAGTGAGACTCCAGGGACAATTGATATTACATTAACCTCAAGGTACGCATCAATATTGTGTATTTGATGCAATTTCACATGCAGTGTAGAATCCAATGCCTAATACGAAAAGGGTGTTTGCAAATCTTAAGCAATAGTTGTTTTATGCTTTTCCTTAAAGTTGTTTAAAAGTAAAAGTAGATATACTTGGCAAAGTGTTTTAAAATCTGCTTGAGGTAAGAAAAATAAAATATTCAGAGTGTTTGTAAGTATTTTATAAGAGTTAATTGTATCATAATCATTTTTAATTAATTAATGTAATCAGAATAAAAAATCAACTTTTAATTTGAGAAACAGTATTTATAGACTCAAGTTCTGAAGATTATGTTTTCTTAAAAGTGTTTGTAAGCATCCTTTCAAAAATGAAATAGAATAATTAAGATTTAGTGCGTATGCTTCTACTGCACTATTTAACACAACTTATTGTTGGTTGACTCACTTTTTCTTTTCAAGTCAAAGTCAAACTTTTTTTCTCGCAATTGTATCGGATAAAGATCAACATATTTATTCTCCATAAATAGTGAAAAGCTAATTAGCGGGTGAAGATATTTATATACATTACCTGGTTTTTCTGAATGGTCTGGTCTGATTAATCAAACATACAATGATTATTTCACACCGTCCATTAGATTTCCAGGATATTGATGATCATCAAAAAGTTCATTTTTTATATAACGCCACGCACGGAAAAGGTAAAATATTTGCAAGGAATGATATGATTTATGTAAAAACAGGTTCAGAACTTCATGGATGACACCCATTAGCGACGTTAATGTATGCCTACCAAATAATTTGTTGGATTTTGTCTTTCTTTTTGTACTTTATATTAAATAATTACTTGTGTAGTTTCTGAATACTTTTCATCGAGTACTTCTTTGATTACAAGTACATTTACGCACACACATATATGTACCAATATGAGATTGATAGGATCAAAATTATAGTAAAATATTTGTCCATAACCTGGTTGTATTTCTTCTTTAGGTTTATAGCTAGCATTTATATTTATATTTGGCACTCATGGTCACACAGTCACACTCTACACTACCCAATTAAGGTACAGTCGAAATTTACAAAATCTTTAGTTTGTAGTCTTGTGCTTTCTAGAAATTGAAGCCTTTCATGTGCTTGATATCACATGGGCTTCTACCCTTCTGGAAAAAATAAATGTATATCGCATTTATCTTCTCTCAATATAAACAAAATGAATTGTCAATATGTACCATTTCAAAACTCATTCGTGCATGTATTAATCATATTAGACACGGAGCCAACGTACAGAATAGGACTTGATGTGGACCGACTTGCCACGATAATTACGAACATCTCTTATTAGTGCTTCTGCTTTTAAAATATAAACAAAAGGAGTTATAATTAAGACTAGGGATGACATATTTCATTGTTTAACCTAACAAATCCATTGTTTTACCTAACATATCCCATTAGATTAATACAAGGATATGTGAAACATAGGGGTATTTGCAATAAAAAAATAACTAATCAAATTTTAGGCCCAAAATATACAAGTATTTGTTTATCTGATTTTTCGTATTTTTATAGTAGTTGCTTGTTACGACAAGATGAATTATGCATGATATGTTGTAACGAAGAAAAGTATTATAGTAAAAATGACATGTAGATTTTCGACGTAGTTCGGTCAACAAACCTACTCTACGAGGCGTTTTGGCCCAAGTAAGATGATGATTAAGTTTTACTAAACGTTACAAAGGGCTAGCTATTGATCAACTTCACCATTTTCAGTTAAAGAACTTGTTACTCATTGATTAATGAATTTTATTATTTCTCTAACAAAGATTAACTACACCATGTACACGTTATCAATCAAATAAACGAAATAAATGAGACATACATTAATCGTTAACGTGTTCAATTTTACCTGATTAGTTGCAACTGAGTAGAATTTCTATACACTCCTAATTACTTTAAGCCTTAAATAAAAAATATATCCCTTTATATTCAATAAAATTTCTCTGTTTTTTTTTAATGATTACACAACTCTAAACTTCGCATTCATATTTTATTATCTTTTTCTAAACTTCGCATTATAAATTTATAACTGTGCGCCGCATCTGAAATTCGTAGTGTGGCCTTTACATTGAAAATGACTGGTCAAAAAGAAAATAAAGTTTGACCGATAAATCTAGTTTATAAATATGGACTCCAGATACAAAACAAGTTATCCATGCATCCATAGAAACTTATTTCGATTTGCTTTTAACTTTTAATCTTCATAAATAACGAATTTTTCTTTTTACCTGCCTTGACAATCACAACAAAGAATACTCAAAAAATACGGTCAAAAGAACTTGCAGTTCAAAAACGTATTGGAGATGTTCTGCACTAAGGATGAATGGATGATACAATTCCTTTTTAGCCTACCAAACGAACTTTTCCAAGGAAGTCATCCACTTGAATGTCTGATTACGTTTGTGGAGCCATTGGTGGGGTCAACACGAAATTTTGTCGTCATTGTTGGAAATGGATTTCCTTGCTATTTTCCTTTTTAATTTACAGTGCAAATTTTTTATAGATTACATTTAAGGAAGATATACTATTGTGCGCATATTTTTTCAGAATTTAATTGTAGGCATTTATATCATAATTAAGAAGGAGCAACTAATTTTATGGCATATATTTTATAGTTTTTAAAAAATCTAAGATTAAAAATAAGTATAAAATCAATATTATAGAATTATGTAAAATATTCAGATAGTTAACCATAGCTACTGATTGCAGATCGTGAGCTGACGTCCATAACATCACAGCTAAGCTTAAATAGAGGGAGACAGCCTTGCAAAGATCAGATACTTTGTTCATAAAGTGCAATTAAAGACGCGACAGATTTTACTTAAAATTCTAGTAGGACTCTTAGTGATCATACTCATATCCTAAGATTAATCGAACACAACAACACAGACAACATTATATTATATAATGGAAAAGCTAATGCTTCTAGAATCCCGCAGGCATGTCTTAGCATTCCTTAATCTCAATTCTCAAGTAAAAGAGAAGAGATTATATTAATATTAAATATTATTCCTAGCCATCTTAGTTCTTCTTATCCTAATCTACAGCGGAATCAAAATCTTAAGATAAGAGCATCAGAATTAAGGCGGGGGCTACCGTTTAACTGAAGCAATAAGTTTTAGTGGTATATTGAACTATTAATATCATGACAATTGACAAGTACAACGAACTCAAGTATATTGTGAGTGTAAAATATTCCTTTTAATTTCATTTCACGTTTTCCCACAAAAAGACAAATAGAAAAAAACATCAATGACATTTGTTGTTATATATAGGCGAGTACTTGTCATGACACCATTGAAAATACATATTCATTAGTTATTACTATCGAAGTACTTACAAATTATACTTTAACAACATAAAAAGGCAAATGATAATTTTCTTAACAACAGAGTAAAATCTCATAAAATCTCACTTGTACCCTTGTCTAATAAATTTTACAAAAATCTCATAATTTATTTCCTAACTTCTATGACGATATCCACAGTTAAACGAAATCTCAAAATTAAGATATATCTAAACTTTCCTCTTAATGTTCCCCGTAACACATTCAGTTAAATGAAAACAGATGTGGATTTTAATTTAATTACTATACTCAGAAAATTATATATTTTCTTAGTACGAAAAATCTGGCTAACCAATTTAATTTTAAATTATTTCAAATTAAGAAAAAAGAAGTGACAATGACTAACAATATTTTCTAAACTCAATATGACAGAAGTACTCTTAATTTTTCAAGACTATTTCACATCAATATTTGAAAACACATAGAAAAGATTTCAATATTTTATGAAAATTATTTACTTCATTAAGAAAGCACGAAACACTTAAACAGTTTAATCTTGATGCAAAACCAAAATAATGGTTAGCGGTAATGTGGTAACTACATATGAATTAATAATTAACCAAGTTAGTCAGTTATGAATATTTAAGTGTTGATATTAATCATACTTTTTAATTGTAAAATCTTACATCAAAAATAAAAAATAATTTGCTTCTAGCTAGTTCATATTCAAAATGTTATTAAACAATAGTCTACAGTAACTAGCTAAGATTCATGGATTATACAAGTGAGTAGTTCTAATTTTTGGGGCTTTTAAAACCACCAACTTGTAATATATTAGAACATTAAAAGTTGATAATTCTATTCTTAAGATATACTTAAAGATTCCATTAATTACATTAATTAACTACATATCGTAGTGAATAAGTCATTTTTTATGCATAGAAATCTTACCATCTTTTCATCAAAAAAAAAAAAAAAAAAAAAAAGAATCTTACAATCGACTGTAAATTTAAATTTTATAGCCGACTGTAAAATAAGCTAGCACCACCCTCTCCGCCTTTCTTGGGAGTAGAGCCCCTTTATATATACAAACCACTTATATGTAATTCAGTAATTGTAAGACATCATCAAACAAGTAAAAAGCAAAAAATATAACTTTGTGGGATAGTAGTAATTTTGATAAACTGATTACATATTTGTGTTTTCTGTTGCTCTTTTACTTATATTTTCTTTCACCGCAATATTAGTGCCTGGTAGTATAGGTAAGCTAACCGGCCGAGGTAGAAATAAGGTGGTGTTTGTAATTAAACTCTTCTAAAAAAGTAAAAACTTATTATTTATGCTAAAGTTGTAAATCATGTTTAAGTCATAAGTTGAGGGGTGTTTTCAAAAAATTTAAAACCTCATCATAAATTGGGGGCGTCTGGAAAATAATCTAGAAATTCACAAAAAAATATATTTTAATCTATTAAAAATAACCACCACAAACTAGAAGTTAGGAAATAACAACTTCAAGATTATGATTATTTTCATCTTGAAAAAAATTATTGTAGATTTTAGCTTGTCAACCAAACACCCTAAAAATGTTTAAATGAGACTAAAAGCAAGCTGTAACTTTTTTAAGCGTTCGCAAACAACACCTAAGTAATAGAATATCAAAACCACTTCCAGAATGATCAAATTATCAATTATATAGTATGTCTTGCTAATTCATATTCTTTTGTAACTCCAGTAATATACGTACTATCCAGTTCCACCTCGCTTAAAACCATTATGAAAAATAATTGCCTACAAGGTATGGGAATCGTTTAATTGAACTTGTTGTCATGTACTCAACTATAAATCAAATAAATATTTGCATCATAAAATATAAGGGAACTCGAGTTCCTTATTCTCAGGCTTTCGAGAAGAAACAGAAAAAGAAACCCAGATGGATAACATGGTGCACATAAAATAACTCTCAAGTCTCAAACATAAACATAATATATATATATATATATATATAACATTAACAACGCACATATAATTACACAAATAAATTACAAAGCACTTAAAAAACACCACACAGTCTAGCTTTACAACTCTATATAAGCGACATTAACTTTATTAACTCTCTTCACTATGTGGATAAAACTAAAATGATCTCTACAATAAATAATGATACTTTGTACTTTTGATATGCTTTTTTTTTTTTGGGGGGGGGGGGGGGGGGGGTGTACTGTTTCTTCCATGAAGTGTTGAACTCATTGGAGAGATGCATCCGCTACTGAATAAACTACGATTTTTGTTGGTCTTTCTTTCATCATTAACAAAGCACTCTCTTAAAGCCGATCGTATTAGTAACACCTGTCTCTTAATGACGTACTAAGAATATGTTTAATCCAATATTTTAATGTCACAATGACCATAAATAGCATTGAATATATCTTATTTAATTAAGATTATGGTGACTACCCGGTATCTATCTCCTTAAGAAGTAAGCAACTCACACCTGTTGAGTTGCAATTGGCCCTGCAGTGGCTTTCAACCTTAAAAAAATTGCCACCATACTTAGTTTTTAATTGGAAAAATAAGGTAGTGCATTAAAGGCTTTTTGTTGTCTAGTGTTAGATGCGCAAGTACTAGGGTATACGTGGTCATTTGTAAATATAACTTAATCCCTTTTTCGTCGCACTTTAACATCATGAAATATACTCAATTCTATTCTAGCAAGATTATACCATGTCACCTAATGCCTTGGCAAATCTTTTGGTTCCTCAATTGCCCTTGTATAAACAAGTGATTATATGTCGTTGGCTTCTCTATGATGCATGACATCTGCTTAAGTCATCTAACAAATTAAGTACACTGATAATGAAGAAATTAATACGAGAATAATGCAAATGGTGGATATTTTGTCGTATATTTGCGTCTATACAATTATCAAAAACGAAAATATGAAAATTAGTGGCATCAACGAGAAAAAAGAACAATTATCCGTATCACGCCCGTTTTGGCAATTATGATGGAGATGCTGAATATGTGAAGATAAAAAAGAAGCAAAAAAAGTTTGTGGTCAATGGTAGCTCTTTCATCAAATTTTTACTCTTGTTTTAAGAAAAATATTAATTTATTGAAATTTTCAAGTTCGTAGAAGTAAGAGCCGGGCTAAAGTTTCACACTTTCACTTATATACTAGCCAACGTTCATTCAAGAGTTGAGATGTTTTATCATTCTTAAGAGTAGAGAATGCTGTGTTTAGATTAAAATTAATGATCATATCTAACTATCAATCACAAGAACTAATCCACAAATCTACATGTGAAGTATGAACTATTAGAATTACTTACCATAACTCAGCAGCCAAATATAATATTCAATAATTGAACTTATAAATAATAACATATTTGTAAGATTAAATTCGCTTGCAGTTCATTCGCTTATATTATAAAATACAAGAAGAAATGCATGTTTACCAAGCACATCCAACTAATATAATACTTTAATTAAGGGTATTCTAGTAACTTGAATACAAATCATATAGCATAATATAATGGAGATAATCTTTAGCTTATGTGAAGAGGGGATGCTGATTTCTTGATAACGACATCAATAGACTTTTGCACAGTAGCAATCTTAGCTAGAGAATTCCAATATAAATATGCATACAAGCAAAGGCAACTTATTTCAGATTAACTTGAGGACAACACACCTCATAACCTATTAAAAACAAATACTTTCACATATCTTTTTGCTTTAATGTCTTGGGGAGTGATGGAACAACATATGATGAGATGGGGAGTAACTGAAGATGTATGGAGAAAAGGCCCTTGGACTTCAGAAGAAGACAGGTTGCTCATTGAATATGTGAAATTGCATGGTGAAGGGAGATGGAACAATGTAGCTAGGCTTGCAGGTAAACACCTCAATTAACTAATTTTGTGTCTTATTGTCCTTAATTGGTTCAATCGCGTGTATATGTTCTTTCTGATATTAGTTTCAGAATTGAACTATATATAGATAATTATTAACTTTTTTGTGTTAATTTTGACAGGACTGAAAAGGAATGGAAAAAGCTGTAGATTGAGATGGGTGAATTACTTGAGGCCAGACCTTAAGAGGGGACAAATAACCCCTCATGAAGAAAAAATAATTCTTGAGATGCATGCTAGATGGGGCAACAGGTACAAATTCGTAACTATAAACGTACATACTAGATGTTTTATGTTTCTTATGGTTTCGTTTTGAATTAACTAATCTTCAAAAGTCTTGTGTTCGAAAATTGGATAATTTGTACAATACCTGTCCAATACTGGTACAAATTGAGGAAATTTATTCCAAGAAGTCGACTTATCTTGGATAAATAAATTATTAACTTTGTTGTATGTATACTTTTGTAAGTCACAAAAATATTATTTTTAAGAGGTCTAATTATCAAGAATGGAGAACATATGCCCTTTTTATTTCTTTATATATATATATATACTAAATAAAACAGTTTATTAGGAGAGTGGTATTTACTCCTCTAGGAGTCATTCTTTGGTCGACGCTTCTAGTTTCTACTTTTGAACAGAATAATCCAAGCTAATCATTTTCATTATTTTAAATGCACAGATGGTCAACTATTGCTAGAAGCTTACCAGGAAGAACAGACAATGAAATTAAAAATTATTGGAGAACTCATTTCAAGAAAAAGGTAAAATCCTCGTCAGAATCTCCCGAGAAATTGCGGGCTCGTCTTCTTAAGAGACAACAATTTCAATTGCAACAACAGCAGCAACAACAACGACAATATGAACAAGATCAAATTGACATAAAAAAGCTTATGTCGACATTGTTGGATGAGAGTAGTGACAACAATTTTCCTACAACTTTTGCGCAATTCAAGCAAGAGATCGTGTATCCAAATGCGTTCGAGGACCATGAATATCTTTCTTCCGTGATCGATGGATATTCAAACGTAGCCGAGGAGTCGAATGAGGATATTGTATGGGATGGCTTGTGGAGCTTGGATGATCTACATGGGAGTATTATAAACAGAGCAAATTTCTATTAGACGATAACTTAAAATTTTCAATAAGCTAATTTCTATGTTGCACAAAACAATTGAGGACCAAAGAAGGTCTTCAATGGAGAGATTGCGAGTATCTAGACTTAAACTTCATCGTTTGCCTCATGTATAATTATCCATGCTGGTAATTGCTTACGTAAGATGGTAATCGAATTGAAGATATCTTTGGAAATAGGATGAAATTTACTACGATTTTGACTTTTTTCTCTCAAATATGAAGTCTTGTAGATGACTGCGCTTCAAGTGGAATTAAAGTGAAAAAGTCACACAAAATGTCCAGAACCTAGAGACTCAATAAAATCTGAAAATTCGTCCTATTATGATAATCATCGTTAAGTAAGTTAAGATAATTAAAGATAGGCAAGAGGACCACCAATACCTCCATGTGTAACGAGGACCATGATTAGTCAAACATGTATCACTTTATAACTTTCATTGAACTTGTGTGAAGCTTGAAAAATTAATGGAGCTAATGAATTTTAAACAAGTCAACCAACGACTCCTCGATATCTAGGAAACCGTGCTCGTTTTGGTATTCAGCAAGTCTACAACGTAAGTTGAGTCGCTCTCCAACTACAAAAATCTCAAGTACGTAGCACTCTTATGCCTTTGAGATAGCAAAAATAACTGCCCAACTTCGCTTCAAAGGCAAATACAATCCCAGATGGATAGAGGAAAATCCATAGGTTACGGAAAATCCCACTCGCACCCCCTAATCTCCGAGCTCCCACATCCAATCTGTGTTGCATTTGATCATGCAACAGAATGAAGGTGCCCAACAACCAGGATAATGTTATGGTTTCACTGTGGACAGATTGACACCCCAAAATTTTTAAGAAAATCTAAGATCTTCAAATGATCGAAGTGGTTGAACCAATGTTGAAAATTTTAACTTTTTTCGTATTCCTCCAAATTTGCTTCAAGAACTCGTTAATATTCGACGGGACATCTTCAAACACATTGTTTGTTGCGTGTTTCCAATATTAACTAAACACAAGAAGTGATTTCAGTGCTCCAAAGAACACGAATTTGACTACTAATTTGGATTTTGGCCACGTCTGATAGCTAGCTTAAGCGAGCCAAATGTGTTAACCCTATATTGAACTATTAAATTGTCATTTCGAAGTTTAACAATCTATACTATATTTTTTATATATCAATTTTCCTCTTATTTGATTTTGTGGCCACACGTCAAAGAACCTAAACTCTTAATTATGCCATTGGTGCGCTGCCACTATGTCACCCGGCCCATAACTGTAAGTAAATACTAAAGGAGAAATTTTTATGATAACGTTTCTACCCGTACCATAATAGTAATCTTACAAATAGATTATTGGGCCCGTGAAATGTGCCCAAAATGATATAATTGAAAAAAGAAAAAAAAAAAAAAGTATTTTCTGCCCGGCCCGTAACTTAGCACTTTTGTACATAGTTTCTACCCTGTGTTCGTTCGGGCAGTAAGAAACTCCCGTAACTTTTAAAAAACCGGCAATTTATGCCTACCTCTGGCAAGAACGGGCTTTCGTATTCACAACCTATGCCAAATCCTATGTACTGCCAGATAAAATTGTGACATGTCAAAGTTACATGGCATATTTTGCAATTTTTAATATTAAAATTAGTAACTAATATTTGTCGCATCTGCTATTGTTATTTTTCTAAAAAAAATAAGGTTAGTCTTTATATTTTTCTAAAACAATGAATTGAACAAAAACAAAAGATACCATAAAGAGAATGTTTTGTGAATAAAAACAGAAGAGACAAACCAGTTTTTCCTTATATTGTACCTATCTCTTCCTTGTTCGGATGAAGGTGAGTGGCAAAGTCTTGTTCAAGCCATCTCATGGTCGTCCCTCAGTACGAGAGATTCAAAATGCTCTATCAATTGAAATACGAATATAGGCCTTATTTCAGCAGATTTGTGCAAATAATTAATTTTCGAAGGGTTTTCCACGAACAACAAATTGTAGTAAATTAGTAACAATATTTGTCGCATCTGTTATTATAATTTGTCTTGCTAATTATATATATATACTGTGATCTTATATGTATTTATATGCAAGTAGTATTTAAAGATACAATAACTTGATAACCGAAAATTATTTTAATGAATTAGAAATTACACCCGAACGTACCTCATATCAACGTGGCTTTGGGAATCATCAATTCTTATTTTAAATAAGATATCTAGCTAAAACACCTTGATTACGAAAGCTACATGCATGTATTACATGAACATTTAGATCATATGTTATGTTTTTTGTTATTATTATTTTCTTATAGCACGCATTCTTGTAATTATAGTAAGCCTTAGTTAAACATATATATTTTAAATGATTTAAGTAAACACCAAATCAATAAGCTTATTGAATATTATATCTTAGAAAAAGAATTTCAAGCTTCCTTGATAAACAAAGTAGTTTATTATGACATCGACTTAGTTAATTGTCATAATTTATTTTGATTAATAAATAGCATATATGATGTTTATGGAAATTAACAATAGTTTTTTTATGAATTCTTTGAACTTAAAAGTATTCATATAAAGATTGATTAATGTAGAGATTATTGTAGTTACTAAGTATTGAGATAATTGACATGTTTTCTGCAAAATTAGGATACGATTGACAAAATTATCAAAGTGAACTGACATCTCTATACGAGAAAAGATGAAGTTTGGCTTCTAAATCTTGAACCCTGTTTAGCTCCCTATATATCTTAAGAAATTTGGATAGACATTCGTGGTTCTTTCATTCGACTAGCAAACAACCTTCGAGCCATTAGTTTTTCTCATTGTTATATTTTGGTTGACTAACCCATTTTATCTTTTTAACTATTCACTTATTTTCCTTTATTCAAATACCTTAATCTATTGTTTGAACAAATTTTTCTTACTCTTTATATCCTATTGAAGAGTAATCATATTAATTTTATCTCTATTATGATAATTCATTGCATGAATGGTACTATGAGTAACGAAACTATATTTAGATTAATAGCTCATGGAACAAGAGAATTTATTCGATTTACTAGCTCACCTGATATTTTTATTATACTCATTAAAACGCCTTTTAAAAATTGGAACTCTGGATCGTTCCTTCATTTCCAAACAACAAGAGAGAGTCGGCTTAAATAATTTCGCTCAATACCTATTGATCTAAGAGTTACTTATTATCAGAATTGGTCGCAACGCAGGTGCTAAATGCATGTGTACATGTTATGCCGCGAGTCCATCCTCCTTGGTAGGCATTACATAGATTTTAAGGAGTAATACGGTTGGATTCCTTGTAGTGAGATATTCTATCTCTTTTTTGATTATTTTATTGCTCAAGTGATTTATTGCTGAAGCACTAATTTATTAAAATTACAATTATTTACTTATCCTTCGATCTAACTAACGGCTAACCTTAATTATGTACATTTGTTAGAAATGACGTCAAAACCAGGCTTTAATTGACTAAGTAAAAACCGGTTGGAACCAGTCAAAAACTAGCCAAACCGATCACTGGCCGGCCTGCTAAATCGAAATAACTAACAATCCTATTCCAATTAGTTTTTTAATTCGTAAGAAATCAAGGCAGAAATTCCAACTGGAGGGTTGGCAGAGGTAATGGTGGTGCTTCTCAAAGTGAGGATAATGGAACTGCGAGATGCATGTGGATCAGAATTCAAATTAAAGCCTAATATTTGCAGATAGAAATTCAAGAAGGTCCACGAAATGACAAGTCTCCGACAAAATTTAAGCATATGTTACAATTTGCGATGAGAATATAAATTTAAACCTTCTAAACTCTTCGTTTAATGGTAGATTAAATCAAATTAAAGATAATAGAGATGGGTGTTTTATACTTGCATGGTAAAAATTAAGTTAAATATTACACTTTATGGGCATGTAGCGTTTGAAGTTCAACGGTGCTTTCGACCAAGATATTACAGATAATCATGATCTGTTCGGTACAATATGTGGTCTCACTTGAAACCCCCTGGTATAGCTATTATCCACGTTGGAAATGTTTAATTGATGAATTCAGGCACGTGATTACTCATCCTATAATTACAGGTACACCCTTTGGTGTATTACAAAAACTAATGACACCTCATAGGATAAAATTAGGTTAGGTTTGTTGGGTGGATGGAATTTTTTGATTCCAACGTCATATTATATGTAATGAACTTCTAATATTTGTAATGGTAAAAAAGTTGGTGTGATCGATTTACATTTACGTCCTTTGAGCTTTATTTGAGTAACAATATCAATTAACGTTTTGCATAATATCAATATACGCCAGTGTCTTTTAAAAACTTCACAGTATAATAAATCTTTAATATTAAAATTACAATATGCTAAATTCCTCCTAATCTTCTCCCAAAATAATAAAATTATTGCATAATGTCTATTATCAGAGAAATGGCTGTCGGTTGTAGGATAAAAATTACAATAAGATAAAATAAAATAGATGCCTGGATACGAGATTACGATATTTTTCCAAAACTTACAGAAAAACTAAAATGTAATTTAGTGCTATCTCGCAAATATATTAAAGCACAAGATTACTAATTATCAAGAAAAAAGCACAAGATTACACACTAGGCTTTCCCTTCCCAAGTTCTTGGTCTCTCCAAAATCCAAATTGTCCAACACAAATGTATTTATAATTGTAAAATAACCAAAACCTTGATTTTGAAATTTTTTGGTATAAGTTTCATGACGATAATATATATCATTTGTTCATCAAATTATCGGCTAGCTATAATTGGAGAACACACTATATCGATCACTATTACGATGTATAGTGATGTCTCCAATTACTGTGAATTACCGTTACTACTATTATTACCAACAATAACTTACTCCTCCTCGGCCTATAAATAAACCCTAAGTCTCCAAAGAATTCATCATAACAAAACACAACATCAAGAAAAAGAAGTGAATTAATAATAATGGTGATGCTAGACGAAGAAGCTCAAGCTCGAGTAGAAGTATGGTACTACTGTCTCAATTTCATACAAGAGAGAGTAGTTAAATGCGTAGTGGATCTTCAAATCCCTGATATTATTGAAAAACACGGCGGCCCGATGTCACTCTCCGATATCTCCTCCGCCGTGAAATGCCCCTCCGATGCAATCTATCGCATAATGAGGTTCCTCACTTTCCACAAAATATTCAAGAAGATCAATCAAACTGACTACGCTCAAACGCCACTTTCTCGCCTTTTCGCCAGAGATAAAATGGCGCCCTTCATGATTCTGCATGGTGACCCGCCAGGTATGTAGACGCATATCTAAATAAAATTGTATGATTGGCTAAAATTGTAATCGTTCTACTAGTCGTGATGCTTCATGCATGGTTAAATACTTCTATTTAAGTACTATGTATATAATTAGGAAAAGTTTTTGGCACTACCTTTGTGTTGCTTTATATTGAATCTTCTAATTATAATGTTATTTGTTATGTCAAACAGGCACATTGCTTTTATATGATATAAAATCTTTAAAGTTACCGGATTAATTTGTCTATTTCTTCTCACATAAATCATGTTCTTATTTAAAGTGATTTGTCAATTGTTTTTTGTTTTACAACACTAGGCCCAGTCGGCGGCTTAAGAGCGGAGGCTCTGCGCAGCGGCAAACGCGTTGATTTAGGAATGGTGGAAGTGGTTGATAAGGATCATGAATGGACAGCAGACTTTAAGGATCATGGAGATATATTCACGGAAGCCATGGCCTGCCATGCAAGAGTGGCAATTTCGGCCATTATTGAGAATTATCCGGAGGGCTTGAAAGGAGTTGGTTCTTTGGTCGACGTCGGCGGCCGCGATGGCACGGCTTTGGGAATGTTCGTTAAGGCTTTTCCGACGATTCGCGGGATTAATTTTGATCTCCCCCAAGTGGTGGCGGATGCTCCACCGCGTGATGGGGTGGTGCATGTTGGAGGTGACATGTTTCAAAGCGTCCCAAAAGCTGATGCAGTTATGCTCATGGTATGTACCTACGTATACATGATGAAGATGATAACCTGTTGTTTGGTTTAAATTTAAAAACAATTTAAGAAAAATTATGATATAGTTTTGTGGCTATAGTTGCCAAAAATGTCTTGTACTTTTCTTTTTCTCTATGCATAATTGCCAAAAAAAAAAAAAGAATCTTATGAAATAAAAGTGAAAAAAATCCACGTGGTTTCAAAATAAGAAGCCAAAAATCTACATACCCTTTTATTTTGTCCGCGCTAGGTTATTTGAGTTTCTTATCTCTTTCTTTTTTTATTCGTTTTGGATTATTTGTCCCGCATGCATAATACATGGGTTTTTGGATTTTTTTCACAGGGAAATTTTTGTCTATTACACACTACTGCATGTATATTTATCATGATTAACTATTGATCCTGAATATATATTACTCAGTGTTGCACCTTAACATCTACATCATATTACTCGATCGGTGTCTCACCTTAAGTACTATTATATATTATTTACTGTACGTAGCGAGTGTTGCACGATTGGAGCGACGAGGCTTGCATAGACATTCTGAAGAAATGCAAAGAAGCAATTCCAGCTGAGACAGGGAAAGTGATGATCTTTGAAGCAGTGGTTCATGACGAGGACGATAAAGAGGGCGATGATGAGTACACCGGCGTTCGTTTGGCGCTGGATATGATGATGATGGCCGTCACAGTCAAAGGAAAAGAGAGAACATACAAGGAGTGGGCTCATATTCTCAATTCTGCTGGGTTTAGCAGGCACACTGTCACAAATGTTCATGCAATTGAGTTTGTTATTGAGGCCTTTCCTTGATATATCTCTGTGTGTGTGAGGGAATTTATACTTATTTCTGTCACAAGTGTCTGCATGTGTGTTGATCTCATATTGTGTTGTTGTACCAATAACTGTTTTAAGAGTCTGCATTTGTATTGATTTCATGTACTAGTAAGTGTCATGTACCAGGTTGTTGTTCTGCAATAAATGGTTTAAGTTCTTTCTTAGCTTCATTTGTTGGATATATATATATCTAAATAAAGATATGTTCGAAGGTAGAATTCGTCAAATGAAAAAAGGGGGACATGACAATACATTAAAAACCTTTCCAACAACCTCAGAAGGAACAAAAAACTATAGCTAAAAGCAGCTTACAGAATCATGGAACATCAAAGCAGTCCACGCTTTCAAAGGTACTGGACCACTCAGTCGCCCATTTGACCGAACAATTGATTTGATCATATCTATTCACTTCTCGTGGAATCTTTTGGATTCTACATTTCTAGCCACTTGATGCAACAACGTACTTCTCACTTCACACAACAAAACACACAAATGCAATTCCATGATAATGCAACCATGCAATTCGTGGATATCATTCCAAATGAAATTCCATCAGGTCTTTCACCTATAACTTAATTATATGAGATATTCAAACATTGTATCAACCTCATCTGGGGTGCTTTTATTCCAAATAAAGCAACTTATAAGATGAACATGGAAATTAAGTATAAGAAGTTGCATGTGGAGACATGCATGTATGTGAATCGAAAATATACTTTCTACGTAAGTATCGTTTTCATATTCGCTATGATGATCTTTCTAGATCATACGTAGTGCATCATCTACTTCCAAACTACACCTTATATTTCGCAAACTTTTCCCAAAGAAATAATATAATATTTGTTATTTCCAAACGACATACAGAAAGTAGTGATTTTTATAGTTTTAAAAAATATGGTAATATTTTCAAAATTTAGAAACAATTAACACTTAAAAGATTTTGGGGTTAAAATGATTGAAGTTAAATGTACAAGTTTGTGAGGAATTGCTAAAGAGTAAAGAAATTAATCCAATAGTGTAAGAAAAATATGCATAAGCAATGTGCCTCAGCCATGAAAAATTATTTTATGCAACTGTTGCATTGCTTACGTGGTGCAACTAACGGTCAAGATTATTATATTTTCTTAAAAAGTATGCCCTAACCACCCCACAATCTCATCACAACCATGTCTGTAAACCAATAATTGACTTATTTTGCCACCACATCGTATCACGGTTGCAATTGAGTTATCAATGCAAACAGTAAAAACTGGTGCAAATTGTGAAAAAACACGAAAATAGTCTAAATTGACCTTTATAAAGTATTAAAGGCTCAAAGCTAATATGATTTAGAATCCAAAGTACTTATCTAAAGGTACAAACTATTAAAGTAACGGAATTTGAGATGCAAAATTCAAATTGCTCTGATAAAAATTCAAACCGTTTCTGTTTGCACAAAATGCGAACACATGCAGTTGGGACTTGGAAACAACAAATTCATTAATTTACAAAGCAGCGCTTTTTTTTCACCCGAGATGCCCGAGCATGCATGCATGTAGAGACTGCAAAACGTGGACAGATTCTGATAAAAATGATTGACACGTATACACCACAAGACACCCTACGAGACCTGTAAGTTAAGTAAAAATACTTGCAATTTAATTACAGTTTCAAACGTCTATGTAATAAATAAAGTCTTCCGCTATTAGAAAAAAAATTAAAGAACTCAATTTTATAATAAGAATTTTTTAGAATTTCATTAACTGCCCAAATATTTCTAACATAAAAAACAAAAAGTATTACAAACAAATAAAACTAAATAATTATGACACTAGTTTTTATTATTTTTAAAATAACAATGCGAGAATTTTCACCATAAATATAATTTATTAGTTTATTTTATACAATCTATATATATATATATATATATATATATATATACAGTCATTATATATCTATATGACGTATCACAATAATTTACTGCTATATTCGTCTAATTATTGAATAACAAATCATTACAATTTCTATTATCACTAATAAAAATTACTCTACCTCGGACCATAAAACAAGCCCCAACTCTCCAAAGAATCATAACATAACATAGACAAAAGTGAAAACAATAATATTATATATGGTGCTCGACGAAGAAGCGCAAGCTCGAGTAGATATATGGAACTACGCTCTCGGTATTGTACACCCGAGAGTAGTTAAATGCATAGTGGATCTTCAAATCCCTGATATTATCGAAAAACACGGCGGCCAAATGTCACTTTCCGATCTCTCCTCCGCCGTGAAATGTCCCTCCGACGCAATCTATCGCATAATGAGGTTCCTCACTTTCCACAAAATCTTCAAGAAAATAAATCAAACTCACTACGCTCAAACGCCACTTTCTCGCCTTTTCGCCAGAGATAAAATGGCGCCCTTAATGCTCCTGCACGGCAACCCGCCAGGTCATACATATATTCTTGGATCGATCGAATTATACAAATGAAATTTAAATTTAAAGATAGACTATATATGCATATATACTTAAAAAAGATACTACAAGTACTGTAGACATATTACAGTATTTTTCATTTTTATTCTTAAAAATAATTAGCTAGCTAGAGTGTATATCTATTCTTTAGCGTGCAATCTATTAAATAGTATCGTGGACTTGTATACTGCGCGCGTGTGCAACATCTATCGTTTAGAAATAGTATTGCATGTGAACTGATATGTTCGTGACAGTTTAATTTCTATATATGTAGATATTAGTAAATTAGAATAATTGTATTTTTCTGAAGAAAGTATCTTAATTGATATTTCCATTTCTTATATTTCATATTATGATTAATACTTCATTTTCTGAAATATGTTTTTCCAACACCAGCCCAAAGCAGCGGCATAACTGCCGAGGCTCTGCGCACCAGAAAACGTACTGATTTGGGACCCGGCGATGTGATTGAGACTAAAGAGTACTTCAAACATCGCGGCAATGTGTTCACGAACGCCATGGCATGCCATGCAAGAGTGATAGTTTCAGCCATTATTGATAATTATCCGGAGGTTTTGAACGGAGTTGAGTCTTTGGTGGACATCGGTGGCCGCGATGGCACGGCTTTGGGAATTTTGGTGCAGGCCTTTCCCACGGTTGGCGGGATTAATTTCGATCTCCCCCAAGTGGTGGCGGAGGCTCCGCCACGCGGTGGGGTGGTGCATGTGGGAGGTGACATGTTCGAAAGCGTCCCCAAAGCTGATGCAGCTATGCTCATGGTACGTTTACTCGAACAATAAAATTAAGTATAATTACAGATGCAGCTATTTCTTATTATTTCTTTAATGGTACCTACATAGAGAGTCTTGCACGACTGGAGTGACGAAGCTTGCATAGATATTCTGAAGAAATGCAAAGAAGCTGTACCAGCAAAGACGGGTAAAGTGATGATCATTGATGCAGTGATTCATGAGGAGGACGATAAGGTGGGCGAGGATGAGTATGTTGGTGTTCGTTTGGCGATGGATATGATGATGATGGCTGTCACAGTCAAAGGAAAGGAGAGAACATACAAGGAATGGGTTCATCTTCTAAGTTCTGCTGGATTTAGCAGGCACACTGTCACAAATATTCATGCTATTGAGTTTGTTATTGAGGCATTTCCTTGATATATATATATATATATATATATATATATATATATATATATATATATATATATATATATATATATATATATGTGTGTGTGTGTGTGTGTGTGTGTGTGCCTGTGTGAGGGGATTCCTACTTCATTCTGTTGAAGTTTCTGAAATTATATTGACTGAATGTACTAGTAAGTGGTATCAGGTTGTTCTACTAATAAGTGTTGCAAGTTCTCGTTGAGCTTTATTTGCTGAGTATCCAAATAAAGATCTTTCCACGCTTTCACAGGGATTGGACCATTCCATTTGTCACCAAACAATTCGTGTGCATGTGTATTCAGTTCTCAATGAATTTTCTGAATCTTCCATTCTAGCCACTATGCAACAACTTTCTAAATTGTAATTAATTTTCTTTTAATAAGTGTAAAAATATATTTCTAACAGGTAAACTATTACATTGAGGAGACTGGTACAATTAGAAAAATAGGAAAGAACAGAAGTAACCTGGAGAACGCCTTTTGATGCACAACTGAGGTAGACTGGCTTATTTACAATTCCTAAGAAATATTCTATAATGAGCTTACTGCTAAATCTCTAGCCTTGATCACTCCAATACCTCCATCAAATGCACAAAATCAGAGTGATAACAAGACTGCTTCATTGCTGAAACTAGCTCATCCAGCATGGTGTGAAGTAAGTCCGAGCACGGATGAGACTTATCTGCAACATAAAAACTATGAGTTGCACCGTTTATGCTAATCCAACTACATCCAGGAAATTTCTTCAACCCTTTTTCTCTCATTGTCATCCTCACTTTAGCTACAACGTCCCACCTCTTTGAAGCCGCATATAAATTTGAAAGTGATATATAGTTTGAGGAATTCTCTGGTTCTAACTTTATGAGCGACTCGTAAGCAAATTTTGCCATTTCAGAATCCCCATGGCTTGCTGCAGCGCACACAAGGGAACCCCAAATACTTGGACTTGGTTTCCCAGGCATTTTCTTGATAAAATCCATTGCTCGATCGAGTTGTCCAGATCGCCCTAGCAAATCAACCATGCAAGCACACATCTCCTGTGTAGGTGTTAAGTCATAATTATTCACAACTTTGTCGTATATTCGGATCCCGTCTGCTAAAAGTCCTGACCTACTACATGCAGAAAGAACTCCTACAACAGCAGTCGTGTCTGGTTTGACGCTATTATGAAGCATCTTATCAAACAAATCAACAGCTTGTTGGCCCTGGCCATGTAAACCAGATCCAAAAATCATTGAACTCCAAGAAATTGCGTCCTTATTAACACATTCATGCTCAAACACTAGAGTTGCATAACTCAAACTCCCACATTTGGAGTACGTGTCAATTAAAGCATTGCATAGGGAGAGTTTGTGGTTCATTTCCCTCCTCACTGCAAAACCGTGGATTTGCTTCACGCCCGTCAAACCAGCAACTGAATTACAAGCTGGCAAGATGGTAACAAGAGATACCTTATTGGGTGCCACCCCATCTCTCGATTGCATATCACAGAAATGCAACAAGGCTTTATCAAAATCCCCACAATGCACGTAGCCATTAATCATCGCGGTCCAAACAAAAACGTTTTTATACTTCAGTTCCTCAAAGACCCTTTTGCCAATGTCAACCTTACCATTCTTCGAGTACATATCAATCAGACAACATCCTAGATGAACATCACCACCTAACCCGGAATTAAGATCCAACCCATTTTTCACAATATAACAGTGAAATTCCCTTCCATGATCCCATTTATGACTAGATTTATCACTTTTAGCAGCTTCTCCTGCACATAAAGGAAGAAGAATGGAGAGAGTAAATGCATCAAATTTCAAGCCTTCGTCTTGCATACCCTTAACCAATTCCCACAATGTATAGTTATCAAAATTACTTCCTCCTTCCTCCAAATTCACCTTCACATAACCTGAAATGACAGAATTCCACGAAGAAACATTTTTGTGTGGCATGTCATTGAACACTTTCAAAGAATCATTGAAGCACCCACATCTCGCATACATAGACATCACAGAATTCGCCACTACAGTGTCCAACACAAAACCAGTTTTCAACCCCCTCCCATGAACCATTTTGGCATGAAAAACCTCACCGAAATCCCCTAAAATCTTAAAAATGACCGAAAACGTGAACTCATCCACCAACGGCGAAATGGCGCTTTCACACATATCTCTGAAAAGCTCGAAACTTTTGAGAAAAAGTTCATTTTTCCCGTAGCCATTCAACAGAGTGTTGCAAATATGGGAGTTCTTGACTAAGAATGAATCAAAAACAAGCTGCGAAGGAATCGGTTCTTTAAACATACAGTACAAGGAAATGAGCTTTTGGGCTATGAGGGAATGTTGGGTGAGTCCCAAGTGGTGTGCCAAGGCGTGTGTTTGCTGGGTAAGTTTGAGGGACTGAGTTTCATTGGAGAGTGTAAGAAGGTGAAGAAGAGAACCTGAGGGATCGAGATTGGGGGCAAAACTATGAATCAATGAAGTTAAACTGAAGTTTCTCTTCAAGAGTGTGATTCTGGTTAAGGTGATCATGTGAAATTCAATATACCTGGCCCAACATCAGAGCAATCTATGAGCCCACTTTTCATTGAAGCATTTCGTCGAACACTTTTAGAGATATATCGAATTATATTAACATCTCTCAACGCGAACCTGAGAACTTTTGACCAGACCATACAAAACAAATACCAGCTTGACACACCTCCCTCCACGAACCATTTCCTTCCAAAAAGTCAAATTCAAGCAATATCAAGAACAATTTTAAAAAAAAAAAATCAAAACCGAATCGTAATTGATAAAATGATGAATCATATGTAATAACTCAATCCAGGCAACTTGTTCAGCGAGCTACAACTTTTGAGTGTTTGTTTTCATTGATTTTGTCGTTCTAAGCAATTGCTCTTAGACGGAACCAGAGAGAGAGAGAGACGCGACTGAAGTTTTGGATTATAATTTAGAACTACACTCTTGAAATTTACTTTCATTTACACTATAATTAAAAAGAATATTATAATTAGTATTATTATTGTTATACATCATTATAAAATCATTAATCTAAATGTATTTAATAAAAGTCATTCCCACTTTTTTTTACCACTTATGTAATCATAAGTGGTCTCTAGTCTACATAATAACCTCTAAAACTTAATTCTCAAAATATCATAATAACCTCTAAAAATTAATTCTCAAAATATCAATTTTGGAAACTGATTCTCACTTCTTCTTTGTATTGAAAATGCTTAGGACATGTTTTAGGCAAAAACTGGATATTTTTAATTACATTCACTTAGAATGGATGTGTGAGTGGGAAAATAAAAAGAAAAAAGATAAACATGTGAAATGGTTTATATTTAATAAATCAAATATGCGAATTCCATTCATCACCCTTCTATTTAAATTGACTATACAAACACATTAGTGACTGGTGAGCCTCAAACCACTGCTCGTAACCATCTAATGCATTTACAATTTGGCGCTATTAAGATTCTCAAATGGAGAACTTTACTATGAATCAAAATTTAACAGACTCCAATTTTTTGTCTGCATTCTTTTAACACCTACAAATCCTTCCAAAGTTGCTTGGAGCCAGGCACTTCAGTAATGGTGCTGCACTATATACCTTGTTAGCTGAAGAGCTAAAATGTGCATGAAACATTTCAAATGTTAGCTCGAGTACTGCTGCATAATGTTAGGCGAACGCAGCTACTGCGATCGAAGAACTTGGCGTGTGACCAAACCATGGGACAAATTTCAGAAATGGCCCATAAACAAACTGTTGATCGCCACTGCTTCCTCCCAAGAAGTCTTATTTCCCACTCCAAAATTTAGAACTGGTTAATAACAAAATCAGAGTCACCGGTCCCAAAATATAAATGATTGCGAGCGGGTGCCTACTCCTCATTCTAACATCAAAGTTCCCGCAAAGATCCTGTTCTCGTGTAGCAAAGCCACAAGCTTCCTCAGCGCAAAGAATGTGTTGTACCACTTTGGTGTGCTGCTTTGTTTATCACATATTTTTAACGCAGACATGTATCCCCACTCCTTGTTTTGCGGAAAAATGACACTCGTCAGTTTTACAATTATGTGATACACAAAGTGATAAATAAAGTGGCACAGACGATTCACTCCCGCTTTGCTTTCTCAAATGTCCAAAAGATCTCACCTCCCCATATCAGGTTCTCTTCCTTGACGGTAAGTATACGCTGCATCAAATGCTACTCTCCCCACTCTTCTATTTCTTTGAGTCCTTTTACGTCTACTTATCTTCCCAGCCTTTTCATGCAGATTCTGTGACATAGGCACATAACCAATCCAATAGAGTGGAAGTAAAGCTGCAAGAAACTGTATAATAATTCCAAGAGAAAGATTCGAGTAATTCCCAGATGTTATACCCAAAAAAGAAGCCAATCCAACACCAAAAAACCCACTAATTATAGATGATAAACATAAAGCTGAAGCCAACAAGGCCATCAAAGAACCTTCACACCCCGGGGGGGCCAAACTCGCAAAGAGCACATGAAACGGCAAAAGCTTAAATTGAGCGATAGTTTCCGCCAACCCTGAGAAGCAAAGAGTAAATACCTCATTTGGGATTCCGAGTTGAAGATTTATTTGCTTAACTAGCATCAGATCAAGAAGAAGAGCAAAAGCATATGAAAATTGCACACCAGCGACCAACTTTCGCATGGATATATTTCTCCCGAACCGATCGTACAGTAACGTTAAAGAAAGTAGCAATAGTTGGCCGGTTACTTTTGACATTCCGATAACCGACGAATCCAAATTCAGACATTGGGTCTGGTAGCAAAATATCGAACCCGATAAAACAGGCATCACTACAATAGACGAAACAACCCAAACAAGAGGACGCAAGATGGAATCTTCTCTAATTTCCACCATAAGATCAGAGTATTGTTTCCTGATGCTCTGCGGAATCAATGGTTGAGGTAAACCGAGGGATTCCTCTCTTGTTCTCAAACATATAGTGAGTTGAAGTGTGAGCATAGCTGCAAAGGCTAGGAACATTGATTTAGTCTGATGTGTTCTTAACAAGAAAAAACCACCAATTAAATTTCCGAGAACTCCACCAATGGCTGAGGCCATGAATGCATAAGATTGGAGGCCAGGCATTTTGTTTTTTTGGCCATATTCTGCAACAAGTGCATCCTTTGCAACTTCTGCAATTGACGCTCCAAAATTACTTAAAAGAACGCATAATATGATAGCTAGCCGAGCTTCACTAGCAATCGGGATTAATGCCAGTGATCCCCAGGCCAAAACCTGCAAAAGAACTGAAAGTTTGATATTCAGGGTTGTTCGTGGCTTCACCGATGCAATTCAAAAGCATATTAGAAGACTATATATTGATATGTAATACTGAAAACTCAGGATTAACAATAGGCGTGTGCAGAATCTCCCTTTTCAAGTGCAAACGTAAATAAATTCTCCAGATGTTCTATTTATTTAGCTAAATAAAACTTTAGATGAGCGTAACTTATAGAAAAGTAGCTGATCAAACAACTGTGATTCACTCCATACAATTACATTTGAAGGTTCAAATTTATGTCAAATGAAACAAATTATAGGTTCTAATTGGTGCGGACCTAACAGAGTCGATGACAACTTCAACTTGTCATTCCATTTGTCGAGCATTGAGATAATCAAAAGTTATAACTAACCAATCAAATCCTAAAAGAAATGATGTATCTATAACCAAACGCAAGTTACACGAATGGAAAACCTTTAGCTTCCTTCTTACTTTTAGCACTGCTTTTCATGTTACATAAGAGTCAACTATACAAAAACTTTCTTCTAATGCCAGTAAAGTAGAAGTAGCAAAAATTAGCAAATTGTAGCCATCATTTTTAGATTCGAGGTCCTACACTGATCTAAAGTGAGAGAAGAATCATGCAACACAGAGAATATGTATACTAAAACTATAAGCTCATGTAAACTGAATTCAATAAGCTAAAACAACAAAACAATCCAAATATATAATACAGCAAGAATTGATACATTACCCAAAGTAAAGCTTCAAAACTAGATTTACACAAGCTCAACTGGATGAATTTGAATTTTACCTCCGATAGAAATATAAGGAATCCTATGAGCACCACCAATGTAAACAGCATCAGACAAAACACCATACAGAGGCTTTGCCACCATAGGCAAATTACCAAAATTCTGCACAAGCTGCAATGTTGATGGGTCCATGTTAAGATAGTGCGCCATATGAAAATTCATAGCCAACCAAGGAAAACCCCTGAACCCATTCACATAGTAACCCATCCCACACAAAACCAGCATATCTCTACTACCCACTTGTAAAAATCCATTCTTTTTCACAAAGACCAATTCTTTCTTGGGTTTTTTGCTCATAAAGGGTATGTCTCCATCAGTGCCAATGATTAAAGGGTTCTTCAGTATATGGTCTTTGCTACTTATATACCCTTTTTCCATACTGTTGTTGGGATTCTGCTGCTTAGAACAACAGATTTTGGACTTTAGGGGTAACAAAGATTGGTTCTTGATACATTGAGTGAAGGGCAATAATGGGTTTGTGTTGGAAATTAATGTGCAAACCATGTTCTTGATTTAGAGGGAGATTTGGTGGGGAGTAAGTAAATAATTTAGTTGAGAAGTAGAAAAATTTCAGACCAACCTTTTGTAGTCAGAAGAATCTGAATCGCTGAGGATTTTATAAAAGAGAAACAAAGAAAAGAGGAATCTAGAAGTGAATAGAAGAGAACAATGTATGGCTTAGGACTATGTTCCGCTATTTATGTGTCTGAAGTGTTGAGAGAATTAAGGAGGGTTCCAGCTGAAGATAGTAGTAGTAGTTTTCTATATTTTGGTTTCTTATTATATTCTGTTTTTATTATTATTTGAGAGATTTTGGGGGACCCAAGTTTATTGGAAGACAACACCTGTCTTCGTTGCATAGGTGTACCGACTTGAGAAAAAGAATTTATTCCAAATATTCTTGAGAACGAGTTGAGCAGTTGAGCTATAACATTTTGTGACCACAACTTGTATAAGTTATAACGAGTTAAATTTGTTCAGAATTGGTGCATAGGTCGACTTGGAAAGAGAATTATGCGGAATAAGTAAATATAAATTGGGGATACTATCAACGGCCACCCCTGAGGTTTGGATAATACTAGAAACACCACTAAAAAGTGCCTCGTAATTAACATCGCAAGTCTAAACACAAAAGGCCGGTTTTACCCTTTCTCCGGAAATTAAAATTAGCTCAGCTCACCAAATTCATAACGGCGATAAAGTGGAATTTTTTTTCTTTTTAAGGAATTGATAATTAGTACAGGTTATAATTGGATAGTTTCCTAGATATTCAGGTCAATCATGTCTATTTAGCCTCTAGTTGTGAAATTTAACTTTATCATCTCATTGATAAACTATAAACTATTAAATTTTATCCATTTTAATATAAGTTTATCTTTTAAATTTTCTCTCTAGCTCCACATAACTCTGGTTTAAGCACAACCCAATAATTATTGAATTGCAAAGATTTACCAACTACTCAAAGAGATGAATAATTGGAGACCCATCTTGATAGCATTTTTTCTCCTTTATTATTACTCTTCAGATACACATTTTAAAGTAATTAGAGGAGTAACATGAGAAACTCAAGCTTTGGAATTGAAGAAACTAATTACTCAATTTGTTAGGTTGAAGTATATTTGACTTTCCCCAAAAGTCAAAATTCTTCAATTTTCTGTTTAATTGCGCGCAGTGGCCTTTTTCTCTTTCCCGCACACGATGAGTCAAACTTGAAAGGAAAAGACTTTTTTTTTCGGGAAAATTATATTTTTCATACACTAATTTGGCTCCATTCTTTTTAATACGTTAACCTGGCACCTCACGTTTTTGGTACCCTAATTTGGCCAAAAAAAAAAAAAAATCAATTTTGGTACTTTGGTGGTAGTGATTTCAAAATCTAGCCGAAAATTTTCACGTGGGACTAAATTTGGTGATTTTGACCCCGGTCACACTCCGACTCACCCACTTACCACCTTGGATTTTGTTTTATTGTATTTTATTATTTTTTCCCACGTGGTTTTTAAGGTGACAAGTGGGTGAGTTGGGAGTTCGACTGGGGTCAAAATTCCCAAATTTAGCTCGACGTACAAAATTTTGGTGAGATTTGGAAATCGTCGCCGCCGGAGTACCGAAATTGAAAAAATTGCCAAATTAGGGTACTAAATTAATATCATTATTAAATTGCCAGATAAGTGAGGTGCCAAATTAATATATAAAAAAAGAAATAGTGCCCAATTATGGTATAAAAATGCAATTTTCTCTGTATTTTTCTATCATTATTCGTAATACAAAGAATTAAGAATTTAATTGCACAACAGAGGGTATAAAGTATAAACTATTAAAAATAAAAGCATACACATTGGGTTACACCCAAATTAAATTGGGCCGTAACTATATAAAGTCCAATATAGTACATGGGCCCAGAAGTACGGTGACCCAATTTAGAAAAATAACCGCCTCAGGGTATCGGATCCAAAACGCGGTTTTTGTGAATTTTTATTTCCGTTTTAGAATTGAAATTAAAAGAGGGAGAAAGGAAAGGGGAATTTTACGAAAATTTAAGTAATTGGATCCAATTAAATATTCAAAGAAATTATAGTCCGGCGACAAGTATAAGTCAAGCACCACAAAACTGTAGGTACGTGGTCGTCGTACAGTTAATGCTGTACAAAAAACCTAATATTTGTTTGCTACATTTTATGAACTGGAGCCTGCTGTTTCATATGTTTACCGATGAATTTTCAACCAATGCCGGCAATTTTCTATTTCGAAAAATACCATAACCAAAGGCAACCTAGTAAAAAGATTATGTAGTATTCTCAAGACAAATGAGATGTTCAACATTAATATTGCCACTGGGACGTGGATGGACCTAGCTCAAGACCGCCTACAATCAGCTAGATACTTTGTTTAAATTAAATTAAAAATCGTGTGTACACAAAATGTCAAGTTTATTAAATCTAGCGGGAATGCAGGACGGAAGCAGAAATGAGATTCATGCATAATTAGTTGTTAAATCAAAGACCAACTTGTTCCAACATGACGGCCGTAAGCTCATACTAGTCAAAAGATTGAACTTTTGGCTCTTAAAGTTGATATTGCATATGATAAAAAAAAATGAAATAAAAGAAAAACTGATAGTAAATATTCATGGTTGGAAAAGTTTGGGACTGAAGTTCCTTAATTAATTTGCTTTATTTATCCATCTTGATCGTGTGCATACAACTTGAGATTTTCTAAATTTGTGAACCCACTAATGTCAAATTCAGTTTTTTGACTTTTGATTTATGATCCGTAAAATTAGAAGCTAAATGACATGGAAGCTTATATTGAATTGGTAATAGTCATTATGTCTGGACTTCTGACTTTTTGGCCTGGAAGAGTAATTTTAAATTAGATTGCGATATACAATTATGAAATAAAACTCGTTGTTTTGGCTTTAAGGCTTGTTTGGGACTAATTTGATCCCAAAACACTTCGAGACTGCTCGTAAACCTAACTTTCACGGGTCCAACCTCCCATGATTCGAGGCTTGTTCTAGAACGCAAATGATGTCAAGTCAAGTAGGCTGGTAAAATCTCCTGAAATCAAAATAAAGCAGCCTAATCTAACCCGATATGTGATGCTATATAGTTAGAAGGGATTACTAAATAGATTTTCTACCAATGATCACTTTATCATTTGAACTTTTAAGTATATATGCAATTTTATTTTTTTTTACTTTAAAGGGATTATTTGTGTAATCAATCAAACAACAGCGACTTTTTTTTTAACAGATAAGGATGTAAATATATAAACTATCCAACTTGTTCCAACATTCGATCATCGTATTGTTAGAAGTTAGAACTTAGAATATTCTTTGTAAGTAGTTTTGTTTTATATTTTGACTTTTTATTTTGGCCTTTGACTTTTGAAGGTTCCAGCCATACTAAATGGCAAAAATGTTTCGTTGTTTCTGAATTATGGAACTAGTTGGTCTTTCGCTGCTGTATGCTTGAACGGTTGTTGGTGTTCTGTTGATCAGAAATGAAAATCATTTTTCCATAAAAAAAAAACAGATAAATTTGTTAATTGCATTCTAACCATTGTTAGAAAATCTAATGATTTGAAGGTCTTGTGAAGAGAAAAGTGAGAAGAGGTTCGACAAAATAAGAAAAAATGGAGGGGATCAATTTTTGTAGGTTTTGAAAGCCATGCACAAGTGTCTTACATTCCCCCTTTTTTTTGCACACTATTTACCGTTAGTGGAAACTGGATATTTTTCCAGAGAAAAGAAGATTGGTCTGATAGAGAAGGGTTTTTTGTAGTCTAATTTTTAGCATGTATAATCTTGACTAAATTGCAAGCCAAAAATTTTTTTACAAGCGTTATTTCTGATTAACAGATAACCCTATACGTGTAATTTTATTAGCAAATATAACTCAAATATGTATTCTATATACTCTTACTGCTGAATTGATCTATACATACTGAAATTTATATTAAAACTCAGTATTTATATTAAACTTAATTATTATTTCATGCATAAGACATTAATCACTAAATTCAAAAGAGAATTATTTTTAGATCCAATAGGATCCATATATAAAATCAATAATGTTTTTAAAAAAAATCCCAACATTTTTTTTTGTAAAAACACTATTGCACGAATACCGTTAGTCATACGCTACACTAGTCAACTAAAAAAAATGATAATTTTTATTATTGAAGATTTCTTTTTTTTTTTGTTTTTGTAAAAACACAATTGCATGAACCGTTAGTTATACCGTACACTAGTCAACTAAAAAAATGATAATATATTTTTGCTAACGACTTTTGCAATATATATACTAGTAAAACGTTGCTATCAGACCACATAAGAAGATTCAACGGATTATACATGTTCCTCAAATGCTTCTTCCATAATTCACTATTTATATATTCAAACTTGCTCCGTAAACTCGGGCCAGTCAAAGAAGCAACTTGGTTCCTAAAGTTTATAGAAACTAATCATAATTGGAACATAAAATATTAATTGACTGAGGTACAAAGGAAATGGTATCAAAATCACATAATCAGATAACTGGAAGTAACTACAATAAACTAACCAACACTATATTCAAACCTGAAACTTGAAAATTTGTGTACGTAGCACAAATGTTTACCCGCGTATAAGTAGAAAGTACCTCATCAACTTCTAAGAGATCTGATTGTTCTTATATAGTAAAAAGTTGACTTTAAAAAAAATAAAAAAATTGTTGTCATTTAAATCAGAGGGATGCGTTTGGTTTCAAAATTAAAGAACTTGGGAGATTAGCAATCCCCCTATTATACGTGTAACAATGATATGTTATTTTAAGAATGTTAGCCACAATTAACTCTTATTGCTAAAGGGAGCACCAATTTATAATAGAGAGATTACACCGACACGTCAGAGCCATGGTGTAATCTCAAATTACATATCATTCTAACCAAATCTATACACCCCCAATTGCTTATTTAATATATAAGTCCATACTTCCCAAGCCAAACTTGTCTTAGATTGTGTATTTTTTAAGATGTTTGTACGTACATATCTATATAAACGATGTATTATTTCACAAACGATAACTAATTGTTTTCCTTGTTTAGGCTTTTGCATGTCTGAAAGAAGAATAAACATTTATTCAAAATCAGGGTGCTTTTTGGATACAGTACTGGTCGGAGGGAGTTTTCTAATAACTAAAGTAAATCAAAGGTTGTCATAAACATTTCCTATTCACATTATGTCACTGTTATAAACGAGTAAAACGATGATGATGCTCATATTCACATTAAGTAATAAATAATAATCAATAATTAGCCAACTTTTCGAAAACGCTCTTGTTCACAAGTCTTGGTTTTACTTAATTTAAGCAATACTATAATACAATGTGCAGATATCATAGACTTTTGCTCGAAAAAGCTTGAGGCAACTTCAAATAAATGTAGAGAGGTTGTTATTCATAAACTTTTTTAAAAATCTCAGAATCATAAAGTTAATATGAAAAGTACTGAAAATCAAACAAGTATGCTCAACATCTCGACGTGAATTATATGTGAAGGTGACAAGTATGAAAAGTATGTGAAAGAATCTGCCCACAAATTCCATTTGCATTTTTTTTATCTCGATTTTTGCATTCTAATTGAGAATCTCTTAGAATCTGACCCAGTAATGAATGAACACATTCCACTCTCTGATTCTTTTCTTTTTTTTTTGGTGATACGGAATTTAACAGCTAAATGATATATACTTATATTAATTCTTTGGTGATAGTTGATAAATCCCAACTTCTGACTTTTAGCCTTCAATAATAATTTAAGTTAGACGTCATGTGTTTATAATTATTTAATACATATACAGGCCTTTATCATTTGAGTTGTCACCAGTTATCAGACATAATTGTGCGCCACCTAACCGCTTTTTGCATAAAACATTGAAATAATTCCGTCCATCGATGAATACTATCGAGGTGTTTGCATATTTTTGTAAAAGTGTAAAAGTTTATAATTTAAGTTAAAATTACAAGTAAATGTAGAATGTTTTGAAAATTATCTAAAAATTGGAAATCGTAAATTATTTGTTCAAATAAAAAACAAAACTAGTCACATACCAACATGGACGGGCCGGGCCACTAACGTAATACAGGTTAGAAGTCAGAAGAACGTTACTCATTAAATATTCTTTAAGAATATGATAATATATAGAATCTCCCTTCAAGTTAAAGGCCGATGTCATTCTAGTGCGAAACAAATAAAAATTACCGGATATAAAATCATAGAACATTACAAGGGATTTATTTCTTTCTTATTTATAGTAAATTAAGCTTCAGTGTAAATAAATTTTGTAAAGTTCTTGTCTTTATTCACCTTCCATGTAGTTTCAATGAATTTTTGATCGACATTTCTTTCATCTAGTTGACCATCACATTAATAACTGAACGTTAATGGGTGATTATTGTACTCCAATCCGGTACAACGGAAATTAGGAGAATTATCTTACGCTCCTCCCAAAAAATAGAAATATATATACAACAAAGTACACGAAGAATTAGGAGAGAAAGATTAAAATGTTTTTTTTTCTATAAAATCCAAAATCCAGAATGCTAAGATTGTTTTATGTTGAAGGAACTTTTAGTGTTTATACCATTTATTTCTCAACTTTTCTGACTGATAATTAGATAGTTTTGGTAAAATAGCATTGGATTTGGCATAAGCCATTGTTTGTCGAATGGAACATTTTGCAACTCAACAGAAGTGGACATATTTATGGTAGTGTCTACAAACTCATAAAAGAAGAAAGCTAAAAGAGACAAATTTCTCTACTACATATTAACAATGAAATATCCCGGTGAAATTAGCCCATCAACAACCCAAGGAGCATTTATCACAAAATTATTAGGGGGATCCTTCATTTTTTTTTTTATTTTTTTCTTCCTAACATTTTAATGTTACTAGGCATGTTGTTCAAAAAAATAAAAATCCAATGAACTGAAATAACCTTCTTATGTGTAACTACCTTAACCGAATAAATAGCATGTCAAAGAATCCAATTAGATTCATAAGATTTTTTAACAATTTTGAAACTATTCATCTGTTGATAAAGCTAGAATCTTATTTCAGTCATCAGTATCTAATCATTAGAATCTACAGAATCACACATCACAAAACAAACCCAAACGTCACGCTGCTGGTTATTCTCTCTCGTATCATATCATGGATTTCATTTATGCTGCATCTCTCGTAGAGCGGGTTGCTTTATGGGGATTTTGCATCCAAGTCTCTCAAAATCCATTTAATGATTCGAATTTTCAAAACTTAATTTGATTGATTTTAATCATAAATAAATTTTATAGTTATTAAGTTTAATAGCTATAATTCTTTCTTAATTGTTATTTTGCACATTTGGAACAAGTTATATACTCTTTTTGTACCTTTGAAAAATACTTGTATTTTTTATTTTTACACTTAACAACACAACTAAATATTTGCTAAAAGTAATACTTAAATTTACCATGACTAGTAAGAGTAAAAGTTACCAACAAAACAATGATACAAAAAATGAGGAACAAAAACAAAAATTATATCACATATGGACGATGAGGAAAATTCCATTAAAGGTAATTTTTATTCTTTTTCTTTGTTGGTATTTTTTATTTTTTATTAATCATCGTAATTTGAAGTATTAAATTTAGTGAAAAATATTTATTTAATTGTGATGTAAGTGTACAGACAAAACACTAGTGTTTTGCAATATTAAAAGAGAAAATATTATTTGTTTCAATATTTTTGATAGATATCAAACTTATTAAATATTTATTTAGAATTAAAATCAATCAAATTTATAAACTTTGGGTATCTAAATTATTAAGTTATTTTTGGAGGGAGGTGGGTGCAAAATCCCCAACAAGCTACCCGTACTACGAGACGGATAGCATAAATTAGACCCATATCATGTGCGTTACATGTGAGAACTGAGAAGGTTGCGGTCTCCCAAATTTAATTAGTTTTTAATTCAACAAATTTAGTTTTCTCTGCAGTACACGACAAAAAGAAACCGCGAGGACCAATTGTTTTATGACTTTTAAATTACTATAATTGAATTGATTCAGATTACTTAATTCCCTATTTGTAAGTAGCCTATATTTTTGTATATGATTGACATAAAAAAATCTTAAAAATTCTATCTGTACCATGTGGAATAGATCTCGAGGAAATTAAGCGCATTGAAAACTCATATATATACCGTCTCACATGTTCTCTTTTCAAACAATAAACAAATAATAGAGTGAAATTATGTCACAAAAGCCAGCCAATTTATTGTGTGATCAATATATATAATAGTACGTTCAAAAATATTTAATGTGAAATACGTACTATAACATTTATTGTGATGTGGGAAAGTGAAGATTCCTTTGCTGGTTTATTCCAATTTATTGTTTTTACTAATTACTCACTCTTTTCAAACTTTATAGCGTAACATACTTTCGATAAATTTATATACGTGATTTAACCATTATATGAAGATAATATAAAATTTTGATCGAAAAGTCTTGAAAGTTATTGGCAATACACTAATCAACTAGAATCATTAAATCGTACGGCACTAGTTTTGAAGGCATCATTTGCCATCGACAGTCGTTAAATTCTACTGCATCACGATACTAGTTAAATAAATTAATTGATTAACTTCACAGAACTCATCATTAGCAAACCACTGAACCACCGAAATGACCACTCTACCCCTCATTACCGTCCAAATTACCCCTAATCAATTCACACACGCACTACAAAATCTAATCTAATTAAAAAAAAAAAACCAAGAAGCACAGAAAGTCCAAGAATAGAAAAAGTCAACAAATCCCTCCTACCTCTCTCTCTATAAATCAGGATCCAAATTCCAAACACTGCCCATAACACTTTCTCTCTCTCCTTACTTTCTCACTCCTCCTCCTCATCTATTATGGCGGCCCTGAGCTGCTCCTCCTCCGAGCTGGCCCAGCTGTTCGGCCCCAACACCACCAACGCCGCCGCCGCCGCCGACTACATCTGCACTCAGTTCTCCTCCGTGGCCGACCGGTTCACCGACACCTCCTACGCCGTGGACTCCACCTACCTCCTCTTCTCCGCCTACCTCGTCTTCGCCATGCAGCTCGGCTTCGCCATGCTCTGCGCCGGCTCCGTTCGCGCCAAGAACACCATGAACATCATGCTCACCAACGTCCTCGACGCCGCCGCCGGTGGCCTCTTCTACTACCTCTTCGGCTTCGCTTTCGCGTTCGGCGCGCCGTCCAACGGCTTCATCGGCCGCCACTTCTTCGGCCTGAGCGATATCCCGTCCGCCAGCTTCGACTACAGCTACTTCTTGTACCAATGGGCCTTCGCTATAGCCGCCGCGGGGATCACCAGCGGCTCCATAGCCGAACGGACGCAGTTCGTCGCCTATTTGATCTATTCATCTTTCCTCACCGGCTTCGTTTACCCGATCGTCTCGCATTGGTTCTGGTCCGCTGACGGCTGGGCCAGCGCCACTAATTTGGATAATTTGCTATTCGGGTCGGGCGTCATCGACTTCGCAGGGTCGGGCGTCGTGCACATGGTTGGGGGGATAGCGGGTTTGTATGGGGCGTTGATCGAGGGCCCGAGGATTGGGAGGTTCGATCACACGGGTCGGGCCGTGGCGTTGCGGGGGCATAGTGCTTCTTTAGTGGTCTTGGGTACGTTCTTGTTGTGGTTCGGGTGGTACGGGTTTAACCCGGGTTCGTTTGCCAAGATTTTGAGCCCGTACACTAGCGGGAGTTACTACGGGCAGTGGTCCGCGGTGGGGAGGACCGCGGTGACAACGACCCTGGCGGGTTGTACGGCCGCGTTGACTACGTTGTTTGGTAAACGGTTCTTGTCGGGTCATTGGAACGTGACGGATGTGTGTAACGGGTTGTTGGGCGGGTTTGCTGCGATAACCGCGGGTTGTTCGGTTGTGGAGCCTTGGGCAGCGGTTATTTGCGGGTTTGTGGCGGCTTGGGTTCTGATCGGGTTTAATAAGTTGGCTGAGAAGGTGAGGTTCGACGACCCGTTGGAGGCGGCCCAGCTGCATGGCGGGTGCGGGGCGTGGGGGATTATTTTCACGGCGTTGTTCGCGACGGAGAAGTATGTGAATGAGGTTTATCCGGGTCGACCCGGGAGGCCATACGGGTTGTTCATGGGTGGGGGTGGAAGGCTTTTGGCGGCCCATATTATTCAGATTCTGGTGATTATCGGGTGGGTCAGTGCTACGATGGGTCCTTTGTTTTATGGTTTGCATAAGCTTAAACTTCTTCGGATATCCGAGAAGGATGAGATGGCGGGTATGGATATGACCCGGCATGGTGGATTTGCTTATGTTTATGAGGACGACTTGTCAAAACACGGGATTCCTATGAGGAGAGTGGAGCCAAGTACAACCCCCGGTATTTGATTGGTATCATCATCAGTCTACTCTATTGTTTGTGGTTATTTTCTTGTTGAATTTGTACTCTTTTGACTAGTCCATATGCATGAGAAGTCAACAAGGGAAGAAATATTCGGTCAACTCTTTTGTACAAAATTTTCATATTATCTCCCTTGTGTTATTTGTCTAATTTAATATGTAATTCTTTTTCCTTTGAATTAATATATGTGTGCATTACGAAGTTAGATAGTGTAATATAGAAATCCAAAAAAATAGTTTGTGTGATATAAACGTGGGTAAATTCAGTAGTGGAAAAATAAAATATTGGTAGAAAGTTTCTTGGCAGGAAAAATTAAATGATAAAGGTGAAAAGTAAATGATAAGGCTTTTGAGGTATTGGGTGGTTGGCATTGAAGATAATGTGAACCTGGACTATATTAATGTTCATATGTTTGACTATTGTGCTAAAAACCATGAACTGGTGTTTGTTAGCGTGTTTTACCATTATTTAGCTCTGTACAAGGAAAAAGACTTCTCTAGTCAATGTTTGCTTGGCCTTTTCTCGTAAACTACATGAATCCACTAGGAAACCATTAATTATCAGTTTGCCTCAATGGGGCTCTATGAATAAGATGTGTTCGCCAATTCAATGAAGATTAGAATTCTTCATGTTTATTCTTTTCTATTATTGTTTTAATGGCTTTGTAATTTGCTATTGAGCTAAAATAGGTAGAGGGTTTTGTGGGATTTGCTATTATCGTCACACATATATTCCATAATTCTTAAACCTTGTAAAATTTAAATTCGAGATTTGGAGCGGAAGGATATTAAATTTCACAATGATAAAACCAAGTAACTTTTCTGGGTAAAGTATAGTGAGGTAAATTTCAAAACTTTAAGCAGTTGCTTTATGCTACTTTTATGATCAAAGTACACGATTTTGAAAATCCACCCCATAAAGTGTAGGGTCCTTCATGCAACAAAATCCAAACACGCCCTTATGGGAGAATGAGTATGGGATTTGGAAGTATCTGTATCTCCCAATGTCACGGGGTGGCAGAAACTCTTTTTCTTCGAAAGTGACGTAATCTTTCTGGTGCTAAATGAAATCGGTAATTGTACAGTGTACTTTAAGTATCTTAATTTTGTTTTTCTTTTTTGAAGAAAAAGTGCAGATATCCTAATGAAAATTAATTAACTTATTCAAGTATAATATAATAATTGATATGCGAAAAATAATGTGACGAATTGTAAAAGCGTCAATCCCCGATAAGAAGGTGATCATTTGTGATATTTCACCAAAAACTCAATTAAAAATTTAAAAAGTAAATAAGGAAAAAAAATAATGGGAACGGCGAACATTTAATGTACTGACTTCACCAATAACATCCACCAGAATAACTGCGTGCACAGAAGCAGGGGGGTGGGTTTGATTTAGTTTGCATCCACCGCTGCATAAATTGTAATAAGACAAAATATAGGGGAGTGTAACCTCATCGCACGCGCGCGTTATACAAGTCTCCTAAATTATGTTTAAAAGTTTCTCAAAAGTCTTATTTCAACTATTAGTATATTATTGAGCTTATTACCAATAACTCGCGCTAGTAATATTTTGGAATACATTACACCTTCCTACAAGAAATATAGCATATTATTGTTGTGAATATCTCAACTGATAAAGGTTTACTCATATGAGGACAACGTTCGTATTTAACAACCAAAATTCTAAAAAAAAGTATGAGAAATTTGTTAACAAGGTACTTTCTTTGTTGGGATATTATGCATATGCTATTTCTACGCTAATTTCATGTTAACGCACGTACATTGTGTGATATTACCCTTTGCTTTTTATAATAGCTCTTGTGTATTATACATGATGACCATTGACCATTCAAATTCATCATTTTCTCTTTTTGAGTAAAATCTGAACATTCTTAACAAAATAATATTTACTCATATCGAGAAACATAACATACGTGATAATGTCCTCATAGCTCAAAACATAATCTAATACAATAAACTAATTGTAGACCCTACCAAGCCGCCGCTCTAAATAACTCTTCAAGTACTATCTAAAACAAATCAAATGAAGTTTCTTGGTAATTCATGAGTGCATTCAGCTTCTCCAAATTCAATTAATCATCATGAGCCACACAATCCGTTAGCAGAGGCTACACCATATATTATGACGCATTGGGTGGAATTTGTATTTGGTACTATGTGCGAAGACTTTCAAAGTTTAGGTACGTTGACTGCAGAATTTCAAAGCAAGTTGAGGGATTCTTCTTCTATGCAAGATGTGGAAAATTAAACTGCGCGCTATTTACGGAATGAGATATTGTAGAGTTGGTTTTCGAGTTTGTTTATATTTTAGTAACTTTAAAAAAATGATATTGGTTATATTTCAAATGAATTATGTAAGTCTTAATTTTTTCGTTTGAACAACCGGTCTCCGAACCCACTGGACCGACTAATCCGGTTTTGGAGCGGGTCCCGAGGTTAAGGTTTTAAACTCCTCCCAACGGGCTTGCGGAGGATCGAACCGTAGTTCTCCCTATCAAGTCTATCCCCGGGCACCACTAGACCAAGACACCGTTGGTAAATTATGTACGTCTTAATGGGCATGCATGCATGTAGGTTGGAGAATGAATTTAGAACTAATAATTTTGATTAGTAATTATAAATTACCATATCTACATAGTCATAGGCTCATAGCGTATCACTTGGTTTAATGTTACAAGTTTAATTCAAATATTACACTCAATTATTACATCAGCTGGGGCAATTGTTCTTAGAGAAAGCTTCAGACTCGAGAAGATGATCAGATTAAGAAGAAGCGGTGTACATCCAATAAATAAACACTGATTTACTATTAAGTGTTATTATATAAACGTTAGAAAATAATATTAATTTCTTACTAAACCAGCTAGCATCAATACTCATAACGGGCAAATGCTTACGGAATAATTATTTCAAACCACTCGATACTAGAAAGTACAAACAAATAGCAAGAATATGCGATACTTAAAACATGACAGAATATACAGTTAGGAATCATAGACCTCCCTTCACATTTTTGCCTATACACTAAGTGGTCAACACACAAACTCGACAACATGAATAGCAATTGAATATAAGACAGACTCTTATCAACAAGTGTTCCGGGAACTTTGGCATCATTGCCTTCCCCTCAAATTTCTACTAATAACTTGCTGTGTTTTTTTTTTTTTCTTCAAACAAGCTTATACCACATTGTTATTAACCAAAAAGAACTTTATACCACATTGTGAATACTATTATTCTCCTCTGTCATAAAAATCATTTTCAACTCATCTTTCCTACTACAGACGAATAGTAGGACAACGGCCACAAGCGAAAGAAGAAGAAATATACGAGAGCAGAACAAATGGAAGAGTTGTAGAGGAAACATAATGGATTAGCTTGCTCCATGCCAAATTAGGGTTTATTTTCGGTGTTGTTTTTGGTTCATGTCAGTGTAATTCTTGGTATGCAACAGTATATATATATATATATATATATATATATATATATATATAAGAAGGAAGGCAATTGAGACGTCCCGCATCTCTCGTGCACAAAATGTCGCACATGATGGCGGACCAAGCAGGTAACGGAGCGCAAAAGAGCAAAGCACGCAGGCTGCCAAGCCTCGCGCACGCAAGAAAGGGCTGGCAGACACATTGGGCGCACAGATCGCGCAAGGATCAGAGGCTAGGTGCAAGGATGGGCGGACCATTGCGCGTGGAACTCACATGTTCGCACAGTGAGCGCATAGGTCGCCCATGAAGGCTGTCTGAAGCAGTTTTGCTATTTTTATACTTTTGATGGACTTTCTTGTAAATATGCGTCTCTGTAATGTTGTAGTACGTTTTAGAAGAGCCTAGAAAGGCCTGGCATGTACATAGGCAGTTTAGAGTTGTGTAGAACCTTGTAGAAGCCGAATAATGACCGTCCGATCGAAATGATCACCACCGTCCGTTGAGGAGGTGGACTCGTATATATAAGGGTGCTTGACCTCATTGTAAACTGTCGTCTCCACGTATTTAGTTGGTTGTTTTTCAAAATCGCACATGTCATCTAATCTATTTGGACCAATTATCTTTTTCCAGGTTTTTTTGTTGAAGCTAGCATATATTCTGGTAACTTGTTTTTATTCTCATAGAAAAAGGTAAAATAAAATAAGAAAAATGTACTTGTAACCTGATGCAATGTGGAGCATTGTGTCACGTGCTAAAACTTTACCCTCCAAAGTTAGACGTGTGACTTTGCTAGCATCTTGTGTGCGTAGCAAGTCAGCCTACGATTCACTCAAACTAAAGGTTGTTAAAACGAAAGAAGACAAGAGAGTGTGGGATAAACTTTGTTTTATTGCACGAAAGTTGATTCTTGTTAGGGTTACTAACTCGGTTGGTCGTGTTTAGGAAAGATTCGATGTCATAGGGAGTTAGGTTCGTCGACATGATTCAGGCAGACTCTTTTATCTGTGAGTATGTCGGCGTCGTTACACTTGAGCGAGAGCGGGAAAACAATACTTGTATCTACCCTACACGGTTTCTGAAAAATGGAAGGAATGGGGAGATGTATCTACAGCATATCGCGATTATACCTACCCATTGACCGACCTTCGCATGGATTGGGTCATTAATGTATCCGAGAAGAGAAACGCATCCTTCTACATTAGCCACAGTTCCACTCCAAATATATATATATATATACCAATTAGTTTCGTTAGATTTTTTCAGCAATTGTTATAGCCAGATTTCTCGCTTAGCATCCCTTAATTGTAGGGACTGATATTTCTAATCCAGTGAAATGGATAAGTATTAGAATCATAAGTTATAAATAAGTTGAATTTTAAAAGTAGAAACCATCAATCTCCTCATAAATTACAAATTATAAAAGTAGTTAGCACCAGAACAATTTTTGTAATATATAATTATCTATCTTTTGGGGATCATCAAAATTAATGAAGGTCGTTGTAATTTTCTAAACCTCCTATATTTACACCAAGTTTCAGGGGTGTAGCTGTAATCAACCCTTTATTATTCCTACTCTTTTAAGTTAAATATGTTATAGACTGGATACAATGCATAAATGCATAAGCACAATCGCCAGTGATATATTTTGATTTTTATAAATATATTTAATATTTGATGCACAATGCATGAGAATCATGATTTTTATAAATATATTTACTTGAACATATCAGGAATGAAATTTCTGCTCATCTTACATAAACACACATCGTAACACTGGAAAAGATTATTACATACAATTTTTTCCCCTCATGGTTTTTTAATGTATGCAACTGTATTTTATCGTTTTTAGGCATTTTTTATATTTTTGAATTTCCTCAGACCATTTTTTCATATTTTTCTGAATCCCTCTTTGCATAGCCTTACTTGCCGACTATACAAACTGCATGCCAGAATTTAAACAATTACTTGAGAATTCTATGTATCAAAAACTTCCAAAAGAAATTACTCTTGAAAAACTGAAATAAAAAAGAAAAAATGTCGAATTCGCAAGCGTGAAGAAGAACAAGTTAGTACAAATTAATTATTCAAAAGGGTGGCGGGCCAATCCTCTGCACTTCAAAATCAGATTCCACGATTAAAGGCTCAATTTTGCCATCTTTCAAGTTGAAAAATCCCAAATTCTGACCTCCGTAAATATATCCATCAATTATACTCTACACCATAGAGTGATTGAAATCCCTTTAGGTTCCGGGTAGTAGCCAATCGATGGCACCATAGACCGATCCCCGCTCAAAAACAAGGCGACATCAAGCAAAGAGGGAACTTCATCTCCAGTACCTAGCAACTTCAAGACAACCACTTCATGTTAGTTGAAAAATTAGTTTGGAACAAAATATAAACTTCATATAGTTTGTCCCAGTACCTAGAGACCTTAAAGCAGAAATAAAGAAGCTTAAAAGAAATAACATTTTGACTGCCCAAAGGCCGAGGAAAATTTTGAAAACCAACCATAATGAAGCTTAGGGCCAATTGCATCAACATCCATCAACTGTGATCACCCTTCTAAGGCATATGCTGGAACCTACAAGAAGTAAACCAGAAATTGGAACAAGAAATTAAACAGTGTAGAGCAAGGTCAATTGTCATCAGAACCGGGCATAATTAAAGCAAGATCAACTACGATTAATATACCATGTATTGTATATACAAGTCAATTGGTGTTGCATTGTTATCACGAAGTCCAGATGAAAGTGAAAATGAATGCCGGTCCTCTCATAAGTTCAACAGAGATGGAATTTCTCTTTTTCAAAACATGATATATTTAGATGCCGCCAATCATAATTTGAGCTTATTTATATTTATTTCAACCATGGCACATATGCAGAAGAACAGAAGAATGAAATTGATATGCTCCATAAACTTCATGCAATTATTTCTAACTCGCTGACACTCATCATAAAAAGAGCAAATTCATCAAATTAGACAAACAAAAGCATCCTTATCAGAAGAAGCAAGGGAGTTCAAAGTAGCTAAGGTGAGCCTTCCTATACCTCAAACATGTTGTCGGCAGGAAAATGAGATCCCTCCATACTAAAGCTTTGAGATATATCACACTGAAGAATCCTCAGCTTTCCTTCCTGCCATTTTAAGGAGCAGAACAATCGTCAGAGAAAAGAATAAATTAAAAGGTCAAAATCTAAAGATCTAAACATGCTTTCTACCTTGGTTCCATATACAAGGCCACCACCAACTGAAGGATGGAAAGAAGCTACGTTAACCTCATCTTCAGCACTGGGCAGAACTCTGACAAGTTCCATATCTGACACTCTGTAGATCTGTATAACAAGGAAAGGTTTGGATCTGGGCTTGAGGGAAGGGGCAAATAGCATTTCGTTCAATGCTAGACTTATAATTCATAACTCTAAAAGAAAATTACAATTCTATGGTGGAAATAATGTTGTAAAGACTTCCTCCAGAAGTAAATTTCAAGAAATCTCAAAGAAGATTTGACCCAACCAGCGGCTTCATACCTTCAAAGAGTTAATCAAAATTTGGATTCTCGGAAGAATTAATGACACGCAGAACAAAGTCCAACTTCCACTGTTGCGACGACACATGCAATCACACATTTCCTAGCCTCAATTTCTACTTATTAACAACTCATGTAACATGTTCTTTGGATGCAATATGTGTCCATATTTTCAGTGAAAAACAGGTCTAGTCAACAGGTGTTAATTTCCTGCATTTTCAATACTCATCGAGATCGTCATTTAACATACAGGTTTGCCAATTTAATGTGTACCACCACTAACAAGTAAATTCTATCATGGAAACAGGTACAGAAACAAACAAAATAAATGTCTTGCTTATCCGCAGAACCGGTCAACAATGTGCGTGTAAACATTAAATACAAAACATACAATATCTCACCTCCAGAATTGTGTAAATGGGTATTGTGGTGTCTCCATCAATTACAACGCTTTTGAGAAGTGAACTGTGCCGCCGACCATAAGCAAGTAACAGATGCTCAGACGTAGGGGAAAACTACAATTACAAATGGACTTTAGATTAATAGCCCAACTTGGTAATAATGCAACTAAACGAATGGGGACAGGATCACATCCCAGTTTTTGCCTAACGTTTTCTTGTTTTCCTCTGTTTTCCGAAATAAAAGAGAGCTATCACACCAAGAAAGAATGAGAAGTACATGGAAGAGGATTGCCCATCTTGGGTAAAACGTAAACAACGTGCAACCAGTAGAATGTGATATTTTTTCCCACTAAAAACCACCACTTAGCCATGATATATAATGAAACTAATCTTTCATGCGCTTTTTATCCTCGTCTACAAAATGGTGAATATTTTCTTAAGTTAACCAAAGGGTAAGGAATGTACAGCAAGTATTTTTCAGGATTCCCTTCTAATTAGGTAAGAAAGATTAAAGGAAATAATATGACCTAGAAAAGTATTAGTTCTTATGTTGTCCATGTAAACGAATGAGATGCCCCTTTACCATTTATGCACTAAATCCAAATACACAGCTAACCTGTATTGAAGTCAAACAATGAGCAGCTCTAATAGCTCGAGAAGCTAGAACTGAGCCAAATCTACATGATATAAAAACATTGTTAGCTTCACTGCATAGATAACTGAATCAGATAATCATGCAAAAAAAACAAAAAGAGATGTGGAATCTTGGTACTCACGTAGCCTCCTCGAGGGAATATATTCTTAGCTCATACATAACTTGGTGAGCAGAAAGCGGATGTCTTGTTGGAGATGTCGAGACCCCAGTAATGTCATGCTGAACCTGGCCGTGGAACCCTGTATCAGCATCCACGTTTGGTAGGATGCATGCTACACAGACTGCCAAAAATCTTCCGCATGGTGAAAAATGAGCACCCATTTCACTGCAACAAATATATTGACAACAAATTACACGATAGCCCTTAGTGGTTCAGCTAGAATAAAAGCTAGGAGACGAAAAATTATATTTTGATCACAAAACAAAGAAACAACAGAGCGGTACAATTCCAATTAATTGTGTAGACTAAGCAGGGAAAGCCCTAATAGAAATTCATATCATGTCATAAGATGCGACAAAGTTTTGTGTTGGCTGCCACAAAACCTACCACAAATTCAAGGAACTTGATCAAAGTCATAAACCATCCATTGTCGTGAACCACTGAGGAATAATAATTTAAAGTAAGAACACCAAGCAGATTTATACCTACAAAGTACAGCATGAGGTATAGTCAAGCGACATCGTTCTGTATCAAGAGGTGCACATGGATTCTTCACATCATGAAACCATATTCTAAGCTTCACAGTGCAAGGTAACTCAGCAGCTGCAGCTGCAGCCAGCGATGTGGCTACCTCAGATTGGACTTGGCTCATGAAAGGTTGTGTGGTGCTCTGCTCCGTAGCACCATCACCAAGTCCAATTGCTGATATCGTGCGCGGCCGCGAAGATCGATGCCTTGTCCCAGATCTTCCAGCAGCATTTGAATTGCCAGCATTACTTGGAATTACTGCAGGAACCACTGAAGATTGGTTACCTATAGCACTGTAAGATGACAAAGCTTCAGCAGAACCTCCATTTTGTGCGGGCATTGTACGTTGGCCAGCTTGGCTTTGACCAATCAACCACCCTTGCAAAAAAGGAAGATCCCAAAGTGCTGGATCAGCAAACGGGAATATGCCTCTTTCTTCATCCTGAAAATCTGTCTCCATTGCATCCACACCAGGCTGAGGAACAGCATTTTCCATTTCTCTCGTCACAGAATTATTTTGCGACTCTTCTCTCACGGGCGAATCAATAGGAGATAATACAAGTTCATACTGCCCCGACGGAGTTGAATATGTTAGAAGTCGAATAGAGCCAGAAGATTCCACCCTCTGTTGAGAAGTACTAGCGCTTGTAACCATGTCAGTCTGTGGGGAAGATAAAGCTCCATCACCTGGTTCGACAGGAGGCCACAGTAAAAATGGAAAAGACATGATAGGCACCTCATTTGCTGAATTCGATCGATAAGCAGAGTTGACGTCTGCCAAATATATAGTAGGAGGTGGGTAGCGCAAATACCCCAGAGAAGTTGCAAGCGTCATTGAAGGGTCTGATGAGTCAAGATCATTGACCTGGAATGAATGACATTATAAAACTGGACATTGAGAATATAAAGTTTAAAAAGTAGCAAAATAGTACCTCAGCAGTTAAAAGAAATGGTGCAGCATGTGGGTGGAAATGCACAGCACGGAGTGAACGGCGTGTCTTCAGTATAAGTGCTGGAGAGGAAGCATCCCCTCTCCTATTATAGTGCCACATATACAACTGCCACATAAACAGAGTTTACTGACTGTAATCCATTATCCACTCAAACCTTAACCAGTAGGCAAGAAACATGCTATGTTTTAAACTCTAACCTTGTGTCCAGATGCTACGGCCAAAATATCCCCTTGGGCATGAAAGGCAATTGAAGCTATGGGACGGTCTGCAAGGAGAAAATTTCAACAATTAAAATTTACAAGGTTTGAATAATTGAACAAAGTAATTGATTCTTAAAATCTGAATGATTTGAGTAATTACAGAAATCACGTGATCCTATGCACTCAGCTGTTTTTGTATCCCATAGGCGGACTTCGTGGTCTAAACTTCCACTTGCAACAATTTCAGGAGACAGTGGGTGGAACCTAACCTACAGAAGTCCCATGAGCAAGTCAGAGAGTCAGCAGAAGATGCTCTTTCAACGTTTGTCAAGCCCAAGCTGACTAAAACATCTCATACGACGAACTACACTCTTTAGAACAAAATCAATGTCTATGGAACTAAGCACAAGCTATAATAGCCATATTTTCGTATGCCAGTTGCTCTCAGCTCTTTTTTTGTGAAAAAAAACAAAAGAAGCCTATTCGGTTAAGAGCTGAAAGTGTACTCACATTATTGTTTATAAAAGTTTGATCAATCAAATGAGGAACGACAGCTTACCACCCAAGGTGTCCTTCGATGTCCACTTAATACCTTTAAGCACTTTCCAGTCTGACAATCGATAATCTTTACTGTATGGTCTCCACTGCCAGCATCACAACATTGTAAAACATTCAGACATGTCCAACTTATATGTGTGTGCACGAGAATACCTGCATGTGCGTGTGTGTGTGTGTGTGTGTGTGTGTGTGTGTGTGTGTGTGTGTGAGAGAGAGAGAGAGAGAGAGAGAGAGAGATTAACTGGGTAGAAGCAAGTGTCTTGCCATCAGGACTAAACGCTGCTGCAATGGTTGACCTCGGTGGAGGGAGTAGAGGACAATACTTGGCTGATAAATGCAGCAGCGACTCTGCTTCGACCCTGTAGTAGATAAATATTTAATACATCAGAATTTCAAATGGCACAAAAGTATCACAGGAAAATTTAAAAAGACAGAAGTAGCAGACCATGAGCGAAGTTCTTGTCTCGCATCTTTTGCTGATTCACGTTTTATTCCGGTGGCATCAACATGGGGAGTAGATGCCTGGCCCCAAAATCTTCTAGGAGAACGCTTTGTTTGAGGAGATACCTCTCTTTGTGCTAACAGTTGAGTTACATTACTGCAAAAGGATTTTAACACCTCAAAAATGAGCATTTGTTTATTTCATATCTTCAAAATCACAACAGTTTGTCCCTTACTTTATAAACAGAAATATAGATATGCTGATATGAAAAACAATAAATGAAGAGAAACCGTCAAAACCTAAAGCACAAACATCCAAGAAAAACTCAGGCATAGAAAGAAAACCTAATTAGGAAAGCAGTATAGTATACGCAAAATCAAGACATAGGCATCTCCCATCTCATATTATGCTGTTATTAAAGCGAACACAGCTTAGACAGGGTTATTATTTCCTTTGAATTACATCTTTCCAAATTCATCAAATATGCCAGTTGTGGTTATAAGCCTGACAACTGAACATCTGCCACGTGTTCAAAGCGATAAGAGAGCTGCATTGATTCCAAGAGCATGCAACAGCTGTAAAATATAAGCCTGATAACAGCATATCCCACCACATCCAAAAACAAACAGTGAGAAAGAACTTGACTGATCAACTGCACATCTAATTCAAGTTTTGGCATTTTCATTACACAAAACAGTTGGAATGCTAAACAGGCTTGTTCATGAAATAAACGACGGAATCAAGAACACGACACGCCTCACAATCCACGATGAAAACAAATACAAAATATTACTCACTTCACACGTGGAAACAAGTCATTATCCAGTAAAGGGAAAAGGACATCCGGAAGTTTAACGTTCACCAACTGCAAATAAAACCGATATCTAAGGCAGCACCCAATAATTGATGGCGCTAACACATCCTTTCAGATTCAAGTTACATTTTCGAGCTCAATCTTTTATGTCCATGCATAACAAAGCAAGCTACATTAAGTAAAACTGATAACAACAAACCAAAATATCAAACCAACCGCTAAAGCATTACTTTTTCCAATTGACAAATCACAGTTGATCCATCGAGCACTTGGATTAAAATTTCATACAAACACAAATTCACCACTAAGTTAGAACTTGTTGTAACACCTCAAACAGTAAAACTGAATGAAATCCACCTAATTTCAGCTTGCACATGTAAAATTCAGCTCAGAAAAAAAAAAAAGAAGAGAATTTGGTTTAATAGAGTTAGCCCAAAATCCAATCTTGGATCGAGAACGTAAAATTGAGGTTGAAATTAGGGCTAAAAAGATAACCTTTGCCTCAATTTCCGATGGTGAGCAGGCGGCGATGGAGTAGAGGCGGCGGCGGCGGAATTCTCCGACCAATTCGATGATGACCTCATAATATAATAATAAACACTAATTTACAATTTTTTTTCAAATCAAAAAAATTTACAAGAACACACTTTTAATTACAATTAATGATATTATTACAAAGCACCGCTGCTGCCGTTTTAGGGAAATTAAATAGAGTTGAGGGTTTATATACAGGATGGATGCGGATCAATTGTGCCGAAAATACCCCCGGATTTAAAACAATTTACGGAGAGACGAGGGGTGGGAGATCTTGGAGGCGGGGGTAGAATGGGGAAAGAAAATTGTGGAAAAGAGCACCAGTGGGGGCTGAGAGCGGGGGTTCTTGATTTTTCCGGCTATGGGACAGTGATTGTCTTTGTATGTCATGAGGGCGTGTAATTTGACTGATTTACCCTTACATAGAAGTTTGAATTATCACGCCAAGTTCAGAGAAAAAGAGAACAAATCAGACTTCAAATATTTCTTAGATTTTAGATTGCTAAGTTAATTAAATAGACTATACCACAATTCACAACATTATGCAGGAATTGCCGTGGTACTAGTCACATGCTTTATAATGCGTATTTAGTTGTAGATTTATAGTCAAATTCAGTAATATACTTTATAAATTGCATACTTCTAATATAAGAGTTTAAAGCAAAAATTAGTGGTGTGTTATCTCTAGTTGTCAAAAAATACATGCGCTATTTTAATTAGCGAATATCTATTTCCATGAGACTGGGGTGTGGATATCCATGAAACTGGGGTGTGGATTCTATTTGGATAGTTTATACTTGATTAGCACTTTCTTACTCGATTATGCCGTATCAAATAGGGAAAAAAAGCATAAAATTCTGTGTGAGTCGATAAAACTTGTACGAGTCTCCATTGTGGTTCAATAATTGTTTAGAATTTTTTGTATTTTACGTAATCATTTCTCCGTCTAACTCCGTTACAGTATGATGTACACTCGCTCTATTTAATACTAAACTACATTTTTGTGAATATTGTTTTCAGTTTGAAAAATATGTTATGCAATGAGACTTTTAATATAATACCCTTATGGTTTGCATGATCCGGCATGAAAAACTATTTAATTTGTTTACTATAAAAAAATATAAATTTCTTTAGTGACTGCAATATAACGGAAAAAAATCTTACATTAGAAGAATTCCAAAATAAAATACTTTGTAAATATTAAAAATATGTTTATTGTAATTGAAATAACGGTTTAGTCATTTAATAGAAAAATGGTTGAGGTCACTTGAAACTTGAAGGAGGGAAAATATTTGAAATTACAAGGGTCTAGATAATTAACAAATCAATAGGTTGATACATATTTCTAAACCACATGGGATTTTAGCCGTTTACTCATTGTTAAACAAATTTATATTTTATGGTAATAATTTAAGGCAATGAGTTCAAAATCTTTTTTTTAAGGCAATAAACTATTGGTGCGGCGAGAAAAATGCAGGCAGGTTAAAATCTTTGGGAGCTAGATGTAATTTTGGGCGGATTTAGATTTTTAATTGGCCGAACAAATCGCTCGCAGTACTATACTCAGATTGCAAAACATTCGATTGAATTCTTATACAAATTCTGCCTTTAGGAAGAAATTGTTCACACTCCATACCTGAATAAAATTTGCATTTTCAACTGATTAATGAATTTATTTATTTATTTATTTAATGAGCACGGTAAATTGCCAAGTGATTTCGATTTAAATAAACATTCGGCCATTAATTACCTTCCGTATTTTTAACTTTTTATTACAATTTACTTCATAACGTGCTCATGCGAATTTCTTGAATTTGATTTATTGGAATTAGTTAATAATGTTTTTTAATGAGTATTTCGTCTTAATACTTCATGTGCTCTGCAAGCTCATTTCCTAAAGCAGAAACGAGGCTACGACAATGAGATGACAGATACTTTTGTGCGCAACCACAACTATGACTATGATACATTTTTTCTTTTGTCTTGTTCGCCCAAAATAATTACTTTGTTAATAAAAAAAATTATATCCTTAATCCAACTTTGCGAGGATGGAGAATTGAGCTATCTGTACCTATTTCGAAGAAAGGTAGAAAAGACTACATCATTGCCCGGTCTGAACTCATAAAAAATGTATATTATTTTGCGAGAAGTTGAAGATGATAAATATTACTATATATAATCGACAAATTTCTCAAGAAAATACATACGAAAAAAAGATTTGTTGCATTACTCAAAGAGATTCAGAGAAAACTAGAGAGCACAGCATTCACTGATAAAAGTAACCAACGTGAAAGTCGAGTACTAGACGTTTGAGATAATTATACCTACTTTTTTATTTTTGTTTTGTTATGAGAAAATAAGTTTTGTGATATTTGATGTAGCGAAAACATATAAAAAAGTAAACAGAATACAACATGGAGAGAAACACTCATGAAGTTGTAATTATGTACAAATCCTTAATTGCCTTCAAAAGTTTACAACCAATAAAGCACCAAAATACGAAAAAAAGTAATATATCTTTTCATAAATGAAATTTGTTGAGATAAGAATTAAAACCAAAAGTCATAGTTATGATCACTCTCCAACAGAGAGAATTCATCCTAAATGCTCAAACGAAAGGCCAAAGGATGAAGTTTGGTCGAAATGGAGCCAATATCACGGCCAAGCTATGAGTTCTGCTTAGTGGCCGTTGTTGATCGAATTGGACCCAAAATCTTCACTTTATCTTGTGATAGTCTCACTTTATCAAACACTCTAATCTTTTATGTTTTACCATTAACTATTTGAATTTCTTGAAAATTTATCTATGCAACTCTTTTTAGATTGCAATGAACGTTTGCAGAACAAGTAAAACAATACCAGACATTTTTTAATTAGACCTAATATGAAGGGGCTTAAATAATTATCCTTATACGTGTTAGTTTTTACAACTGACTCCCGTGAAATTCAGTGACTTGAGGCTCTCACTTTGGTAAAAAGTAACACGCTTTCGTGGACGTTAAAGCAGCCGTATAGAAGCAAAAACGCCAATGCATGTCTTAGCTGGGACACGTGACTAACTTACTAACACATTACACACGCTTTGCTTCTCCCAGTTCTGCTAGTAAACTAACACATCATGTATCTGTCTTCTAGTTTTATGCAATGTGCGCCACATATTCCATTATGACGTTCAAATTATGCACATTTTCATATTATTTTATTTTTAGAATAATTTACATAAACCATCCCTAAGCATGCGTGAATTAAAAAGATTGCCCTGATGTCTTAAGAAATTATAGAAACTAACCTTGTAACTAATGGTGCTAAAACGTCTCTAAGTTTTGGAGAAGATGCATGCATAACCTCAATGGTGTTTGTAATTTCCTCAATACAAAAAATTGTAGGATCAAAGATGATCTAATTCGAAAAAGGGCGGATCTCCTTAATTGGGATGAGAGGAAGAGCATTTTGAATTACATAAATATTATTTATTCTTCTTGCCTTCAAACAGTTGCATTACGAATAATTATAATATATTTAAATAAATACTGATAATTGACTACTTATCTATAACATATTAACTTTGAACTTAACAACAACAACAACGATAATAAGATAAATATGTCCATGTTAAAAAGTAGTTGTGCAGATCTTCTATACTTTAGGGTTACTTTTTATATATTTTTGCGATAATGTAGAACGTTTAATTATAGGTCTGTATTGATCATTTTAATGTTTAACTTAGGTTATAAACTGCATATGAGAACTCAAACAGGTTTTAGACAATTGTACCAACCATTCCAGCTACTTTATACCATATCTATATGATAATATATGGCTGCAATTTTAAGATTTTTTTAACAGAGATAAATGCGTTAAACCTTCTATACTATGTTTTGAATGCATTTTGTTCTTTATTTTTTTGGTAACATGCCTCATATATAATGTAAATAATAAGCACTTTGCCCCCTGATTCGTTGATCCACCATTAAATATAAACACATTTCTGCATTTTTTGCTATTGAGTTTGACTTTAGGGTTAAAATGCTTATTTTTCAATAGTATAAGAGGCATGTCGCCAAAACGATAGAATAGAATAGGAAGCAAAATACAATCGGATCGTGTTAAAAGTTTGACGTTTTTTTTTTCCTTTTCAACAACACACGTATACTGTATACATAATCATGGATGTTTCATTGTTTATGAAAATTTTCATTTGTAACACTTATCGGCACAATAATATTAATAGCCTACACCAACAACGTGAATTATCCATCCGTCTTCTCTTTCTTTTTTCCCTTTCTATAAATAAGGTGTAAAAGATCTTTTGCTCTAAAAGAAATGCAAAAGTTCACTATATATTTACGTCAAAAGAAAGTCTTGTTGGAAGTTGGAACCCTTCACGCACAATCAAAATCTCACCGTCCTTTCACGTGCACCTCAGCAAATCTCATCCATTGCCTCCGGACCCGCCAAAACCTCGCCACGTGTCCCCACTCCCACGTGTCCCAAACTTAACGGTCCACCTTTTTCAATAATCTTATCTTCAAACAAACGCCGACTCCCTACCTATATATAATCCAAACCCATCACTCTTCTTCACCCTCTAAACGAAATCATCATCATACAGCTTTAAATCATAAATCAAAAATCAAAAATCACAAAACTCGATTTTAACCTAATTTTTTCAGATTTGCAATTATCAGTTCTAATGGCCATGAGTTTGCCTCACCAGATTGGATCAATCTCCGGCTCGGCTTTAACGGCTGAATCCACCGCCGGCGTCTCAACCGAATCGCCGTCGTCCGCCACCGTCAGCGCGGTGTGGCGATCTCCGGTCACGACTAATCTACGCGTGTCCGTACAGAAAACCGGACCTGAAACGGACCGGATCTCTCCTTCGCCGCCGCTGAGTCCGGTACGCGGCGGAGTTAGGGCGGATCTCTCCGTCGCGGCGCAGGCTCTGATGGCGTCATCGCCGGAGACTGCGACGGAGTACGCGTTGGGCGGCGGGAGTGCGCACGATAAGGGCAAAGGAGTGCCGGTTTACGTGATGATGCCGTTGGACAGCGTGACGTGGAACCACACGGTCAATCGGAAGAAGGCGATGAACGCGAGTTTGCAGGCGTTGAAGAGTGCGGGCGTGGAGGGGATAATGATGGATGTGTGGTGGGGATTGGTCGAAGGAGAGAATCCGGGTCAGTACAATTGGGGCGGGTACTCGGAGCTCCTGGAGATGGCCAAGAGTCACGGGTTGAAAGTGCAGGCGGTTATGTCGTTTCATCAGTGTGGCGGAAATGTTGGGGATTCTTGCACGTAAGTCTCTTTTTTATTGATATTTGTTATTAACTTATTATTGAATTAAAATAATTGAGTTGAATGCAACTTCTTATGATAGTGGTACGTGTCACGTGGTTTGAGATCTAGGATATTAATATTATTATAAGGTGGAAAGGTCAGTGTACTTTTGTTCATTTTTTAATAGTTTGTTGGATTTGCTGAGCTAGTATAAAAAAGGCGATAAAGAAAGGTCAAGAGAGACTAATAAATATATAAGTTTTAAAAAAGGGGATATATGATAATTATTTAGAAGTAAAAAGTTTAGTATTTATCATTTATTGTGGTTCACAAGTTAGGGAGAATCTGTGAGGTTGAGCTAAGTTAACACTGCTGGAGTTTCAAGTCTATTAGCAATTCCAGCTATACATAGTCTTCTTTGATGGCACGTTACGTATCACCCATATCCATAAGAAAAACAGTAAAAGTTACTCAATTATATTTTTATTAAGTTTTATTTTGATTATGTAAAACCTGAGGTTGTTCTTTGATAAGATGTTTTAGGTATATAATTTTCTTGTTATCCAAAAGCTAGAATAATTTGTGTATTTATAGTGTAAATGTTTATGGTAAGTTAATAATTTTTTACTATTTTTATTCAAGATTGAATAGGTGAATCAAGAGTATAAAGTTAAGTAAATTAATCATATTTAGATAGATTTAAATATTGCTAAACACAAAAACCTATCTCGAAATACTTGAAATCGAATCAGATATTCATTTATAAATACACGAGGCAGTGGTTTCACTGTACTTTCCCCACCAGGTCACCTAGTAGACCAGCAATTTTGCTGCCACTTCGTGGAAGAAGTGGCGGTGATGGGTTGGGGGGAGCGGGATTGGGTGGGGGTCGTTCTGTTTCAAAGAATTACTAGTTGAAGTGAAATAACCTTTTGTATATTTGGGTAACCTGGTGTATAGCTGTAGCTTAGTGCTTTTCTGTAAATAGTAGTTTGAGGGTAAAAATGACTTTGTTTGAAACAAATGTCTTGTTAATAGTCTTATTTAGAAGTTAAGGAAACTCTACGACCTTGGGACTAAGCAGTGCAGCTGATATTAGACTAAAGCTGGGCTACTGATTATGTCTTGCCCACACAATTAGGACCCTCAAAATTGTATGGTTGCCATTTGTCACATGTTCGGCTTTTAGCAGATTTGATATGGTCTGAGTTGCATAACTTCTTGCAATGTGATTGGTATCCCTGCGTTTGATTTTGATTTAGTTGTTCTGTCACTCAGAATGTTTAACGCAGGTGCATGAGATACCTTTCTTATGTCACATTAGTGGAACGTATTTTGAGATGGAATATAACTCATTGACACTGGATTGAAAATTGCATTGATTTTCGGCTATAGACCGTTAGAGATTTGTAGGATTTTAACTTACCTAAGCATTCAAGCTTTGGAATATACTAATTATAAACAGTAAGATGAGATGGTCTAGCTACCCTCAGTTGAAGTATGCTAATATTGTTTAAATGGTGAAGCTTTATTGAAACCCTTCCACTCCAAATCAAGTTGACCATTATTGAATGATTTTTTCAGGATTCCGCTGCCGAAATGGGCTGTGGAGGAGATTGACAAGGATCCTGACCTTGCATATACAGATCAATGGGGGAGGAGGAACTATGAATATCTGTCGCTTGGTTGTGATACTCTTCCGGTGCTAAAGGGAAGAACTCCTGTTCAGTGCTATTCAGATTTCATGAGGTCTTTCAGAGACGAGTTTGAGCACCTTTTGGGTGACACCATTGTGGTAAGAACTAGGATTTGGTCTAACCACACAGATACCCTATACTGTTTGAACAATTACTGGTATTGTCTTTCCGAGGTCATATAATTACGATGGCTTCTTCTGGTTTACGAAAAACATGACAAAAAGATCTTTTATATTTACATGTTTCTGAAGCTGTGCAAGCGGTTGAGGAGATTTCTGTAATCTGCGGACGTAACTAGTCTTTGTAGATTTTGTTTCTAAGTTTTTTGATTCTATTGTTTAGGAAATCCAAGTTGGGATGGGTCCTGCAGGGGAGCTTCGTTATCCATCTTACCCCGAGCAAAACGGGACATGGAGGTTTCCTGGTATTGGAGCTTTTCAGTGTTACGACAAGGTACTGATACTCCCTACTTTCTCCGTGTCTAGATTGCCTCAGCATTATCATGGTTTCTCAGACTTATCTCTTGTTTCTTTATTTTGCAGTACATGATCAGCAGCCTCCAAGCCGCGGCTGAAGCCTATGGCAAACCTGAATGGGGTTCTACTGGCCCAACCGACGCAGGCGAATACAACAACTGGCCTGAAGACACAAACTTCTTCAAAAAAGAAGGCGGCGGATGGAACAGTGAATATGGCGAGTTCTTCCTCTCTTGGTACTCTCAAATGCTTCTCGATCACGGTGAGAGAATCCTCCAGTCCGCAAAGGATGTATTCCAAAACAATGCCGTCAAAATATCCGTCAAAGTTGCAGGTATCCATTGGCACTACGGGACACGCTCCCACGCCCCGGAACTAACTGCTGGGTACTACAACACCCGTTTCCGTGATGGGTACCTCCCTATTGCACAAATGCTTGCACGTCACGGCGCGATATTTAACTTCACTTGCATCGAAATGAAAGATTATGAGCAACCACAGGACGCATTGTGTGCTCCTGAGAAATTGGTGAGGCAAGTGGCTTTGGCAACGCAGGAGGCGCATGTCCCGCTTGCAGGGGAAAATGCGCTCCCAAGGTACGATGAAGATGCTCATGAGCAAATATTGCGGGCATCAGCTTTGGAAGTTGATGAGAACTCAGGGGAGAGGGAGATGTGCGCGTTTACATATTTGAGGATGAACCCAAATCTATTTCAACCTGACAATTGGAGACGGTTCGTTGCATTTGTGAAGAAGATGAGGGAAGGGAAAGATGCAGAGAAGTGTCGGGAGCAGGTGGAGCGGGAGGCTGAGCATTTTGTGCATGTTACTCAGCCGCTGGTGCAAGAAGCTGCGGTTGCGCTTATGCATTAGTGGGGAAGGATACAATGTATGGAGTAGAAGAAGACGAATATTGTATATTTCATAATTTACTGAGTTTGTTGTATCTCTGAATGTACTTCTATATGTGACGCATAGAATATAATGGAAACTTATATTGTCGAATTTGTTTGACCTACCTATCTGAATTAGGTGACACGACTTTTCTGTTTTAACGTTTAATTGATGGAGATGCTAGATTTGAGATGCTATAGTCCTACGATCATGTCATATAGGTGTTTCCCTGTAGGCCACTGCTAGAGGGAATATAGGTTATGATGTTTAATATCAATTTCCTAAGTCTCGTGCCATAATTTTGTCAATTTATGTAACACATGGTTTGGAATTGGAAAGGGAGAGTTGCGTAACAAGCTAATATTATACATACGTAATAAAAATCAACAACTTATGAGACACCACTTCGTAACTTCTTTTCTTTACTGAAGGAGCAGAGAATCTATCTTAAACATACAAGGCTACAGATTGATAAACTCAGCTTGAATATTAGACGAGACAAAAGTACTGGAATCGAGAAATCAATTCTGCGATTTCTGCATTGGATGGTATATCATGGCTACTTAACATTTGAATAAACCCTTAGCATATTTGCTCTTTCTTTATGCTGGTTTTAGCATATTACTGCGGTATTGCATATAACAGTGTCAAAGAAATATACCACATCGAGAAAACAATTTTAGACCCATAGAAAGCGTGCTGATTTTTGAACAAACTGAAGGCAGCATAATGCTATAAGGACATAAAAATTCGGAACATATGATATAGAAATTTAAATATATTCTGATACTAAATATTAGTTCTATACTATTTTTCTGAAAGAAAAAAAAAAAAAAAAAAAGTTCTGTACTATTTTGGTAGGAGGAAGTATATGGATTGTGAAACTGATGGCTTACGGTGAGGATCGGACACCGCAACTAGTTGATGAGATTAATATTGTTTATGCATATATACTATATTTAATTATCTCAAAAGTATAAGATGCAATCTACTCCATAATTCCATCCATGTACAATAAACAAAATCAAGATATATTTTATCGTGTAGGATAAACGGAAATATATTAATCTGTAATGCGTGGAGAACCACATTTTGCGGTAACACTAGAACAGATCTTCTCACTGCACAGGTCAAAAGGAGAAATTTGCTCATCACCAATTACATCATTTATGAGATCCTGATGCCATATGTCGTTCTTCTATTTCTTTGGTAAAACTATAAATAACCATGGTTAAGCTCAAAGTTTTTATTCAATCACATTCACACATCTTACTCACAAACACAAAGTACTATATTTTCTTAGTTCCTTAACAAAGTTAATTTTGAAGAAAATGTCTCAGTTCAATGCGGGACAAAACCGTGGCCAGGCTCAGGTACTTTTACATGATCATACTTAATTTTTGGTGGAACTTCCTGATGAAATTCCCCACTTCAACAGTGGAACATATTGAAGTTTAAACCATGAGTGTTTTTGTGTACATTAATTCAAACGTTCTTTTATGTAGCTCTTTTAGAAGTGTTTAATTAGTGAATTACCCCAGTCGAGAGTGCAACAATTTTCTAAGTTATAGAAAAAAAGTTATAATCAACATCATCATAGCGTTTCAGCAATTACATAAAATATAAGTTATTATGTATTTATATCTCCTATCATTAATATTCATATTAATAACATTTGTATATATATATATGCTTGTTAGGCCACGACCGAGCAATGGATGGAGTCTGCTAAGAGCACAGCCGGAGCCGCCCACGACAAGGCTTGCGATGCGGCCGGCAAGAGCCATCAGGAGACCCAACGTAGCAAGGAGGAAAACGCTGGTTTCCTTCAGCAGGTTCTCTCAACTCTTTAATCTTAAATCAATTTCATGAATTTTGTTACATATATTTCTTTTTCTTCTAAGAAAATGGTAATTAAGCCTCTAGGACCTAGTAATATTAATAAAGAGAAAGCTTCATTTGTTATAAATTGTTTCTTAACTTTCAGCTATATTTTTTGGCCAATTTGTTGCTTTTCTGTTTTTTTCTTTATTGTTGTTGTTGTTGTTGTTGTGTAGACTGGAGAGCAAATGGCTCATATGGCTCAAGGTGCCGTTGATGGTGTGAAGAACACATTAGGAATGGGCGACAAGAAGTGAACCAAGCCAAAATTTCTCATGCCATGCATTGTTATGCTACCAAATAATTAGCTTTGCCTATGATTTTATTCAATTTTATTTCAGTTATTTATTATTATAGGATCTTTGTAAGAAGACCGTCCTTGTAATAAGAGCTTTAGCAATGGTATGCTAGCATGAGATAGTTGTTAGGGTGGTTAATTAGAATTTTTGGCTTCTTTCAAGTTTCAACTAGGTAGTGACATCGTTGTTGTTTTCAGATTTGAGAATTCTGTTCAGAACTCTCATCAAGTTTGTAATAAAATGACAAAGTTGTAACAACACAAATGTCGCAATCTACTAATTACTTAGCATGTGTCACAGTTTCTTTTTCAAACTCTATATTTAATTTGATAGGTTTTGGAATCCATACACCACAAAAAAGTCTTTAAGTTATTTATTGGGCATTATTGCTTTAACCAAACCTTCCTTAATTGCTACCACACTCAGTGACTGTACTGACACTCTAGCTCTTTCCATCCTTATACACAAAAACAAAGTATGAAGGATTTTCAGAACTGTCTTTTTTTAGTTAAAAGTAAATGAATTTCAATAAAATCCTGCTACATGACTTTGCTATGAACCACGGTTCGTACAATGTTGACAATTGAAAGTTTAATGATAAAATGATTGGTTTATAAAAAAATAAAAAAATCAATCCACCATATACAGACCCATAAGAGTGACATAATTGGTTTAATAGTTACATTTCGTTCCATAAGTCTCAATTCGGTTGTAACAGGAACATTAAAATATCGATTGTAATTATATATATCGCATAAAATTATAGTCCTCATGATTTGCGTAATACATCATTAATAATGAAACTTAATTATTTCAAAACAAAGAGCAGACTAATCTTCTAGTGTAAATTTTAATTACAGATTGGCACAAACTGACATCTCTGATCAATCTCTGGAAGAAACTTTGTCAAACCTTGTTGATTTCTTCTTGTGGCTCATAATTCTCAAGCTTTGTCTCAAAATGTCCATCTCTCTCTCCCTCTTAAACTCTTGATTCTCCATCGAAGCCAACTTTTCTTGTAGAATTTCAATTTTCTCTTCCTTTTCTCTCAATTCCTTCTTCAGCTCCACCACTTTATCATCTTCCCCCCAACAAATTCTTTGTTCTACCCATAAAATAAAAATAAAATTAAAGTTAATAAAGGGAGTATATAATTGAGATAAAGCTTCTCAAAAAATGCAAGTTAAACTAGCAAACAACTAATCTTTTTTTTTTTTTTTTGCGTACAATGGAATAACAAACTTACACCATAGATAAGTCTTGCAGCAAAACTATGAAATATCATCATATATAGTTACCTTGATGTGTTCTCTGAATAAGATCATCAAGCTCAACTTTGATTGCAAAATAAAGCTCTTTCCATTTTTCCACAGTTTGATCTCTCTTAATTTTCTCCTCCTCAATATGTTCCATAACACATTTTGTGCTTAACTCGTTCTCATAATTTTCATCAACAAAACTATAATTACTTTCCATGCATCTCAAAATGTCTTCTTTCTCCATCAACATCTTCCCAAGTTTTTTAACCTCCCCTTTCAATCTGTGCCTCTCCCTCTTCCACTCTTCTTGTTTTAACACGAAAACCGTTAATTCGCGCTCGTAAATTCGGTTCTCACCCTCTCTCATGCTCATGACTTCATTGATCTCACCTTGAAGAAGCCTTATTTTGTTTTTGAGACCTTCCACCATTTCTTCACTTGTGTTGCTCTTTTCTTTGGTTTGAGAACAACCCATGTTGAAAAAAAAAAAGTTTGTTTTGAGTGTTGAAGACATGATGTGTTTGGTGATGTATTTATATTACTTACTAATGTCCAACAGTATCATCTATTAATGAAGGAGCGCTTTTGTGTGTGCTTAAAGAAGCTCAGCAAATTTTTTTAATGCTAAATCTACTATTTGGCTTTTTATGTCAATCTTGAGTGGTTTACCAATCCAAAACTTATTCAAATATTCGTTAATATTGAAAGTTTTATAAAGTCTCCAAGGAAGTGTCCTTTTTTTGGATAATTATATCCATTGATTTTTATTTAATTGACACCTCCTAGAGTTTCAAAAACTAGGCCAGCCTCAAATGATGTCACTATATATTGTTTTAAAACTTTATAGACAGTGGTTATAGTCGTACTTTATAAAAGATTTAAGTAGTTTAGTTATACAAAACCTTAGATATATAACTGTCGCGTTTTATTTAATTTTTTGCCCCATTCATGTTAAGTACATCGATCGAGTTATTCAGGCCTAAATTATTTTCGAACTTATGAGGCCAACCCTCAAGGTTTTATGTTTCGATTGTGAAGAATAAACTGTTCAAACCTAGATGCTTACTTTGATTAATCAATCTCCAAACTTCAACCGAGAACAACAATAATCGAGTTTATATACCCATCACAACTAGATGACTCATTTTACACCGCTAGCTAATTATCCTAAATTAAGTGTGGATTTAAGAAATATAAATAATAATTATAAAAAAAAAAAAAAAAAACGAAATGGACGGAGTAGTACTCCTTGGCAAATTAAGGTCTCGTTGTTGTCACTATTATGAAGCACTGTTCCCTCAACAATATTTCTTCGTAAGGAAAGGCATAGGTGTGTCTCGTTAATTCAATAAGTCAAGGTACTGTCGATAATTTCTCGTGAAAGAGGGGGGCTCCCTCCCCATATTTCTGACGTTGACATTGTCTAATTCATGAATTCAACATAATAAATTGTGTGATAGTGGTAGCAATTTTGTTGGTTTACATAGTAAATAATTTAGGTAGAATTTGGAAGTATTAGGTGATGCTTGACGTTTTTTTGTAGAAAAAAAAATGGTCCTACTGATTTTTGCAGAGAATGTGCTATAGGACAATATTTATTTGTGACAAAGACTAACCTGTAAGGAGCATCCTATGTCTCACTTTAGACTTATCGACATACTTTTTTTTTTTTTTTTTTGAAGCAGACTTATCGACATACTTGGGTGATTTATAAGTTTTCCCTTTTTTTTTTTCTTTTTTTTGGTACAAGTTCTTACAAAAGGCTTGGAAGATTTGCATAAATAATGAAGTTTTGTTTTTGACGGGGGAATGTGGAGATGAGTGAGACGGATTTAATAGATCCTGAGCGTAAGATCAGTTACAAATTATTTTTTCTCTTAATTTTTTTTTTTTTTAAGGGTGTTAGAAATAAATTATTAAAGATTCAATAGTAGTTCTCCTGTTAAGTCGGAGTATTTTATCAAATTGCTAGCCTATAACACTTCTGCCTTTCAGTTAAATTCTAAATGAATTCATGTTGGGTTAAATTAGCTTCGGCCCGTTTTTGAGAAGAAGTGGGACTAGATTGCTGAATCCAATAAAACTGTCCTTTTTTATAAAAAGAATATTTGAGATTTATAAATGGGAACATACCAAGGCCCAGAATAGGCGATGAAGGTCCAACTTTTTTTTTATAGAATCCTTTTTTTCTTCCCCTTTAATTTTAAAGCATGAATAGTCTCTAACTTGGAAAAAAAAAAAAAAAAAATCCTTTTCCCACTAAAATGTCCCCTGTCAATTGTTGCCTTGCTGGGGAGGAACTTTTCTTTTCTTTCATATATTGGTGGAGCTTGTTTATACGGTAGAATACTTATAAATTAACAATTATGTTTATGTATTAATTAGTTACTTAATTAATTAATTATGTATTTGCTTAACTGTTTTCCACATACACCTTTATATTTCAAGCTTATGCCTTCAGTTAAGTACAATATTACCAATAAATCCAGAACATGGGACTACATCCCACATATGACGCTGGGTCTAAATCAATGAGGTTAATTTTAGCAAATTAAAAAGGAAAAGAACTCCACAGTGAATTAGAACAAAATCATTCTGCAGTAGAGGCAATATACTAGTGAGTAAATTACTGATTAAAATTATTTGATAGAACTAATTTCAACTCTGAACATGCCAAAATGTTGTTGGAAAAATAAAAAAGTTATTGGGGCTCCATTTGCCATTCTTGGGCTACGGTCAAACCGACCTCTTTCCACAGTCATGTGATCACATGAATTCCCTATATTATAAATGAATTATTTACATTACAAGCATTATTTTATATATTTTCAGCATATTCTCTCGAATATTTTATGGGTTTTCAGTTATTACAGTTATGGAGTTAGTTGGATTAAAAAATTGCCAAACTATCGGTACAAATCATATGATGCGAACCTTGTTCTTGGGGATCGAATTAATTATGGGGATCATTTGATTTACATTAGAATACGGTTAAGGGCTGATTCTTTGTATGAAGACAAATAATTCGTTTAGAGATAATCGTTCACGTATCAAGAATTTGAACATGACTGATCATGTCACTTCAATCAACTCCCAAAATTTACTTAGAATGAACATATTAAATATTTGAAAACAAAATTAAGCTCTTGGCTAGTCAATGTTATTAAATTCGGCGCTGCAATTTATTAAACATGAAATCTATTGGATTGCTTGAAACCAAAGTTTGAAATCTTAATTCATACAATGAACGGTGAAAAAGGGCAGACACATATATACGTTAATGGATTCATGAGAACTGTCTCCAAAACATGGACACTATGACCATACACACGCGCATATTTTGGAATTAAATGTCGAAGTATGAGCAATCGATGTTAATATTTGAAACCATAATATTTAGTAATTGTGTGGTGTTTGAAAAAGTTTTAGAGATTATTTTTTTCTATCTAAGTTATTTAATTACTTTAAGACAAAAGTTGAATGAGTTTGTGAAATGTACGTGCTAAAAAAATTGGTCGAATAAATTAAGAAGCACAATATGTCTTAAATGGTTGGAATTATTTGGTAAAATTATTAATTGTATGTTTACAACTATTTGCTAATTAATGGTATATATTGAAAATATATAGTAATGATACTAATAAGCAATAGTTCCAGTTATGGGTGCGAGTCATCTTGAGGGAAAAGCACGTAACATTATTGATCTTCATTGAAAGTTTGAAATTACAAAAATCATGTTGGGGGTTGGAAACACAATGAGGATTTGGTTCAACAATGAGCATTTCCTACCACATCAATCACAAACAATTTTTAGTTAATTATGTGCAAACTGAAATAGTCTCCGTTCATTGAGTCCTAACTACTGACTTCATTACCCGAATCTGATTATCGAGAAGGGTGAACACGAATTATATCAAACGGTGACACATGAATGTAGAATGATTAACTAATATTAGTATATTATATAATGGAAACTCGTTATGGTTGTTGTTAGCTATTTTATTATATAGGTACATGGGTACAAAGTCATACATGTTCGTGCTCAATTATACCATTTTGTTTTCTGCATCTTCTTATTTTATAAGTTTGTTATGTACTGGTTCAGTTTATGATCAATTAGCCAGAGAGAAGCAAATCATGAGTAATATATAACATAGATATATAACCGCCTTTTATAATTAACAAAAGGTTATTAGATGCTCGTAGTACATTCTAAGATAGAATTTTAAAAAAATAATATATTGAAGTAAAAAAATGTTAAGGTGACGGAAACCCCTACAAGCACCTATTATATCCTGGCTAACATTCTTTACGGATCTTTTCAAAAATGGCCCATAACTTGTCTAAGTGTTATTTCAGGCTTTTAACAAAAAATGAACAATTTTACCGGTGTTCGTGTCATCAGTCCAGCTTAAGTATTGGTAATTGCACATGACCTCTCAACTTTGCCAAAAATTTGATTTTATTTCAATTTGTAAATAATTATACACACCCATAATAGTTTAAAATAAATTTACAAAAAACATCTATGTATTGAGACTTTTTATACTTTAAATTAAATTCTGGAATATTGAAAACTAGGAGTACAAAAAATCTTTTAGGGTGTATGTGCATTTAATATAAAAGTTTTGGAGTAGAATCAAAGACTTTCCAAATTGAGGGGCCACGTGCATCTATCATGACTTGATGAATTGTATTGATGGTGACGCTGTACGACTGAAGTTGGACTATTTTTTATTAAAGGATCAAAATCGATATTTACAAGTTATATAGGACCAAATTTGAAAAAGTCTGAAACTTTTTCTTGGTCACGTATGCAAGGCTTTAATTTATAGCACTATCTTGACCAACACAACTAAATGCCTTCTTTATCAACATGCTTTATTCACTTAGTCGTTTTAACCCCCATTATCATTACTAAATCTTGCATATAGCCTGTTCTTCTACTTTTCCCATACTTATGTTTGATATTAATGAACATAATATTGACTTTGCTTTATTATAAGGATCTAGTTTATGAACAAATATATTTCATTTATTAACTCATAAAACTTATGCTTTATAAATCAAAATGACGATGTATAAATACAAAAACTCAGTAGATGAGGCTTTAGAATGAACATCAAAACAAAGCTAAGATTTGATTAAAGATCATCATTGATCGTAAAAACAAATAAATTTATTTATCTAGGGAAAAGCCTTCTTTAGACTAAACCATTATTAACATAGTATATCAACATATAAAATGTAGTACTCTATCTAGCTATCAATGATTATTATGATGAAACAATCGGGTCGAACCAGTTCATGCGAAGGTTCGCAAGAAACCCAATAACACCAATTAATTACTACTTTTATAAATTGATGCAAAGTGTTTGCGCTAATGATGTGAAGTTAGAAATTTTGTAATACAATTCCAAAAGTTCAAAACCCCTTGCCCTCCATGTGATCTTCCTATAAATATATTGGATTAAAGCATTGTTTATAATTCATGTAACTTTTGGGAGTTGTGGATGCAATGAGTGTAACTAGCTGTGTCTATAAACTAAGGGGTTGAAAAAGTATAAGCAGATTTATGTATATATAAACAACTGGATCATTATTGCTTCCATCATATCTACGAAAAATATCATACTCTTAGTTTTACAGTATCATTGGAGAATCTTAAACCACAAATATATAACAGGATTGTAGTCACAAAGTTAACTTGTTTCGTATCATAGCGCGAAAAGAAGTTCCTAAATAGAATATGGTACCATTAAGTAATTAGTAGAAAGCTAAAGAATAGTAAAAGAAATAGAAGTGATTTATTAATCGAAGAAAAGGCAATCTCATGGGCCCTATACTAATCATGGATTTAGCTCAATGCTAATCATTTCTGAGTGGTTTCCCATCTATTTCAAGAAAAGATTCTAAGTTCTTCCTTGACTAACAAAGATAAACTACCAATTAAGGAAACTTCTCTTATTACTATAAATTATATGTAGAGGCAAAAAGTTAGCAAGTGATCACAACATTATTTTTCTTGGTTTTTCTTAGTTTTCCTACGAGGAGCGCTAAGGCGACACATGCGGATCAATGAGTAGCAAAATAGCAATAGACATTATTTTTATAATTAGGACATGACGTTACGTTATTTTGCTTCCATGTGCTATCCTTTTTTTCTTCTTCCAGTAAAACGAAAACGTTCTGATGTGAAATGTGTATGACTTGACTATAATTTTAATTAAAAAATTATGATTAGTTTTTTTAATCAAATTATTTGCATCAATCTGGGTATGCAAATAGATCTAATTAAACATGCGCAAATTAATGAGGAAACTGAAGGTAGTATGTCATGCGCGCGCGTTTTAATGTATGGTTTTTCTCTGCATAAATATAAGGAGAATTTTTTTATCACAAACCTGAATTTTACTTTTTTAATCGCAAAAACCTTCTCTTATTTTGAGGTAATGTCATAAGACTCTTATCATAATGTAGTAACTTGTTGTAATTAACCGTCAATATTATAGAAAGTGGCCACCTTATTAAACTCCAAGTATGGAACTTTTGATTTTTTTGAATAATATCAAATACACAATCAATATGTCAAGTGTTTTTTATGTGTGTTTGAGCATCTAGTGGTTTTTATGTGTGTTTGCGCATGTGTATATTAGAGAAAACTATATATGATCCTCTATTTTCCTTTTTGGCAAAACCATTATTGTAATATTCTTTTGGAAAATAATGTGGATGTGGATGTTGATTCTTTTTTATTTTTTTATCAATACTATTCATCGATATTTTTTTTCCCGAGGACCCATGCATGGAAGAACCATATTACGAAAGGTTAATTAGGATAGCAAGATAGGCCCCCAAGTAGGGCTTTAACAACCTGTCTTAACCAGCTTTCCAAGTTTGAGAAACTACCTTTATTGTATGACAACGCACAAATAATACTTACAGAAACTTCCCATCCCTGAGTTTTCCATGTCGATTATGATCATACTTACATAAAAGTTGAAGATATAACAAAATTCTTGAAGACTTCCAGAGTTTAGATGTTAGAAGTACATAGTTATTAGTATGGATCAAAATTTCGAAATGTTTTGTAAAAGAAATGAGGTATTTTCACTTTCGACTTTGAAGAAAAAACACAAAAGTATATTCTACGTCTAATGCAATATCAACTTTTATAAATTTAAAACATGTCGATAAGATTTTTAAAAGTTGTACTTTTTTTTTAAAAATATTTGGTGGATTCAGACATTCAACAGAACTGAATATTTGTCTACATGGTTGTTAATTAGGAGTTTATTCGTAATATTTACGCATTTGCGTAGTTAGCATGATCACATAAGAAATCATTTCCCGAGATCTATCAATAAATAAATAATTGTGGGATAAGAAATGCATATTGCATAGTGAATCGGGAGATATTCTTATCCAAATCCTTTCAAAATTTGTAATCTGACTACTAAATTTGTAACATTATACAAATAAACACAATATTTAGTAAATAAATCACAGAATACACCCGTGATAAAGATTTTACATCATGCATGTACCCCACATCTTTACCTAAAAGCTTTTTTTTTTTTTTAATTAAGCCGAAAAGCTTGTTTACATCTAAATTTCTTTGTGTTCACAGTTTCACACTTCCTCTCGAGCATAAATATAAATATAAAATAATTTGTAGATGACGATGATCGTGCTATTGGAAGGAAATTAAATCACACATGAGAACAAGAGCTAAGTTGGTGACTTTATTGCATGAAAAGAAGAGAATCCACTAAACCTACGCTTCCAAATGCACATGCAACCTCTATCTCCCCCACGTCTGTGCTTACAAATCTTTTCTTGTTTACTAGTTCAATACAAGTCAATCTCATTTGGACATTTCTAGTTCACAACTTTTTTCAGATCTTGTGACATCAAGTATTTTATAACACTACTAATAGTACTGAGCAAGGGTTCAACAAATTGGGATAACTTTATTCCTTTGGTGTTTCTTTATATATATATATATATATATATAAAGGAAGGAATTCTCGAACCTGAGTCAATAAAGTGCCCTGCAAGCGTTAATTTTTCCTATAAAATAGAATCTATATATTGCAAAACCCAAGCCTGCTAATTATTGATTAGTTCTGACTTTATAAAAAACAATGTACTTTTTGATACATTTGATATTTTTATGTAACTATAAACTCAATTAATTATATCACAATTGTTTTATAAAGTCATAGTATCAGCTAAATTATTTTTATGCCTTTTTATCCTGCTACAAGTTACAAAACACGGTTTTGGCAGCCTGGTAGTAGTTAAGCATAAAATCGGTGCGAAAAAATAATCAAAACGTTTGCTTTCTCCACGCTAGAGTGCAAAATAGCTCGTCAACTAGCAAATGTGGAATCATTCACACGGTAAAAAGGTAGGAATCAAATGATCACTTAAATTATATACAATAAAATATGGTTGTTTAAAAAGTTAATCGGCATATATCTAGATAAGAATTTTAATTAAAATAAACATATGAATTTTTGACTTAATAGTATTTTCATGATATTGATTTTTGTTGCACGGTTACCAACTCTCGGGTACTTATGCACATGAATGCATTAATTTTGATACGAATTATAGTATAAGGGTGGTCTCAAATCAAACTTATCAGTTTATGTATTTATGAAATTGGCAATGCATTTATTATTTAATAGAAAACTGTTGGGACAGAATGGCCGAGACCGAATTCCCACGGGGGGAAATTGTGAAGTGTGAGCCCGCCCGCCGTTCCCGTCGCCCACTTCACGTGGCCTTGGCGCGTCCGTCACTATATATATACATACATATATATATTTATTGTGTGTGTGTGTGTGTGTGTGTGTGAGAGAGAGAGAGAGAGAGAGAGAGAGAGAGAGAGAGAGAGAGAGAGAGAGAGATTATACACTATTATATTGTTTTGTTTAATCGCCAAATGTTCTAATTAAATTAAGTATTCATCCCACCAATTCTCTAAAAATCACGCACGATAACATGCATGCAAATTAATCTAGAAATTGTTTAAATATACATATATATACACGCACGATTGATCTTATGAATTAGACATGTTTTAGATTACTTAGACTATATGGTGCGGAAATGTTTTCTTTTTTAAATAGAAATGCCAATAATTAAGTTTTATTTTAAAAAGGAAAATAAAAACGAGTGAAATTAAATATAGAAATTACTAAACTAGGCCACAAAAATAAAGTCAGTTTCATGAGACGTGTATAGTTGTTATATTTATGCTAAACAAAGTTGCGAATGCGAGATTTTCAGGTTAATTTAAATTACTTTCAGAGAATCAAGATTTTGTAAGATTCAATGCATAACGGATACAGTGAGAAGTTATTTCCCTTACGCAATTGATATTAACATTGAAATTTCCTTCTTTAAGCTTGAGTTGGCAAGTAAATATAACAAAAAAAAGAAAGAGATTGTGTTGGCAAGAATCTATATATTATAATGTGGGACAAATAATAAAAGACTTTGAACCTCTTATTAAAATCAAGCCCCACTGCCCCCACAAACATTCTACACAAAATCCCATTATTCGAAGCTACATATAAGATCTCGTTTGATGGATTCAAGATATATTATCTTGGGCTCTTTAATGTTCAAATTAAATGTTATGATCAACCTTGATCTACTTACTTTCCTCGCATTGCGATTGGTAATTGATCATTCATCTCTCTTTCCTTTTCTTTTCTTTTTTTAATATAATAATTATACAATATCTAATTCCCGAAACCCTCAGAATTATACACGGAGTATACACTTCAAACATAAATTGCTACGAGAGCATGAATCAAAGTTTTAAAATGTTTTTTTTTTTCAAAAAAGATCGAAGTAATTCTATTTTGACTAATATAACCAAAATATAAAAGTATTTTTATATGAGTTTCTACATACATTGTAACATCAATTTTCATAAATTTTTCGAAACACGTCAACAATATTCTTGAGGTATAAAAGAAATTTAACTGTTAGCAAATTGAAGCATTCAATACTTTGATCCATGTATGAGAGTGACAACTTTTTTTTATATCACATGGTAAAAAAAGAACTGTGGATTTTTGAAAATCAAGTACAGGTAGCACTTGTACCGGTTGCAGACTTCTTCATCCCAAGAGATCCAAAATCGAGTCCCGCAATACATATATAGTCAAGATACCAGTAAGTAACCAGAATTATACAATTGAGTATCCAATATATATATATATATATATATATATATATATATATATATATATTTGTACATATGTATTATACACATAGTTTATGAGAATGCCACGTACAATTGATTTGATTTCCATTAGGAGATACAATATACAGTTTTTAGGATACATGGCTTTGTATCTCTTATGTTGTTACTGATTCTTTACTTAAGATATAGATTTTGTTTCAATTGTCAATAATCTTAATGTAAAAGGAAATTGAACGGATACATATTAAAAAATAGCTAATTTGCATTTTTGGTTGCATACAATAGAATATCAATTAGTTCATAAAAAAATGAGGAGTTAATTTGCATGTAAAGCGAGTGAAACTTCTCCAACGTTTCTCCTCTACGGATAAGCTCTGACTCATTTCACTTTTGTACTCATCTCATCTCAACTAATACTATGCGAACATGCAGAGCAAACAAGAAGAAAGGTGAAAATACACACTGTAAAGCTGGGAGAATTAACTATGTAAGATCAACACGTAAGAGATAAAATGCTATATTAAATGTATACATGAACTTTTTATTGGATATTAAACTTTTCCAACAATAGGTGTAACATCAAATGATTCAATTAATCACTTGGGAACTCTGGACGTGTACTTTCGAGGCATAACTTATCATATTTTTCGTTCTGTTTCTTCGCATAATATTTTTCTTAGAAAAGTTAAAAGTCTAGAAACAGTGACCATTTCAGTTCTTTAGTCAGACATTGCACCCTTTAAATACTTAGAAGAAAAATTATCCAAAAAAAAAAAGTAAGAAAAAAAAAAAATCAGCAATACATAAACTCAATTTGTTCAAGAAAGGACATTTTTGAAGAAAAAAACTAAAAAGCGAAAAGCTTATAACGCGTTAGTTGATTACAGAAAAGGGATAATATAACTTAGATATTGAAGCTCTACGATCTCTTTATAGGATCATCATTGCCTAATTAAGTATATAAAGCAGCAGCTTGTTTCATTATCCCACCAACAAACTTCGTCCAAGCTTCATAAAGAGGTGCAATATTTTAGGTACATAGCATCATTACAATTCGGTTTATTATTTAATTAAGTATTTTTATCGAATTGGGAACTGAGATAATGAGTTTGAAACTTTAAAAAGGAGATTCACATCGGTGTATATTTCCAAGGAAGAAGGGTTCATCGGGTAAAGCAAAATGCAGTCCAAAAACTTTTAGCAAAAAGTTAAACGCCGCCGACACCTAAGCTACCTCATCATTAAGCTTTTTTGGTTTAAATTATAAAATGACCTAAAGTTTTTCCGTAATTGTGAGGCTTTCTAAAAGATGTTTAAATATAAATTATCGCCCTCCAAATCATTGGTAATGCTAAGCAAAATTATTTTTATTGGTGTTCTGCATACAACTTACTTGCATGCATTTTGAAAAGCAATAGTTTTGTTGATTAACATTCCTCATTGCAGTGGCGAAGAAAAATAAAGTGTGCCAAGCTCGTATATTACCCTTTTAGTTTGTTAACATTTTTAAAACATACAATAGAATATAAAGTGCGAAACGTTGCAATACGAGGGAATAAACTGTAACGGTGCAAAATGTCTAAATGGCACAAATTATAAGTGTGATATGCCAAAACCCGTTTGTAAACGCAAAATAAAATTGGTGAGGTACTTGTTTGTCAAATGCAGTTCTTGTTAAGTCTTAAAATGTAAACAAATATATAGTATCACTTGAGTGAAAGTTGTTCGCATGGCTCGAGTCTTCAATTACAAATCACTATCTCTGACGTGGCGTAAATATAATTGTTGGGCACGGGGCACCAATATTTGAACTACACCCAGTCTCATAATTGGTTAACTGAAAAATCACAATAATAGCGCAATGCTATTTTAGCTTCTGTCCTTTCCACTAAGTAATTTCCTTTAATTAGTTAATTAATGACTAGTCCTGAAAGACGATATGTTCTAACTCGAGCTCCATTGATTTCGGTGTAAATCATAATATCATTTCAGTACAAAAAAAATCATGAAATGGCGCCGTTTTAAAAAATAAATTTGGCGAATAGCCACCTCACCATTTACTTTGCAGTCAGATTCACCAGCAAAAAAATAAACAAAAAGGCCAAGTAGGTCAAACACTATATCTTCGTTATTTTTCAGTTGAGAAATGCAGCTTATTAAGTTTGCAAACGTGCTCTTATAATAGGTTCACCGATGAAAAGTCAAACTTAAAAACTGACTCAGCTTGTTCCAGAAATAGTGCTAAGATATGTATAGTTTCACTAGTATACATATACCGAGTTATTTTACCGTATTTATATATTTGAAGTGACATGAGAATACTTAATCAACTAAAAAAAGACAGAAAGAGCATCATTTTCAAATCCTAATTACAAGTTGCCCCTTATGGCCACCCTCCCTATTTAAACCTCTCCACTTCTGTAATCCCCATCCACACATCCTCAAACTGAACTTCCTCTTCTTCTTATTTCCCTCTCTTCTGTCCATTCAACAACATTCCTTCCACCTTTATATCCTTCAACTCATCTTTACTTACTTTTTTGACACTACATTACTTCTGAACTTGCAAAAAAATAGAATAACAGTTTTTTCATGAATCATTTTGATCTCTCTCTGCCACCAAATATGGCTCCTTCGTGCAAGGATGAAGATTTCTTCTCGGGTCGATGCATACTTGTAAACGGCCCGGTCATTGTAGGGGCAGGACCCTCAGGCTTAGCAGTTGGGGCTGGCCTTAAGCAACAAGGTGTACCCTTTGTGATTCTTGAAAGAGCCAACTGCATTGCCTCCCTATGGCAAAACAGAACATATGATCGCCTAAAACTTCACCTTCCAAAACAATTCTGCGAACTTCCATACATGCCTTTTCCAGAAAACTTCCCAGAATACCCCACCAAACATCATTTCATCGATTACCTAGAAACCTATGCACGAAAGTTCGAGATTAATCCTAAGTTCAACGAATCAGTTCAGTGTGCTAAGTACGATGAAACGTGTGGTTTGTGGCGTGTTAAGACAGTCTCGAGCGATAGTTCAACCACAGAGTATATTTGTAGGTGGCTCGTGGTGGCTACAGGGGAAAATGCAGAGAAAGCGGTGCCAGAATTTGAAGGCTTGCACCAGTTTGAAGGGAATGTCGTGCATGCTTGTGAATATAAGTCAGGGGAAGATTACAGGGGAAAACGAGTATTAGTGGTTGGTTGTGGCAATTCGGGAATGGAAGTTTCTCTCGATCTTTGCCACCATCATGCAATCCCATCAATGGTGGTTCGAAGTTCGGTAGGTTTACTTCTTTTTCTATTCGAAACACTTGTATCATACGTTGTAAACCTTTATGATTGAAGTATTATTTTCTCTTTTGTGGATTATAGGTTCATGTGCTGCCAAGGGAAACTTTTGGGAAATCGACATTTGAGTTGGGAGTTTCACTGATGAAATGGCTACCAATTTGGCTAGTCGACAGAATACTGCTGGCAGCAGCAAGATTAATTCTTGGAAATATAGAAAAATATGGCCTGAAAAGGCCATCTATGGGTCCTTTACAGCTAAAGAACAGTGAAGGGAAGACACCAGTTCTGGACATTGGCACACTTTCGAGAATTCGATCAGGTGATATCAGAATAGTCCCTGGAATCAAGAAGTTCATGCATGGAGGAGTTGAGCTTATTAATGGTGAAATTCTGGAGATTGATTCTGTTATTTTGGCAACTGGATATTCAAGCAATGTCCCATCATGGTTAAAGGTGAGAATGTTGTTATTTGTTGGAAAGAGTATTTTATTCAGAAGTATGAGTGATATATTAATTATATATATGTGCATATACATGATATACATTGTATGTATAGATTATTTATATGTGGATTCATGTGACAGTTATGGAAGTTGGGTTCAGCCTAGATTCTCTAGTCTGAATCTAGTCACTAGTCAAGGTTGTTGAAATCTGTTCGTCCATGTCAATTAACAACATGGGTAAGAGAGAAATATAGCTGAGGAATTTTCCCTGCCATTTTGCCGAATAGGGTTTATTTCTCCAAGAATTAAGTGATCAGATATGAGAATTGGATAAAAAGGCACATACCCACATGAATTCTGAAAATTTCCCACTACCCCATTATTTTTTTATTGCACCAATGACAACAAATGATATTAACTTTTGACTTGATTTCTCTATTTCTTTCACGTGTAATATAAAAGCATTTTTGTTGAAATTTCTGTCTCAACTCTTTAGATTCCTAAAATTTTGACTAATGTATAATTTATATCTGACCTATTTTCTAATTTTCTGTGTGGATACTACAGGAAACTGGCTTCTTTTCGAAAGATGGATTCCCTCTATCTCCATTTCCAAATGGGTGGAAAGGCAAAGCTGGACTTTATGCAGTTGGCTTCACTAGAAGAGGTCTCTCTGGTGCATCACTAGATGCCATTAAAGTTGCACAAGATATCGGAAAAATCTGGAAAAAGGAAACAAAGCACAAAAACCAGTCTGTCGGTGTCGCGTGCCATAAAAAATTCCAGCAGTAGTTTCACTAAAATTTAACGACAATGTTCTTAGCTAAGTTTTCTCTTTTTTATTTTTTCTGGCTTGTAGTTTTACTTGGGACATCTAACACGACGAATGTGTTTGGTTAGCGAACAATGTAAGAAATAAAAAATGAAAAAAGAGTGACATATAAAACTAGAAAGCAGCCCACTTCTGAAAAAAGCTCCAAATACTTGTTTTGGGCATTTTGGTAAAAAAGAAGATGAGGCTTTTCTTTTTTTGTTGGTTGTATTTCTTTTAGTTCCAAATGGATTTGTACAAAAGCTCATAATCCCAAGTGTTTGATGAAATGTTATGTCTTTTTCGCTTTCATTCTCTCAATTTGGTCCAGGCTTGTGTTTAAGACAAGAAGGAAGAAGAAGGAGGCTGGAGGCTTAATGTATTTGGTCCATCTGGGACCCAGTCTCCATAATTCTCCAGCATCTATATACTATTAAATGTGATACCTACTCTTCAATGCCTTTGTTAAGGAGGTACATATAAAAATCCTCTAGAGAGTCCTTGTTGACCAGCACATGGATACAGCCCACAATAAGGAAGAAGGGGAAAAAAAGACTCAGATAAATTCTTTTTCGAAAAAAAGAAATACTGAGATAAATTCTTATGAGATCCCATAATCCTAAATGTCCGAGAACTAGACCATTGAAATGTCACTCTACCCTGAGTCAACCAACACACAGTCGACACCTCTGGTTATGGAGTTTCTAGAGTTCTTACGAAAAAACAAGTGCACAGTTGAGTCATAGGAGCTTTTTGTCAACAGTTGTACCATGCCAGTTTCACATAACATAGGAAGTCATTTTCATAAGCAAGCATTGATATCTTCACGTACCTCAAGTACCATTTGTTGGATGAGACATTTCATTATAATCAATGCTCTCAAAGTCTTCTCATCCACAAATCTCTATTTCAAAGTCAGAAACACAACGCTCATTCCATATTTCTTAATTTCCAGCTGCCACAAATGGATCAGGACATTTATTCTTCAATGCTCTAACTTGCTAACAGCAAACTGAGTGAATCTATTAATTATCAAAAAAGGAAGAAAAATAACTAAGTGAATCAAGACCGTTTGGAATTTCTACATTGTCAAGCATTACATACATGGACAACCCACATGAGCTCCCATGCTGAAAGCTAACCATGCAACAACATTAACTTCTATATAGTCATCCATAAACTATTGCTATAACCAAAGATCTATAACTTAAGAAAGATAAATGAGTGTTACAAATATTATGTTTGAATTTTTCACTTCTTTGTGCAGATAAATATGAAATCTTCATACTTGCTATAAAGGACATGGAAGCTACAGTTGTATGGTGTCCTTTTCCAATTGGCCTGGAAATTTTCTGTGATCATAATTCTCCTATCCTTTTTCAACTATGCGATGTCTTACAGTTAGGCATCACTATTACCAAGAGAAGAAAACACATTGGGTGGTCACAAACTGCATATCCTCTAGTTTCTCTTGAATAAAGCCCATTCCCTCATGTTCTAATGCAACTTGAACCTTCTCTAAGTGCTTCAAGAAGTTGCAATGTGGGAACTTGGAACTTTCTTCATATCTAGTTCTGTCTGGCCCCGCAGAAGAACGTGTTATTTAAAATGTCTTACTAACATTAAATCATTGAAGTTTCAGATGGATTCAGACTTCAGAATTCTATTAGAAAAATTAAGAGGAAACAACTACCTAATCCTCATTTCTTTTTCCTTTTTGTAGGGGAGGGGTGGAGGTTGCAGGGGGTGGGGGGTACGCACAACTTAGACAGAGAATTCCGAGTTTTGGGTACTTGCGTGGGATGGCAATGCTGCTCTTACTGAGAAATACATAGATTATAGGGTTCTAAAGCCGACTCACAAAGGCTCATAAAACTAGTCTTAAGTTTATACACAGTAAATATTGCCTAGTCGGGTTAATTACTTGCTCTAATACCAAGGTTGTAAAATCCTTTATGCAAATATGTAGTCTCATTAGCTGAATGAAGAATCTATGGTTTCTCTCAATTTACAAAGTAATGGTGCATTATATCATGCTCAAAGCCCTCTGTAACTACAGAGCATGAACCTTGTGCCAATGGTTATATAACCTATTTTAGGAACAAAGGTCTAAATAAATAATAATCTAAAAGCTTCAGAGTCACACAACCGAATGATATAAAAATTTACTGGGAAGCTTGAGACGTTATGATGAAAACTTGCTGTGGTTGTTGGTATAGATGGTCATATAAAGATCTTTTTAATTTTTTACTAATTTTGTCCACACTTTAGCTTGAGTTCTATTCACGATTAATATCAGATAATGTCTTTGATTAGAACATGGCAACACAACTACTCAACAATATTAACACAGACAATTTTCTTTCACCGATCTAACTAATAAGCTGTAAGAATGTTGTCTCATGTCTACTTTCTTACTACCTCCATCTTAGAATATTGGTTTAAACTTCTAATAAATTAAACGACCACTTTCTTGATTGCGGGCAGTGACTCTTACCAGACGGTTGAACAAGAACCAAGTAATAAGCCAAAGAACCAATATAAATACACAATAACTACGGTCAACTACAAGATCCACTAGCTTATTAACAAGTTGTGGAAGTCAAGATATTGGCAGGATATGACAAAGATGACATTTCAAATGTGTTTCAAAGGTTACGCTTTATTTTTCAATATGATTTCTAAAACAAAGTTCGAGTTTCTTACTCATATTAATTGAGATAACCTCACTAATATTCTATCATAGGAAGAAGAAACAAACAAAACTATTCCTCATAAAGAAAGAAAAAGAACGATGCAGCTTCAAAAAATTGAATACATTAGCAAACCTCACTACAAAACTAAAAGAAATGCTGCACAGTTCACGTACATGGAAATGCAGCCTATACGAGAATTTGGTCGTGAAATCCGTCATTTGTCAGAAAGCATCTGATCAATTTCACCGTTTTGGTTGTACATAGACACAAGTTTCTTTGCATAGGAGGGCATATGCCTATCAGCTCTGAAACAGGTAGATGTTAGATAAACAGACAATGCCCAGTTTATCTGCAAGGACAAGCTCTTTTCCAAGCATACCTCTCTTTTCCCCAGGCACGATTCACATGAAGGTAATTTCGGATAGTGTGATAATCCAAGGAATATCGGGCAAATTCAAGACCCTTTGGACCAATCTACAATGAAACAAAGATTTAAGGATACAAAGTCTTTTACCTCAACTTAGAAATTAGAATTATTCACCAAGAATGAAGAATGCTTACTAGATTTAGAACGAATGCTATTAGGTTGCCAACGAACTTGGGGACAGGTTTAGAAGGGCCTCTCCCTAAGAAACAATTGGGGCCCAAATTACATGGAAGTAAAATCATTTAGGAATGACATGTTTCATAAAAACCATATTTTTCTTTTAAAGTCAAAGGTGCTACTTTTCATACAAGGGGCATTAGGTTGGGTTATCTGAACAAATAAAAGAAGAACCATCCTAAGTATATTGCATTGCCCTTGAACTTCAACACTAGTAGATAAACACATGATAATAAACAATATTTTAATTTCACAACTAAGAAAATATTTTTGGTGTACCAATTAATCAAACCAGTTAATACCATTCAAACAAGTATCCCTAGAATAGTTTTTTTCAAAATCATTCATGATCCTGGCATGAAGCTCTCCACTACTAAGTTCATATATTAATATTCCAAAGCAATCAAATATGGTAAAATCCCTCCCTCCCTCTCCATCCATTTTCTGAGTACCTATTATTTTAGAAGCTACTTTCTGAAAAGATATCCATATTAATTATAAAAATAAAACCTTAAAAAGAAAAAGAAATCAAACTCTGTCCACTTATTTGAAAAAAAAAGGAATGAGAAACAATGTCCTCCAACCCTGGATCACCAGTCCATCTACGTACGCCTGCAGAACTGGAGGTGCATGTGGTGTTGTGGGGAGCCAATACATCAAAATTTTCTCAATTTTTGTTTATTTTTTAATGAGGACACATTAGTCATTTCACCCATTTTTATTTAGTAAATTGAAAACATTTAAAAACCTCAGCAGAGGCTTGGACAATGATGATAACTAGAAAATGGAATCGATAGCACTCAGAGTTGGGATATTTCAGTACATACCTAGTTTAGCATTGTCATCTGCCTTCACAGTTTCCATGACAAATGGACGTCTTTCCCCCTAAAATATCAAACACAAACCACGTCAAAGTAACATTCATTCTAAATATGTACACTTTACAAGCTGAAATTTATGTACCTGACTAATAGTGGGTGTCATTTCTAGAAGATCATTCACCAGGCTCAGCATCTCCTTTCCACGTTCATTTCTGTCATTTGCATAAATTAAAGTTGATCAATAACTAACGCTTACAATAAACTTAAAATTTAATTTAAGACAATGCCCATCAATAAAAGTAACGGAAAAGAAAGGAAGGACGGTAAAATCCAAATTTTCCTCACGTCACCTAACAGTAACATATTGTGGATGTTGGGTCATGCTCACTCCTGCATACTTTGGCACACCCATGTACCCTACTACCAGATCCTGGAACAATTAAAGAGACTAAGCAGCAATCACACGGCAATCAAGTACATAATATTAATGAAATAAACCTTTCTGCTCAATCACCATGGGCCAAAAAAAGATAACATTATCGGGTAAAATATAATAGAGACCGAAACTGATGTAATCATTTTAAAGAAAGTGTGGTCTCCAAGAAGCTCTAAGAAGACTAAATGAAGCAGATAGAGCAATCACCAAGAAAAGGATAAATACTATTTGATGGAAAATCCAAAAGTTATAGTGTTTCATATCTTAACCAATTCCGATTTGACACCTGCCATTCTTATCGGTTCTTTAAATTATGCTAGAGAGTACGAGTTAAGTTAGAATTTTTTTTCCGTCTCTCAGTTTCCAATCACTTAAAAGGAAACATGCCACAGGGCTAGATAAGAACAAATAACAATGAGACCCAGCCAATAGTAATTCTCTTTTGCTTATCAAATGACAGATCAGAAAAGAAGCTAAACTATGCCAAATTTGATTTTTAAGTTGAATACTCAAATTCGATTCTCTGCAAGTTTAGTAATATCTCCTCTAGGAGGAGGGATGAGGGATTGATAGTGTGAACGATTTAAGAGATATTCTACCAACTAACCAAATCAATGACATAAAATGGACAAAGCTCAAACATATGAACTTGGGACTAGGGAGTAAGCTAGACATACAAACAAACAAAACAGAGAGGAAAAGAAAAGTATGGCTTGCACTCTCCCTAGCCTCCTTGTTATCAAATTTGCCTTCGCCAATAAAAAAAAAAAGGAAAAAAGAAACAGAGAGGAAAAGTAAAGAAAAATTTAAGATTGGTCAATGCATAAAACGAATTGAGCATTAGTCGAAGCTATAAAATAAGGACTTCAGGGCTAAGAATCACTCACCGCTAAAGCATTGGTGTAGTCAAAACAACTGCAATAGGAAAAAGTCATATTATTTAACCTTAAAGAGAAGAAAAAACTTAAAAACAAAGGATTTTTATTATGTGCCCCCACGCACATAACAAGTTTGAAATTATAAGACATATCTGCACCACACAGAAAGATATCAGAGACTGGCATAAAAAAGTTACATATTATCAGCTGTCATGCAACAAAATAAACAATAATGTTATACTAGAGATATTTCAATCGTGAAATGCTTTTTGGCTTGAACATGTATAGTGTAGCCCATTGGTTGATGACATACTCGTTGAGGATAGAGGGAAAACTTTTTTTAAGATTATTAACAGTAATTAGGTTATGATTAATTAATATCTATAAGAGCAACTGCACCTTGTGCTTAAATAAGAAACAAAGTCATCTATGAGAATGGAATCACATTTCACTTTCAACAGTAAGATACACAGGAGTTCAACTGAGGGGTAGAAATGTCTCTGAAGCAAGATTGTTCAGTTTACATTTATAGCAATACCTGTAGCAAGAAGGAGCAATCACATCAGTTAACTCATTTGCTGGGAGACAGAAATAGGGGACCTGCTTTAGTAAATAATAGAATTCGATCAAGCAGTACATTAGGGAAAATCAAAGCCATAAAAAGTGATAAGACATTTACCTCTTCAATATGACCATCTAAATGCTTCAAGTGAACCTATGAAAGAATTAAGACAAGGAATTTCAGAGAAATATTACATTTGGTGTTCCTATGCAACTTATAGGAAATTAGGTTAGCCATATACCCCTAATGGAAAAATTATCAGGACAAGGGAGCAAGAAATAAGCAAAGACACTTTCATCGTACATCAAATTTGTGGCAAGAATAAGCAACGAATTTAAGCTTGTGATACAGCAAAAATAAAACATAGGCAGCTTAATTTCCACCAGAATGACTAAGACACTTCCCTATGTATCATCCATGAATAATTATATCAAACTGACTCTCTCACCACATGAGAAACATAGCAAAACACATGTGGGCACAACAATCCTGGTCCACTTCTAAATCATGAAACTGAAATTAGCAATAATGTATAAACAATAAAAGTTCTTTTAATCTTGCTTCATTTTTCAGAGGGCGGATACTATAAACATAAAGGATTTAAACGAGGATCTATGCAACATACGTCATCCATGGATCCGAGTGTCTTTGTTGCGTAACCAGAAAGAGTCAAGACTAGCATTATACCTTAAATGTCTAGCAACATGAAAAACAACATCAAGTTATTGCTAACCTAATATGCAACAAGGATTTCATAGACTCATATAACATGAATAGACTTTTTTGTGAAGGGTTATATGACTACATGGCACGCAAAGTTAAGTTCTTCAATATACATGTTTAAGAGGTATTATATGCACATTCAGAGAAAATGAAGAAGTCAACCTTGTAATCTTGCATAAATTCGTAATGCAGAACTGTTTCTGGTTCATTGCTAGCAGCCTTCAGAAACTTATCTAAGCCTTCTCGTGGACCATTATCCACTACAGAGAAGAAATTGTTAGATTTTAGATATTGCAATACATTCTCGTGGATGCAGCATATTAAATACTGGCGCTAAAACTTGTAATTACTGAGCAATTTCACATTCTTGAACATGAAAATGAAAATGTTACCACAATTAGTCCCAAGAACATAAAGCTTTTCCAAATTCAGATGATGCTCCACCGATCTCAGTGCTGCACTTTAAGAAATTATTCTGCATTAAAATAGTATAAGTCACGATAAAGCATAAACCGAAAGAGGCGTATGCTAAGGGGAGGCATTAATACCTTGCACTTGGCAGCCAACACCACAGAAGAGTAGACGTTTCACTCCAGCTGCCTGAGAATCCAAAGAAATTATTTATTCCATATGAACTACATCCGCAAACTCATGCTGCTTTCTAACTTCAGTACTGGTGAAAACACTCGACATAGATAAAAGCTTATAATAACATAAGAGCTAAAAGGTTCATTAAGATGCTTATCTAACTTCGGCATCTTCATCCCTCTCTGATGACATGTGATTCTTGCTATGTAAATTACAAAAAACAAGAAGGGAGCAATTTCCCCTTGACAAAAGATACTAGTAATACCTTCCAACACGAAATCTATCAATATTGCATAAAAATTTTTTTTGAAGAACAAAGAGAGCTTTCACCTAATATAAAATTAATATAAAATTTATCTAATCAACAAGAATTTTTTCCAATTATTTGCTATTCAGTTTGATGTGCTGTACAGAAAAGACAGTAAAGCCAGGCAGCGGTAAGCAGTACAAATTGATCTTCAAACATCACTTAAGGGCTTGAGGGCTTATTTACTTTATAGCTTCACCAGAGAATTTGTTCAAAGTATTGCAGAACTTGAAATTGCCTAGGTTACCCAACTATACTTGTACATAGAGTTTTAACAGTCAATTGATTGAGAAAAATAAAAAGAATCTTCTGCAATAAATTTGACAAGTAACCCACGTATCATCCAGAGTTGAAATGCATTTAGCAGCTTAGACCCGCATGTTTTGCTGAGAGAACTCAGCCATTTACATTTAGCCTACAAGCTTACCTTGTTACAGACTTTATATAACCGACGTTCTCGCAATGTATAGTAGACGTACTTGACTACAAGAACCATAATTATATGTAGAACATTTTAAAGTTTAAGATCAATAATCTTGGCAGATGAGAGCCTGTATCCATATTGCTTTACTACTTTGGGAAAGTCATCGAAGTGATTATGAATAGCTTGCAAAGCCAAGACCACTTATCTTGTCATCTCCTTAGACAGCTCAGTATCATACTCATTTTTTAACTTAGGGTACAGAATGTTCAATGTACATTGATTAGTAATTATGAATATCATTTCCAGAATCAAAAAAAAAAAAAAAAAGAAGAAAAAGAACCTTGTGGTTTACATTAGTTCATTCCCAATTTCATTCATCAAATCAATCATCATTAACAACAACAGCGACCAAACTTGTAATCCCAATTTATTGGAGTGAGGCTGCATGAATCATCATTAAACTTAATAATAATAATAATAATAATAATAATAATAATAATAATAGTAATAATAATAATAATAATAATAATAATAATAATAATAATAATAATAATAATAATAATAATAATAATAATAAAAGGTTCTAATAAGATTAAGTGCTAAATCAAATTAAGTCGACAGCTGCTGGATATTATTGAAACTTAAGGAGTTTGTCGCTGATTTCCTTACTGTACTTTTATTTAAAACGTAATCATTGATCAAATGATCAATAAACTAACGTCAAACTGAAGTGACATCTGAGACATCTAAAGAGCTCATTGTATACCAGAAACTGTCTGAAATACATTTGTTTAGCTATTTAGGGTGTTCTTAACTATATATAAAGGGAGAAACAGTTTTATAGCTACCAGAGTACTGTCTTAAGCAGCCAAGGCTCGGTGACAAATGACAATATTAATGTGAAACGCACCGATTTACCTTATTTAATGCGCTCATGCATACTAGTATACTACAGTTAGTGATGAAAACAAGGAAAAAGAATCAAGAGAAAGACCTCAACTAACGCCAGCGTATTAAGATTAGGAGACAACGTTGGCTTCACACCTTTTGCAGCAAGGACTTCTTCAGGTGTTCTAAAGTTAACAAAATCGTTTCAGTAAAATTAGGATGCTTCCCAGCCATTAAATTTCAACAAATGACTAATCACAAACCTTGCCAAGATAGGCCTGGGAGCAAATCTATCCTCCGGATCACTGAAATAAGCCAAGTAAAAGATGAAGCAAAAGTCAAAGAGTAATAAATGATGAGAAACATATTACCAATAAAATCAGATGATCAAATGAACCAATACCTCTGCACGCAAATAACAGCTTCAACCATGCCAGTTCTGAGCATTTCCATAGCAATTGTGGTTACTATACCCGTCCACTGAGCCCCTAATAAACTAAAGTTATGCAAGATATGGACCTCAAAATATATCAACATCAAGTTGAAAGATGAAATATTTTGCTCAGTGTGAAGATAAGAGAAGAGTGGAATAATCTTAATCCCTAGAGAAGTACACGCAAGTTCACTGCACAGGCTTGATACAGGACACTTAATTACGTATCCAAGGATAAAGCAAGAGGGTATAAGCTTACCTTCTACAGGTGAGGTTTTACGAGCATACAGTAGTTCCTCATAAACACCCATATAAGTCTCATCCAATGATTCGGTTTTCCTGCCTCGACCATGTACAACTGGTTCAAGAGCCTGAGATGGTAAAGAAAAAGTCGGTTCAGAAAAACTGAAATGAAAGCCACAATCTAAAAGAACACATTTAGGTCCTTATTTTACAACAGGTTATATGCAATCAATAACCACAATGTCCATGAAATCAATCACATAAATCATAACCAGGAACATCAGGTTCCTTTGTACAGATGATATTATAAGTAGTTAAGTACGCACATAAAAATAAGAAAATAGCATGAGTGTTTGTTTGGCCGTTCAATATAATCATGTTGTATGATCCACATAAAGTGACAAAAATAGCATAATGAGGCAATTGGTTTTAATACATTACTGCCTTTCCTCACAATCCGTTTGTAGAATAACAACTATGCATTTATGCTGAACCTACTTTGCAAATAGAAGAAAATGGAGGCCGTAGTATATCACGTGAAACGACTATTTATAATTAAAAACTGCCACACCCAGACATATTCAAAGAAAATAACATTGGTCGAAAGGAAATACTGAACTCACTTCAATTTTGGACATGCCATCTCCCAAGAATGCGCAGGCACTTTTGACATGTGCAATGTAATATGTGTCGCACAACCCACAATGGCTGTTCAAATTAGAGATAGCGACAAACATTGTAAGACAATTCACTCACAGAAGTAAAATGCTCTTAAAATTCCCTATAAACAAATAATATGCACTTTCACAGGTTAGCAATACGAAACCAAGCACGCACCAAACATAGCCACACAAGTGAGTATTTAGGTTCCACCAAAGACGAATCAGAACATAGCTCAAATGTATGATGGTAAGCAATCGGTTACAAACGCAGTTGATTTGGTCCTTGTCAGGACAGTCATCCTCATGGAACCACGCACAAGATCATGCGGCTCCACTTCAGGCGCTGAATGAATGAAACGAGAGCACATCTTTTCTAATTACGTAAAACTTCGTTGTCACTCGTAGTGATGCTTATAAATAAATCCTTCAATAAAAACGGGAATACATCTCTCGAACCTCGCATATCATTCTCTCCCAAGTACAACATACAGATATTTAGTGACAAAATACCCTTAGGTGTCGAACGAGAATTCACCAGAAAAACAAAGCAGACGCAAATGCACCTATCAGCTCTCAACTCTTAACGACGCATTTGATCTCAGTTATAGCTGAATTGCAACTAAACAGACCTTAAATTGAGCAAAATTACAACGAAAAGAAAATGAATAACCTGCAGTGGTCCTTGGCAGGATAAGTGCCTCCAGGAGGAATAGGTTTCGATTTTTGCCTCCAGTCTTCTCTCAGCTTCACAGTCTTTGAATTTGTGCCTTCTGTTTATTAAATTTCCAAATTGAGTCATTTTTTTAGCAGAAGAAGAAGAAGAAGAATAACTGTAAATGAATTAGTTACCTGTAGAAGAAGAAGAAGAAGAAGAAACAATGGGGAAAATGAAGCGAGGAGATGATGAGAGAATTGCAGTAGCCATAGCCATAGCCATTTTGTGTTCAACTTCTGTGCAAAGCCAAAATGGATTAATGATTAGCCGTTGTGCGCCACATATCAAGTGCAAAGTGGAGTTGTTATTATAATTGAAATAAATATCTAACCATATCTTCTACGACGTTGCTAATAATATAAGTGACCTTTTGTTTTCATTTATTTCAGTTTTGGAGTCTAAAATATTATTTGTGTTTTATTTGAACTACTTTTGATTTATTTTTTAAAATATAAAATTAGTAAATGCAGTTACCATGTTTTGTAGACATTGAAATGATATATCTATATATACGTACTACACACATTAAGCCTTTTCTTCTCACCGGTATACAAGAATAAAAGTAGCTTTATTTCATACAAAATAATTATCATAACTCAAAAAATAGAGATGCCATGCCACACATAAAATGATAAAATAGAGATCTTATACATACATCATATGTCCAAAAAACATATATAGTCTATTTTTATTTAAACAATTTCACTTGGTCGCATGCTCCTAAAGGAAATAAGTTATTATTAAAGCAACACTAAATCTTTGAGCATTTTCGCAATTCCTAATCTAGTGAATTAACAAGTATCCTTCACTTTCATCCATAATTTCACCTTCACCATTTTTAATTTCAAAATCCTTTGTGACCTAATGCCCATCATTAATGCATTGGGCTTGAGCATGGTTGAAAGTATCGTTTCGTTTCATACGAAACATGCGAATCTTTTTCGGTTTTTGAAATTTTGAAAACAAAAACGCACAGTAGTTTCGAAAATTTATTGTTTGATCTTGTGTTTTTCGTATGTTTCCAGGGAAAACCCAGAAAAAATCGTCTATATCTTTCCGAAAAGATCAGTTTAATTTTTTATCCAAAATTTTTCAAACTTTCCATAAAATCCGACCAAAAATATGGCAAAAGATAGACACGGATAGAAAAATAAGACCATTTTGAGAAGGAGACCTAATTCAACTCAAAATCAGAAACAAGAAAATCTCAAGTATATCATTGTACGTCTCTAAGAAATCAAAGTTAAACATAAGAATTTTTTTTTCAAAGCCAACATAAAGAAAAATAACAAAGCAAAAAGCTAAAGTGAACAAATGTAAGGGTTTTTGTTTCTAGTTCATACTGAACAATTATATTTTATTAAATCCAAAACTTGCTTCTCTTATTTTAGTTTCTAAATTGATTTACATACCTCATGCACTTCAGAGATTTTTATTTTTTTTTATTTTTTTTATTTTGTCTTTGAGAATGGCTGTTGGTGTAGAGTATGTGGTTTTTTTGTTAAATTAGAGTATGTGGTTGAAGAAGATGAAAGAAACTAAGAATTAGGGGAAGATAGAAACGTCAAGTTGATTTTAGTGGTAAAAAGTTGTGTGGTGAGTGTTTATGATGGTAGGGACAGGGTAGGTAGTCTTGTACTTTGAAATTCAAGGAGAAATATAAGTTTGTCTTGAAAGTTGGGAAAGTTTATGCAATTTACAAGGAAAGAGTAACATTTAGATGAATGCATTGGACTTTATGCATTGTAATTCTGAAAAGGGGAGATATTTTCAACAGGAGTATACAATATTCTTTATAATTATTAGAAGTTCTTAGTATTGTCTTAATAAACATCATTAATGTAAAAAAAAACATAAGGTTTGCAAATATCTTGATCTTTAAATTTATTTTAGATTTAGAAACGATTCTGGAAAGTTTTGAAAACTCTACTTTTTTTTAGCTAACTAAAACTAGTGCACGAAACGAAACTTTGATCTATGGGCTTGAGAAGCGAGGCCCCAGATTAACGGTGAGTAGAAGCCCATGTCCGACCCATCGGGCTATACTAGGCCCTAGCGAAGACAAAAGTAAAATATTAACAAACGAAAAAGGGCCACAGCGTGGGCTGTGATTAGACGCGACGTTGCACCAACGCAGCAAGTTGCAACGGTCTGATATGCCTCTGCCTGGTTTTGCGGCTGTAATAAGCCAGCCACCGGCATCTAAGCGGTCAACTACAAAAAAATATTAAAAAACGGCTTTCCCTAAATTACTATCTATATAAATCACAAAAAAAATACTATTTATAATTCCATATGCATACCATATTTTGACTAAAAAGCCACGTTCTATAAGTTATGGAACAGATAATAATATTTTGTATTCTAATCTCGATACTGTAAAAAGTCATAAACTATTTTATATATGTGAATTGTGATATGCGATAGAACATTATGATATAATTCTCTCATGCACCAAAATTAATTTTTAATATCATAAAATATGTTTACCTTTTTCTCTTCTCTTTTTTTGTTTCTCTTTAAGATGATAACAACAACAATAGTCAGGTTTGCTTTTCACTTAATTAAATTAAACTATACAAAACAACCGAAAATCACAGGAAGTCGAACACATGAAATCTCTTTACGCACTTGTTCTGATTGAACAAACATTAAGTTTCATGTATTTCTCATAATTACAACCAAAAAAATATGATTGTAAATTTATAGGACTCATCCAGGAATTCAGCAAAAATAAGGTTTGTATATGGTTATTTATCTATTATCTAATAGATTCAAGGTAGTTCTTGATGCATATAAGTATCAATTAGTTAAGGACTAAAGAGTTAATCTTATATATTCCGATAATGTCAAATGAGCCATTTCAGCATCAATAACCGGCATTGTCAGCGTGAGCTACTAGAGTCGGTGCAGTATTGGAGACTACTTAACTTTTTTCCCTCTTCGTCATGGAATGCCTAAAAAATTTGCTTGCCTTTCAGGCGCAGCAAATTGTCGAGTTTCTCATCGTGTTCGTGGATGCCCCTTTGTTCCTTTTTGATTTGGTCCGTAGACTTGGTTTCATTAGATTTTATTTCTGCCATGCTCTTCTTGACGGGCTTATTGATGTAACTGAACTTTCTATTTTGAAAACATAATTTTTAATTATAAAAAAATTAATTATACGATAAGAAAAATATTATTTCACTAAAGAGGTGAGGAAAGTAACGTTTAATAAACTTTTCCACGTGTTGCAATCAAATCCTTTTCTGAGATATCCTTGCAAAAGAATAAGAAACTGCAAACCATAATATCTCCCGAATGGGATCTTCCACGTCGCGAATATTGGGCGCACATGCCACGTCCCACGTGTCAACCTCTGATTGGGTCCGCTAGAAAGAGCAAAGGAGCCAGTCAACCTTCCACGTCATCAGTATCTGCGTGTAGTGTAGTGTATAGGTTTCCCCCTCAGTAAGCAAGCAAGCGGTGCACGAACTCCCAAAACCTCTTTCGTCTCTCCACCGAGAGGAGAGAGAAAGAAGAGAGAGAGAGAGAGATAACTTCTTCATCATCATCATCGTCGTCGTCACCGAGTATGCAATACGATGAACACGACGCGATTTTATCATTCTTCTTCTTCTTCTTCTTCTTTCCTATAAAAGGTGAAACAAAAAAAAGGCATAAAGGAACAAGCACGTGCTCACTATCCTCTCATTCACAGTCTCTCACACGAACTCACCGATACTTACAGGTTAATAATGGACGAGACGAAGAACCACGGCGATAAGAAGCCTAAAACTCGCGATTTCGAAGACGGAACGTTGAGTTTGCGATCAGAAGCCTCTTCGTTTGAACACGTGGACGATGACGACGGCGACGGCGACGGCGAGGATCCGTTGGTGGTGTTTGGCTCTGAGATCGTGATGATGATACTGAGCAAACTCGACGCACGCAGCGTGGCACTTTGTCGATTGGTCTCTCGTGGATGGCATGCGCTTGCTTCCACTGACACTATTTGGGCGCCTAAGGTGCTTTTTTCATTCTAAATGGAGCTAAATTACTCTTTTCAGCTCAACAATTGATTATATTGTTTGCGAAATTCGATTGGTGTTTTGTCTTATTTGTATGGTGTTCGTCGCGGTTAGCTTTAATTATGCGTGTATTTGAAAGCTAGGTTACATTTCTCAATTCACAACTATTGGGGGTTTTTCATTTATAGTCCATTCTATTCATTTCCTGTTAATGTGATGAGCTTTGATTTTTTGGGAGAAGGGAGCATGACAGTTACTAGATGTCACTGTTTTAGGGTTTACCTAAACCATTTCTGTTGACCTCGTGATTAAAGCTTTTTCACTTTTGGTATATTGAACACTACATGGAAGAACTATGGCTTCAAGTTGTACATCGAGCAATTGTGGCCACAAGGTCTACGTAGACATAGCGTAGGCGAATATTCCTTCACGAGTCTGAGTTTGTCATGCCTTATTGGTAGAAATGGTAAAGGTTGATGAACAAATATCTCAACTAGATGGCCAAGGGGAGTCAGTTTTTTGTGTTATGTTGGCCCATATGTCTAAAACACGCTGAAGATTTCGTCAATGCTAGCAGGTTGGTTATAGGCTTAATAAATTCTTTTTAGTAAATGAGGTACTTATAGATGTAATAAGGATTACAAGTATTTTGATGCAATGGCAGAAATATAATGGTAAATAAGTCTTTTTGTACTAATAATCAGCACTATGTGCTTGTAATCCACCGTAAAGGGTGGAGAAATAGAGAGAGGCAGGTAGAGCAGAACCCAACATTTAATATCAGATTGAGTATGACCACTTGGATGTTAAAGATTCTTTTACATTTTTTAAAATGAAGTATATAACAATGAAGTAAAGGAGTAACCCACAACTGTCAGAAGAGTCCCCAGTGTTCATTTCTTTTGAAGTTGTGAAGAACTCCTTGAAGAGGCGTTTTAACATGTTATGTTAATGAGTTTCAACTTCAGAACCAATTCAATGACAGGCCCTACTCTGCATACCTTGCCCATTCTTACCCAGACCCAGCATAAATCGTTTTTTGTCATTCCTAGTCAATTAAGAACATTACCGTATGCGAATGAACGGGGTTCTTATCCTTGATTACATCCTATTATGGAACATATTTAATTCGATCAAGCAACTTGTTACTGCACATTAGTTGAGAACTGGTTTATATTTGTAGTCTTAGACGTATTTCCTGTAAAGATACTTCTTATTGTATCCCATGTCCAGTATAATAGACGGAATAAATTTAGTCCTAAATCCAAAAAGGGACCATAGAGACAAAAAGTGGGTTGGTGTCAGACACGACTGTTTTTATACAATGTAGACATTAGTGTTATAGAGACATTGAATTGTGTTTATAGGACCACTCACTATCCATTTGCTTGTACTTTTCGCACTATTATAGTTAGAACAAGGACGAATTGACCTAGCTTTGAACTTAATAAAATGTAAGACCATGTGTTATTATATTTATGGACATCATCTTAGCAGTGGAGGCACACAAAAAGGATGTGCGTCGTGATTAGAGTCTTCATTTACTCTTGAACTACCAGTTTGATGTCAGAACCTTCATGATCGCCGGTTAGAGAAGCATGGTTTTTAGAGTGTGTTATGCAAATAATGGATGTCGGAGAGTCATACATATCCCCCAACTTTAATAAATGGATGGTGAATAAAAAACTCGAGATAGTATTATTATTATTTATTACCACCATCTCTTCAACTTTTGGTTGCAATTCAGTTTGTAAGATAGAAATTCTTATTCTGATTGATTTCTATTTTCTATATTACAACATCAGCTCGAACTTAAGGTAATATGTAGTCTTACGGTAGTATTCTAATTTCATGTTAATACTCTGATAGAAATGGGGTGATATTATTTCAAGCATGGCGGTTGCAGGAATATTTTATTGGATCGAGTTGTATACCTGCAGAAAGGCTGGTTTCATTGCTTCATAATTTTTGAGCACTTATTTGCTGCGGATTTTCTGTTTGTGTTATTCAAGTTTTATTGGTGTTGCATACCCTGTTTCAGGATCTCTTCATATTACAGAGGTTGGCATCATAAATGGTGATCCAACCAAAACTTATCTTCTGCTTTCTATATGGAGTGGAAATTCACCGTCTTGAGAAAGATGTAGTTCGAATCATGATGAGCCACTTCCAGATATCTGCGTTTTTGTGTGTGTTTGTTATGCAATGAAAAGTGGAGACAAGATGGTAGTGGAAAAGGTGTTTTTTACTTTGAGATCATTTAGTGAGCTGGTCTTCCTCACTTAATCTAAGAACAAGACGCTGCGTTTAATAATGATCTCCCAAAGACGTCGAAGACTCAAAATTGCTGATGCACGTGAGCAAGTAAACAAAGAATGATCTTTTATCATCTTGCTTCACCAAGAGATTAAGAGAAGTGAGTTTAAAATTATTGTGAACATAGTGGTCCTCCTAAAACTAAGACCTGCAGGGAGTTTTTTACTTAGATCGCTTTCTCTTGGAACTCCTCTGCCTTACCTTGGTTATACAAATTGTAGGAAGCTAAAGTACCAAATTACATTTTTGCTAATTACATGTTTCTTGATGATATGCCCCCGCCCCAGATGGAATGCTTATATGTTTCTTATGTTCTTTTCTTTATCCTCACTAAGTTAAGCATCTCATATTGTTTGAATTTTGTACCATGATTGTCAACCACTCGCATATCCTCTGATGCACAGAAAATATTACATTCGATGACTTTGAACAAGATTTAATTTCTGAGACACATACTTGAGAATGGTCTAGCTAGGCTGTTTCCAGCCTTTATGAGGATATGTTAAAGACATAGTAAACGTGCCTGTTCTGCCAGATTAGATAATGAGTGGAGGCTTGTATGTGTTCCATATATGCAATCTATAGTGCATCTAGTTGTCCATCAAAGAAGTTGAGTCTTGGTTCGGTAATTTATTAGGAAGGTGGGTATAGAATGACTGTGTGTATTAGAAGAGCCATGGAAACTTCAAGGTGGGAAAGGACTACATAGCCCTATTGACTCCAGAATTTATTTTTTACACAAAAAATCCTTGCACTTCGAGGATTTTGATCATGTGATTTCTCGTCGAGAACGAACAGGGCAATGGTATAGACACATGTTGTCAGGCGCTTTTATATATATGAAATTGGGTTAATGCCCTTGTCATCATGGAACTCGAGATATGTTTGAAATAGATTTGTATTGAATTCAATACAAGGACTTTATTGGAAATTAATGGGTCAAGTACTTTATTTCTCAGGGGAAAAAAAGCTAGTTGCCGTCATATTGGAAAGATGGAAGCATTAAGTTATCGCCAAGGGTAAGACTTAAAATGCATTCATTCAGCTATAATTAATATCTAGTTTTTGGGAGACGAGCTTTTATGTTTTGATGAGTAATATGAAAAGAAAATGTCGGAAATGGCAAGTGCAATTAAACCTACGAGGACTAGCATGGGATACATAGTCTTCCATCTTTCCCCCTTAAGGTCTGCCGTGGAGGAATGTTGAGAACATGGGAGCTGAAGTGAGCACCTTTTTCCTTGTAAAACCTGACTTGCCAATGTGAGAGTGCATGTGTGGCAATAAGATATCTCAAAGCAAGCTATGTCTAGGGAAAGGAGTGTCAGTGACTTCCCTGTAGGAAAAATGAGAACTTTAGCTCTTTGCTATGATGCTGCAGAACATACACTTGACCATTGGTGGACTGGGTATATCTAGCTATTCCATGTATATGTTGCTGAGTTAGTTAATGCTGAACACAACAGCAGGATCCAGAAGTGGAGTTATAGTTGAAGAATTTAACAGCCATGGAATGCGGTAATGTGCTGCCTATTATTTTGACAAATGTACCAACATATAATACCTGACAATCGCGTAAAAACTCCACCTTCTATCAGGCGCTTTTATAACCAAGTTGTGTACCTCCTTCTTAGCTCTATATAGCCTTCTGGGGCCCCCGAGAGAGAGCTAGGAAAACATTAAGGACCCGGACCACTTTTGAGATCTCAGCTCCCGTTCGTGAGAACGAGGGCGCCTCCCATTTCAATCCACCACCGGAGGAGCTATTGAGGGGCCTTTTTCCCTTGCTTTAGAGCTAGTTGTTAGCTGGCTTTAGAGCAGGTTGGTAATGAGGAAAGTCGAGGGAGAAGACGCGGACCTCCTAGTCGGAGGGCAGTGGCTTCAGCTAGCAAGGGACTTAAACCCCCCGTAGTCCAACCCAGGCCCGTGAGCCCAAAAAGCGTAAGGGCCGGCATAAGTAGCTCAACAACTCAGAGGAGCTTGATCTCTTTTCAGTAGAAAATCCTAGCTTCGCAGTTTCAGTTGGGCATGATTTGATACGGTAATATATTTTCTGATGCGTGCTGAGAACTGGATTAGCCGTTAGGTGTAACAGTGTGCGTTTCTTGGATCAAGGTTCTGAATTAATAGTTATAGATTTTACCAGCCATGCATAAGTTGCTGAACTAATAGTAACTCCCTCTTATTCAATCAAAAACATATCAAGGAAATATAATTTAGTATGCCCAGAATTTTAGAGCTGTATATTTATTACCCAGTAAATATAGTATAGTTAGCTGAGCCAGCCTCTGTAAACTATTAAAAGATAAGATATATAAGGTGTCGAAAAGGATGACCAGAGGAAAAGAGTAGCATTAATTAAGTACTAAAACAAGAAACCGGAGGGTAGTGTTAGGCAATTCTTATCATAATCAACTGTTGTCAAGGTTGTCATTGTCGTCAGATTTCTCTTCAACTATCTCTTCCACACATCAGTGCTGTCAAATACGATTATGTTAATAAGAGAGAGATAATATCCGAACAATCTTATGACAATTTCAGAAGAACTAATAAATACGGTTTTTTATTCAGAAACTTGATTGTTTACTTGGCCATACTAGAATCCATAGTTGAGAGGCTACTAAATAACAAATTGCTTAGTACAAGATTATGGTGTCACTGACTACAAGATGACCATGGCAGAGAGCATGGCAAAATCAAATAAACATGATTTGGTCCACCGTACCTGATGACCATAGCGGAGTGCATGTCAAAATTGAAATATTAGTGCATGTCACATCAAGTTACTGAAATGAAGTTGGTAGTCCATTTTTTATGCATACACCCTGATTTAATCTTATTAAGATTATTTTAACAACTGTTGTTATATATCTCCTTGTACATAATTCTTTGTTTTAAATCTGGATCATATATATTCTCTTATGTCGGGCTTGCTATGATGATGTTAAATAGAAGCAAAATGGTCAACATTATCCAACAATTGAGTTATGGTTGTAAGAGGTCTCCACATAAAACTGTCTCACCTTTGCACGATTTCACAAGTTGTTCTCTTAATTTGACATTTAATAAACTACCAATCGAAGATTGGAGTTCTTTGCTAAGTGCTGAAGATTTTCTACATTATTTGGTAAATGAGTTGGTTGTTGGCCAACAAAAACATGTAAACTGAAAAAGAAAAAAAAAAGGTAGAGAAGGTCCGAAAAATGCTGCAATCGTTGAGAGGTTCTCGTGTATACATAACCTAGTTTTGTATGAACTAATGATTAACAGCAACTCTAGTAACAAAACACGAGGATAGTAATGGAACTGATGATTTAGTTTGAGATGGGAATCTCTATGATAGAAAACCCTTTTCTACAATGGGTTTGTTCGACATACCAAAAGTAAGAATCAAAATTCATTTTCAATTATATAGTATGCCAGAACCATCTTGGGGACGAGTCCAACGGAGTCACTATTCGGGTGGGAAGATTCATCTATTCGAACCGACGAAACACGCGACTCCGATTCCTTTTGGTTCCCTTTGCCCTGATTGGGTATTATCATCTACTAACAAGAAATTTATTGCCTTCCCATAGTTCTAGTGCTTTAGTTGTCCACTTTTGTCATCAGCGAGTTACCTTCTCCATAAAATATAGGAAGATTGAGCCTATTACTTATTTTGAGTGCTTGTTTGTAGCTATTAGCTACTAATCAAGTTGTCTTCCACTAAGTTAACTAAGATTTTGGCATTCTATTGATTGTCTTAGTCGCCCAATTATTTTTTAACCTTCACTTGTGCGACAATATCGTCAACAAGTAACTATAACTACCTAATATGTAGTTTTACCCCTTCATTTAGCTCCATTTAAAAAAAAAACGAGAATAGATGCACCTTGATGCTATTGATAGTCTTCGGGAGATTTTTGATATACATTTGTCATTGTTAGGACTATTATGTATTTGTAACTCCACCACAGTTTGTGAGAACGTCCTTCTCCAGACCTTTTTTTAAATAGAATTTCGTACTTAATGGGGTTTTATCTTGGTACATTATTTTACTTGGGTATAATATTTGTATAGAAGTTGCGATATTAAGAATGAAAAATGCAAATGTTGATTGAATTAGTTTAGGAAGCAACGACCATATTGGGATAGTGCCAAAAAAGTACCTAACTTAAATACAACACTACATGTATAGCTAGTTACTAGAGTTGTCGGAGTTACATAAACAATGTAAATGATATATCGTCTTAGAACTTGTTGGAGTTTTTTTGACGTACATGTTAAAATCTGTAATTTGGGCAGTTATTATGGAGTTTACAATTTAGTTAAACATTTCTTTTATTATTTTTACAACATTGTTTCATTATAAGAATTCAATATAGGCTTCTAATCCTTTTTTCTCTCTTAACAAGATAGACTACTTTTGGTTAGTAATCACTTAAAAGTTTGTCCTTTCATATGCCATGTCCTCGTGTTTTTACGGGCTCATGGACGATGCTTGTTGGGGGTTTTCCTTACTATGGATAAATTAAGCACTTTGCTCCCTGAGTCGTTGGTTGGTTTCGGACACATGTCTGCATGTGTTGTCGTTGAATTTGACTTTAGGGGCTATTTATCCATAATACAAGTGCAAGTTGCAAAACAAAGTATAATCGCAGGCATAGTATATAGGGTCTGACGCTTTTATCCCCTATCTAACATAAGTATTTTTGTGAGTGGGAAATGAGCTTTGCTGTCGTTTAAGTTTTTAAAGATAGTTGAAAAGTGAATAAATTTTTATGTGGTATCCAAAGAATAAAAAAAGTGTCAATGGGTATCATGAGATGATAAGAAAGTAGAAAAAAGAAAATTCAGAAAACATGAGCTCACAATTTTCAATCCAACAACAACATAACTCTAGCAAGGTATCTGACGACTACTTTTAATTGGGGTTTGGAATGGCCTAGCTCTTACTTGCCAACTAGCTCCTAGCTTACTAGCTCAGCTAAGCCTCGCTCTATAGCTTCACGGCAGTACGAAAAGTCTTATTTAGTAGAGATATTATGAGTCAACCTCTTTGTTTATCCTATCACTATTCATTTACTTGAATAATCTTTTTATAACTATTCTTGTAAGTGATCATTTAAACCTTATTGGACCTCCAAAAAAGTCGTCGAATTAGGGATAAGTGGTTGGCTAGAGTCCCGTCTTCTTCAACAAAAGAAAAGGTTATAAGAGTATACATACCGAGTTGGAAGGTAATAGAATGGAGTATCGAATTTGTTTTATGCTACTTAAGCAATGGCCTTTGATTGGAATCTACCGAAATTTAAGATGTCAAATTAATATATAAAAAATACCATACATAAATGCAACAAATGTGTGAATATTCCTCGTTTCATCTACTTGCAAAAGTTAAGTTAAAGAGATAATCTTACTTTGTTTGCTTAAAGTGATAGATAAACAAGATGAAAGCCACCAATTCACATTACCGCCCACCGACCCAAGTTCAAGTTAAACCTAAAAAGACATCACCTACGTGACTCAAGAAATAAAGAACCAAAAGGTCGCATGACAAGTTTTAAGTCAGTACGCTGTAATTTTAAAGAAAAGTTATCACGCAAAGGCTCATGTATCACATTCATCAAACAAACTTCATGATGGAATGGCTATCTACTTCTCCATCATTCTCAAGTATTAAAACTGGGTGCTTCTCGATATCTCTTGCCCATCCTTTATCATAGTATTATTGTTTAAGATCATTTGTTTACTAAACTCCTAGTTGAGATATTCTTCCTTTGATTTGATAATCGAGAAACTTGAGATTTGAGAGTTTGCCATATTTACACATATCCTCGTCATTGATAAAGCCAATATCATGTGCAAACCACATACACCAAGGATACCAGAAAACTTGATCTTAGAAAAATAGAGTAATTTCATTTATCAAAGCGATGAAAAAAAGTGGCTGAAGCTTAACACTTATGTGGAATAAATATATGTTGAAGTAACTAAGATTCGTAAACAACCTACAGATGATGTGAAAAAGAAAATCATACTTAGAGCATTCTTTGTAGTAGAATTATATTCTTAGCATCATTAGTTCTTTTTTTTTTCTCGTGACTTGGATTGATGAGTGTTCATTTTTTCTCTTTTTGGCTATATGTGAACAAATGTTGCTTGATAGGAGAGAAATATAGATATGAAGTTTCCACTATAAGGTCTATAGTAGCTTATGCAGATGGTCACAATCCATACTAGATAGCCAACTGTAGACACGGTAAGCTCCGATACCTTAAGTCTTCTTTTATCCTTATCTCCAAATAAATTCCAAAAAAGTAACACTTCACAGATACCTATTAAAGCGAGTCAAACTAGCGCTTGAAGTTGATGAACATCACAAAGTAATTCCAAATGAGCTCAAGTATTTACCCTTTGAATGACCCAGGTTGGTTTTGTTTAGAATCGTCACTAACATTTGAGTCTATGAGTTGGTCATTGTTGGTCTTTCATATCAAAATTTTAGACACGATGCAGCATATGAAATTCGATCTTCTCAGGGTATACAAACTTCATGGCCTCACATCGCGGCTAGATCCTTTGTAACTTGAGTATAAGTTCTCTTCTACCCAAAGTGATAGAGGTTCTTTAATAAAACCCATGCAACAACATGACAAAGAAGTCGTCCAAAAGACAGTACAACGACAACAACTAATAAGCCTATAATCCCAACTAATCGGGGTAAGCTATGTGACCCATATAAGTATCACCTAGTCACATCCCTTCACTCGCTCTTGTTAAGTGAAATGTTTTCATTTAGATTTCTAAGCTTCATGGTACTTCATATGACTTTCATCTATGTTTTCTTCGATCATCCTCGTGCTCCTTCGTAGGGTCTCCACACGCCCCACAAGTGTTCCCACATTATCATCACCAGAGATTTTCTCGCATCTGTTTGTCTGCAATGACCTTATCATCACACCACAAGTGTTCCAACATTATTATCACCAGAGATTTTCTCGCATCTGTTTGTCTGCAACGACCTTATCATCACAAAAGATTTTCTTGTTTGTCAATTGCTCATTTTTTTCAAATGTGTTCTTCCCTTATCTTTTTTCGTGTTGCAAATCTAACGGAACATGCGCATGCTAACTACACCAAACTTACGTGTGAATATTTGATTGATGGCCAACATTCTGTAAGCAACCCTAATACCAGTTTCCGTTGAAGTCCCGTTGAAGTCTTAAAAGGAAGTTACATTTGCATAAAGTCTTAGTAGGCTCTCTGTTTCATCAAGCCACCTTGAATGCAGTGGTTGACATCACTGTCCGTTTCTCCATTTTGATAAAAGTATAGAGCCTAGATACCAAATTGGATACTTCTCTTTATCTATGCGCATCCATTGTTACGAAGATTCTTTGTTTACTAAATTGCACTGAAGGTATTCTATTTTGATTTGACTTGGTCGAAAATCTCGAGATTTTAAAGTTTGTCTCCATAACTATAGTTTGGTACTCACATTTGTTCTTGTCTCATTACTAGAAGTATGGGTTTGAACGTTGATCACCACATTTTCATACATATCTTCGATGATGTTGATATACTTAATGAAACTCCTTTAAACCGAAGTCGATCATAGGTACCTTTCTCAATACTTTATCATAGGTTCTTCTAAGTCAATAAAGACAGAGAGAAAAAGCTCTTACCTAGAAATGATTGTGATGTTAGAAGAAATGCGAGAGGACTTGGTCATTTTAAGAAATTCCAACAAACCTTGAAGAAGATGAAAGAAATGGAAGCCATAGTGGTTGAGAAAGAACAAGTCGGTTCTTAGCTGCATTGGTTGCTGCCACTAGAATGATTACTTTGTCGTCCTGAACTCCGTATGAGACCCTTTTCTCAAACATATGCTAGGTCAACCAATTCATCATCCTTGGTTTCATAACAAACAATCAAGCTAGAATTTTGATTCACTAACTCATTAAATGATGTATTACATTGGTTTACTTTCTCTATCTTTTTCAATTTAGGCCAATTAGGTCATTTGATTCTTCGGCAACTATAGAACATCACATATTGATCTACATCAAAAATTTCAAAATTGTCATGCTTGGGAAAATGTAGATGAACATCTCATATGACCAGTTCAATTTAATTTCATTGAACTACATCTATTGTTTTGATCATGATACCTTTAGAACCCTTACACAGTCCGTAGAATGGCTTCTAGGCTTGTGTTCTTCTGAGTTAGAAGCCTAAAAATTGAAATCGAGTGCTTATTGATGTCCTTTTTAAGGTTATGATACAACGCTATCATCTTGAAACATTATTTGATAAATTTGCGCCTGATGTTTTGTTATGATTAATCGTAGAAACCCACAATATTCAAGGTTCAATTCAAATAACTTTTGACTTTTATGAGATGCACCATAATTTCATACTTGAGTGTAGAGGGTGTACGCCAATGTTTTTTTTATTTTTTATTTGTCTTGTGATTTTACTTGTTCTAAAGGTAATCTAAATGTGGTTAATACCCATGTGATGTGCCTTATCTTAAAATCTAATTAGTCTTGGGATATATGCAGATGTTTTATTTTATTTGTAAGCTAACCATTAATGGTTTCCTCCAACATTCACATTTTCTTTCTTAAATGGATGTTAGCCTGAATACAAACAACATCAATGATGTAAAATAGTTGAAGTTCGAGCTTTTATTATTGATAGTTTGCAAAATCTGGCCTACCTTAGTTTGCATTCATAAATTTGAGTTCATCTTGGATGTAAACTTTGCTTCAAGTCTTTCTTGTTCTCTTGTTTCTCGGAAAACAAGGAAAAAACATCTTGGTTGAGATCAAGAGAAGTTACAACTTTGGACCTATACAAAGTAGTAAAGTCCAAAATCCCCAAGAATATACAAGTAGAGAAGTACCTCTTTTGTAACCCAAAAGAGAAGTCAAAAATAGTCTTCACACTTCCGAAAAGCTGGGAATAGCCAAAGGTTGGTATGTCTACATCTGAATGAATATTATAAATAAATATATATATATATATACACGTATATATATAGTAATCCGTAATTATAAAGGAATAACGTCCAACTAATGGAATAAGAAAACGATATGATTGAAGAAACGGTAAATTATATAATTAATATGCTTCATTGCCCTACTTAGTTGTCATGAAGCATCAATCTGTTGATTAAAAACTAATGCCTTACTCGTTAGAATATCTTTACGGATATACTCGCTAGCAAAAACTTAGTCGATACACAAAAAATGTGGCTGTTTATAAGTTTATGCAAGCGTAGAGACAATTTATCTTTATATAATTTGACCAGAGTAGCCTTGACACTAGACGTAACTTGATGTAAGTACATGTTGAGCAAGACTAAGTTCAGTTAATAACCTTTAAAGCCAACCATGCTATTCATACTCAATAGAGAAATTTAAGACACAATCTTGTTTCTTACTCTTTCGGTAAGCAAGAGATGTCCCAAACATGCACCATACAATAACTCAATAAAGTTTATCATGATATCCCACCTAAATATGTTACTATAAGCAGTAGAGATTCCCTGCAGGAAAGAACAACCCACGTGTAGAATTACCTTGGAGTTTCTTATGTCTATTTAGACTATTAGTCCAATTAAAAAACAGATATTACACCTACAAGTCAAGTGCACTTAATAGGTAATTGACATCCTTACTAGGTCGAGAAAGCCATTAGGACAATCTTACGATGTGGCTTATGTGAGAGAAAGGGGGGAAAACACCCTCTGTCTGCATACTTGACAGGCTAGAAATTCGTCTTGCATAACAATCCCCTAATAAAACAACTGAAACTCACAAAACACTAATTCCATAATTGCTAAGAAGTATAGTATGCGCAGGAGGAAAATTTTGATGAATGGAGACTTTGGTCAATTTTGCCCCCCCCCCCCCCCCCCCCCCAGTCTTATTATCTTATAATCCCGCCCCCCCCTCTTCTTAAGTCCTGGCTCCGCCCCTGTAAAGATCGTAAAGTGAATCACGAATTCAGATATATAGCCCTGCGTCATGCCAATAGATTCAAACTTTTGCGTATCTATAATCAAGAAAAATGACGTGAAGCTTGTCCTTGCACATCACCACTTATGGAGTATTACAGATGTTTTTGTACTTAAATTGGAGTTCTCTTACTTATATCGTGACTAACAATCATTTCCATCAAAACCGGAACTACAGAAAAGAACCTGCTTAACCTTGTTTAGCTATGATAGTCGTAGGAATATCAGAAACACTGGGAGTAATTTGCGATCGAGATTATGGCATGACACATAACTTCAAATACTAGTATTCCAGATCTTTCTCCCATCAGATTGAAGCCCCTTATGTTTTGAGATCCTCATCAGATAATTAGCTTGTGGCCAGTTAACAATCCAACAATGTAGCCGTTTTGAGATCCTCTAGAAACAAACCAGAATATTTTTCCTTGAAGAGCTATGTTAGGAAATTGGAGAAAGGATGATATGATTCATGAAATAAATTCCCCTTAGTCTGCGAAATTTACCAAAAAGGGAAGTTGGAACATTTTGGCAATGAGACCAATTATTCCCCTAATAAAACAACTGAAACTCACAAAATCATGATTTGTCTGTTGTACACCAATAATAAACACACAAACCATATAGATGACGAAATCAATGCACACAGAGACAAATTGACAAACAGAAAAAATGAAACCTGCCTGCGGATCTTGTTGCCTTTGCCAACCTGGTACATGCCCCAAGAGAATGTCCCTAAAGTTGCCAGAAAAATAGCAATGGCGCTCGGTCCTTTACTCGGGATCCGCCGGGCGAACCGGACCGGAGCAAATCCACCGGGCGGCGGACCGTCCTGAAGAACCGGCATCTCCTTCACGCTAGCCATTCCGCTTTTCATCGCCTCAGTCATCTTTGCGATCAATTTTGATTTTTTTGGTTTTGAATAGTGCACAAAGGAGTACAATGAAAAATAGATGACAAGCCTCTCTGCTGTGATTTTAGTGTTGTTCTTTTTGTTTTGCCTTGGAAACAAAAATAATAATAAAAAAGTCAAATAGGTATTTAAGAGTTGAAATTACTTTTGTGAAGAACCTCATAAACTATCTCTAATTATGCAAATTAATATTTGTCACCTGTTAATCTCTAAAATCTTACAAGGAAGTCATAATAGATAGATTCTCAATTAATAGTGTAGATTGCACCGAGGTTCTCATATAGATCGTCATTACACTTATATGTAAACTTAACGCAATAGCTCGTAATCATGTTTAATTTAATATTGTATATGCTGCTTATATAACTTTCTAAAAACATCACAGGGCATATTATATTTATAATTACAATTCACTTCAATTGTCATTCTAAATTAAATATATAATCAATTATGTCTATATAATCAAGAACGAGCTTCACCTTCTTTATCATTTGCCCTTTCGATTAGAGGGCGTCCAATGACTTACTTGCTGAGGCTAAACATATTATCAAGATTGCAATTTAATACACAATGCCAAAAATTTGTCTTGAAAATAAAGAATGCATAATCTGTGATAGATAGTACACCTGGCGCAAAATTTATTTAGGTTCTCTTTTACATATTCCTCCAGCATTTTCTATTATTTCAGCTAACATTATTTCTATTATAATTTGAAAACTTCTAATTGAAATAGTAGATGGTTTGAAACTTTAGTAAAGAACCAACTATTTTCTCCTCGAATTATTTTACGCAAATGTGTGTATAATTAGAAAGTAATATTTTAAATCCCAACATTAAATATTAAATAACTAAATAAGATTAAAACTTAAATTTGTAACACGACATAAACATTGTGACTTAGTTAGTGCCTTTTCAATCCAGTTTCCTTTTGGGGTTGAAGCTTAAACCCCATTTTATTCATATTCATTAATTAAACACAGGCAAAACCCTAGAGTATTATTCTACACACTTCTCTTCTCTTCTCTTCTCCTCTCATATTCATTAATATACACACAAGTCAACAAACCACAACTCCATTTCTTTCTCATTCTCCAACAAATTACAAATGTACCGTTTTGCAGCCAATCTTTCCTCCAAAGCCAGGTAATCAACAAACCCATCTGCTATTTTGCATTAAATCCCTTTTTTTTTTTTTTTTTTTTTTTTATATATAAATATTTTGCTTACTTTTTGTTTAATGGAAAAACCCATTTGCCTTGATTGTGCAGGGTTGCAAGAAACAGCACCCAACAGGTACTGTACTGTACTAGTGAAAAAATATCAAAGATTGGATTTTTATTGAAGTCTTTTAGTTGATTTAATGGTATTGGTTTTGATCATGATTGGTGGGTTTTGGTTCAGATTAGCGGTAGATTGGGTTGGAGCAGAAACTATGCGGCCAAAGACATTAGGTTTGGAGTTGAGGCTAGAGCTTTGATGCTTAAGGGTGTTGAAGAGCTTGCTGATGCTGTTAAAGTCACTATGGGCCCTAAGGTACTCATATTCTCTCCTCTCTTTTTTCTAACTGATCTTTTATTATAGGATTAACCCAATGTTTGTGTTGTTTTCAACTCTTTCTTTGACTATTCTTGGTTGTATTGCGCCTGATTCAAGGGTTAATGTTTTTGAGGTTATTGATATCGTCTTGACTAATGTAAAAATGGTTTTATTTGTTGAAGGGGCGTAATGTCGTTATTGAACAAAGTTGGGGTGCCCCTAAAGTCACAAAAGATGGTGTTACAGTTGCAAAGAGTATTGAATTCAAGGACAAAGTTAAGAACATTGGTGCTAGCCTTGTAAAACAGGTTGCTAATGCTACTAATGATGTTGCTGGTGATGGTAAGTTTTTTCCTCCTTTGAGTGTTCATATTCTTATTTCATTATTTGTTCCAGTGTGATGTCTTTCATCCTTCTTGTAACGGCACAACGCTAATGAATTATGTCTGTTTTTGAACCTCAGGTACTACTTGTGCTACTGTTCTCACCCGTGCAATATTCACTGAAGGGTGCAAGTCTGTAGCAGCTGGAATGAATGCGATGGATCTTAGACGTGGTATTACCATGGCTGTCGACGATGTGGTTACAAAGTTGAAAAGCAGAGCTAGGATGATAAGCACATCAGAGGAGATAGCTCAGGTTTGTCGACTCTCTCAAACTTTAAACGGTACCATCATTTTGCTGAAAATCTATTTGGTAGTTCATGTAATCAAGTTAGGGATTAACGTTAGTAGAGAATCAGTAAGTCGATGTCATGGTGAAGGAGCAGATTCTTTTACGTAGTATTACATTTGTGTAGACGCAATCAATGATTCTTGTTCAATCTTCTATTCATAATCCTACAATTGTAATGATGTATCTTAGGTTGGGACAATTTCTGCTAATGGAGAAAGAGAAATTGGTGAACTGATTGCTAAGGCCATGGAGAGAGTTGGCAAAGAGGGAGTTATCACAATTCAAGTAAGCTTCTAACCATTGTTTAGTATGTAAAATTGGTGAATAATATGTATACTTGTATACTTAAAACTTGCCCAATCATCCATGGTTCCTTGGTATATTTATGTGTTTTTACATTTCAATTTCATCCTAGTGGCAATACATCTTTATATTGTATCTGTAAAGAGTTGGTAATTATAACTTCTCTTTTTTATGCATGCTCATTGGTATCTCGTGCCTCCTGTTTGTCTTGTTTTCTTTTGTGGACCGCTTGGCTTTGTTAATAACAATTAATGTTTGTATGGCTTGCAGGACGGAAAAACATTGTTCAATGAATTGGAAGTTGTTGAAGGAATGAAGCTCGACAGAGGTTATATATCCCCCTACTTCATTACTAACCCGAAGAATCAAAAATGTGTAAGTCTTTTTATTAATATCGTTGTAATGTTAAGGGGCTTTTGTACTTGCACACACACTAGATAGAAATGCATTTTTCTCCTGTTAATCTGTGACATAACAAGTTCTGATGGTGACAGGAATTGGATGATCCCCTAATTCTAATTCACGAGAAGAAAATTTCAAGCATAAATTCTATTGTGAAAGTTTTGGAGTTGGCTCTGAAGGTACATATCTGTAGTTTCTGATTCTCACACTTAATTTAAGGCTGTCATATTGATCGTAGAGTGATTCTATTTTGTCACACCCATGCAGAGACAAAGACCTCTTCTGATAGTTGCCGAAGATGTGGAAAGTGATGCTCTTGCAACTCTTATCCTTAACAAACTTCGAGCCGGAATCAAGGTATTATGTTCATGATGGGGTTTGTGCACATCAGACTATACTTTATTTGGTTGCTTTATTCTACATGTTCAATTTTTACGCTGCAGGTTTGTGCTATAAAAGCTCCCGGGTTTGGTGAAAACAGAAAATCTAATTTGCAGGATCTTGCTGCATTAACTGGAGGCCAAGTATGCATATCTCTCAATCCTTGCTCCAAAATATATCATTGCAAATTCCATCCTTATAATCATATTGTCTTCCACAGGTCATTACAGAAGAGCTTGGAATGTCCCTAGATGATGTGGAGTTGGATATGCTAGGCTCATGTAAAAAGGTAAGCTCTAATGACAGTAGCATTTGGGTTTCCACACTTAAAAATTCTACCATATTTGTGTTTTCAGGAAACGACAAAATATTATCTTTGTCTCTTTAGACGTGTTGCTTTTCTGGTACTTGTATAAAATTACATTCTTGCTGTTTTAGGTCACGATATCTAAGGATGATACAGTTGTGCTCGATGGAGCTGGTGAAAAGAAAGCTATAGAAGAACGATGCGAGCAGGTTCATATTTCTTTTGATGCTAACATTTTCTTTAATATTTTGCGAATTTATCATCACTTGATTACTTAGTATGAAATGTCAATGAAAATCAACTAATAATGGCTGTCTTTTTGTGGCCTTCTATTCATACTACAGATCAGGTCTGGACTCGAATTGAGCACTTCTGATTATGATAAGGAGAAATTGCAGGAAAGACTTGCTAAGCTTTCTGGTGGTGTAGCTGTGCTAAAGGTCTCTTTCTAATTGTACTTATCTCTTGCTATATTCACCTCATGTAGTCATTGTTATGTTTTATATCATGAATAACTTGATTTGGTATTTTAATTTTCCTGTCAGATTGGAGGAGCAAGTGAAGCAGAGGTCGGTGAGAAGAAGGACAGGGTGACAGATGCATTAAATGCCACAAAGGCAGCCGTAGAAGAAGGAATTGTGCCTGGTAAGTTTCCTACATTAAAGTCGCATATCGTGTCTTTAAATAATAACCACACAAGACGCACTAATATATCATCCTTCTGATGCAGGTGGAGGTGTTGCTTTACTATATGCAGCAAAAGAATTGGATAAGTTGCCAACAGCTAACTTTGATCAGAAGATCGGTGTTCAAATTATTCAAAATGCTCTGAAGGTATATGATGTTGCATTCTGAAGTGTTTAGGGTTTAGGGCCTGTCTGGATTAATTCGATCAAGAATCACTTAATATCACATAAATAAAGACATTTGATTCTTGTTTTTTGGGATAGTTGAATTTACTGTCTCTGAGGTTCGATCTACTTGTAATAACCTCTGTTATTTTTCGAAAACTGCATAAACATCCTTTTATAGCTTTAAAAACCTCTCTGAGTTTTCAATAATTACAGATGCCCCTCAAGTTTGCTATCAAACAATTTATGTTTGAAACATCAAGGGGTGTCTGCAATTATTCAAATGTAGCGGGTGGTTTCCGTAATTTGACAAAGCATTAGGGGTAAAGAGTTAATTTTCCTGTTTTTAACATATTGGGTCTCGCGGCTATGAACACTGAGATGCTAAAAACCTGTTTATTGGCAGACTCCAGTTTACACAATTGCATCAAATGCCGGAGTAGAAGGTGCAGTTGTCGTTGGCAAGTTGTTGGAATCCGATAATCCCGACCTTGGATATGACGCAGCTAAAGGTCTGTCTGCCCGCATGCTATGTTTTCTAAGTCTAACCCATTCTCTAAGTACTAAAACGTTAAATTGCCTTGCGAGAACAGGTGAATATGTTGATATGGTGAAAGCAGGAATTATTGATCCATTGAAAGTTATTCGAACAGCTCTTGTCGATGCTGCCAGGTGAGCTTCTCTTCAACGTTTCGTTCCCTTCATTCAACAAGATTGATTTTAACTAACTGGTTTATTACTTGTTGGGCTGTCTGCAGTGTGTCGTCTCTTATGACAACCACAGAAGCAATTGTAGTTGAGCAACCTAGTGATGAGAAAGCGGCACCGGCAATGGGTGGCGGCGGCATGGGTGGCATGGGTGGAATGGATTACTAAGAAGTTTAGACAGCGACATCTTAAAATGCATGAAATTGTTTCTAAAAACTAAATAAAAATTTTGGATTTTTGGCATTTTGATGAGTTTAGTTTGCGGAAGTTGAGGTTTCCTATGTATTCATATTATTGAGAAATCAGACATGAACACGTAGTACAATTTTAGTGGAGCTTACATGAAAGGACATGTACAAGTTTTACGATAACTGACTAATATTCATATTGGTATCTGGTGGCTTCTGTATTGATTCTAGTCCAATGTTACCAAGTTTCTTGTTGTCAAGCCTTTTCCTTGCGAACAGAATTTTTCTGAAAAATATTATGGATGACATGTATTGGCGTTATTTTTACTTACTTTTCTAACTTGAGGCTCATGAAGCTTGTTTGATTATCGCTTTAGTCTATGCCGAAACTGGCAAGTGAATCTTCTTAAACTTATCGTCCAACATGCTTTTTTCGCTAATTGCTGCACGATTGTTGAAATCACGCTAAGTTATAGAAGAGAGTTTCTGAAAGGTGAGAATATTGTATCCTTGGGAACGAAAGATTGGCAATACTTTGTGATATCAAAGAATATTTAGCTTATGTAAAATAAACGACATGTCATGCCCCATGAACTATCAAGTAACTCGAACCAACAATGTAATTAGCTTTTCCAAAATGCTCCAATTACAATATATTTTTATTGGGAGTTTTTGGCATTTAGAAGTATTTGAGATAACAGTTTAACAGGACATCGTTTCATACTATTTCATCACGTGTAAACTAAAAATCCACCAACTCAGTATCCTAAACTATAAACACTTCATCTTTCTACCAGCAGTGGAAAAATATTTGGAATACAAAACATAATAATAAAAACGTAGCCGGTGTGGGTTTGAATTTCTAAAACATTTTTAACTAAAAATAGTTTGTTAATATTACAAGTAACTCCTACATTCAGAATCAACTCAGTATTACATGAAACAGCCACGATTCACTTTCAATAGGAGTTTTATATGATTCCAACATATCGCTCTTGGAATTTTTTTTGCCTACATTCACCACAAAAGTTATCTAATCCTTTTATTCTTTTTACACTTGCACGGCAGTTTTAGCTCATGGGCACAATTTCAGATTGTGAACAAATAATCAACATTAGTTCCTATTCCGTTATCTGGCTTTCCTACGCCTCTGTTTTCCGACACACTCTGAACAATACCATTTTCCCTTCGGCTGTTCTTTGAGCCCAACACAACCATAGTGAAACCATTCTACCTTGCACTGCAAATCAAGCAATCGATTTTCGTCAGTCAAAAAGAAAAAAGCAAAACTAAAGAAAACGGAAAAAAAAGTCTAGCGACGAGTTCACCTACATCGGGATTATCACAAGCAACCATTTCCCCGTAGCTAACTTGGTTGCAGAAACAATACGTTGGTTCATTAGGATCAACGGGTAGATCTAATTCCATGTTTGGCATATTGGCTTCTGTAGTTGCTGTTGCTGTTGTAGCTGCAGCGGCTAATGTAGCTGAGGCGAGGCGCGTCCTGTAATGATTGTTAAAGTGTAAAAAAGTTTCTGATTACAATTACTAAGGATTGAGGATGTATATAATAAGACAACATAAATCAAGAAGACTTTGTCGTAAGAGGGAAAATCAATGGGTCAACAAGTGACAAGTAAGTCTAATCTTAGGATACAATTAGAAACATCAGGACTGCCACGACGATGACATAATTATTTAATACAAAATGATGGTATTGTATGACCAAAATACTCTATGCATAATTAGACAAACACGAATACTTATGATATCACAACAAACTAATCCGTCAGAATTGTTTACTCATATTAGGGAAACTATATAGCTTTTTGAAGCAGATGAAAAAGGAATATTACAGTCCCCGCCTGAGAGTCTGATTTTTTTCATTTAAGCTCTCCCTCTCTCCTCTTTCTTTCCTTCACTGAGGTTATGCTCTCTTTTTTCTTCTCCGCTCACAGTCTCATGTACCATATGCTAAAGGGATACTTAACAGATTGTTCAATCAAGATGTTCCACATTTAACAAGAACTTGTGATTCAACAATTTAAATCTATAGAAAAAAACTTCAAAGTAGAATGGGTTCAGAAAAAGAAAAAGGATTTACTTTTTCCGCCCTCTGTTACTGGTCTCACCGGACTTTCCAGCCTTGACATTATTATCAGGAGTTGCAGGAGATCCAGTAGCAGCCATGCTATCTCTTTCAGCTAATTGGACATCAAATATTACATAAATTCATTAGAAACAACTCGGCCTGCATGCACTAACAAACCACAACACATGCAATCATAAGAGATACATTAACGTGAAATAGATAAATACCACGCCGAAGATCTTCGTCAAATTTCTTTAGATATTGATCAAGCTGTTGAATATGAGTATCTACCTATGGCACGAGAAATAAAAAATTATTAATAGTTGTATATAAATTAATGAACAGTAAATGAAGCTTAACTGATGTAATGTCTTAAAGCCAAAGCGCCGATGGAATTTGGTGGGAACAAATGCAAAATGATTATCACGATATGTTGTTGCAAATCATTATTTTAGCTATTCTAGTCCTCATCTTTTTTTATATTTGTGCATGTTATCCTTAACAGGGGCATGAGAGGTTCTCTAGTCCATTCATGAACAAGACTACTCCATAACTGATATGGAACCATAAGCAAACATTAGAATTATAACACGTAAAACTCCTAAAATCAATAGAAATTACTGCGCTGTCTTATTATGGTTCCTTTTCTATCCTTCACCTCCACTACTCTTTTGCATCCAATCCATTTTCTCACGTTAGTCTATAGTATGCAAAATCATTTCATAATAGTGAGAGGCATGTGAACAATCATTCAAGGATATACATCCAACGTAGATGTTCTTTTGGTCCTCTTACTATTCCCTCCTTCTCCCTCAGCATCTATCTGCAGGTTTTCTTTGCATCTCCCTCTCTATTTCTAACCGTGTGTCTCTCGTCTCCCAAAACGAAAAACTACGTCCAAATAACTATGCCATTCTAGGTGATAAAAATTGGACGGAGGAAATAAATACAAGAACAATCAGCATCATCAAAAGACAAAATAGTGAGAAACACTACAGTAATAACTAAATACCGTTGGAAATGCTACAAGTTCATGAATTATCAAATTGCCACCCCACAAGGAAAATAAGGGGGCTTCCATTTTTACCAAATCGTAAGCTTGAATAGCCAATGCAACTTTCTCATCAGCAATCCTGATGGCATGTTTCTGCTCCTCCAGAGCATCATCTGAGAATTTGAGGAGAGACGAATTTGGAGTGATGTTACCAGACTTAATACCTCTCTTCATGTCATCTATTTCTTGCTCACAACGCTGTTCATTTCCCCGCTGGATTTCTGTTCAGGTAAAAACAGAACCATAAAGCTAATACTAGAAGCCAGACTTTCATAAGTAATAAGTCTTATGGAAGAGTAGCTTTATATGCTCTGTGTAAAAGTTCCAGTTGTGATAATCAAGACTTCTCAATTATCAAATTAGCCTACTTAAGTGCAAAATTACAAGTACAGGAGAATGGACACGTTGGATAACTGAACTAGGAACAAAATCATAACTGATGGTGAGGAAAATCAGATGATCAGGAACAAGGAGAGTTGCTAGCGGATGATGATAAAGGAGCTTTAGCTTGGCTCTGTTGGTTTCTAGGAAGGCGGTGTTAGGGACTTTCCAGTTTCTGGCCTAGTCCTAGCCGACTCTAGCTCATAGGCTCAAGTTCAAGTGACATACATGACGGCCAGTTGTGTTTCAGTACAATTGATATCGCAAGCAACTGGAATCAGTAACGAAGTCACAAAAACAAAGAGCCTATGTTCAATCTCCTGCTGTATTAGCAATTGTTAAGCAAGTTATCTCTATTTGCCAAATAGTTCCTAAATCCTAATGCATAAAGAACTCCAATATTTATCACTCTTTTTAACTAAAAGTCGTGGCTATTACATTGATTATCCAATCTTTCGACGACAGATTCACCCCCACCCAGTATTTGAATCTAACCCGCATAGACATAACTGGGGACACCATCTCTAAAACATAATTAGAGAATCGTCTGTATATTCTCTATCTGGACATAAACTAAAATTATAAATCGCTGAAACCTTTTACATAGTGCCAATAACTATCCGCGAAACACGTACCTTGCAAACTTTTATCCAAATCTCGTAGCAGCGCATACTTTCTTTGCAATATATTTGGTAATGCTTCAATATCTAGTCAAAAATGTATAAGTAAGGCATAAGCAGGTCTCGATAAAATCTGAATTGTTATCTTGCAATAAGACTAGTTAGAATTAAAGAATATAAAGGGTACAATTTCAATCCCCTTCAAATGCAAATAAACAGCATAATTCTGAGCAAGACAAAGAGAAAACCAAAAAAAAAAAAAAAGAAACCCAAACTGCCCAAGAAAATCAAGATAAACATGAAACATCAATAGTTGCGTAATTTTTCAGTTCATATCGATTCGCACTCTTTGATGAGTGAATATGAGATTAATTGAAAAAGAAGATAGTGAATTTGAGTAAAATTACGAAATAGGACGAACTAGGGTTTCAAGATGAATATGCATAAATCTCGAGAGAATAACACAAGATTGAGATGAAATTGAACTTACTAGCTTGAAATTCGTCACTCACAGACATGATTTGGAGATCAAATTTCTGCGATTTTGTGTCGGAACAGTAATTTTTCGTTGAACCCTAACGAAACTTCCCGCCAGAGAAAAATGAAAATGAAAAACCGCGATATTATTTATACGTTTCGTTTGCAAAACACATCTATTATTAACCTTTTACCTGTAAAATAATTTTGGTTTCACTATCCATTTTATTTTTACATAATATAATATTATAGACCCCTTGCAATATTTTGGGAACATTACCGAAAATAGTGGTCTTAGAAAAAAGAAAAAAAGGAGCATAACAAATATTTTTTCTATTTTGTTTACCTCATATTTATGACTTTTTCGATAAAATATATATAAACTTTAATTAATAGTTTTGTAAAGTCATTAATTAGTTCTTTCTTTTTTTTCTTTCTTCTTTTCTTCACTTATCTTTGAAGTAAACGCATTCTTATGCTAATTAAACAACGGCGCATACCGTAAGAACTTCTTGGAATGAGGTTGATTATATCACGAAATGATATGCAACGATTTCTTATTAGTGTCTCCATACTTTTATTAAGTTTCGTCTTTCATTAAATAATTTCTTCTATAATTTATTTTTTATTGCTTGGTCCTAGTATCAAGACATTCAAATTTACTCGAACCATACAGTTGGTGAAAGTTATTAGACATTAGCAAATTAAGATCACGCTTGGTTGATTGGATAAAAACACACTCGAATTCGCTCATCAGCACCTCTGATTATAATTGGGAACATATTTGGATGTTTTTGTGTAGACGAAACTTCAAGTAGTATAAAAATAATTATTCTTATTCTTAAAAATAAAGGGATAATTGCATATACAACCTCTGAAGTTTATTGAATTACAAAATTTTCGCTAAGGAATGAGAAACTAGATAGACGCTCCTTAACTAAACTTTTAAAGTACTCATGGTCTATCATTGATATTTTGATACTTCAAAGTTGTGTAAACATTACACCCCGAGAGTCGAGAAATCGTATTTGCGACTTTTTAACTTTCAAGGGGTGTATATGTAACTAACTATTCATACAATACAAATGTTATTATAATTAAACACAATATAAGGGTTTCATTGTGATTAATCTAGGATAAATGAACACAAATAAAAACTACAAAAAAGATATGAGTCCACAATGGACCATTGTAAAGACTTGCCAAATCTTTTGTCGACTCCATCCCCTCATTTTCAAAGAGATCAACATGTGCAAATATCGCAAGATAACATGTCGTATTCAATTCAGTTACTAGTATAGACTATAGATACATGGTTCAATTATAATTATAGGAAGATTGGTATCCTATAAAATCATAAAAAAAATTAGTATCCTATAAAATCATAAAAAAAATTAGTATCCTATAATTTAGAAATTTGTATTTATTTGAGCATTTGTTAAACTACAATACATATGCAATAATTTTGTAAAGAGTAAAATGCATTAAATTCTCCAACCTATTGTTCACGTGCGGTTTTTCTCCTAACCTATAGAAAGTTACAACATACTCTCTAACATTTCAAAAAATGTGCTAATTGCCCTTTGAGTAGTTGATTAACCGTCCAATTTGGACACGTTTTCACATTTTTGGCCGTTAGATTTGGTCTCTGGAGGCACTTTGCACATTTTGAATAGATTGAGTATGTTACAACTTTTCATAAGTTACGGGGCAAACTACATAAACAATAGGTTGGGGAATTTGATAAATTTTATCCTTTAGTAAATTAATTTTTCTTACTTTCTACTTTGATTTTACTTTACCATCGCAATCTAAGCCGACATGCTTACTCACATAAGAGTACACACCAAAACCCAATCATGCAACACCTAACAACTTAACATTACGCGCACTTATCAGTAATATTTTTTAATAAATCAGTTCATGTCATTAAAAGTAGTGTGAAGACAAAAAGGATGGGATGGAAAGTGGAAAGCTTAATTAGTGTGTCAATAAAAGCCAATAAATCTGGTCATGAAAGAACGAAACAAGACATGATAAGCCATACTTAACGCGGAAATGCACATGGCAAGAAAAAATGATTAACTACCCACCCTCACGCTTTTATGCAACATATTGATATTAAAAGGGATATATCAATATAAAATCTATATATTGACATCAAAACATTAATTCTAACCTAGCTTATACATGCATAACATTTTTCATATGAATGAAGATATTAAAAATTACCATATGTGAACACAATTCTCGTCCACAAAAACATTTCATATCTTTTGTTCCAACCAAATTACACGTGTGTACGATAGGTTTGCCTAACATTTTATGGTAATTAAAATAATTATAATTTTTTGTGTTTGAATGATATACAAAACTTCACGTATCATCGTTGGATTTATGATATGGTAAGTAGTTATATAAGAAAAAATATACATATTTATATCACAAATTGCAATTAACACACAACACTAAATTTAACTGCAGCGTCGATTGATGCTAATAGTTAAATTTGTCATAAATGCGAATGTTTGTCGAGGAATCTGTAATGACAGAAGAAAAATGAGCAGAAATTAACCCAGATGAGAAAAGTCTGGACAAAAGCAATATGTTGAAAAATAGGGTAGATTGCCTCGAGCACCTCCCATTCGTTCCAACGGTAAGTGATGAATTACTATTTATGCAAATAAAAAAAATATTCATTAAGTTTATATATCAACTTTTAATTATAGCGCTGGCATGCAACGGTCAATCTTACAGGCTCCCACCTCAACCTTTTTATTGTCTCTTTCTATTTGTCTCCATTTCTTCAATCTTCATCAACACTCCAAGTATCTTTCACTTCATAACAATAATGATTAACTGAGTAGTTGGATAAAGAGAATTATTTTGTTCCCTGATAAGTGCAAACCTCGTGACATTTTGTGTGTGTTGACACATGTAAAGAAAAAAAAAACACTCACATATCTATAAATATAATAGGTCTATCTCTTGTACATTCAGTAGGAGTTATAATTTATTTGTTTTTTTTGTTTGAAGGAGTAATTTGCTATATTAACTAAATGGGCATAACGGTTAGTTTCAAAAAATATTTGCGGTTTGGTCTCAATGAGCATAAAATGCTAGATACTTGATAAAAAACGAATAAATTGCTAGCTTTTGATAAATAAATAAAGTTTGTTTCTGTTTTCATTGATTTTTTCAAGTAAGAATAATGAGATAGCTAGATATGTTCCGCATTCCATAGTTCTTGTTGGATATATATGAAAAATTGAAAATCTTGATTCCCCTACAATGCGTGGAACAAATACTAGCTCAGTTCTAAATCTTGAGTTTTTGCCGAATTGCCTCTGTATTTATGCTAATTCGACAAATAACTCTGTTACAACTTACAACAAAAAGAAGACAAATTACCGCTGTAATTTAAAAGGTAACATATTATTCTTATACAGGGAGGTGCAATTTATACGCTTAAACCCAGAAGTTGGGTTGAATGTTTATGCGGAAAGTATTTATAGCATTCAAAAAAAATGTATACAGTGTTTTACACTTTTAAATGGTGAATCATATTTTATTTGTATACTTTTAATTATAAAAATTCAGAAGTACTAGAATTAATATTGAAATTACAGAAAGTAGTAATATCAGGAACACAAATATTTTGATCATTAGATATACTAAATGTACAAAAACCAAACAGGGAACCGTGATTCTTCTTGAAATCCCAGGAGGGTATATCTTGCCTTTTCTTTTCACAAGTGCCAATAATCTATTAGTCACTACATACACGAGATATTCTAACCTTAAGTTTTTATATTCTTGGTACTCGTGATGAACTCATGTCACATATATACGCTCGATTTATATATACTTATGGAGTTTCAACAGAAAAAAAAATGGGGCAATTTAGAACTAAAGAGGACAAAACAATCTCTAGGTGCAGCGACTGTACGGTGAGATGGTACAATAAGTCGGTTTTTAGTGTAAATGCACGGTTGGGATAAGGTGTGGAGAAGTTGATACCCTATAATTTAAAAATAGTATTTAATCTCCACCACATACTTTACCACGTCATCATGCAGCGGCTATACCTAATAATTTTTTCTTGCGTAGTCCGCGGTGAAAAATGAATTTATGGCTTCTCTCTTGCATGAAGAGCATAATCAAGGCGCGGATGAAGGGCTGAGCAGAAAGGCAATTACTTGAGTGAGATAGAGGGGCAAAATAAAGAAAAAGAAAAGAAAATTAAAGAACAAAAAGGTAAAGATAAAATAAATTAAAGTACAAAATCAAAATGAAAAAGAAAAAAAAGGCTTTGAGAACAAAAAAAAAAAAAAATATATAATAATTTGAGCCAAAATATGACTTGAGACCTTTACACCGATCAACACCCTTATTTTAGGGAGTCTATAGCGCAAAAGAAGCATTTTATATTTCTTTTTATTGTATTCGTTACTGAATACATATGGACATTTCTCAGTTAATAATCAATCATACTTAATTTCCACAATTTACTCGATATTTCTTTATTCAACCTAACTTATATTAATAAAAAAAGAATCAAATTTTACGGAACACAAAAAAATTTTGAAAAAAATCCACTTCCTCCCCAGTTTGCTTCATCCAGTCTTTACTTAAACACTTAGATATATAATCTTGAAGGATTGGTCAAGTTTTTTCCTAGAATCGAAAAAAAAAAAAAAGATTATCGTTTACAACAACAAATAACAAGCATACAAAATAATCAAAATAACTAGCGCCAAGGAAAAATATAAAATATATATTTGTGGCAGTAATAAATTCTTCTTCCAGACCCAACAGAGAGAATCTAAGAAAATAGACTTCAGCCATAAGTCACCTAACTTCAAAGTGTAACTGTACACACATTCCTTGTGGCTGACTTTTTTTGATCTCTCTACTGATTATTATAATTTAATAATAAACAAAACAGAGAAAGTTCATTAGGCATGTGACAAAAGTAGGTTCCATGTTTCAAGATCCTAATCTATTGTCTTTGTAACAAACAAACAAACAAAAATTGAGTTTATTTATTTAAAACCAAAGGGACTCTTTTTTCTTGCTGGAGTGAGTGTCCCTGTGCTCTCAACTCTGTAGCTCTCCCTGAAGAAGGATAAAAAAAAGGTTAGTCTTCAAGAATTTCATATAGAGACTTATTTATTCTATTTTGCATGTCTTATTTCAATTTCATGTCTTACTTCAGTTAGCAATTTTTGTTTCTTTTTTTCATTAAATCATGGCTACAATTATTCTTGTAACCTGGGAATGTGTTTCTTGTTACTATGTGAAGAATGAATGTGGATATTAAGCTTGAAGACATTTCTAAAGTTTCCCTTTTTTTTTTTTTTTTTCTCTTATGCTTCACTTAGAAGTTTAGATTTTTAAATCCAAGAAAATAATTTGTCCTCCACCTCTCAAGAAAAATGTTGAGTAATTTGACTGTTTTTCTGCAAAAGTAAGCGGTGGGTCGTCACCGCACACATTGTGAAATCTTGAAAAAGGTTTATTCTTAATTACTCCTTCATTTTACTTGCTTTCCCATCTTAGTAATTGAACCTTTTTGGTGGGAATTAATTTTATGGTTTTTTTAAGGTTGGGGTGGGGTGTGTTTACTTGAATCAACCTATTCCTTGCTTGCCCAAAATGTACCTTTACAGATACTTTTCTTGCTGGATATACTTGGTTGAGGTAGATGAAGAAAACTTGGCTGTTTTTATCATAAAATCTTCGAAATTTCTATATCGAAAATTACATTATCCAATTTCAGGACTTTGAAATCAAAGCTTTTACAAATGATATATCAGAAAGTTAATTGGACCTTCTAAGGTGAATTTTGTTATGCAGTTCAGTTTACGAATAGTACCAGTTTGGCTAAACATTTTAACTTTTTCCCATTCAGGATGATTGAGCATGGGGGAAATTTCGATCCTGAAATAAATGGTACCAGATCAAGGGAGAATGGAGAATTACCAATATCAGGGCAAACGGACCTTAAGTGTTCGATCAGAAAGAAGAAATCTTTGCGTGCTCGCTATGCATATGGTGTTATTTTTCTCTTAACAAATATTATAGCTTGGCTCTTCCGTGATTATGGAGAAAGGATTTTACCGATGCTACCTTGTAAGATCTTTTCTTTTTTGAATGAATGGTCACTGTCATTTGTCACGGAGATTCTGGTGGACTTAGAGTTGAGTCATGGTTTGAATGAATACTGACTTGTTATCTAGTTCTATTGCAGATTCGAAAGCTTGTGGCGCTGAAGAGAGAGAATGCAACCATACGATGGGAGTGCTTCGTGTCAGTTTAGGATGTTTTGTATCCTTTTGCATGGCCACTCATATTATTAAGTTATTTTTTAGAATTAAGTTTTCTTTCCTGCCCCTGAGAGGTTAGGCCACTAGTTAGTTGCCAGGTAGTTATTCGTCGAAAGATGATATTTAGCTCGTTAGTAGATGAGAAAAGCATGAAATTCGTATCATGATCTCATACTGCAATTATTACATTGAAACGAGACCATACTTAGGCATTATTCATCAACTTCATTATAAATATGATGAAATTAGGATCATACATATATGCATGCTACATATATAGTATGCACACATATTATATTTCAAACAAAATGTATGAATATATCATCTCTGAGATATTTTGATCTTTCTCACACATAGCACTCGATGCTCTGAAGATCACCATTTCTCCTCTGATTTGTGTTTGGTCCTAATATCAACAGCAAACTCTTGTTTGAGTAATTCTGTCAGTTCCTTAACATATAATCTAGATATTCTTCTTTATAATGTTTCTGTCAACTTGTTACACGAAAAAATTACACCAAGTTCGCAATGCTTGGCATTCTGGATGGTGGGGTCCAAAGTTTGTTCTGTTGCTTATCGCTTTTGTGATTCCGTTCTTCATACCCGCAGATTATATTCAACTATATGGTACGATTAATTTGTGAAAATTGCAAGTCTTAAGCTTTTCTTAAGATCATATTACAAGAATCTTTCATATACATATTTTCCTTTTCCAAGTTCTATCCATTCTCACATTACTTAAGAAACCTCGTTTTTTTCTTTCTTTTTCTTCAGGTGAACTTGCTCGTGTTGGTGCAGGGTAAGTTTGACCGTTAACCTCAATCTTTGATATCGATCCTTCTCACCAACGTAGAGATGTAATATATTTAACCAAACTCTTTTATGGTGCAGGGTATTTTTGATCCTCCAGCTTGTTAGTGTTATTGAGTTTATCACCTGGTGGAATAACTATTGGATGTCTGACGACAAAAATGAATCAAGGTAATAGCTATAAGTTTTTAAAAAATTATGTACACAATAATATCAAAGACTCAGAGGACGTTTGCGTAATGAAGTTAGATTATATAGTATGTAGTGATATTATCCTTTTGAACTTAAAGGGTGTCGGCAAAATTTACGTTTTTCTTTATTTTCTGTGGCAGCTGCTCCATTGGGCTATTCATGTCAACCGTGTTCTACATTGCTTCTTTTGTTGGCATTGTGGTGATGTACGTGCTTTATGCCTCAAAAATAGAATGCACTCTGAACATATTCTTCATCACTTGGACCGCAATTCTGCTAATGGTGATGATGGTTATGTCACTTCATTCTAAAGTAAGCCTATATACTAAAGAAACATGGTTGTTACAGGTTGTAACTATATACTTATAAGTACGACCATCTTGTTATTGTTATAACAGGTGAATCGAGGCTTGCTGTCTTCAGGGATTATGGCCTCTTACATTGCTTTTCTATGTTGGTCGGCTATCAGAAGGTAAGGCCTCTCATAAAGTTCAATCACCATCCAAATATCATCTTTCGATGAAGTTTTTTTTTTCAGGTCCTTAAAAATATTTGACTTACATTCTTTTGCATTATTCTGACCAATTTGTTACAAACTACTGCAGTGAGCCTGCCAGTGAAAAATGCAGCCCCCAGGAACACGAAAACGGGCATGGAGGTTGGAGTACTATAGTTGTAAGAAAGTCACATTCCTTTTGATTTATTGTCTTCCTTAATTTGCTTATTGTTCTGTTCCTAATAAACATTGATGTTGCCGTCTCCTCTTAATTTGCTTAATGTTTGTTCCTTTCTTACTGCTAATTTCAGGGCTTCGTCATTGCTTTATGCGTGATTGTAATGGCAACTTTTTCTACTGGAATCGACTCAGAAACATTTCAGGTGTGTTATGCTTCTTTTCATTCCTAGTTTAATTCCTCGTTATTTTTTCCCTGTGCATTTGATGTTAGCATTCTTCGATCTCTTTGTTGCGTGTTTAGAAATTAAAAAGCTACTTGACTATAATTTATTCAGTTTGATATAGATGTCTCTAAAACATTATGGCTCTTCTTTTTTCCAGTTCCGCAAAGAGAAAGTCGAAAAGGAAGAGGATGATATTCCATATGGTTATGGATTCTTTCACTTGGTTTTTTCTTTGGGGGCCATGTATTTTGCAATGTTGTTCATCAGTTGGAATTTAAGTAGCTTGGCCAGAAAGTAAGTCATTAATCTATGAAAATCCATGAAACAAACAAGCACTAATGTTCTTGTCATTAATCTATTAATTATTTTTATATCAAACTCAATATAAACGTTATAAAGGGTGTTATCAATATGTCCTGATAGCTTCACGAAGATTCTGATATTTAGCAAGCCGAGACATAATTTAGAAATGAAACTATAATTTACAGTAGTATTCATTAAATCTTTTTTGTCAACCGTTGTGTGATATTAGGTGGAGCCTCGACGTTGGATGGGCTAGTACATGGGTGAAGATTGTCAATGAGTGGTTTGCAGCCACAATATACAGTGAGTACCTAAATTCACTCACTTATTTATGGAATTTAAGTTTTTTTTGTATATGTTACACATGATTTTTTTAGTATAGTGTTTCATTTATTCAGTAACAAATTCTTGAGAATTTGTAATGATCAAAGAGCAAATTATGATTTGTAGTGTGGAAGCTGATTTTTCCTGTGCTGAAACAATCTAAAGTGATGAACCATGAAAGTTCTGTGGAGGAAGAAGATAAGGCTGCAGCCACAGTATGATTTTGTTCACTTGTGTACTAATGTTATGCACTAATAAATCAATCAATATAGTTACTTAACTGTTACTAGATATACCTGTCTGTATTCTGCTTTTTTTTCTTTCGAAAGCAAAGTTATATATAGTGATCGAGTTTGCAGTCTCCGTGCCAGTGTTATTTCAATATTCAACAAAATGAAAATCATATATCCGCACTGAAGAACAAACGTTAATGTGACCTGAAAGAAGCAAACTAGTATCACTATTTATAAAAATCTCAAACGTGTCCTACATTTATATAAACAGCTCAGATACTCTTAAACTAAATTTCAATAAATGAATTACAAATCGACATGGTCACAATTAATGTTAATTACAGCACAATATCTTCTGTATACGCCCAATTAAGTATGTTAATATGCAATTATGCATAACCAACAAGAATTAGTAGCATGCCTAATGTACTAGCGCACAACCACTCGAACGAAATATAAGCTACCAAATGCGAAGCACCGCTGTGTTTAGGTGGAGGGGGCGGAGGGCCTAATGTAGCATCAGTACCGTCTCCAACAAAGATATGGACCTTCTGACCGGCGTCGCCGCAGTGGCCGGGAACACCACAAATGTAGTAATGGTCACCGCTCGACGTTAGCTTAACAGAATCTTGCCCGCTTGTGTAAGTCAAAATCGGTGATTTGGAATTGCATGACTCGAAATCTTGGCGATTTACTTCCATCACATTATGGAATTTCTTATCATACCTAAAAACTATACCAATAAACTTCTTTTTAAAATTATAAGGACTTGTTAATGTCGTATAGAGGCAACATTGCATAAATAACCAAGATTTTCCCATCATTATGTATGTACTTTCTAAATATAATTTATGAATATTTATTGTCCTGCTATAAGTTTGAGATGCATGTTTGCATGACAATGTCATTATTTAAAAGGGGAAGCAAAATGCAAACCTAGTTGATCTCCAACTTGAAATTTCTTGCCATGAGCCCAGTAAGCATAGTCGATGATGCCGGCTGCGGTCCAACCATCGGCATCGCCAACTTCATAATCCGCGGCGGTGGAGCTACTAAGATGAGCCATCACTTGGAGCATAACCAAGAACACCACCCATGTATGGGGGAAGCCCATGATTCTAAGAAGACTAATTGGAGGTTGATGAGACAAAGTGTACCCATATTATTATAGGCGTCTAATTAAGGAGTAATTATTTTATGTAGCACGTGCATATGACATGGTCCAATAAATATATATATTTTTTTGTTCGTACACGAACATTTAGTGATTGTAATTAACTCCGTAATCTTATAAATGGTTTGTTGAACCAAAAAAATCGTCTTGTAGCTCCATGATATCACTTTTTTTTTTCAATTAATAGATCATCACAAACCTTCGTTAAACGATTTGTAAATTCTAGATACGGGAAATCTCTGAATTAAAACGGCAAAAATATTATTATCACGTGGCTTGAGAAATATGGCCATGATTGTGGGGATTAGGAAATGGCGTGCGGGCGATAAATTGTGGATACATAGAATTTCATTGCCTCTACATTTTGCATTCAAATTGTTCATTTTAGTATTAGTAATAAAACTTAAATAATTACATAAACACACCCAAAAATCTTGAAAAGATGAAAGAACAAGGGTCTACATGTGATTTTTCAAACTAAAGGAAAACAATTATTGAACTCCGCTTTGATGGTTCTTTGAGAAGAAATTAAGCACGTCTACGTAATTAATCAAAGTTTAAGAGATCTTAATTTCAATTAAACTAAACTTTAACGGATATATAAGTAAAAGCCTTCTCAAGTTAAAATTTACAAAAAGCCGATTGTTTGTCTCGTTTCAAAATCCGAGCGAAAACAATCACACAACCCGCTTTAATAATAATTAGAGATATATATATATATATATATATATATATATATATATATATATATATATATATATATATATTAATTATAAAGAAAATAGAGATCAATTGGAGTTCATTTTTATCGATTATTATTAGGGTTTTATCTCTTCTCCATGGTAAGTCGATTTTTTGATTGTTTTCAACTGCTTTTAGTTAGTGCCCTTCTCTTTATCAATATGTCCGTAGTGATTCTGTTTAACCTGAAAACAGCATTGATGATATTGAATACAAATTGCTATTGTCTTCAAATTTAGGTTTCAGATCCAATCATTCTTCATTGTAAATGGTCATTCAACACTGTGTAGTATATCTTTTGCTTTTGTGTGCTTATACTGTTTAGTTGATTTTTTTTAAGGTAATATTATGTTTTGATTACAATTGAGGTTTTAGTTTCTCTATACCCTTTTAATATATATAGCCTGGTCTTGATTTGAGCTTAGTACACTTTCTTCAATTATAGCTTTACCAATGAATTATGTAATATTGCAATCTTTGTCTTGTGATATTCAGCAAGGCTTGCCATGGATTTCTTTAGATGTAAGGTTAAACGCTGAGAGTCTCATTATGATGCTCTCTTACTGTATGATTGATTGTGTTCTCTTATTAGATAGATTCAACACTCTACTTGGTGTCTGCAAATTATGAATTGTTACATCAACTTCTTCGTCTTTTTTTTGGATCATGAAACTATGCATTTCTTATGTAGGTATATTATAATCAGTCAGATAATAGGATATCCAGTCACATGCTTTTTACGGGTAAATAAATTAGTGAGTACACTCCTTTGGGTTATACTTTTTGTTTCATTGATAGTACTGCTTAAGTTGGTAAATCTCAGGAGGCTCTTACAATGGACATTTTTACGTTTTATTCAGTTACATGAGTTGAAGTAAGGGGTAAAACATTTTTCATTAATAAGTTCACCGGTGTTTATTTGATTGAGACAAACTGAAATTCTAATTAGACAAAAGTTTGGTTGATTAACTGTTAAATTAGGAAGAAATTCTGAAATTTACCAGAGGGTTGAATCCTTGTTAACCTGATTGTATCGTAAAATCTCCTTACATATTGTATTGGAATTTCCGAATAAATTATAAATGAAACTTAAATATTCTCAGGATGCATGCATTTTAAAAAATTCCTGCTAAGAAACCTTCCCAAAGTAACTGTTCTGTTTCTAGTAAAAAAGAATACTTAATTGAATATTTTTCTTTCTACTGCATCTTGTACAAAAAAGATAGGTAGCAAAAGGTTATCATCTTAGTTGGTGCGGATTTACTATTATATTTGTGGTTCTTTTTGGTGGCGTGTCACCCGTGTGATATTTTTGATAGTTTTTCATTTTCAATTTTTTTGGTGCAAACAACTAATTTGATACCTTTAATGCCCCCGCTAGGGTCACAGGCTTAGCCCGGCAAACTCTTGTTAAATGGGAAAGTCTTATAAAGTGATTCTGGGTCTTGCACGTTATCGATGTGGGACAAAAGAAGGAGTCTTCCCCTGTTTGTTCGAAGCTTTTTGTAGTTCGTTGTGTATATGCGATGGCATAATTACTCTATAGATAATGTTACATCTTAATGGAAGAACTTTATATGTAAAACACACTGAATCAATGTAGACATCTAGAGAAATTTGAACCATAAGTATATGTAGAATAAAGGAATAATTCTTCACTGAATCCTCTAAAATAAGAAGAAGAGCGACATTGCAGTAATGATAGCTGATCAAGAATGAGAGGATCTAATGAAGTTACTTTTGATTCCATTCAATTCTGTACCCGAAGTTGCTTAAACTGCACTCTCTTGATAAACAGCAAGGCCCGTGTGTTCATTAAGAAAGTTGTGCACAAGACAAATAATTCAAGTACTGCTGCTTCTTCTACAACTGGTTTGTAACTGATGCGACAAAAGGGAAGATATAGAAACTGTACAGAACAGACAGGCACTCGGAATTAAACAAGTTATCTGTCACAAGCTCCAAATTGCATGTCTCCATAATCAGCTAAAATAAATGCTTGGTGATAAATATTGCATTTGATTAGGGCTAGAAGATTGTGCTTGGTTAAGTTTAAAACTAGTTGTGCAACTAAACTAGGTATCAAACTTTATATGATGATATTGACATGTTTTATTGATTTGATCATGTGGGCGCTAAAGATATGATTAATATATGACAATTTTGGAAAAGCTTACTGTTTAAATGCATTTCGGCTTGTTTTAACTCTGCGAGTTTGTAAATTATAAATGGTTACATCATTGGGTAGTATGTGAACTTACATGTCTTTTGCTTCTGTGTGCTTTTGGTATCTAGTTGATTTTAAGGTGATTTTATATGTTTAATCACGATTGAAGTTTTAGTTTCTTAATACCCTTTTGAGTTATATAGACTTGTGGTTATTTATGCTTAGTAGACTCTCTTCAATTATACTTTTCAGGCTTTAGTCCTTATCCCGATAAATTACGTAATATTGCAAGTTTCTTCATCTGATAGTTACCAAGCCTTTCCTATCTTGCACATGGATTTGTTTAGATATAAGGTTACACGCTGAGTCTCGTTATGCTCTCTAACTGTATGGTGTTGTATTAGACAGATTCAACACTCTACTTCGTCTGCATATTATGAATTATTACATCGATAATTTAATTTTTTTCTGGAATTAGCAGCTGATGAAACTATGCATTTCTTATGCAGGCATATTATAATCAATCAGATAATACTATATCCCATCACATGCTTTTTTCGGGTAAATTAGTGAGTACACTCCTTTGGGTTTATATTCTTCACTTTTTGTATCATATATAGTACTGCTATAAGTTGGTACATCTCAGGAGGCCCTCATAATGGACATTCTTACATTTTATTCAGTTACATGAATTGAAGTCAGGGGTAAAACATATTTCATTAGTTATCATGATTCGACGGTGTTTATTTGGTTGAGACAAACTGAAATTCAATTGGACAAAAGTTTGGTTGAATAACTGTTAAATTAAAAAGAAATTCTGAAATTTACCAGAAGGTTGAACACTTGCTAACCTGATCGTATCGTAAAATCTCCTTACATATTGTATAGGAATTTCCGGATAAGTTATAAAAGAAACATAAATATTCTCAAGATGCATGCATTTATTTAAAAAAATTCCAGCTAAGAAGCCTTCGAAAAGTAACTATTCTGTTTCTAGTAAAATAGATTATATTACAAGACGTTGAAACTTTTTCTTTTTACTGCATCTTGTACAAAAAAATAGGATAGCAGAGAAGGTTATCATCTTAGTTGTTGCAGATTTACTCTTATATTTGTGGTTCTTTTTGGGTTGCGTGTGAAGTGTGAATATTTTTGATAGTTTTCATTTTCAATTTTTTTTTTGTGCAAGCAACTAATTTGATACCTCTAATGCCCCTGCTTGAGTCACAGGCTTAGCCTGGCAAACTCTAGTTAAATGGGAAAGTCTTATAAAGTGAGTCTGGGTCTTGCACGTGGTCGATGTGGGACGAAAAATCCCCTGTTTCTTAGAAGCTTTTTGTAGTTCATTGTATATATGCGATGGCATAATTACTCTAGATAATGTCACATCTTTATGGAAGAACTTTATATGAAAAACACACTGACACAATGTCCACATATAGTGAAATTTGAACCATAAAATATGTAGAATAACGAAATAATTCTTCACTGAATCTACTAAAATAAGAATGAAGTTCGACATTGCAGGAATGGTAGCTGAAGCATGAGAGGATTCCATCCAACTCTGTAACCGAAGTTATTTAAACTCCAATATCTTGATAAACAGCAAGACGCACTGTGTGTTCATTAAGAAAGTTGTGCACTATACAAATAATTCAATGGTATAATTAAGTACTGCTGCTTCTACTACAACTGGTACTGTTTATGGATGCTTAGAAAGTTTCAGAAGATTAAAATATTATGGGAAATCATTTGAGATAATTTAATTTATACAGAGTAAGATATTTGTAACTACCGCGACAAGTGGGAAGATATAGAAACTATGCAGAAGTGACGGGCACTCGGAATTAAACAAGTTATCCTTTACAAGCTCCAAAATCTGTCTCGATAAGCAGCTAAAATAAATGCTTGGTGATAAATATTGCATTTGATTAGTGCTAGAAGTTTGTGGTTGGTTGAGTTTAAAATTTGGTGTGACTTTATATGATGACATTGACATTGTTTATTGATTTGATCATGTGAGCGCTAAAGATATGATTAATGAATGACAATTTATGGAAAAGCTTATTGCTTAAATGCATTTCTGCTTGTTTTATATTCTGTAAGTCTGTAAATTATTAATGGTTACCTCATTGGGTAGTATGTGAAGTCCCATATGTTTCTTTTGCTTTTATGTGCTTTTAGTATTTACTATTTAGTTGATTTTAAGGCAATTTTATATGTTTAATCATAATTGAAGTTTATGTTTCTTAATACCCTTTTAGGTTATATAGTCTTGTGTTCATTTGAGCTTAGTAGACTTTCTTCATTTATAGTTTTCAGGCTTGAGTCTTTTTCCCAATAAATTATGTAATATTGCAATCTTTTTCTTCTGATATTTAGCAAGCCTTTGCTATCTTGCACAGGGATTTGTTTAGATATGAGGTTACACACAGAGTCTCGTGATGCTCTATAACTGTACGATTTTGTTGTCTTATCAGATAGATTCAGCACTCAACTTGGTTGTCAAATTATGAATTATTACAAACTTTTTTTATTTTTTCTGGATTGAGCAGCTGATAAAACCATGCATTTCTTATGCAGGCATATTATAATCAATCAGATAACAGGATATCCCATCACATGCTTTACGGGCAAATTAGTGAGTACACTCCTTTCGGGTTATACCCTTTACTTTTTGTTTCATCGGTAGTATTACTATAAGATGGTAAATCTTAGGAGGCTCTTACTATGGACATTTTTACATTTAATTCAGTTACATGAGTTGAAGTCAGGGGTAAAATATATTTCATTAATTATCATGATTCGACGGTGTTTATTTGGTCGAAACAAACTGAAATTCTAGTTAGACAAAACTTTGGGTTTGATACTTTCTGGAGCCAATATCACTCAGTTTTGTTTTTAACCAAGATTCTTTTTGGCTGATTAACCGTTAAATTAAAAGAAATTCTGAAATTGACTAGAAGGTTGAACACTTGCTAACCTGATCGGATCATAAAATATCCTTATATAGTGGATAGGAATTTCCGATTAACAGATAAAAGAAACTTAAATATTCTCAAGATCCATGCATTTATTAAAAACTTCCAGCTAAGAAATCTTCCCAAGTAACTGTTCTGTTTCTATAAAAAAAATGTAATGCAAGATGTTGAATATTTTTCTTTTTACATCATCTTATACAAAAAAATAGGATAGCAAAAGGTTATCATCTTAGTTGGTGCAGGTTACTATTATTTTTTTGGTTCTTTTTGGGTGGCGTGTCACCCGTGTGATATTTTTTGATAGTTTTTCATTTTCAATTTTTTTGGTGCAACTAATTTGATACCTTTAATGCCCCCGCTAGGGTCACAGGCTTAGCCCGGCAAACTCTTGTTAAATGGGAAAGTCTTATAAAGTGATTCTGGGTCTTGCACATTGTCGATGTGGGACAAAAAAAACGCGGTCTTCCCCTGTTTCTTAGAAGCTTTTTGTAGTTCATTGTATATATGCGATGGCATAATTACCCCACCAACTAAGATGGCATAATTTTCTATTTGCATATATGCGATGGCATAATTTTCTATTTGCAGCTCTGGTGAAAATATGCATATGATTCAAACTTCAAAGCATATGAGAATAAACTGTCCAGTCTCACGCTTGTACATGTTTTTTTGATTGTTACCTCTGTTAGCTTTTTACATCTTGCTTTATTTGTCGTACAGCCGTTAGTTGGCATTTAATATAGCTCTCCTGCTTAAATTTCTTACATTCCAATCCGATTACGAAAGAGACATGAAACAGATGCTTGCCTGGCATGATTTATTTGTATGCTCTGTGCATGCATCTTTGCCAGGAATCATTGCCATTCTCAGGTCATTGCCGTTCTTAAGTTTTATTCTCCTCTAGTATAGCCCTATATTTCACAATTGATTTATGGTGTGATCTTAAAAAATGAGTACGCAATGGTTTGTAAGACTCCCCCTCTCTGTGTGTGTTATTTTCTTTTAAAGTTGTTATAGAAGAACATTTCACAATGCTGAGGATAAACTACTGAATGAGTCGCAATATGAAAGTTTTTATATGAATTGGTCAATATTCTAGTTGCTGTTGCCCTCCCCAGATTGACAGCATCGAAGAGTAAAATATATATGTCTTTGATTGTTTTAGGTTTCTAGATTCGAGGATGTCAAGTTTATGAGGCTTTATGTATGTGTCAAGGCCCCAACTGCGGTGAGGTTGTGAAATAAATAGAATAGTAAAGAATATTCTGATAGTCGGAATGAATTGATAGTCATTTCTTTGTATCAACATCCGACCCCCAACAAAATATATCAGATTTTTCTTTTCTATGGAGGTGATACATATATCATGAGTATCAATACAATATGATTATATATATATATATATATATATATTATGTGTTTTGATTTATATGTACTGATGCAGCTGTGATTTAGAAAGTGCATCTCTTACGCAGGTATGTAATTATTTACTCGTTAAGAGGTTATAACGTCACATGATCTTTAAGTTGAGAATTACTTCGATTCTGTTAATATACCTTTCTCTGTATTTTCTGTGTTGAAATGCTATTGTTGGGCAAGTCTCGTAAAGCATGTGAAATTATGTACATATAACTTCAGATAAATGGTAGAGTTGTGGCAAGCAGATCTTTCTGCCTGGTAAGGTTAATTTTTATCTATTATGTATCACTTCATGCTGAAGATCTTTCCAATCGGTAAATTTTTGTTATATTTTCACTGTAACTTATATTTCACCAATAATTTTGAGTGCAACCTTGATGTTAAATGATTCTCTCTCTCTCTCTCTCACACACACACACACACATTTTATATTCATAAATTCAAGAAAATGTTATTCTATAGTATATGTAGTACTTTTTTAATATTATGTATTGGTTTAAAAGGCTTTTTATCATTCTATCCTTTCACTTGGGTCTCGGAAAAAAAAAATAGTAAAAGGTTACCATTTTAGTTAATGGCATTTTTCACTTCTTTTTTTTGGTTCTTTTTGATGAATACGTGGTATATTTTTTTTGTTTTTGTTTTTTAGTTTTTTTTGCTTCCAGTAACTAATTTGATACCTTTAATGCCCCCACTCGGGTCACAGGCTGACGTTACAAGCCCGGCGATCATAAGTGTAGCCAGTGCAACTTATAAATTGTTTCCCTTTTGTGTTTGCAGTCGATGTGGGATAATGGTAGTACCATTGTCTTTTTCTTGGAGGCTGTTAGAAGGTATGTTGGTTCTTTCTAAGTTGTCAAATATTTGTAGGCATAACAGTAATACACAACTAATGTAGCCACATCATTACTGAAGATTTGTATATGATAAAAACTTAGAAACTTGTAAGATTTGTCGAGAAATTATCCTACCAGAATGAAGAATATGTGGAATGGAGGAAAATAGCTTTGGGGGGTGAGATACTGAACCAAGAGCAGAGTTAATTGGTTGAGTTCATCATCTTGATAAACATCAAGATAAGATATATGGTACTTGATGAACTAAGTTATGTGCTAGGCTATTTGATCAATGTTAATTATTTCTACGGTCTTCTACTAGCAATTGTTGTGATCTATGTTGTGTGAATTGATGAAAAGCGAAGAATTATGTGAAATTAAATAGTTTTTAGGGAAAAAAACGAGTAAAGTTACCAGTCATTGTTCTCTGTGCATCTTGCTAGATTAGATGATTTATAAGATTGAAGACCACAAGGTGCTATGTTACTTGGAAGTTGGAATGTTACTTAGCCCAAATCTCTGCATTTGGTTCACTTAAACGGTGTGAACTTATGGAAGAAGATTTTATTTCTTGGTAAAATTAAGTTCTTGTCCGCTTGATTGATCTGTGTGACTGTAAATGCCGTTATAAAATATTCGGGTATTTCAAAATAGATTATATATTGTTTTTGACCATTTCATGCTCTGTGATTTATTTTGAGAATATTGAACAAAAACTTTCAGCGGGGAGATCAAATAAAGTTACATGATGTTATAGCTCTATTAATTCTTCTGCTTTGTTAAATGCCTTGCCAATTTATGAATAAAATTTTCTATAACAGTATAGTACAGCTGCTTTACTAAGTTCCTCTATTTTTTTATTTTTTTTTGAAATCGATGCTTTATTAAGTTTATGGCAAGATTCATGATCTTTATTACACTTTAATATGTTTTGTAGCAAAGATAGTTAAATGTATAATAATGTGAAAGTCCAGAAATGCCTGAAATCTTCAAGAAAATTGGAGTCGTAAAAGCTACATCATTGAATTATATGCAAAAGTTGAATAATATTACAAGTGATTAGATGGTTTAGGGAAATATTTCTGATATAGGGATAAAAGGTTTCAAACTAGCAATCTTTTGTAGTGAAAAGAAAGAATTGATAAAGAAATAATCGTGAATTAATCAATAAAATATAGAGTTATTTTATTATAGAATTTTCAGATTTTGTTAGATGACCAAGATTCCTCGAGATTTTCCAAAATTGCAATAGTAAGTGCTATATTCTACAGTCACCGTCAAGTTTTATTTCGAAAATGGACATAAATTCTTCGTACACATGAATGTAGACCTTGGCTAGTTCCCTTTTTTTTTTATTCAAAAAATATGGTTTTGATTTTGTGTTGGCATTACCGACTAAACGTACTCTTTAGGAGTTGAAATTTAAAATAATTAATACACAAACCGACATAATGAATTATAGAGACTCCATATAAAACTCGTATTGTTATAACTAATTGGTCCAATACGATGTTTAACATGCAAAATCTTCGTTGGTGGTTTATATAATTTATTTAATGTATGATTGCACTCACCAACATGTCCTCACATTATTCGTTGGTTGACTTACATATAATATTTTCGTCCCTCAAACAATCTAAAAATTCCTTACTTGTTAGAAAACGACGATACTTTTTCCTTGGTATATGTTTGGGGTCACAAATGATATGGCGCCCATAAATTAAAGTTGAAAGTATTCCATCGATCTTAAATATGTTGGAATAAAATCAACAAAGTGGGGCACCATGTTCTTATGGCCATACTATGCGCTGTAATCTCTTAATTTGTCGTCATTAAAGTCACTCGCTCTTGATAATTTTTCTCCTTATAAAAGACCACAAAGGATTTGGCCCATTTGACAGTCCCTTAATTTCAATAATATACTATCGGATCAATAATGTGCCACCACATGCTTCACTATGTCAATCAACCCCACACAAGCTGTAACACAACAAATTAGACAATTAGTTCAAGTAACCGAAACGTTACGAGATGGTGCAGCTAACTATTTGTTTCTTTTTATCTTTTATGTTGGAACTTATAGTAATTACTCTTAGGTACACACTGAGATACGCTTCATAAACTTGATGGTAGAGACGCAAACATATGATACAGAGTAATTAAAAAGTTGCTCTTCGTGAGAGGACTCATTTAAAGCAGCCCAATATTTTTTTTTACATTTGGGGGGGGGGGGGGGGGGGGGGTGTCATTTCAGTTTTGGATCCGAGACGACATCTGTTTAAATTACTTTTATTAACATATAATATTATGTCACTATTTAATTTGAATGAATTTCAATAAAGTTATAAGAAAAATGCCACCTAAGCATACATGTAACGCTTGTATTGGCAAAAACCAACCGTCACACATAATTAAGGTGCACGAAACTGTAAGAAAATGATAAAAATGGTTTTAGCGATGCATGACTCTATACTTTGCAAGGTACACTGCTCCTTGTGCATTGTCGACATACAAAATACCTAAATTTGGAGTGAAGGGTACTTCCAAAATGCTGTAATCGAGACGAAAGTAATCTCTACTCTTAATACGTCTCGAGAGATGTATATAACTATGTATTACAATGAAAGCAATGGCAGATTTAATGTTGATAAATTAAACTAAACTGCATGAATTAGACTGATGCAGCACAATAAAATGATTTCTGTTCTTATTTTGATTGAGGATACAGTTATATTAATTTAATCGTCTAGCAGTCTCGTTTTTCTACGTCCATTTTCATAATTGTCAAGTAGAGATTAACATATAATACGGGTGGACTTATTGCTCATAAACCATTTCATCTTCTTTTTTTTTTTTTTTTTCTTCTTTTAGCTCCCTCTTTTATAGGGATATACATAAACAACAACCAAACCTATAATTCTAATTAATTGAGATAATCTATATTAACCAAACAAGAATTACGTATTCATAATCACGTATCTTCAGCCACATGAATACGTGATTCTGATTCTTGTTTGGTATTATAGGGATTAGATCTAAATTCTAATTGTTTTAGCTTTATCTTAAATACGATATTACATGTAAGATAAGGCATGTGTGTTGGATTATTTTGAAAATAATGGATATGACTACTACACGATATGTACATAGTTATTTATTTTAATATAACTAATTATATTACTATTAGCGTTAATAATTTAGTTTAAAACTAAAATGTAATTAATAAGATACCAATATTGATCTATAGTTTATTAGTGAAATTTAAATATGTAAATTAAAAATTATTTACTGAAAATATCCGTGCAAAATAGTAACTATAGAAGAATCGAAGGATCGAAATATGATATACAATACGAAATGATTATTAAAGTACCTGCGTAACATTTACCAAAAGATAAAATGAATGTTTTAGGTATAAACATGCTTTAAGCTAATATAAGGGTTTAACGTAGTTTAAAAGGTTTCTACGTCAGTGTTGGACACTTTGTGACACCGAACTTTTGATTTTTAAGTTTAGCTTTATAATTTATATTCCACTATGGCATCATTATTAATTTCTCAATTTAACCCTATAATTTAAGTTAGATAAAATTAACTATACCATTTACTTATAAGAAGGATGATTTAGTTTCTACATAATTCATATTCTTTGAATGTTCTTTTGATTCTACTCCAATTATGATTAACTATCCCACTAATTCATAATCTTTCCATCTAGGCAAATTTTTTTTTTTTGTTTATTTTTCTAGATTTTGTTTTTTCCTTTATGAGCATATAGTAGTTTACACCGTAAAAAATTAAAATGTGCAAGAATCTGCGTGCCTATTTCTAGTAGTAGTAAAAACTATCTTAACCCCGCGATATCGTCAATATATCAAGGTGTAATTAACTGACCATATATGACACTTATAAAAATAAGGAAATCTTTTATAAAGTCTAACCAAAATAATTGCAAAATATAGTATTCTTATTCTAGCAAGAAGTTCATTGTCACAAGGAGCGTTGGCCTACGTGTCTCGCATGAGCCATGAATCATGGAGAGATCACAAGAATATGCATACAATTTTACTTTATTTTATGTGCTTTCATGATATACTATAATATAATTTAATAAAAGCAAGTCTTTTTCCTTCTAATGCACGTGAATCGCACATGCTTCTTGTGTAGAGTAGAGTAGTTGCAGGCTCTCAAGTCTCAACTACTAATATGTAAGATTTGAAAATTGAAACGTGGTTTGGGCCCACATAACATGCATTTGTGGGCCCAGCCCAATTTTTAAATTCGTACAAGGGGGCAGAATGTTTATTCCTTAAGCAATAAGGGGTGTGTTTGGTGGAAGAATTGCTGGTGGCATGAATTTGATTTTCAATTTGAATGTACGTTTTAACCGGCCAAATAATAGGATGTTTTTGAAAAATTTCCACATCTTTTCAAGATGTTGTAAAAAAATCCAGAAGATGATTGCTTCAACAAGATTAAGAAATATCCTTAATTTTGGTTTCATTAGTTCGAATTGTTTCGATAGTAATTTAGAAACTGAAAACATTCAAAAATTACGTACACTTCTTCAACTATGTATCTATTATTTGGTAAAAATATCAACATAGAAATTATAATTTTATAAAAATACGCCCATGAATTTATTCACGTTCAAAACATAAACGCATAATACCGATATGTTGTATTAAAATTGATAATCCTAAGACAGTTGAAACATTTTTGGAATTGTTGATATTTTCCCAATTTCTCTTTTAATAAAACCAAACAGATCTTATCATGTAACATCCAATTGCTTGGAGGGTTCACCTCTCCGTATCACTAAATCACCGCCGCCACGTGCGGTGTCGGAACAGTCAAAGATATGAGATACCATATAATGTTCATGTTCACAAAATGGAAAGACACGCGTCGTTTACTTATTGGTTGTATGACGTGTGTGTTCGAGCGTTATTGGATTCATTGTTTGAGCCGCCCGCGTAAAGTGAAAATGACAATGCTGACCCCGCTAAGTTTCTTTATTTATGGAAATGACCCTCTAGTAACATAATAGGAAAGTAACACGTGAAAATTAAGAAAAGATGGTAAAGATCCAGTACAGTCACGCACACGAAAGTACAGTGTCCTCTCACCCAAATTTCTTCTAGCGGGTCCCGCTTAACATGTAGAAGGTGTGAATAAAACTGATTTATCAAATTTTAAATGCAAATATAACACAAAAGGTCAAAATATTACATAAACTACTTTAACAATCTATAGTCTTCAAAATAGCTCTCAATTATATGCTGCCCTTTAAACCAAAATATAATCCAAATAAAAATTAAATATGGAGTAATAATTTGCTCGAGTTTAATTAAAATCGACGATTGCATATCCATTGCTAAAAAGTTGCTTAAATTTTCATCTAAACTTCTTGAAACGTGAATTATATATTTTCAAATACTTTATCTAGTTTTTTTAAATCATATACACAATAACACATAGTTAATGTTCCGATTTACTTATATATAGTTTAATTATAAATATTTTACCATTACTACTAAAAATCAAATCGAATCAATTTAATATCAATATATATGAAATCCAATCGACAAAATCTCCACACCCTTATTACTTTTCCAATATCTCTTTCTTTTCTTATCTTGCTAATCAAAATTCAAATTCTTTACATATTCAAGTAGAATATTTCATCTTATCTTGACCACATTCGAAGAAAAGTTGTATTATACAGCTGTTGTATATAGTGACACAATCTAATCAGTAATTGAAATTTGTCGTATTTGTCAATAAGTATAGCTGTTGGACGATAAAATCCTGTGCCACATCATCATGCAACGAGAAAGTAAACTAGTTTTTAGTATTTTACGTTAGTACTTAAATATTATGAACCGCGTTAATATAGTGCACCGAATAGTAGGAAATAAGTTCCTATAGAGAGCGCGGCACATAGAAGCAAATGGTAAAGGAAACAGGATATAAGTCCTCGTCTGACAAAAGGCGTACAAGAAAGGTAAGAAATTGAACCATAAGAAGCCAAAAAATCTTTGCCTCGTTAAGTTCCACAATATATCGATAATTAATTATTATAGTTAATTAAAAAAAAAAGAAAAGAAAAATCTCTATCTATCTATCTATCCCAGTGGAAGGAAATATAAAGAGCCCCACTACTTTCTCTCTCTATCTCTCTATCTTTATTGTTGTTATTGAAAACTGAACCGAAAACCTAAACCACGAAAAACCCATTTCACACACATGATGATTTTGGACTCTAAGGCGGCACCGTGTTTTGTTAACGACGACGGCGTTGACCTTCTTGACTTCGAATTCGACGGCGAAGAAGACTCTTCTTCTTCCTTGGACTCCTTTATCACCGCCGCTACCACGCCGTTTGTTTCTGTAAGTTTAATGTTTCTTGCCTCTCTGACTATCTGTGTGCCTCCGAGTCTGAGTCGACTCGGCCGAGTTACGGCCGAACCTTCTAGATTCCGAGTTGACTCGGTCTGGTTTTGTCCGAGTGGGTGGAGAATTACTGTTTTGCCCTTGTTATGAAAACGGACGTTTGTTATGTGGACGAGTTTTGCTTGTTTGGAACAGTAGAGTGATATATGGTTCGTTGGAGAAACTTAGTTTGGTTCGGCAGAGGGTATTTTTGGGAAAGGAAAATATGCAACTCGACGCGTTTTTGTCTTTTTTCGTATTTAATATATTCGTTATTGGAGTATTATTCGTCACTAATGAACTGAGCTGTAAAATAAAATGATTCAAGTCCTTTTTCAATGATACTTATTATGTGGTGTGCGAGCGAGCATGCTTGGAAATAACCTATAATCCCGTATTTAAATTGAAAAATGTTATTCTATATTTATTATATGCTAGATATGAAAATACAGTTTCTCCCCACTAAAGAGTTGCAAAATTCTTTCCAACTTGTTTAAATATGGTATCCCACTCAAATTATTTTATTTATTTATTTATTGAAATTCGTTCACATTCAAACGAGTCTCATTAATTCCAAATTCCTTTATTGACTCGCTCACTGTTGACTCATCTTGAACCGAGTCAAGTCATTGATTTGTCTATAATATTTTGAACATTTGGGACTGACTCATGGCGCTTATTGTTTCAGGAAATTGCGGAGGAGGAACTGGAATGGTTGTCGAACAAGGACGCGTTCCCGTCGGTGGATACGTGCTTCGGCATTTTGGCCGACAATCCGCAGCTAATAATGAACCACCACAGCCCAGCTTCCGTGCTCGAGAACAGCAGCAACAGCAGCCATGGCAGCGTCGTCACCGTTGCAAGTTGCAGCGGCGGCCCCAAAGTCCCCGCCAGCCATCCCGTTGGTGCCCGGTCAAAGGGACGACGTCCACGAAAAATTGCTGGCTTTGGCGAATTCCCGCGCCGACATTTCCCGTGGTTGAGCCAAGTTAATGTTAAGAACAAGCGAGAAACACCGCAGACGGTTGCGGGGAGTGGTGGCGGAATGGGGCGGAGGTGCTTGCATTGTCAAACCGACAAGACCCCACAATGGCGGGCGGGGCCAATGGGGCCGAAAACCCTATGCAATGCCTGCGGGGTGCGGTTTAAGTCAGGGAGGCTATTGCCGGAGTATCGTCCCGCAAATAGTCCGACGTTCTCGAGTGCGTTGCATTCGAATTCTCATCGGAAGGTGGTGGAGATGCGGCGGCAGAAGATCGGCCCGGGCTGCGGAGGAGGAATTGCGGTGAATGAGGGTTGTGGATATAGGGTAGCGTAAGGTAGGGTAGGGGTAAGTTAGTTTCTTACAGGGTTGCAGAACTTGCTTGAATTTGTTTTAATTTATTTTAGATATTAGTCACATTAGCTTTTTAGGAGTTGGTCTTGTTCTTGTAGGGAGTGATCATGTAATGGACTAGATGGTTAGTGAAAACCAATTTGTTGCTTTTTTTAATCAAAATTCATTAGGGAATTTTGGTTTGACATTCGTTTGGCTACATGCATAAGGGTAGAAAAATTGCAGAAGATATAGTTCCTTTTGAGTAGCTAGCTATTCAGTCATTTCTCTTCATTTTGAAGGATTTTGCACAACAAGGAAAGAATTAGAATTAGAAATTGTATTTTGGTCGTGGTGTAGTTGAACCTTTTATTGTACATTATTTAGAAAATGGATGTCATGATTTTAGCTTTGATTTTTCATAATGTAGTAATTCTTTTCTGAGGTTTATGAAAATTGCACTTAATTGGTTGAATCTTTGTATGCACCTTCGTGACTCTTTCTATACCCATATTTGTTTTGCATAGTGACTTCATGCAATCCAATTCGATTGTTTTTGATAAATATATACTTAGACGAGAAATTGAAAAAATTTATTGCCTTTTTCCCCTCTACTTTTGCTTCATTATATAAACTTGTGGGATGTGATGCCAGATTTATCAATTAATTCAGTATTTTGGATCATTTTAATATAATTTGCAGATCCTCTATAGTTCTATGATATGGGATCCAGTGATGCCATCGGTTAATAACTTCTTTTCAGTCTCTGCAGTTTATACTAGAGAAAGTGTTTTTACGCTGGAAAATTGAAAACTGAAAAAAGAACACTTGACCGACGGTTTTAGTTTAATCAACTTTGACATTCAATGGTGCACATCACAAGCAGTGGAAACGCATGTTTCCTAGTTTCTCCTTGTACATACTTTCTCCTAGAATAGGTAATATACTTCTTGTTACAATTAGCGATTTAGAATAACTTGGTTCTTTTTGGATTGTTTGGCAAATTGTGCCTTCGTCTTTTTCCAGTGTATATTACCAAATCTTGCAAAATAAATCCAACAATGAAATCTATTTTACTTAGAATTGTTCTTCCTGGTGAATCACAGTTTTCTTGCATGTGAAACATTTTGCCGAAGAATAACTCTAGTTAATTGGTTTAAAACGATGAGAATCTTTTACAAAAATAGGACCACACGTGTTTTAATCTCCGGCTAGAATAAAAAAAAAACGGACTTGAAAATGAACCAATTCTTTATTCTCTACTCATATTATCAAATCAAAATTTGGTACTTCATTTTTGACATATATGAATGACTAATGACCACTTGGAATTTGAAGTGTAGAATCAATCATCCATACTCATGAATTAGATTTAACCAGTGTTGTCTTCTTGTTCCTATTTTCAGCAAGTGAATATATATACATATATACGTATAAGAATGTTCTTTTTAATACTTTTAGGAGTGCATTAAGTTGTCGAATTTTTTGTTCGGATAAGCATTGATTATTTGCGGCCCTTTTTTTAGTATTGCCAGTCAGTTATAAACTTGGGCTCATATTCATTAAATTACATTTCACTATAGAATAAGAATAAAGTTTCTGTAAATAGAGGATATCTTTTGTGCGGCATCGGGTAGATTTTTTCTTATCTACATTTCTATGAAAAACTTCATCCATCGATGATATAATCTACAAAATCTTCATTTAAGGGAAAAAAATAAATACACCTTTGCTCCTTTAGAAGGACCGATTTAATGCTAGAGCTGTTTATTTCATACTAGTTATGATGAAACAACAGCTTTTAGTAGGTTCTGTTTATCGACATTATTGATATTTGATTTGGTTGGGACAAAGAATCAATGCCTAAAATCCACATAGGGATTACAATTCATTTTGGGTGTAATTACTTCTTTAACAACTTGAAAATAATTATTACACAACCTTTTGAAAATTTTAAAAAGTTTAGAAATAAATTTTTTGAGTCTTGAATATTTGTTAACAATACACTAATGCTGTTAAAAACCCGCGTAAGGCGAACCCTTAAAGCCCCTAGGTGGCCGCTTAGGGCTTAGCATTTACGGGACGTGCACCACGTGACTTGGAGAATACACAAAACGATGGGCTTACTCCTTGGAAATAAATATATTAAGATTTATTTTGTTTGCTTAAGTATATTTTGATCCTTAATTGGCTAGAATTGTTTTTTGGGATTGTACGAAATTTGATAATCTTATTTAAATTTAAATTGGGATTGTACTAAATTTGATATTCCATCTTTTTTTAATAAGTTTTAATAATAGAAATCATTTTTATGTGGCCTTGTATTTTTTCTATCTGATGTTTTATGTCTTAATTTTTTAATTATCTTTTAATGTCATAATATTTAATGAAATATAGTGAGGGTCCAAGGGAATGTCTTCATACTATTTAGATAAATGGGCAAAATAAATATGCAAATGATTTTTTTTTATTTTTTTTTTTGTGTTTCTATAGTTTTGTATTGACAAAAGTATTTATTTTTATCATCTTTCAAGAGCATCTAACCCGATTCTTTGTGTACTTTTATTATTAATATGCAATTTTAAGAAAATAAATACCGCTTTACGCCTAACAAGTTTAACAACATTGCTTATAATTACCTCGAGATCTCAAGTTTTCAGATTTTTCAAAATAGCATATCACTTAAAATTATAGTCCCCAGATCTATAAAACTATAGTCAACAGATTTAAGAATTATCCGTAAACTCCATTCAAAAGAGTTTCGATGAATCAAAATTGTTCAACTTTTATCATTTAACCTTAGTTCCAATTTTATAGAGATAGCGTTGAGTGTTATCTTTTTATCAATGACCATCTTACCGTGAGGGAGAATGTTTCTTTAGCTCGACACGTATTAGTAATTTAGTAGTGAATAGTGATCCGTTTAAATAAGAATGTAATTAGTTATTGAAGTTGACTAATTAATTGCTGCGCTACAATAACCTGTGTCTGTTGACGGTGCAGTCAACCATAGAATTAGCCGGAACTACCAATTCAACATTATTCTCATTTACTATTCCAAATTCTCTCCTTTTTTTCTTTCTTCCCAACAAACCATGTGAATTGGATTTATCGATGCTTTGAGTGCTAAATAATTTAGTCTTCCATGTGAACGGTGTTACATTTCTACTACTATATATCTTTACTAAGTTACGTACATGAAACACTATGATAAAATCGGTGTGCAAGCTACAAGATGTTAAGCGATAATGTCAATCAATTTATGCAGCAGATAATTTCACATTCACCTTTTTTTATTTAAAAAATCATTATTAAAAATTTAATAATTACAACCCCTTGAGTATTTTTGTAAACTTTAACATGTCTTTCAATAACTACTAATTCAAACTTTAAAGGAAGTTTGCATGGTCAAAACAGACCTTAAGTAAAATAATCTTTTGCTATATTTTGGATATATTAAGTTATATTAGTTTCCCTGAATGATGATAGTAACTAATATTATTGCGACAAACTCGTGTTTGACTTGTGGATTGTAACAATTAGTGACACATACTCTACTGGCGCTAAATAAGTCTTACCACTACCAGTTACTATATATATACCATCAATCTTATTAAAAAAAAAAAAAGAAATTCCACCATATGTGCCACTGACATTCAAGACCTAATTAATCAAAATGCATCCCTAATGCTACACTGTTCTTATCAAACATCGGAGTATGAAGTCTATGTATAATTGATATTAAGTCAAATTATCATGATGAGAAACACTTTGAGTGCCCCTTTTGGATTTTAGAAAAGAATCATTATTAAGTATCAACCTAGAAAACACTAAAGAAAAAAGTTCCAATGATAAAATATTTTTAGTGCTAATTAACTACACGAATGCTAGTAAACCCTAGTACGCGTCTCAGCAATGGATATGCATTATTATTATAATTTTTTTCCTTTTTTCTCTGGTTGAATGGAGCGGCATCTGCACGTAATGATGCTTCAATGTGTTATATTCTTTGTGCTATATTTTTATGAATATTTTTCAGTTTAATTCGTGTACTACTCCCTCTTTGTTATCTCGTTCCTTACTTTGGCAAATTATAAAGTTCATTATTCTTTCCAACGTGCTAGAAAGGGTAATCTTGTTATACCACACGAAGTGTGTTTATGGGATCATAATGGATGTAGAATAAACTCGAACTGATTCCATTATATATTGCACTAGTTATTCCGGTACTACCATCGTCATATTTTGGAATATATATTTCACAACCTTTCACCGACCATGCACATTTTGAAATCTATTCAATGAATTTTTTTACGAATGCATTATGCCCCTTTTCAGGTATGATATGGCCACATAACGCACCTTCTCATGTTGTCATCTTCTGGCTCAATCACCTTCTCGTATTGTCATATGCTCAAATTGTTTGGGAGCGCATTAGTCTTGAGCTAAGCCCATTAGCTAACTCGCGAAATACCTATAAAGATCCTGATTTTTAAATTTTAAATCACACATCATTTATAATTCTACATTTTCTCTCTCTTTCAATCAAAACTTTCTTTTATATAGATTTTATTATCTATATTTATAGACTTAAGAATTTTTCAATCAATGCTTTTGGTGTGATTGGGAATCATCTACTCCCAAACAAGACAATTGTCAGTTGTTTTCCAACTAAGACCCTCCAATACTTAATATATTTCACAACCTTTCACCGACCATGCACATTTTGAAATCTATTCAATGAATTTTTTTACGAATGCATTATGCCCCTTTTCAGGTATGATATGGCCACATAACGCACCTTCTCATGTTGTCATCTTCTGGCGCAATCACCTTCTCGTATTGTCATATGCTCAAATTGTTTGGGAGCGCATTAGTCTTGAGCTAAGCCCATTAGCTAACTCGCGAAATACCTATAAAGATCCTGATTTTTAAATTTTAAATCACACATCATTTATAATTCTACATTTTCTCTCTCTCTTTCAATTAAAACTTTCTTTTATATAGATTTTATTATCTATAACGACTTAAGTATTGGAGGGTCTTAGTTGGAAAACAACTGACAATTGTCTTGTTTGGGAGTAGATGATTCCCAATCACACCAAAAGCATTGATTGAAAAATTCTTAGTCACACACGGCGTTTTTGGGTAACTAGTATTGATTTTCCGCGTCAAGTACCAGTTGAAATTTAGTTGGAATTCAATTAGGAAATGCAAGAAGTTTATGTTCGCAACCATATTTCTCCAATTGTGCACACAAACGACATTTTCAATTTTAGAATTAAATCAAGAAACGCAAGAAATTCATGTCGAAAATCCACATTTTCTCTCTATCCCGCACATGAGATTTTCCCTGCATTCACTTAGTTTTCTGCGGGAGGGGAAGAAGAAAGGAATAAGGTTTGATAGTTTTTCTATTTCAAAATAAATAAATAAAAAACTAGATAGAGAAACTACGACTTCAATATTTCAATTTCAAGCTATATGAGTCGGGTAAGCTCCCAGCCATCCAAATACATCAATCACAAAATAACATATAAAATAAATAAATAAATAATCATCTGACCATTTTATAGCTAATGAATAATCATTCATAATAAATAGAAAACCACGTAATGTAAAATTAAATATATACTCTAAGCAACCATTTTCTCAGACTTCGCGCGATTGGGAACAAGGCCACTTCCACTACTCATCAATATTCAATTAGAGACGTATTAACTAAGTGATACCCAAGTAGTAGAATATTACAATTAATTAAAGAACTTGGCCTTTAGTTGTGGTGGAAAACTAACGTGAACCAACCGCACATCATCATGGGGAACGCAACCTTCAATGGCGATGGGTTGACTGCACAAAAATATGATATTGGTCGTCTATTCATGTTATTATATATATGCTGATCATATGTTATTCTTCGTTTTTATATTGGTTGTCATGATCTTTTTGCGAATAGCAAGATATATAGATATTGTGTTGATAAAAAGTTGAAGTCTATATATATATATATATATATATATATATATATATATATATATATATATACTAGCCACCAAGACGCACGCGGAACCGCGTGCAACGTTTTTTTTATTTATTTAAAGAATATATTTTTCATTTATTTTTTGATATAAGAAATAATGTATATTAAACTTCAAACTCCAGTTACTTAAAATCCAATGATTTTACCTTTAGAGCCCCATTTGGAATTTGATGTAGAGAAGAGACGTGTGAGCATTTTCTTGATTCCATTTCTTGTCCTGTTAAACAAAAACATATTAAAAAACATTAAAAATTAAAGTACCAAATATGTCTATATGCATGACAAAATACATAGATGTATGAATATATTGTGTGAGAGAACGAAAGAGATGAAGAAAATAAATGAAGATTGAAAGTAAGAACAGTAAAAGAAAAACTCGTAGAATAATTTGAAAAAAAAAATGCAAGGTAGTAACAGATGAAAGAAAAAGGAGGAAAATAATAACCTCTTCCTACAAAATAGGGAAATGGAATATAGTGGAGTCCTTAAAAATGACAATATCAACCCTTCTTCTTTTTTGTTTAAGTGAGTAAGAGAGGGTAAATTTGGAAAACACTTTATTTGTACAACAACTTCCATTTTGTCTCACAAAACTTGTTTGTTTATATTATTAATAGATAATATATATATATATATATATATATATATATATAGACTTCAACTTTTTATCAAACAATATCTATATATATATATATATATATATTAATATTCCGGAATCACAGAAAAGTGAATACTTATAAAAATAATTTAATACGACTTTTTTGTTATTCATATGTTTTTGCACATTTTATTGATTAATTATTCATTTGATTTTATTGATTGTAGAAAGACAATTGATGTAATTTTTTTACATTTAACGATACCTTGCACCGATTTCTCCAAAAACCAGAAATTTTAATCGACACCATGAATATTGCAAGAGATGGTCAACGAGATTATACTTTGTACTCATGAGCTCACCTCCAAAATCCTACATGTATAAATATGTTATTTTGACTTCCACCAAGAATTGTTGAAATCGCTTCCCTGCAACTGCAATAGTGTCACCTAGCTATTCAAAAATGTGTACTAAATGTGAAAGCCTTGCAAATTTACACCTAATGTCCTTATCACGTCCAATTATAAGGGAGAAACCTAGCTTTTTAATTGCCTATGGGAGAATCTTGAAACTGGAAACCCCTAATTTATTCTCGAAGACTGAAAACACAAAAATAAAAAGACAATTACATCTACACTACTTGAGGTTTGGTCTAATTATAGAAACTTGTTCGAATAATATCTTTATATACATATATTTAAATACATGTAAGAATGGGGGTTGAATTGTCTATAATAAACTAAAAATTTAGGGTTATGGATATAATTATCCCTCCAGAAAATTAGAGATTGATCGGGTCGAAGGAACTAAAATGAAGAAAACGGCTCGCTGCATGCATCACTTCTGACCTCACTCTTACATTAATTTTTGATGGTATATCAATATAAATATAACTTTATTTCCCACCAGTGCTTGTCTCTATCGAGAAAATACCCAAAAATATTCTTGAAAATACTCAAAGGAAAATTAAGAACTAAATAATGAAAATCCACTTCTGAGGTCTACTTTTTACCTTTCCTGAAGCACTTGGAAAGATCCCAATCTTGTAGATGACACGTAAAAGAAGCATGGAATTGAGGAAAACTATGTAGGGTTGAATCTTCAGTTATAATTATCGTATCACGATATTTGTAAAAGTAGTTATACTATATAATTTAATTTCATGTTATATAATGATGTTTAAAGCTTGTGTTGTGAATCTAATAATTTTTCTACAACAAGTTATTCGAAGTTATAAAAGCTGATTACAATGATGTCCTCGATATAATCACTAAAATTTTGCGATTGGAGGGCAACTTAAGTCAACCATTTTTTCTTGGAATTTATAGGTGCATGTCTAATTAGCAAATGTCAAACAAGTTACTTAGCTCTTGATATCTTACGATAAAATTTAAACATATTCTTCATCACATTTATATTGTAATTAGAGATTGGAAACGCTCACAACTATTCTTGAAAAATAAATACAAAAGGGAAAATAGAATTTGATAATTAAAATCCAGTTTTGTGAAGAAAAAAGTTGATATCCTTAAAAACTCCACCTTTGCCGAAGCATCCGAAAAGATCCCAAATTAATCAATGTAACAAGCATTTTTATCTGCATAAAAATAATTTAAAAAATATTAACACAATTTTCCTTGTTTAAATTTCAGATTATTTCCAACGCCAATTTGTAAATATCATAAAATTATATGGACACGCATGCACCAATGAATGTTTCAATAAACGTATTGAATATTTACAAAAATACATCCTTATAACTTTTGCAAATAAATATAGATAGATCGGGTCTATTAATGATTATGTTCTTCGCATTTCATGAGTACCTTTGTAATTGTTTAAACTATAAAATGATTATGTGCTTATATGAAACTGAGGTAACATAAATTAAGTATTTTAATATATCATTAGGCCTGTAAAAGTTGCAACATTTATCATGTAAGACATCTCTGGATCCTGCAACTTGCCAACTCAAAATAATTAATAAAAATATAGGAGACCTACGAATGTCAGAAAAAATGAAAAGCTAACAAATTTGGGGACTTGCAACAAACCATTGACTAGAAAACAAGAAAATCTTCGATCATATAGTGATAGTCCAGAACAGAACAATTTACTCATACAGGGACAAAGACAAAGATACCTGTATCTATAGATTACATTTGTACACACATATATACATCTATATATCGAGAGAGAGAGAGAGATAGGAGGAATGTGAAATGATGGTTTGTCGGCCATTAGAGGTTCATTGAAGGGATTTGTTTTTGCCACATAGTAAAAGGTCCAAGACTCAATTTTTATGGGTGCTCTGTTATTTGTTCTGATCCTCATCATCATTTAAAGGACAAAAGGAAGGATTTTGATCCATTGCAGTTGGATTCTGTCAATCTTGGACCTTAAAGATTTGTTCTTTTTCCTTTTTTCATCTAAAATCATACATGTTCATTTGAAATACTAGCTCAGCTTTACTGCAAAAGGATCATCAATGAATGTTTTGAGGTGTTGAATGTTTCCTCAAAGTTTTTGGGCATTATTGTCATGTTTCTGTGAATTCCACGACTTTGGTCCAAAGAATTAATTGATAATGGTGGATTTTCCATTCTATTGGTTTTGGTTGTGAGGAAGGTATGCATATTGAATTTCATCTTTTTCCTATTTGGGAAATTTGTTATTTCTGATTTTTTATGATTTATGTTGTTGTTTCTTATATTAACTATTTTATTGATTTTATGCAGAAGAACCCATTTTTCCGAGTTGTTGGCTGCCTTTCAAATGATTAGTTGATCACTTTATGCATGCATATTTGGAATTTATTGTGTCCTTATCAAGGTAATCAAAGATGTCCTTTTCCAAGTTGCTTTCGGAATGTCAAAGTTGCGGAAATCCTTGTTCAAGATTGATGGATTCTTGGTTTAAGTAGTTGTTTTGTTAAGTTGAAGATTGATACAATGATGCCTTTAATGTTTGGATGGAGAGAAGTTCTTTTTTGGGGTTGGACAGGAATCTTGGCTACTTCATTGATGTTTGTTTGTCCTTTAGAGGCGTTGAGTACTGATGGAATTATCCTCCTTGAGGTGAAGAAAAGCATTGTTGATGCCCATAATTTTCTTTGGAATTGGGATCCCAACGATCTAACACCGTGTAAATGGATAGGGGTGAACTGTACATCGGATTATAATCCGGTAGTATGGTCTCTTGATTTGAACTCGTTGAAACTTTCTGGGACTTTGAGCTCTAGTATTGGTAGACTTATGTTCCTAGAATATCTTGATCTATCTTTTAATGGGTTCAAAGGGAGTATTCCTAAGGCGATTGGAAATTGTTCGAAATTGGAGATACTTAACTTGAACGATAATTATCTGGATGGGGAAATCCCAGTTGAACTCGGTAAACTTTTTCATTTGCAAATGTTGAATTTGTGCAACAATCAGATCTCTGGTCCATTTCCGGAGGAGTTAGGGGAACTAGCTTCTCTTGAACAGTTTCTGGCATACACGAACAATCTCACAGGCTCGGTGCCTCAGTCTTTCGGTAGATTGAAAAACTTACGAATATTTCGTGCGGGGCAAAATGCAATTTCCGGAAGTTTACCTGCGGAGATAGGTGGTTGTCGGAGCCTCAAAACTCTTGGTCTTGCGCAAAATCGAATCAGCGGTGATTTACCTAAAGAGCTTGGCATGCTCAAAAACTTAACTGATCTCATTCTTTGGGACAATCAGTTTGTGGGATTTATACCCAAGGAGCTTGGAAATTGTACAAATCTCGAGACTCTTGCTCTGTACCAAAACAATTTTATTGGTGAAATTCCTTCTGAACTTGGAAATCTTGAGTTTTTGAAGAGGTTGTACCTTTACAGAAACGGATTGAACGGAACTATTCCAAGGGAGATTGGTAACCTTAGTTTAGGACTAGAAGTGGATTTCTCTGAGAATTCTTTGTCAGGTGAAATCCCCAGAGAGTTGAGTCAAATAAAGGGCCTTGAATTACTTTACTTGTTCGAAAATGAGCTCACTGGCGTAATCCCGATTGAGTTTAGTAATTTGAAGAACCTGACGAAGCTGGACTTGTCCATCAACTACTTAACAGGCCCTATTCCTTTAGGCTTGCAGTATCTTCCTCAAATGCTTCAGTTACAGCTTTTTGATAATTATTTCAGTGGTATCATACCTCAAGGTCTCGGACTTCATAGTCAACTTTGGGTAGTTGATTTGAACAACAATCATCTAACAGGTAGAATCCCGCCTTATATTTGTAGGAACTCGAACTTAATATTGCTAAATCTCGAGTCTAATAGACTGTACGGAAGTATTCCTGATGGTGTCATCAATTGTAGTTCTTTAGTGCAACTGCGTCTTAATGCTAACAGGTTTACTGGGAATTTCCCTTCTGATGTATGTAAGTTGACAAATCTCTCCGCTCTTGAATTGGGTCAGAATAAGTTTGGCGGCACAATACCTCGAGATATTGGAAAGTGTCAAAAGTTGCAGAGGCTTGATCTATCTGGGAATAGCTTTATATCGGAGTTGCCTAGGGAGATAGGAAATTTGTCCGAACTTGTAGCGTTCAATGTGTCGTCAAACTTTTTAACTGGAAAGATACCACTAGAAACTCTCGAGTGCAAGGCTCTGCAAAGGCTTGATCTTAGCTGGAACAGCTTTTTTGGCGCTATACCTAATGAGTTAGGGGCACTTTCTTTGCTCGAACGACTTATTGTTTCTGAAAATAAGTTTTCTGGAAATATACCAGGAGAATTGGGCACCCTCTTTCATTTGACTGAACTACAGATGGGTGGAAATTTGTTATCTGGTGAGATACCGGAGGAGTTTGGTAATCTTGCTGGGCTTCAGATAGCCATGAATCTCAGTTATAACAAGTTGTCTGGTAGTATACCGCCTGAGCTTGGGAATCTTATATTGTTAGAGTATCTTTTGCTCAACAACAATCAATTAAGCGGTGAGATTCCAAGCACATTCGGGAATCTGACGAGTCTTCTGGGCTGCAACTTCTCGTATAATGACTTAACGGGGCCGTTGCCTTCGGTACAATTGTTTCAAACAATGAGTAGAAGTAGCTTTGTTGGAAATAAAGGTCTTTGTGGGGGGGCTCTTGGTAATTGTAACGACTCTACAGTTTTTGACACAGTTCCTCCTTCAAGGAATATCGCAGGTGAGCCTAGAGGAAAGATCATCACCATTGTTGCTGTTGTCATAGGTGGGGTTGCTCTAATTCTAATTGTGATAATTTTATATGTCATGAAACGTCATCCGGTTGACATGGCTGTATCTTTGCGTGATAAGGAGATATTATATTCAGGTTCTGATATATATTTTCCTCCAAAAGAGGGATTCACGTTTCAAGACTTGGTCGAGGCAACAAACAGTTTTGATGACACTTTCGTTATTGGAAAAGGAGCAGTTGGGACAGTTTACAAGGCAGCTTTGAAATGTAATCTCACAATTGCGGTAAAAAAGCTGTCATCTAACAGAGAGGGGAACAACATCGAGAGCGGGTTTCGAGCTGAGATTTCAACTCTCGGAAAAATCAGACATCGAAATATTGTAAAGCTATATGGTTTTTGCTATCACCAAGGTTCAAATCTTCTTTTTTATGAGTACATGGCGAGGGGAAGTTTAGGTGAATTGCTTCATAGCTCATCTTGTGAACTTGATTGGCATACGCGGTTCGCTATTGCTCTTGGAGCAGCTGAGGGCCTTGCTTATTTGCATCACGACTGCAGACCGAGGATCATTCACCGTGATATAAAGTCGAATAATATTTTGCTCGATGAGGATTTTGGAGCTCATGTTGGTGATTTTGGTTTGGCAAAAGTGATAGACATGCCACAATCAAAGTCGATGTCTGCAGTTGCGGGTTCATATGGTTACATAGCCCCTGGTGAGCACTGTTTACCTCCATGTTAAGAATGAAAGTATATTGTTTCTTTATTTATTCCCTTTATAATGTTTATTTTTCTTCTTAACTTCAATTCGGTAGTAGTCTATGCTGTATACTACGTCTTTGTTTCTGATTAAGCTGGTTTATTGCAAAAAATTTAAGAAGTAATAATTTCTTTCTTACTTCTATTAAAGTTGCTTAATTATGAAAATAAAGGGTGGTGGACATGTATTAAACAACTGCTTAAGGTGAATAAATTGTTTTTGAAGTGTTTAGAAGTACCATTTCAAAAGTAACTTACTCTGTCATTATCATTGTTAATTGGCATAATTAGAGTAAAGAAAACTTTTATTTTATCCAACACCCAGCCCGGTAATTTAAGCTTATGTTTTTTCTTTTACTTAAAAAAGTCTTATGTGAGCTTAAAAACTTCTTTCCATAACTGTCTGCAAACAGCGCCTAAGTATCAGGCATGTCATATGTAAAGAAAGGCCTAATGGATTATTGTACCTTTCTCTTCGTTTGAGTTTAATTACGCCCATAACACTTTGCCATGAACACTACCATCTCGTATGTAGTTTTTATTGGTTTAAGATGTATTTTGCTGGTGAACTTGATTAATCATTTTTAGTCGGAATTGGTCACTCGAACTCGCAGTGGTTTTAATGTTCAATTAAACTTTGGATAGTACTTATGCGTTTATAACGGCTAATTTATAGAAAATGGCCGTCAAAAGATTGAATATTCATGTAAACAATCCATTTGGAATGTTCTGACAGGTGAACTACTTGGCATCCTCTTTTCGCTTCTGAATCCAACATCCATGTTCTTTTTCTATAATTATGTATAGGATATATAACCAGATATTAGTTTTTTTGTTAACAATTTGATAGTTTATAAATTTTCCCGGTGCAGAATATGCATATAGTATGAAGGTGACAGAAAAATGCGATATTTACAGCTATGGAGTGGTCCTATTGGAGTTGCTAACCGGGAAAACTCCAGTACAACCCGTAGAAGAAGGATGCGATCTCGTTACATGGGTTCGAAATTACATTCGTGCCCATTCACTGTCGTCCGAGATATTGGATAGCCGTCTGGACCTTGAAGACGAAACAACAGTTAATCACATGATTACTGTACTGAAAATTGCTTTATTATGCACAAGCATGTCTGCGATTGATCGACCGTCAATGCGAGAGGTTGTCCTAATGCTAATGGAGTCCTACGATAGAGAAGGAAGTCCCATTTCTCCTCCGGATTATGATCTCTCACTGAAGGATGATGGCTTATGAGATGTAAGTACGACTTTATAGATTTTAATAAAGTTCTTTAGAAGTTCTTCTTTATATACTCACTGGTATAAAATTTTAAAAGTTTTATGTAATTTCTCTGTATAAATTATTGTTGGTACATAGTTATGCACCTCGTATTGGTCTATAGTCTATACTTGTACATTTATATGTCTGCTAATTGAATGGTTGGACTTGTTTTTTGTTTTTCTTTTCTATTGTAATTTGTTAATGCAGAGTGCACATCTGTTCACAAGATGTTTATAGACGTGTGAACTTTTATATAGTTTTTAGATATATTGTCTGTTGAAACTATCTGCCAATATATAAATAGTTCCTGGTAATTGCTTGTTCATATAACATGGAATGCATAATTGCCTAAGCTGTTATGAATAGAGTTAATTCCGATATCCATGCCCAAATCCCAATATAACAATAACAAACCAACCTAAATCAAGAATATAATTAACCATACAAATAACACCTTTTATGTAGTGTTTCATAGTTTTCTTTTATTTCAATTATCCTCCTTGCAATAGTAAATAGTAATACACTTTTTACCCAACATAAGTTACTCTGGCCATGAGAATTGCTGAGAATATGAAAAACCACCATCAGTTGACAAGTAAATTCCAGTTTCTAAGATACTCCAAAAACAAGTCTTGTCCTGGCATCTATTCTTGTCCCTGCCAAAATCAAAGAGAACAAAATTGCCATGGAATTCTCCCAAAGTCAAGTCACATGTTGCAACAGTTCTTTCTTTAACAAGCACAGGAGTATAAAATGTTTGCGAACCGCCACGAATGTTGAGCGTCTGTGTCCCAACATCCTCGCCGTCATGGGTCGTCAATGTTCGTGCCAGTCAAATAAGGTGAGAGGAACAACCATAGGGAGGAATGCATTCAGCAATAAGAGAAGAAGGAAGCCTTTGGAATGCAACGAAATCATTGTTTTGAATTCTTTCTGTTTCTTTTGTGATGTGTATGTATGTATTAGTAATTTGACCCTTCTTATAATATTTAAAATTGTGTTATGTAATGATTTGCCATAACTATTAAATGTGGTATATCACTGGCTAGATTTCTATTTTATATTTATCCATATATGTTAGAATCTTTTGTATTTATCAAGCTCCTTAATTAGATATAAATTACCAAATCTCTTTTGTAAGAATATAGCTGTATCTAGTACATTATATTCAATGAAGAATCTGCTTTCAGTAAGCAGGTTTATCGATATTAAAGTAATAAGTTACTAGTATGTGATTTCTGTATCAGAGAAAATCGTTTATTGGTGTATGAATTAATTATGAATAATTTACCAGAATTTTACTGATGGAAGGTTCTGAAAAAAGATGGTGAATCTCCAAAAAATAAAAATAATCAAAGAAACGTATGAAACAAAGGTTATTGATGAAAATTTATTTGTTGTTTGGGTGGGAGACAGGTTGCAGGATCACCTGGGAGGATTTTACAAAAAATAGTGTTCAAATCAGATGGTTTACTTTTTCATAAGCTCGAAGTTGGTCTTTGTATTGGCCCCAGTATATTTTACTGCTTTAATTTCTGGCCCAGAACACACAAAATGTTCACAATTTATATCGGAACGCATTTTGTAGCATTTAATGACATAGAATGTCATATGAGGTTTTGACAATTTACTCTCCTTACGACAAATTGATAAATTATCTCACTGTAAAAAGTGAATAGACAAATTATTTTCCAAGGATTTCAAACTCGAGAGTGAGGAAAGCTTTTTAGGCAAAAAAGAATTATATTCTCTTTTCTCCAAAAAATGTAGATATTTTGTTTAATACTTTACCATTTTAAAAAACACAAAAATTAAAATTTTAAAATAAGTTATGGTTTCAGAATATGTATGTTTCATAATACTTTTTATACTTTTACTTATCACTTCTTAAAGAAAAGATATAATCAAATTTGAAATTACAATTTCTTTTAGAAATAACAAGAGTATTTTGGTCATTAAATATAAAAATTACAGAGAGGTATTGTGCCAATTTTTGAAATCACAAAGGAATAATTTGCCTATTTATTTTTCACACGGGGCGATTTGCCAATTTGGCATAACATAGGGGGTAAAATTGCCAAAAATCCATGTCATATTGATCTTCAGCCAATTTCTTGAATATTATAATGTAGTTGAAATATCACAATTTGATGATCTTTTTGTTATTATTGTTACACAAGGGTTAAAAGCTTATATTTTAATTTTTAAGAGGTCCCATTTTTTTGTTCTCGAGGTAAAATAATTAATGTAATTTCAGGAAACGTTTTTTTGTATGAGAGCTCTTTCAACTTTTGCTCAAGCATTTGTGAGTTTATAAAATTAGACTAAATCGTATGCATCAGGTCTAACTCGTAAGTGTAAATGTAACATCCATGAAATAAGGCGAAATAACTGGATGCCACTTTTCTAATTCTCCAAGTCTCCATATTTCTTAATTATGATTCCTTCAATTTAAAGAAAATGCCAAATTTCAATTAAAACAAGAAGCACAAAATATGGAACGGCTAACCCGGTCCTACTAATAAAATATTGCTCAAAAACGTCATCTAGAACCGTGCAAGTGATTTTTCTCTACTTATGTCCCTTCATTAAGATAAAACAAGAAAATTACAATAGTACTCCTGTAACAGTCATCACCAATCTTTGTCTACATCTCATAATATTATTAGTCGTTCATTCAAAAAACCAAAAGATATATGTATATATAAAAAATCTTGAATAATATTATATTTGCTACAGTTGACAAAAAAATGATTGTTTAAGCAAAACCTGCCAAAATTTCTTCCAATCATTTAGTTAGTTGTTGTACCCAAAGGTATTAATTTTTCGAAGATCTGGCTTTTCTTATAAACTAATACACTCTTGATAAAACAATCCAAATACACTGCATCCCTCTTCAACAACTCCATATTATAAAAGCCAATGCTCAAGAAGCCAAAACACATTCACAATACATGGCACCAAAGTTCTTGATTTTCCTTCTCCTAATAGCTTTCACACTCAACCAATCCACATTATCCTTTGCTAAAGCAAAAGCAGTGATTCACATAACCTGTGCCCTTAATTCGTCACATGTCAACATTCAGATGAAAGCCAAGGGAAGTTATATTGGCACCTTTCAACTGAACCATCCAGGCCAGAGGTATCAACTGAAGGCAGACACGGCGCACGGTGTGTACTATGCGACTGCTCTATCCAGCTTGAGATTTGTATCATTTCATGCATACGACCCGACACGAGATAAAGGCCGTGCGGCCGTATACTGGTGGGTGGATGACTGGGGGTTCCACATTAGCTATGATAAGACTAAGTGGAAGAAGAATGCAGCTTGGGAATCGGAGTGATATTATGTCATTAATTTATTCACTAAACAATTTCTTAATTGCTCTTGTTTCCCCTTGGTCATATTCCTGCTCCCGTCCTTGTATGCATGTGTAGGTGTGCTTGTGTATGTTTGTTTATGTACCATTTTGTTGATCATTATCAAGAAACACAACATATATATAATGCATTATAACTAATCTATTTTTTTTTTCCTTGAGACAATACCGGCCCCTCCCTATATATATTAGTCATTTCACCCCGCGCGTACCATCACTAACTATTTTAGAGAATACCCCTATAGAGTAAGAATTTACAAGAGTTAATTTATTTTTGAATTAAGTGTTAATTGGTCGACGGCTTCATTATTATAATTTTTTTATTTAACACAATTTCACAACTATCCCTAGAAGTAATCACCTAAATAAACACAAATTCACCCAATTTTCTTCTTTGATTAGGCCCAATTAGTGTCTCAGCGCCAAAAAAAAAAGAAAAGAAAATAATAATGCAGTTAAATAAAATCATCCTAACATGTTGAGTTTTCTTCTATATATGTTGCCGCCTATTGATTTTCTATTTTGAGAAATATAGTTAGTTCCATCTTATATTTCAATAAAATCTTATTGCAGGATCGATGTCCCGGAACTAATACGATATTTATTCAATTTTTTGGTCAGAGCTTAACAATTAGTTTTCAATTAATTAATCACGAAATATTTGGCCATTAATGCCACTAACATTAATAACAAGTGGATCAATGACAACTTTTATTTAATTGTGAACCGTACGTACCCACACGTAAAACAAAAACACAACGGAAAAATCATAATGTGGGCATCAATGACAACTTTTATTTAATAGTGAGATCGGCATATCCCAGGAACGACCACGGGCCGTTACTGGTTTATTAGTTACTATGCCTTACCTTCATAAAAAGAAACAAATGCAGAATCATACATCAAATTCTAGAGAGGTCATATATAGCTTGATGCACCATATAAGTATAGTCCTTCACGATGACTTCTTGGTTTCATCAATAGAAGTGAAAGTTGAGATGTTTTGAGGTAGTTGTGATGTTCTCAAAAGCTCAGGTGTTGTACAGTTGAGCAGCTCAAGTGCCCCCTGATGGAGAATGATGTCCGAGAGACGAATATTGGCCTCGTTAGTTAGGTGTATACCATCCCAGTGTATGTATTGATTTGGATCAGGACAAACCGGTACGTCAATGCTTCCACAAAACCTGGTTTCGTCGTAATTATAGTCTCCTCCGATTCCACAACAAGCTTCCATGGTCACACCATCTGGATCTATATTATATATATATTCAACCAGGACGAAAGACTAATTACTTAATATAATCTTATATAATTTATTGTGGATAGATGCTTAACAAAACAACTAATCAATGAGAAACTTGCCTGCATAATTCCAATCTTGGAGAATGGTTAGAAATGTATAATAATAGTCCGTATAGATTATGGTAACATCGGGAAATTCATCTATAAGATTGTTGACAGCGTAATAGAGGTCATCATTTTTATACAGAACGAGATCATTGACGTCACTCAAACAACCTAGATCATCAAAGGCTGCATCCTCATTTATTCTTACGTACTCGGTTAGCATGAAAGGGTAACATCCGATGGGAACATTTCCAGTAAATAGAATTCTTCTAGCGCCCAACTCAATCACCTCCTGTGTTAAATAAATAATGGATTGAAATTTAATATTATGTATCAACAGAACGTAAAATAATTAAAATCAATTGGTTATTAGAAAATCAAGGATAGGTGTGAACTTATTACGTACCCTTGCCGCTTCTATTTGTGCTTGAGTTACAAGAGGAACGTAAGCTGCAACTTCTTCAATTGATTTTCCCTGGAGTAGCGGGAATGTGATATCGTTTGCTTCAACGTCACCAAATCGGACGACAGAGTTTCCTAGCACATCCGCACAATCTGGTACCAATTTTTAGAAAAAGTGAGACTATAATACCATATATATGTATATATGTGAAAGTAATAATAAAAATAATAATAGTAATAATTCGCTTGTCATGTTATATATGGTGCTCAACCTTCAGGTATTGAGCAAGTGGTTGCAAGGTATTCCCTGAACCAACTTATTTGAGTTTCAAGCGGCGCAATGTAGAATGGAAGTTCAACGCCTTCAGACAGAAAAAATGTACGGCCGAGTACTGGACTTCTTACGACTGAAAAAACAATTGCATTGTTCTCAGAAGCATTAGCCCCGCCCAAAATAGGCGTAAGATCGGGAAATCCGAAAGCTGTGCCTGCAAATCATGCATCATAGATGTTATACGATACTTCAAATTTCGAAACTAACTCTCTTAATTACTAAATGTTCAATAAATTGACATTCGAGCTAGCCAGGTGACATATATACAATATGGTACGCGAACAGATTTTATAATTAATTTTATCTTACCTCCAAAGTCTGCATTCAAAAGTCCATCGCTATAACGGCCAGTTGGGCAGCCGGGATCAGTTTGTCCATATGGGAGACACGAGGCTGGAAGCAAACGCCCTTGTGGAAGTGGAAACATTCGGACACCATTGCCAATATCAGACACTCCATCTCCCAATTGAAATAGATAATCAAAAGGGCAGATGCCGTTATCGGATGAAACTAGCTGCCCAACATTAATAAGTAAGATGCACAAAATATAGGAGACATATTTTGCCTTAATGGCTGAAGAGGAACTACTAGCAAAAGTACCCATGATTGACGTATTAATTATACTTCTTTTCCTTCGTAAGTTGATGTTTCATTAAACACAGATTTCGGCCTATTTATAGGCAAAACATATAACAGGCAAACAAATAGAGAACAAATTAATTTGTCAATATTGGTTGGGACAACTTGCCTCTTTAAGGGCTCATCCGTCAGATTAAGTTGTTTATAAGTACAATTGGTGTATCGGTTTTCAAATGTATTGGTGGATTGGACTACGAACCGAGATGGTCCTGAAATTGAGTACAGAATATCCATTATTCACTTGTATATGTGCGCCCTTGAAATATTCTTTCAACAGTACTGTAATGTTGAAAAAGAAGCGCATGCAAAATCAATTTGTCAATTACAACAGGTACATAAATTTCGAACTAATCCATCAAAAACGTTCCAACGTCCTTGATTGGACTATTTTTCATACAACTAAGATTAATATATTGTCAGGTTTAATTAGCCAGTCTTTATTAATTAACAACTGTTTTGAATCATGCATGAGCTAATATTTTATAGTAGTTACGACTTTAATTAGCTTTTTTTTTTCTTGTTAAGACAAAATTATATTAAAAAGAAGGATAAAAGCGTTAAACTCCCTATACTTTATCTCATTTGCACTTTGCCCCCTATCCTTTTAATTTTTGCATCTTGCTCCCTCTACTATGGATAAATAAGCACTTTGGCCCCTAAGTCATTTTTTCACCGTTGGATATGGACACATGTCACCGTTTTTGTCCGTTAGATTTGGATTCAGGGGGCAAAGTGCTTATTTATCCATAGTATAGGGGGCAAGTCGCTAAAAATAAAAGGATAGGGAGCAAAACGCAATCGAAGTATAGTATAGAAGGTTTAATGCTTTTATCGCTAAAAAGAAATGTGAGTACAAGGGGTACTACTCAGCCCTTCCTAGTTAATGAATGAGTATGAAAATTAGGGTGGTTAGCCTTCATCAAGTCCAAGCTCTGATTTTCAAGGTGTCCGCAACTTTGAGAGGTTTATGTCTTCACTTTAAGAAAATTGCATTTTTGATATCCTAACTTGACACCAGTTCTTTTTTCATACATTAACTTGGCATATCACGTTTTTGGCATTCTAATTTGGCAATTTTTTCAATTTTAGTACTCTGACGGCGACGATTTCAAAATCTCGCCGGAATTTTTAACGTAGAACTAAATTTGGGGTATTTTGACCCCAACCGAACTCCTAACTCACCCACTAGCCACCGTAGAAGCCACATGAAAAATAAAATAAAATAATATAAAATGACAAGAAAGCAAAATCCAAGTTGGCAAGTGGATGAGTCGGAGTGTGACCAGGGTTGAAATTCCAAAATTATTGTTGAACTAGCAATGGCTACAATGCAACGCATTTTGGGTACGCAGTCTCGATACGAACGCAACGCGTTTATGTTTTATAATGGGTCACACTCACTTGGGCTTATCTAAGATTTAAATTTGTTAGCCCATTAACATTCACAGCCCATTTTAAATTATAAAATAAGAATACAACTGTGCTTTTATTTATTTATAAATAAATAAATAAAAACTACTAGGAGTCAAAATAGATTTTGGCTGCTCGTCTTTGCCTCATTCTGCTCGTGCAACAAAATCCCAATTTTTTTTAAGAAGAAAAAAATTAAGTTTGTCTTTTACTATCATATTTTTCTCTTTAAAATAATCATGTACAACTTGGATGAAAAGTACGGACACATAGTTAAGACTTATATATCTTAACACATTTTCTGTCTATATCATTTGGATATTTCACTAATATATAAGAAACCTAGTTTTAGGTATTCTTAAATTGTATAAGTAAATTCAAATTTTGGATTTTGAAAATTTATGAAAGATAAGTTTTATAAGTTAGCTAGAGATGATATTTTTATAATATATATGTATATAATATATATATCATCCAGCAAAACAATCTATAGAACAAAAATATTTCCACTCTCCTGTTTTTTCTTTCCACTATTTGTTGACATCGATAATAATTTTTAATAAACAGCATCTTCAAATGATATTTTTGATAATAGAAACTAATTATATGTAATATTTAAAAGTATATAAGGGAGAAAACTGTTTGCAGAGATTTTATGTAAAGAACCAGCCTTCAATTGTAGCATAGATGATCCTTTACCAATTAATCTAAATTTTGTGTCATACAAACTGAACCAAAATCATACGGATTTATCAGACGAACACATAGGATTCGATGTTGAACATTCTCGCAAGTTGGAAGTTATATATAGTGATCAGACAAGGCAATCCCTCCCTACATGGTCCAAGTGGCAAGAGCTCATGACTATGCGAGTACAACGACAATAATGGGACTTTTCCTGAGAAAGTAGTGCCCTATGCAGTACTATTTTTGATTGATAGAAAGGTAATTATACATAATCGGGGTAATTGCAAAAACTATTCCTATGCTATTTTTAATTAACAAATAACCCCCTATGTGGGCATCAATGGCAACTTTTATTTAATAGTGAGATCGGCATTTATATAAGCTAGCCCAGATGGAACGACCATGGGCCATTACTGGTTTATTAGTTACTATACCTTACCTTCATAAAAAGAAACAAATGCAGAATCATACATCAAATTCTAGAGAGGTCATATATAGCTTGATGCACCATATAAGTATAGTCCTTCACGATGACTTCTTGGTTTCATCAATAGAAGTGAAAGTTGAGATGTTTTGAGGTAGTTGTGATGTTCTCAAAAGCTCAGGTGTTGTACAGTTGAGCAGCTCAAGTGCCCCCTGATGGAGAATGATGTCCGAGAGACGAATATTGGCCTCGTTTGTTAGGTGTACGCCATCCCAGTGTATGTATTGATTTGGATCAGGACAAACAGGTACTCCAATGCCTCCACAAAACCTGGTTTCGTCGTAATTATAGTCTCCTCCGATTCCACAACAAGCTTCCATGGTCACACCGTCTGGATCTATATTATATATATATTCAACCAGGACGAGAGACTAATTACTTAATATAATCTTATATAATTTATTGTGGATAGATGCTTAACAAAACAACTAAATAATGAGAAACTTGCCTGCATAATTCCAATCTTGGAGAATGGTTAGAAATGCATAATAATAGTCCGTATAGATTATGGTGACATCGGGAAATTCATCTATAAGATTGTTGACAGCGTAATAGAGGTCATCATTTTTATACAGAACGAGATCATTGACGTCACTCAAACAACCTAGATCATCAAAGGCTGCATCCTCGTTTATTCTTACGTACTCGGTTAGCATGAAAGGGTAACATCCGATGGGAACATTTCCAGTAAATAGAATTCTTCTAGCGCCCAACTCAATCAACTCCTGTGTTAAATAAATAATGGATCGAAATATATAGCTTCTATCTATTGAAATTTAATATTATGTATCGACAAAACATAAAATAATTAAAATTTCAATTGTTTATTAGAAAATCAAGGATAGGTGTGAACTTATTACGTACCCTTGCCGCTTCTATTTGTGCTTGAGTTACAAGAGGAACGTAAGCTGCAACTTCTTCAATTGATTTTCTCTGGAGTAGCGGGTATGTGATATCGTTTGCTTCAACGTCACCAAATTGGACGACAGAGTTTCCTAGCACATCCGCACAATCTGGTACCAATTTATAGAAAAAAGTGAGACTATAATACCACATATATATGTATGTATGTGAAAGTAATAATAAAAATAATAATAGTAATAATTCGCTTGTCATGTTATATATGGTGCTCAACCTTCAGGTATTGAGCAAGTGGTTGCAAGGTATTCCCTGAACCCACTTATTTGAATTTCAAGCGACGCAACGTAGAATGGAAGTTGAACGCCTTCAGAGAGAAAAAATGTACGGTCGAGTACTGGACTTCTTACGACTGAAAAAACAATTGCATTGTTCTCAGAAGCATTAACCCCGCCCAAAATAGGCGTAAGATCTGGAAATCCAAAAGCTCTGCCTGCAAACCATGCATCATAGATGTTATACGATACTTCAAATTTCGAAACTAACTCTCTTAATTACTAAATGTTCAATAAATTAACATTCTAGCTAGCTAGGTCACATATATACAATATGGTACGCGAACAGATTTTATAATTAATTTTATCTTACCTCCAAAGTCTGCAGTCAAAAGTCCATCGCTATAACGGCCAGTTGGGCAGCCGGGATCAGTTTGTCCATATGGGAGACACGAGGCTGGAAACAATGGTGGAAGTGGAAACGTTCGGACACCGTTGCCAATATCAGACACTCCATCTCCCATTTGAAATAGATAATCAAAAGGGCAGATGCCGTTGTCGGATGAAACTAGCTTCCCAACATTAATAAGTAAGACGCACAAAATATAGGAGACATATGTTGCCTTAATGGCTGAAGAGGAACTACGAGCAAAAGTACCCATGATTGACGTATTAATTATACTTCTTTTCCTTCGTAAGTTGATGTCTCATTAAACACAGAGTTTGGCCTATTTATAGGAAAAACATTTAACAGGCAGACGAATTGAATAGAGAACAAATTAATTTGTCAATATTTGTTGGGACAGCTTGCCTCTTTAAGGGCTCATCCGTCAGATTAAGTTGTTTATTAGTACAATTGTGTATCGGTTTTCAAATGTATTGGTGGGATTGGACTACGAATTAAGATGGTCCTCAAATGTGCGCACTTGAAATATTCTTTCAATAGTACGTACGGTAATGAGGAAAAATAAGCGCATGCAAAATCAATTTGTCAAGAGTAATCAGACTGGGGTTACAACACTTTCGAACTAATCTATCACAAACGTTCCAACGTCCTTTCTCTCTTGACAGAGCAGCGTGTTGTTTAAAATGGAGCTCTGGATTATTAGGTAACACCAATCCACCTATAGCAGATTGCATATGCAACTTTACATTCAAATAAAAGATGACTGCCATTTTCGCGAAGTGATATATCACATAAACCACAAACGTAGTCATTTTCATGTAAGATACACCTCTTAACTAAGTTTGTTTGTTCGGATCCGGTCATGAAAAAGTTCCCAATATTAAGTGGTGCAGATCGAAGAACTCCAGAGATCCTTAAATATGTTACCAAATACCAACTTCTCCTTCATAGCTAGCTTTATATATATGCTGATGCAACAAAGTATTCTCCTAAAGACTCGTGATTCCATCTCCAGCAGTTGCTCTGATCTTCAGTAAGCTGAATCTCTGTCAAGTCGTTCATCAGTAACTCACGTGGTCTTTTGGTTGCTATAACAGTTACGTTGATTAATACTGGTAGAATTGGCAGTACAATTCTATAAATTTATTTGCCATGACAATTGGACATTAATTAAAGAACTTTCTGATCCACACTATCAATCAACCATTTTCTGCATTTGAAAGGGACCAAAGGATTACTGGGGGTGTTCTATGATGAACTCAGGCTTGTTGAGTTGAATTTGAAGTTACATCATACGCGCCGAGACATCAATGAGAGTACCAATTTATGACTTCAGCAAGCACCTATACATTGCATGAGATCCAAGCAACTGAGCGATGAAATTTCATTTTAAATTTGGTTTAGTAGTTAAGACACATATGTCTTAACACATTTTCTTTCTATATCATTTAGGACATTTCAATAATATATAAGAAACCTAATCTTAGGTATTCAAATAAGTAAATTTGCAAAGAAATTGGTTTATCAATTTTAATACATTCAAATTATTTGTTTTACTTTTTATTCATTGTATGTTCAAATTGATCAAATATTAAGCATAAAGAGTATAAAACAAGGAGAGGAACTTAAGAAGAAACATTGAAATTTCGGATTATGTACGAAAGATAAGTTTTATAAGTTAGAGATGATATTTTCACAGCATTTCACATTTTTCAAAGGAAAAAAAAAACAAAATAGAAATCATCCAGCAAAACAATCTAAAGAACAAAAATATTTCCACTCTCCTGTTTTTTCTTTCCACTATTTGTTGACATCGATTTAATAAACAGCATCTTCAAATGATATTTTTGATAATAGTAACTAATTATATGTTATAGTTAAAAGTATATAAGGGAGAAAACTGTTTGCAGAGATTTTATGTAAAGAACAAGCCTTAAATTGTTGCATAGATGATCCTTTACTAATTAATCTAAATTTTGTGTCATACAAACTGAACCAAAATCAAATGGATTTATCTAACTTGTACAATGATATATAATAGAGACCATAACGGATTTATCAGACGGACACATAGGATTCGATGTTGAACACTCTCGCAAGTTGGAAGTTATATATAGTGATCAGACAAGGCAATCCCTCCCTACATGGTCCAAGTGGCAAGAGCTCATGACTATGCGAGTACAACAACAATAATGGGACTTTTCCTGAGAAAGTAGTGCCCTATGCAGTACTATTTTTGATTGATAGAAAGGTAATACGTAATCGGGGTAATTGCAAAGACTATCCCTATGTTATTGTAATTAACAAATAACCCCTATGTTATTTTTATTGGCAAAAAACCCGTGAAATTTAAAAGTGAACAAAAAATCATTGAACGATATTATATGTATTATAACTAATTGCCAAATAACTCCGTGTGGCTTTTCACTGATTTTGAAATTTCACAGGTGTGTTTTTGCTAATAAAAATAACAAAGGAGTTATTTTTCAATTAGGAATAATAAATGGTAATTTTGCGATTAGCTCGTTCATAATCAGGCTATCTTTCTCACCTATTAATTCGTTTCTTTAAACTATTTTTTTTTTCAGAATTTACTTTTACAAAATGCGTCTCGTTATCAACTACAATAAAAAATAATAAATGATAAATTTTGAATTAGAAGATGATTTTATATTTTTATAAATTCATTCGGTATATTAAACTTACAATATATAACAACAAATATTTGAGAGCAACGGCTAAGCATTTTGAAAATAAGCTGGTTTTTTCCGCATCAATCAAACCTAATATTTTATTAGTTGAGTTACACATACAAGATTACATAGACGCTCCCTCATGTTTGAGAATTATACAAATACCCCTTCTGGTTAATTTCGTTCAGAATTTCTGCTGCATATAAATTGCCTCCTTATCTATTCTGTATTTTAACGAAAAATAAAACCGAAATTGCTAAGACATTACAAAATGAACAAACATAAAACAAAATAAAAGAATCTTTACAATAAGAAAAATTACCCAATTCAGAAATTTCACAACTCGATAAATCATTCGGTTCCTTTCCTTAAGTGGTTTGAATGCAGCTACATCATTTTATAGTTCAACAAAAGTCTATACACGAAGGTGCTTAAAAACCAAATACACGAAGGTGCTCCCACCCCCCCCCCCCCCGAAAAGGAAACTTTTTTTTTTTTATAGGAAAATAAACATAACCATTACTTCAAAAGGAAAACATTGTTCAATCAATCGATAACACCCATCGCCAAAGGCTGAATTTGGGAGGTTCCAAAGATTTAAAGGACCAAATACATTATTTTCCAGCAAAATTTTTCTATTCCATAATTGTGTTCCAAAGCCTGTTCCTTCAATAAGCAAGTGACATGTGGCATGTGGGCCATGATATGCACTAACATTAAAATTCATCAGTCAATTAGCGTTAAAACAGAGAAATTAATGAAATTAATTGTAATTAAGGAAACCAACTAACCACTTCTTCTCTCTCCTAGTTTACACACGTGACAATTGAAAAAACAAAACCCAAACCCTTCTTCTCTCTCTCCCAACTAAACACTCCTTCTTTCACTAAACCACTCCTCCCCTCTCTTTATATACTATTATTATACGTGAGAATTTGGGAAACAATAAAACCCTTAATTCCTTTCACATCTTTCACAAACCATTGAAAGCATCACAAAATCAATCTACAGAATACAATCCCCTGTTCACAAAAAACAAAATTCTATATTTTACTACTAGTGTTGGATTGGACTATTGACTCATCTTGAGGGTTTAAGGTGATTTTTAGCTTCTATATTTTCTTTTTGATTCCCACTGTTATCTTTCAATAATTACTTTTTATTTATGCATGAACTTAATTTGCAAGTTGTTATTAATAAGTAAGTAATATTATCATAGTAAATATATATTTTGCTTGACTTCATGATGGTTGTTTACTTGAAACAAGTTTCATTAATGTTTAGAATTTAATAAATTTAAGTTTGACATCCAAGTTTAGTGCTTAATCTTTTTCTTTGATGCTAATTATATATCTTTAAGCTAGATAATAGAAGATAGACGTAATTTTTTTTCTTAACAGAAGAATTGTATATCAACCACTGAAAGAGAAAGATGTGAATTTTCATTCATATAACATGTGTAAACTACACCGTATGCACTCTTCATAACTATGAACTCTCATGGAAACTCAGTGATCGAGATACTGCCGCTGGATTAGCTTGTAATACCATTGCAGCGCTGTCAATATTGCTATTCCTAACACCCTTTCCTTCAAATGCCTTAAACATACTTGTCCCTTTAATCGATCCAACTTTATCATTCTTGATTCGTAGCGCTGCCCATATCGAGCTCTTGGCAACTTCATCAGGAACATCAAACCTCAATGTCTTAGGCGTCAACACAGATCGCTTTGGATTTGTTTCCTCGGTCAGATTTTCTCTCCGTGAGTTTGATGGCCTCGTGATTGTTTCTTCCCTCAAACGTTTCCCCAAAGTAGACGCAAGGGGAACTTGGTATCGAGGTTGGTTTTGGTTGTTGTTGCTGTAATAATAGAACTTGGTGTCTTTGCTGATACATCGAGGACAAGGGACTATTTTGTCGGGCTTATTAAGCGTCACCCTTTCAATTGGTTCCTCCTTGTTTGATTTTGTTTCGGACAGTGAATCTTTCTCGACCTCAATCCCAGATGACGATGATGCTATCGGTGTTGATGTTTCTTCAGTAGAATTCATGGAGTTAGTTCCATGTTTTGTCTTTGTGAAAGCTGAATCTGATATATCCTGTTTCATCAAACAGAATTTTACATCAAACACAAGTTCATGTAATTTAATTACTCAAACTGTTAAAAGTATTGTTCAATTAGGCCAAACATCACCAGATCTAAGTATAATTATTCCAAAATAAATCACATAATACTCAAGAACTCGTTTCTCAAAACACAAGATGTCTTAAAAGGACTCAAAATAACAAACTTTCTGATAAAACCAGCACTAATTGAAGAACTAAAACCAACCCATCATCATATCCAACACAAAAATTGTCATGTTTCTGCATAATTAAATTGTAGACTGTTGTCATTAGTTCTTGCCACAAGCTAATAATTAAAAAAAGCTAATAACTAACTGTAGAATAGTTACACATATTCACAAATAATCCATCATCAGAATCTCCAAGAAATTATTATACGTGTTGCCTTACCTGATAATCAATGTTATGAATGTTATGATTGTAACAGTACATGTACTGTTACTATTTTATGTTCACATGCTTAGCTTAGATCAACTTTTTACACTAGCAACTGATTTTGACATAGTTCTTTTATTTAACAGTTGTACTATGTTGCAAGAGGCTATAATCAACAAAAGAGTAATTAATTCATGCACGTACTGTTGTTTTAATCATAATTTTTATTTTACAGATAATGGACAAAGATATTGACGTCAGAGATGTTTCAAGTTCTTGTCGTAGGTTGGATTTTGGTCAAGAGGACAATGAATCCGATCTTCTTCCAAATGAAAATACCAATGAGGAAAAAAGAGATGAATTCAGTAATCTTGAGGATGAAGAAAAGACCACGGATAATTATAAGTTAATTTCTGAAGCCAAGATTCCAAAAATTGGAATGGAATTTGAGAGTGAAGAGGAAGCATATCAGTTTTACAACGAGTATGCATATGGAATTGGTTTTAGTATTAGAAGAACTACAGTCCACAAAGACAACAAGGGCAAAATTATAGATAGAACATTTTGTTGTTCTTGTGCAGGTCAAAGAGGACAAGATAAACGAGATGTGAATGTCAAATCTCATCGTCCTGAAACAAGGACAGATTGTCTTGCACGATTGAGAATCAGTGCTCGATATACAAGAAAATACACAGTCGTTGAATTTGTTGCTGACCATAATGGACATATTCCAGTTAGTCCTGATAAAAGTTATTTTTTGAGGTCACATAGAAAAATAACTTCTCGACAAGCGGTACAGATAATTGATATTAGTAAGTCTGGAATACCACCTAAAGCAGGTTTGGATTACATGGCTCAACAAGCTGGTGGGCGGGAAAATGTTGGATTTCTCCTAGGGGATTTAAGAAATTATTTGCACTCAAAGAGAACAATGCAAATGAAAGAGGGTGATGCTGGAGGAGTACTAAATTATTTACAGCTCAAGCAATTAGATGATCCCAACTTTTTTCATGCAGTTCAACTAGATATAGATGACCTAATAACAAATATTTTTTGGGCTGACGGAAGAATGATGGCAGATTATGTATATTTTGGGGATGTAGTATGCTTTGATACGACGTATAAAAAACACAAAGATGGAAGACCAATTGCCCTTTTTGTTGGGGTCAACCATCACAAGCATACTACGGTATTTGGTGCAGCTTTACTGTATGATGAAACAGCTGAGACTTTTATGTGGTTGTTTGATACCTTTTCCAAAGCTATGAATGGTAAAAAACCTACAACTATTCTTACAGATCAAGATGCTGCAATGGCAAAAGCTTTGGAAGAAAAATGGCCAGAAACGTGTCATCGCTTATGCATTTGGCATATATATCAAAATGCAGCCATTCATCTTAGTAATGTTTTCACCAGTCATCCGACTTTTTTAAAAGAATTTAGCTCTTGTATTTATGACTATGAGGAAGAAGAAGACTTTATAGATGCATGGCAGCAAATGTTGGATAAATATGGTCTTCAAAATAATGATTGGCTGAAGCGAATGTATAAGAAGAAGGAGAAATGGGCACTAGTGTATGGGAGACAATCATTTTGTGCAGACATGATTACTACTCAGCGCAGTGAAAGTATGAATAGCGCACTAAAAAAATATGTGAACTGTAATCACAATTTATTGGACTTTTTTCATCACTTTGGCAGACTAGTTGATGATCGTCGGGCCAAAGAGACGGAAGCGGATTTGAAGACGAATCACAGTATCCCTGTACTTATTTTATCGGTTGAAATATTGATTCATGCACGCACTGTTTATACGCATGAAGTACTTAAGTTATTTCAAGAAGAGTTCAGCAAGGGTATTGACTCAAAGGTGGAAATTATAAGTGAAATGGGCGTTATATCCAGATATAAAATCACACCACCTAAAAGACGGTTTGCTCATACAGTCACTTTTGATGCTTTAGAAAAAAAGGTTGCATGTAGTTGCAAGAAATTTGAATTCGCAGGAATCTTGTGTTCTCATGCTTTGAAGATATTTATTCTACGAAATATTGGTCAAATACCTGAGTTGTATATTATGAAGAGGTGGACGAAGAGAGCAAAAAAAGGAATTTTAGCATCTTCGCAAACTTATAAATCATCTAATGTAACTCATGGAAATTCTAAGGAAGAGAATGAGAAGGTACGAATTGGAGAGCGTTACAAGGATTTATGTCGGATACAAAACCAAATTTCAACACGAGCGTCACTAACAGAAGAGGCATATGATAATACGCGAAATATTCTATGTAAAGTGGTTGAAGGGCTAGATATAGGCCAAGAACAAGAAGTAATAAGGCCGACTCTTAATCCTCAATATGGCATGAGAAAAGATTTTGTATCTAGACCGACAGAAAAACAAACTCAGGAATCTAGAGTACTTGATGACCAAGCTTTTGAAATCTCACGCAATCTGGAAAACCCAGTTGAGGTAGAAGAAAATGTCCAAAAAGAAATTATGATACAGGGGTTGAAGAAGAAGCAAGATTCCAAGAAAAGATCCGGGAAAAGGCTAAAAAGTAGGTTGGAACAAAAAACAAGCAGGAAACCAAAGCATAACAAAAACCAGCCTTCAAATATGTCATCCACCCTTAATAGATCTCAAAATGATGGTCAAGTAAGTTATGAAATTTCATCGATATTCAAAAGTATTTACTTATAATTGTAGGAAAAGAATAACATAACATCTATGATTAGTGACTTAAATATACTTTAAATAAAAAATAGTTTAACCATCTCTTTTATATTACTAAGAAATAACTTTTTATATATGTGCAGAATTTTAATATTAGTAGCTACAATCCCAACACGACTGCCATTCTGCAAATGGGATCATGTTCAGCTCTACCTTTATTGCCACAACTTCCCCAGGTTTTCATTATTTTTTTTATACTGAACAACATAATTGTTATTAAATAATATTCATGAGTAAATATTTAGCTCAATATGTGCAGAATTTTAATATTAGTAGCTACAATCCGAGCACGACTGTCATTCACCAAATGGGATCATGTTCATCGCTACCTTCATTGCCACAACTTCCCCAGGTTCTCACTAATTTTCATATTGAACAACATAATTGTTATTAAATAATATCTTTCAAGAGTAAATATTTACCTTAATATGTGCAGAATTTCAATATTAGTAGCTACGATCCGAGCATGACAGCCATCCACCAAATGGGATCACGTTCATTGCTTCCTTCATTGCCACAACTTCCCCAGGTTCTCACTGATTTTCACATTGAACGACATGATTGTTATTAAATAATTATCTTCATGAATAAATATATAGCTCAATAATATTATATCGTAGTTTAACTAATAAGCTCTGATTCTATTAGATGACACGGAATAATCAAGTTGGTTTAATTGGTTGGAATTCAACTCATCCTCACCCAAACATGCATCATTTCAACACAAAACATGCAGTTTCTAATTTTCCACCATCTCAACTAACACAGGTATAAGTGTGTAAGAGTTGTTTTACCACATAAATTGAGTACGTTGGTAATATAGATGTATCTTATATATGCGACAATATAACAAACATGTGCTTCCATAATAGTTGACGCTTCCTAGAGTCCACCAACCAACTTGCATTCCACACGGAGAAGGTCAACAAAACTTTATGAGTATGACGAATTTACTACAGGTAACATGCTCTTGTACCGTACATGATACAGTGGAATATTGTTGATCTAATGTTGTATGTGAATACTCTAATTATATTCTTAATGTTGCAGACACAAGTGCCCCAACAACTAGAGTTTGGATCTTTTCGGTTAAATAAGTCAGGCCTTGAACCACAATATAATGTCAGGAATGAAGATGAAACTGCACCAAGAGAATGAAGATGATACTACTTTCAGCTAAGGGTAAGGACATATTATACCACTTGAAAGATATTGAAGAGTTCTTTTTTTTTTTTTTTTTTTTTTTCAGTTTTTAAATATCAAGATTCTAATGTGGTTCTTCTTATTTTATTGAATATATTTTACTTTTTACAATGTTTTGTTTCCAGAATAATTAGTTGAGATTTTTTTGATAATTCTTAGCATGTGTTGTCTATGATTATAATACAATTTTACCTCATAGTACTAAGAATGAACAAGGGATGAGCTAAAAGAACAGTAGGATGCATACTGCAATGGTTGGAGTTTCACTTCAGAATGAAGTATGTGAAGATCAAATAAACTAACAATAGCAACAAGGTAATGAACTTACATTTAGAGTACTCGTACTTAGAAGCAAATGGATAGCTGTTTGATTTCATAAAACACTTTCCAGAAACAGTTTCTTTCTCCACCTGCCTGCAACCAACTGACAAATAAACGAAGACTAAGCAAAAGAGCATCACATGTTCAAAGATGATTTAAGAAAAATAACTTTTTTTTTTTTAATGTTGTAGAAATAAATAAATAAACAATACACTTAACTGAACAACATGTTTATACTGAAATCATTAGAAAGCCCAGACCGCGACAGAAAATCGAATTATATTGAGTTACAATTCATATGTGCGGGATAGAGGCAGTCAAAGTTTACCATTCCAATGTGTAAAGGATGTGACGTTCACCACACGAGAAGGGCAGGGCTATCTTCCAGAAGAGGGAGTAAAACTTTCGTTAGAAAAAATGCACCAATGTAATTAGTAGCCATCATCCTGCAAAACAAAACGTAAGCTAACCTTATTCATGCTGCTAGGAAACAGACACTGATGACAGAGTAAAACAGTTCGTGAGAAATAGGCTTCTCGTACAAGCATAATAAATCAAACAAGAAAACATGATATTGCAGTAATTTGTCGTAAAGAATTAGATCTACAATAGAACATATAGAACACATAAAAATAGGACAAGCTGTCAAGCAACAAAAGTAGCTAATCAAAAGCATAATATAGTAGAAAAAACTCAACTTAAAACTACAAGCAAAGGTTTGATAAACTACGATGACTTGGGTGACTGGCCTCCTCCCAGTTTCACAACCCATTATTAACATATAATTACAAAGATAAATTCCATGTTCTTCATTCCCTCAAAATCTGATAAGGAGCAAATATCACCCAACCAACAGGAACGCTAGCTTGAAATTTTCGTGCTATAAGACGAAAAACTGAATAGAAACCAAATTCATGGGAGGCATAAATTTCACAAAATGCTCTCAATGCTGAAGATCGCTACATGACTTACTATTTCCACGGAAACAATAAACCAAAACAAGCCAAATCACTACAGAAGCATAAACTCAAGGAAGGTTCGCGGGATAATGGATTCATAAACATCATTCTCTAGTGTTCTTGAACATCATTTTCTTCAACGCAATTCACAGACACTTATAGACTTTGGTGTAATTAGACTATTGTTGTTCAAAGTACATAACACACAACTCAAAAAGTAAAATGAAACACATAAAGCACAAAACAATAACTAGTCCATCTAGTATAGAAGGAGCAATATCTACTTCATTCTTCTCCAATTTTAAGATGTACCGAGACCGTTATCTCACAATTCAAACTCATCTTCCAGCTTCAATTGCTCGGCCGTAGCTTCCTCCTCTTCATCATCAATCACAAAATACGAATTGTGCGCCGCAGGCCTGAACTTGTACCCCGTAAAAACATAGAACGCCAGCGGAGCCAACTCCCCAGCCACACCTGCTTCCAAGTAATCCAATCCTGAGCGTACAGCCCAGTCTCGTCAATCACAACCTGAGCTATATTCGCAAAAACCTGAAGCGGAATCACAATCATCAACACCTTCTTCTCCTTGTCCTGCAAATACGGATTCAGAAACGACCACCCCGTCCCAATCAAAACAATCAACGTAAACAGAGTAATCCCCTTCAAAAAGCTAAATATATAAAACAACACATCCCAACCGTGCGCAGACCCCGCCCGCTTAATATACGACTTATCCATGAATTGAATCCCAATATTCATACCAAACACACAACACACTACTTCAAAATTAGATCTTCACCTCGATTGATGATGGAGCATCAAGATATTCTTGCAATCAAAAATAAAGCTGGAGAAAGGGATTGTCGATTTAGCCTCCTTCTTGAACATTTTTCCATTTTGTTTCTTCTTTCTACATTCAATGGAGGATTAGTGGAGAGAGAAAATGAAATGAGAAGAAGGGTTTGATTTTTTCAATTGTCACGTGTGTAAACTAGGAGAGAGAAGAAGTGGTTAGTTGGTTTCCTTAATTACAATTAATTTCATTAATTTCTCTGTTTTAACGTTAATTGACTGATGAATTTTAATGTTAGTGCATATCATGGCCCACATGCCACATGTCACTTGCTTATTGAAGGAACAGGCTTTGGAACACAATTATGGAATAGAAAAATTTTGCTGATTATTTTCATGTGCCCAAGCAGCGACGCAATGAGCCGCCGAGTTAGCATTACCATACACAAATCTAAACTTCCACTTTTGGTAAACTTTTGTGTGTGAACATTCGGTAAAATTACCAAATTAATCTGATTTTCAAATGTAATAACTAGCATCCAAAAATTAATGCATCTTACCAAACATTTGTCCTAACTTTAACCCAAACAAAACGAAAAACATTATGACGATGTTATGACATCCATGGAAAATCGATATCTTGTATCCAATTGACTCCATCATTGCCGAAATAAAATCCATCTTCTTTTACAAGCCAAAAGCATTGTCTCCAAGCACCACATCTATACCTATCACGACTTAATGCAAATGCTTCAAATTTCTTCCTCCTTCCATCCCATTTCACCGTGCAAAAGTATCGCGGCGCCATTCGAAAAAACCCGCCGGACTTGACGTTCCAGCTGTAATCGTCGCGCTCTTGGAGTGCTCGGCCGCCGATGTCCACCTTGTCGTCGGACGTGCACCACACGATCAACGGCTCGGATGAGTTGTTGGTGAAGCCATTGATTACTCGGACATCATAAGTTGTGTTGTCGGGATGTTTGAGTAGAACGAGAGCAGTGCATACTGCCAGGGTTACAAGGAGGAGTAGAAGATATTTTATTTTCATGTTTTTATGACTACATTTTTTGGAGAATATGTGTATATATAAAGAAGGTATGTGTTTTGTGGATATAATCGTAATTATTACTATGGCTTATTAGGAAGCGGGAAATAAAATAATAAGGCAAGTGCTATCATACCAATCAATTAATTTCTATTTTTCTTTCCTTCATTATTGATGAGGATATATATGTGCAAATGACTTATATTTGAGAAATCAAATCTGTAAATTTTTGTGTTTAGTAAGAATACAATTTGAATAGAAATATTGTGATTAATCATGATCAATACAATAATATCATAATCAAGTTTCATTTACTAGTGTGTATGATAGGGGCCTAGCTAGCTAGGAACGTATATACACCCATGTATCCATGTATACAAAATGAATAAACACTTGATATACTTATGAATTAATTATTACTTGTCTGTTTGTCCAACTTTCTCTAACAATTTACGTGAAGATTCTTTTAATTATATCTAATATACTCTTTTTTTTATATTGATATTATTCTGGAATTTTCTTGCCATGTATATGAAGTAAATGATTTACTTTCAGTTTTTATGGTCAAATAGTTTTAACAAGACTAACTGCACAAGTCTCAAATCAAATTTTAGTTTTTTTTAGACTATCAAAGCTAGAATTCACATTTTGACTCTCATTAATTTAATGTCCGGAGAACCATTAATTTTGCTAGTAAAATATAGTTATTCCTTGAATTGTGCATTAGAATTCCTTCATTAGCATTATTAGTTTTGTAATTTTAGTTTCTTAAGGGTAAAAGTGAGATCTTTTGGTATTTTGCTCATTTTTTAGGGAATTTTTGTGTCTATGACATTTTGCCCTCAAGGAATAAATGATAATTAATTTAGACTAGATTCGGGTATTTGATGACCTTTATCAGATTGAGTAATATCAACATAATTTAGACTAGTGGGATTTTCCATCATCATTCTGCTACTTCCACAGAGATTTTAAGCCTTTTTGTTTATGATTATCCGTCTTAGTGAACCTCATCAATTATTCTTCAAATAAATCGTTGATGATTACATTTAGTATAAGATTTGCTTCATGTCCTAAAGAATCAATGCAACACAGCCTGTCATATATGGTCAAGCCAAGTGGTCTATTACCAAAAAGGAATAAATTGAATGTATTTCTTGAAGGATTTATATTTCTTGCCAAGTAATTAAATGTCGTTTTGAGAATTTGAGGTTATACCATTTATGACTATACGGCTAAGATTGCAATATCCTTCACATCCTACAATTTACAGTTTCACCACCTTAATTTGGTGTCAGGGGATTAATTGTTGCTTGTCTAAGATTCAAAGCTTTTTTTTTTTTTTTGATAAAAGATTCAAAGCTTTTGCCATGTCTCAAAATGGATTCTTGCTTTTATGAAGAGCCTATTAACTTACCACGAATTTTGCATGCTTAGGAAATAGCGAGCGACTGACTTTATAATTTGTCTTTTATGTTTTTGTTGCAGCCTTTACAGCTAGCGTCAACCACCAAAATGAGGATAAACTACCTTTAATCGTCACGCTTTCTGTATTGTTGGTACTGTACATAACGCATAGAAATATAGCTATTTAAGATTTCTCTTATTCTTAGGTTTGAATCTTAGCTAGGATCTACTGGAGAAAAGTGAAAATGAGAGGTCAAAGCCTAGCTAGCACATTATAAGCTTTTTTAACTTTTTAGCTTCTGTTCTTGGTTGTTAAAAGTTCAAACAAGTTCTCTCTCGATAAAATTATTTTCTTCTATGACTTCAGCATGATTAAAATACGCACATGCATTATACCATAAAATCATCAATGAACACGTATCACCATTAATTGAGAAGGAAAATTACAATGATACCTTGGAAACACAACATGGCAACAATACAGACCTTACCAATTAAACACTAATTGAAACAACACTTTCTTCAAATTCTAAATAGACCCTCTAATTAACAAAAAAAAACACCAAGCTAATGAAATAAGCCCTTAATTCGAGACACTAGAAAATTTCAAGGAATAATTCCCCCGACTCCTGCTACCCCACCAACCCCACCACCCATGCCAACTCCACCACCAAGCCCACCTAGCCCACCAACACCGCCAAGCCCACTAGCTCCACCAATACCACCAAGCCCACTAGCTCCACCAAGCACACCAACACCGCCAAGCCCACCAACACCACCAAGCCCACTAACTCCTCCAAGCCCAGCAAAACCACCCATACCGGCCCAGATGCCACATTTTTTATCGGCAACACCCGAAGCTAAGGGTGCATTTGCTTTAGTGGATAAAACATTTTCCGTGTTGTCAGCATTTGGAGCTAAAGCGTTAGTTGATTCATGAGTACTTGTGTGTTTTGTTTGGTCAGTGGGAATGTTTCTTGCAGACGATTGTATTGCTAGTACAAGTGCCAACACAAAAATTACGTACAATTTAGCCATATATACTCTCTATATCTCCCTCTCTCAAAAATAATAAGATTGAATGAGCTTGGATGATTAGAATTCAGAACAAGAGGTATTTATGGGACAAGATTTAGGACCCCAGCGGTGGACAGTTGTGAGAATTGAAGGAGTGGAGTAATTGTTAGCATTAAAATTTGGCGTAACATGAATCTCGAGACTAGCATTTTCTTTGTGACTGAAATAGGGGCAGAGTTAGGTGAATCAAAAGACGAGACCACTTATTATAAAAATAAAAAAAAAAAAAAAAAGACGAGACCACTTATTATAAAAATAAAAAAAAAAAAAAAAGAAAAAAAGACGAGACCACTTAATTATGAGTGTAAGACAGTTATAAGGTAAATTGTCAACCCAACCAAAAAGGAACAAATTAATTAAATACATCATATTAATTGTATGTACTCTTCTTCATGCATGCAGATATGCTCTACTTCATTGCCATGCAGTCCATGCATTCTGTGTTGCTTACACTTGTTATGTTTTTGCAGAAGAGCAGGTTTATTAATGCTGAAAGTCAAAGCGGCTTCTGGTCTTTGGCTAGTTAGGATCGTGGCCTTAGATATCCTCAAGAATAAATAATATTGTGTAAAAATAATTCAAAATAGTTGAGTACGTCAATACTTGTATCTTATATACTGCTATATTTATATATAAAATATATATTGTAACACAATATTGAACCCATGGGAAATTTTAATTTTGGTTCCTCTCTAATTAGTCCCCTAATTTTGAACTATCATCACCTTAGCCTGCAATGCGACGCATTTTCAAATTAACTAATCTGGCGCCAAGTTCCACTCAAACATTTTAGATATGTCCGGTGGTTACAAATTTAAATGGAATTTGCTGATGTCAGTACTATTTTCGACGAACTTTAAATTTTTATCTAGGCCAATTTCACTTTATGCTTTGGATATTCTTTTGGGACCAACATAGGGTTTTGTAATTGGGTGAGCGTTCAATATATTTATAAAGGCTCTCGGGGTATATATAAAATGCTATGTAAAGTTTTACAATCGAAAATTAAATGATGGAAGTTACGATAAGTACTTTTAAAATTAACTAACAAAGAATTTTTATTTTATGCTTGAATTCTTACATTCACTTATATATCATTTACCCAATAAATTTAAATTGTTATTTTAAAATTTTAGCTTAAAGTTTGAAAAAGTCATTTAAAAAAAATACAGTTTAAATTAGAGTTTAAATAAAAGAAAATACATTTTTAAATCTTCTCATATTCATTTGAATTAAAATTAAAAAATTATGCTCTATTCTTAGTTTGAATTTCTGAATATGGATATTACAAAATAACGTTTCAACTTTATTCCAAATTAAATATTAAATAAATATTCTAGAATTAGTTAATTAAGATCCGACCCCTAAACCGTGCAAAAGGTGCCTAAGCATGGCCGCATCATTTTGCCATCGTTGATTGTGGGTATGTAATCCTTATTAGGATATGGAGATATTAATCTATGGGCCAAAGTGAAACACACATTAATGAGCTTGACACAATACTTTGACACTATACTTTAAGGCATCAGGTCTGTATTTTTCACTAATAAACCACTCACATCAGTGAATGCAAGACAATTAATTGCACACTTGTTATTCAAACAATCCTCTATGATCACAAGACACAACGCTATTTTAAGATCATTGCGGGAGTAAATGTTGGTTGTTAATTAGAGTTTCCATCTCTCCGGCCCTAGCCATGAGGGCTTGAGATAGGTGTTTTTTTATACAATATTGATATGTTTAAAAAAAAAAAAAACTAACACAATTTAACACGTGAAGTGTGAATGAACCAATTTACTGCGTAATATCTCTTCTTATTCTTTTATTTATTAAAATGTATCATAATTTGTGAATCGTATTATTGGCTTTTTTGCAAATTGTTAGAGAATTTTCCATTGGTAACAATGTGTATCTCTATGTAATTTTTTCACTTTGCCTAACTTCAGGGTATAGCTTGGGTTTTCTCTAAGATTAACAATTTATATATAATACATTAATATATTCTAACGTTATTAATTAGCCATTTGATTAATTATGTGTCAAAAAGTGCTAAAGTCAAATTGTTTGTTCAATTTTTTTAATAATTCGGCAACAACCAAATCATATTTGCCAACCATTATATGTGTTGTCAGGTATACTGAGGTCGATTAATGAACATCACAATCTTAATTGGATATAAGGTGGAACGAGCAATGATGAAAACGTTTATGAACTAATTTTGGCAGCCATGGTGATGAAACTAACCAATTTATACGTGTACGTTTACTAGTGTTCTATTAAATATGTGGTCACGAATTGGAGTACGTTATTGAAACTTAAACACGTTAATTAGGTAATAAAGATGAAGAATGGAAGAAAAATTATTTTATGCTGCTACTTGATTGTTGACGCGGTGCAATTAACGACGAAGATTATTTTATTTTCGTAAATTATAGACAACAATCATCTCACAATCTCATTCAAACCAGATATCTATATCAACAACTACCTGTTGTGCCACCTCATCAAGCAATGATTCATGAAATAATTTCTCAATAAAAAGAGGATAAATCATTATGTAAAACACTTAGGAGGAATTACATAAATTTTGTAAGATTTGTCATGACATGTAGAAAACTTGAGGCAGTAAAATCTGAATACATGCATTAGTGGGTGATTAAAAGCATAATAAATCAATAAAATTCCAGCCTTTATTTATAGGCTAAACAAATAAAACCTACCAAAATTAGAATTCTTAATAAAATAATAAAATAAACTAGGAAATAAACAAGACTAGGAAATTAACTTAGAATTCTAACAAAACTAGGAAATAAATAAACCTAATAACTCTAGAATTATGGTAATCCTATAATTCTAATTAACTTGAACTCTTATTTTCATCATTATGACATTCAAAATAGACAAAAAATCTTCTATACATACATATAATATATATATATATATATATATATATATATATATATATATATATATATATATATATATATTAATAATATAAACAAACATGTTTTGTGAGACAAAATAGAAGTTACTTTAGGTGGAATTACAAAATTATCCCTTTAGTTTTATACTCAACCAATTGGAATTGAAAAATGAGGGACAATTTTGAAAAAAGATGAAATATTTTGGTAGTTGTTGTACCAATAAAGTGGTTTCCTATTATACCCTTCGTTTGATTTTCTCGGCCAGCTTTATTTGTGGGATTAAATTGGAAATTTCAAAAGATAACTGTTGACCACTTCTTCCTCAACTTCCATGTATCTCTCAAATCCTTTAACTACGTACCTCTTTCTTCCTCTCATCTCTCCTCAAAGGCTCTATCCAGATTTTACTTTATTTTGCCAGTTGAAGTTATTTACATTTCAACCAACAAACGGAAGCAGAGGATCCACTAAGAAGCAAACGAGGTGATGTTTATATAAATGTTTATATAATTTGTTAGTGTCATGTCAATAAATACTGACGAATTATGTTTTAACTTGGATTTTCAAATTCTCTGTATATTATGTGTTTGAAAAAGGTGTGAAATGTTTCCTTGGTTGATAGCAATTTATTTATTGAAGCATGCGTTGCGATTTTCTATGTTCAGATTGGAATTTGACAGTGAGGATGTACTCTTTGTTTGCAGGGGCACCTACTTTGTCCTCCTTAATGTAGTTTCCCTTTGATTTTATTCGATCAAATTAAAATCTGTGTCCAGGTTCCAAATTTATCTATCAAATGCATACTTAATGACACATCAAAGCAGGGGCTATTCTATAATTTTGTTTGAACGTGTTCTTGCAGATCATAGTTTCTTTCCATCATCTGCCTTAGTTTGAAAGAGGTCAAATAAACAAGCATGGAATACTGCACATCTTGCGGAAATCTGGGCATGGAACAGAGCTTTTGAATGCATCAGCTTTAACTCCCAAGTAAGTTTTCTTTTTCTTATTTCAAGATCATTTTATACTTCAAAATCTTTGCACTTTCTCTGAATTTTTCTTGCATCATCTATCGCCACACCTATATTTGTCCTTCCATGTGCTTAATTATTTTATTTTTTGCTTCATTTTTATTTTATTTTTTGCTTCTTCTCCTTCCATGTGCTTAATTATTTAGGCTTACTTTTTTGACAAGGATTTACCAAGAAAATGGGTTGCTTACTTGGAAGAACTCTGCTAAAAGTTTTAATTTCTGAAATTATATCTCAAAGGTTAAAAGTTTGCAGTTGTTTTGCTATGTTGATTATCTAGATTTTTTTTTGTTGTTTTCTGATGACTACATTAATAAATTATCAAGCATTAATTATTAATATTTTTCATGTGTTAGAATTCAGTTTAACTATATATATTTAACAATTTTTTCTTTGATTTGCCTTAGTGTTCACAAATTGGTGAACAGAAATCATGGTGCTATGAGCTCTCCTTGCAGACTCAATTGTTCAACAACCGAAACAATACGCCTGGAGAAGTATTAAACATAGTGTGGATGAATTTATTAAGTAAATTCATTTGGTTTATTATAAATACTGCTAATTGTATATGTAGAGACAGATATTTAATTTATTATTGTCTCTTTATTATTTTTAGTTTCTTTTCTCTAATTTTGTAATTTGGGATGAATGCTTCAAGAAGATTGCCTATGGGAACAAATTAATGTAAATGAATATGTTTTAGTTCATTTACTTGCTTAGTAATTTGCAAAAATCTTTAGTTTGTCAAAGTCTATTAGGAGAGTTAGATTTTATGTAGTATTGATAAACATTATCTAAAGTGATAAAAATAAATTTTATTAATATGTTAGCTAGCTACTTTATTTAACAATCTTACACTGTTATCTCTCAAAATAAAATGACTGCATAATAATTTGTCAAATTTTCTATGAGGGAAATGTTTTTCTTATTTCAAAGCTTTGATAAAATTACTGTTCTAGGAGATTGCGTTACAATTTTATTAGTAAATTTGGTTTAGCTGACTCGATATTCCAATAACTCATATGAATTTCAAGGGTTTTTAAGCAGATTCTAATTTTTATTTATAGTATCTATTATATGAACTGCTGTATTTATTTTTGATATACTCTATCAAACTAGGTGCTTAATAATTTGTCAATTTCTCTATCACATTAATGTTTCTTTGAGTCTAATGCTCTAAGAAAAAGGGCTAAGAACTCTAATAAAACAAAGAATTTACTGATCAATGTTACTTTGTGTTCAATGCTTTAATAAAAAAGACTAAGAGTTCTCAAAAACGATATTGCACGAATTTTGGTTCAACAAACTCACTCTGATAACCCATGTGCATTTTCAAGTTTGTTAAACAATTTCTAATTTTATAATAGCATAAATTATATAAATAAAACGTTATAATGAAATATTCTTAACAATAAATCACGATTTGCACGCGGTCCCCGCGTGCATAGGTTTGCTAGTATATATATATATGCAAAACCTTTTGATTATTTTTATATGCATGCACCTCAATTTGCCACTGTATTAATTATGTTACGCGCCGACCATATGCTAAACAGTAGTAATTACTAATAACCTATATTGTCCATAGTTTTTCGAAAATTCGATGTTTCCACGCGTGACCTACTAGCATTAAATATTATGAACCAATTCGGATTCACCTTTCTATCAACCAAAAAAAAATCAAAATCTGAATTAACTTGTATAAAAAGATCTGCTCATACTCCAGGGCTTTAGTACTTAATTATTCCTAGTAACTTATATTAAAGCAGCTACACGCACCCTGCACGTAACAGAAAAGAAAATCCAAAATGTATTCCTTATATTTGTTAGTAATCTTTTGCTTGATAGTTTGGACATGGTTGCTCCTAAGACCTAAGTTGTGCTCACTGAAGTCTCGTGCAAAGCTTCCTCCGGGCCCTTATCCTTTCCCTATAATTGGAAACATTCTTCAACTCGGCACAAACCCTCACAAATCTCTAGGAAAAATGTGCAATACTTATGGCCCTATAATGTCAATTAAGCTATGGAGAAAAAACTTAGTAGTGGTATCATCACCACGAATCGCCAAACTAACACTAGTGAACCACGATCAAGACCTTTCCTTTCGACGGCCTATTCCAGTTGCGGCACAGGCACACAACCATGACAGGGTTTCGTTGGCATTTCTTGAAGCGGGATCTCGATGGAGAAAGCTACGTAGAATATGCAAAGAACATATTTTCTCGACGTCCCAACTAGATGCTAGTAGAAGTCTACGTCGAGAAAAGTTGTGTCAATTGCATGATTACGTGCAGAATTGTTGTGCCAGTGGTAGAGCCGTGAATATTCAAGATGCTGCTTATATAACGGCATTGAACTTGATGTCGAGCACGCTTTTTTCTATAGATTTTGCTCGGTATAATTCAAGTAGTGGTCAAGAATTAAAGAGAATTATTCAGGAAGTGATTACTTGTTTTAGTGCTCCGAATATTGCAGATTATTTTTCATTTCTTGAAGCGATCGATCCACAAGGAATTAAGAGAAGGGCTGATGTTTCTGTTGGGAAATTGTTGGGAATGTTTGATGAGATAATTAACAAGAGATTAAAATCAAGAGAAGAGGCACTGGTTTTTGATTCAAATTCTGCAAGGAAAAGTGATATGCTAGAAACACTTCTTGATCTCAACGAAGGAAACGAGTACGACTTGAGCTACAATGAAATCAAACATCTACTTCTGGTACGTACGTAATTAATTTACTACATTATTTTTAGGAAAAAAAAGTATTGTGAATAGAATAGTTTGATTATTAAAATAAAGATAAAATTATTTTTTAAAACTATTATTTTTTTAATTTATAATTCTCAACAAAGGTAAAAACTTTACTTTAATAAATGATAAAAAATAATAACTTTATTAGTTATTATTTTATATAATCCATTTCTGTTTTTCAAATGATATATAAAAAGTATAAAATACATTTTTTTTGTGCTAGTAATCATTTTGTATAAAACTATTGGTGAATTCCATTAAAATTGATATATTTTAGGGGTGCATTTGATATTTTTGAAACATTAGAGGGTTGAATATTAATATAATATATAGTGTTTAAATCTCATAAAGTGTTACTATACTATTTTTTACTCTTTTCTATCTATATAGATTCCTATTGGGAAACTTTAACTTGCAATACCTTGAGAATGTTTTGTTCATTGGACAATAATTGTCGGGTGATTTTGTTATATTAAATTAGAGCACTGGCTTTAGGCACATTACTAGAGAAGAAAAATAAACAAATTACCTCTTTGCTATGTTATATAGACTCATAATTAGCTCATTATATCAGATAAAAATGATAAATTACTCCATAAAAGTTAAAAGTGGTATTTATCTATGTATAAAATATACAAATTAACTTGCCTATTTATCTTTTTGACGAAGTGGTTGAGTAATTTGTTCTGCCAAAAAAAATAAAAACCCTTTTAACTATATACTATTTCCATTCAAAACTAACTATATATTTATTTTTTCATCGTTTAAGATATATGGATCGAGTTACTGATGGTCATGCTGTTATTAGGATTTATTTCTCGGAGGAACAGACACTACCTCAAACACGGTTGATTGGTCCATGACAGAATTACTACTTAATCCTGAAAAACTGTCAAACTTAAAGAATGAGCTAAATGGTATCGTTGGAGCGAGTAAACCCGTTGAAGAATCAGATATCTCAAGACTCCCATATTTACAAGCCGTGATCAAAGAAGTCTTTAGGTATCATCCTCCGGCTCCCTTTTTAATACCCCACAAGGCAGAATCTGATATAGAAATTAATGGCTATATGGTTCCTAAAAATACACAAATAATTATTAATGCATGGGCTATTGGTCGAGATTCAAGCATATGGTCAAATCCAGACTCCTTCGAGCCCGAAAGATTTTTAAATTCCAAGATAGACACAAAAGGTCAAGATTTTGAGCTTATTCCGTATGGCTCGGGAAGGAGAATTTGTCCAGGAATGAGGTTAGCTCATTACATGGTACATATGATGGTGGCAACTTTGGTTCATAACTTTGATTGGAAAGCAGATGAATTAATAAACACTGATGATAAATTTGGTCTTTCATTGCGAAGGCTAGTTCCTCTCAAGGCTGTTCCACTCGATCCAAGTGTGTAGTACTATTGATCCATAGAATACACTTAGCTTGTTTATGTTGGATATCCTTATTGTATTGTGTGTGTAGTTGTGAGCAATTGTCCCATATGGAAAAAAAAAATGAGTTCTTGAATTGTTTAATTAGAGTTGGACTTCAAGAAAGTTAATTTTAGAATGGCTATTGTGTATTAGGCTAGGTGCATTTGGCCTTTGATATATGTATATTTATATATTTATATTATAAGTCTATGATGGGCAGCTTGGGGCCTTAATAAAATTCAAGAGTTATATATTATTTAATTTTCGGATTTTAGTTTTTGATTATATAAATCTGGAAAATTAAATATGAAGAGTTACAACTCATTTAAAAGTCGCAACCCCTATAAAGGGACATGGCTGTAGTAAAGAGACAAAGCTATCTGTAGGAACATGTCTATTCAATAGGAACTTTTCGTGTTCTATAAATTAAATTAAATCAGACTTGTTTTCATTCACTTAGCATTTTTATATTTTCTGCATCTTATAGAATTTCCTAAACCTTGTTGTATCTTGGGGACTTATTTTCTAAACGAAGTGTGAAAATATTGTCTTTAGGAAAGTGATAAATTCACGCCTCAATGATTCAGTACAAAAGAAAAAATATTCTGTCTTCCATATTATTATTTTAAAGTTTCCAGATTTTCAGTTTAAGTCTTGGTTTATTATATGTAGGCATAATTCTGTTGTACGCATGTGCGAGCGCCAACTTGTCATTTGTGTTTGTGGCAATATTAATTAGTTTTGAAGGGTTCTAATTGCGAAACCAGAAGTAGCAACAAATGATCTCCTACAAACTAAAGAAGCGACCAAAATCCTTTTTGATTTATTAACAATATTTAATTTTTAAGAAAGGAAAAAAAAAAGACAAATTGCGACCAACTTTATGTTAACATTACCAATCATCAACCACCATTTCATCCAAACTTGATGTCGACTCCAGAAAGTTTATCACATCAAATCTCATCCTCAGAATATATTAGTGTCGACAAATCCATAAAGTTCATCTATCATTAGTTGCAGCAATTGAGGTGTTTGTTAAATTTATAATTAATATGACTAGCTTCTAGTCGAAATCTAGCCGGCCCTACAAATAGGTAGATGGGTTTCTGTCAGTTTCACTTCAGAAGCAGAAATGTACATAAAGGTAAGTGAGTGATTACTTAAGTGTTTGCGTGTTTGTAACGTAATGGTAAGTGAGTTTTCATTTAAGTGTTTGAGTTTGTTAATATGTTCTATCATATAATGAATAAAAGAGTTTACCAACTTAATCCTTGGGTTTTTTTTAACTTCCCTTAATGAGTATTGACTCCATCTTTGGTCCTCTATTGAACTTTTTAGCAACTTTATTCCCTTAATGAGTACTCATTATTCATACTTGATCATTTTATGCTAAAATAGACTTTTTTTTGTCGGAAGATGTCACGTGTCATATACGTGATCGCCTGAGAATTGTTCTCATGTGGGAAAGAACTGACGATTCTGTAATTCGCACCCCCCTTTGTTATTTTAATAGAGCAAAACATTTTTTTTAAAACAACAAAAGAGGGGTATAATTAAGTCACTATTGACACATTCGTTTAAATTATAAAATTACAAGAATAAAAAGTTCTATCGTTTCAAAAAACTAAGTATAATAATGATAAAAAAAAAAGTAGGGTGATACAGCTCAATTATTTTTTACATGTCAAACGTACTATAAATTTAAAAATTAGCATAAAGACCCCCTACTGTTATATCTTAAACTAACAATCTTAATGGACCAAAACTTCATATTAAACGTATATTTACTATATGTTTTCTTACAATTTTTTCGAGATATTCTTGGAATTATTTAAAAACATAACAAAGTAGTTAATTCTGTTTTTTGGTTTCTACATATCTAAAAATTAACGATAATTTTCTTTCATTTAAACTATATGTAGAACTCAAATTGAACAATGTTAATTATATAAACATCAAGTAAATGATATAAAGAGTCAAATTTGGTTATCACTTTCACTACATGCAAATTAAGTAAGTGTATGGAGGGGTTTGCTGATAAATTTTCAATTTCATAGAGCTTTTACAAATAAAATTGACACTGTGTTATTTTGCCAGTTAAAAATAACACAAGTGTTTTTTGCTATTACGTACCTCGAATATAAAATCAAGAAAATGTATGATAAACTTCAGTGAACAGAATAAAATTACTTTAAAACGTTAAAATAAAAAAATACTAGAAAAACTAAAAACATAAATATTTATTTTAAAAAAAAAAGCATATATGAGAAATAGAACCACCAACTTGAGTCAGGCCGCTCAGACCGACCACATATTAAGGATCCTACCTAGTTTAGGAGTCTCACTTAGTTTAGAAGTGTTATTTCTATTAATTAAGGATCCTACCTAGTTTAGGAGTTCCACATAGTTTAGAAGTGTTATTTATTCTCTCTTGTACTTAGTATATATATCTCCTATGTAACTTGTAATAATCATTCACACATATTGCGCGCGGCATATTAGTAAAATTGAAAATATAATTAATACAATAGAAAAATGTGTGCATGGCTGAATTAGTAACAGATCTTTAATGCATTAAAGCTCGACACATGTACGAGTTTAAGACCTTAAACGAGAATTCATCAACCTACGCTACTTATATTGCTTCCAAGTGGATAAAGTATCTCCGTCAAATTAATTGTTCCATGCATGCAGTAACCGAATATATATTACGTACTATAACCCACCAACCATCAGTTATCAGTTCGATCGATGTCACAGCAAAATTAGAAACTATGACAAATTTCAGGGTGTTATGTAAAAGCCTCAACACTGGAGAGGCCTTCCTCAGAAGTAATGTATGGATTTATAGGGGGTTCGTCTCAGCCACAAGGCCCTCCCACAAAGTAAGTAACAATTGTTCTTGTTTTTTAAGAACATTTTGTTATAAAAAATCCAAATTGTATTAAATTAATGTAAATATAGTTTTCTTAATTCTAAATCACTCGTGTTAAAAATGGAATAGTAGGATACAAGAAAGAAACAGAAGATGGTGTGAATTGGCTGGATTTACACGTGCTATGTTGAATATTATTTTAGTCAGACATAAAGCCCTTTATACATATATATACAGAACAATCAAGTAATATAACGAATATTTCCTTAAGAAAAAAAAAATGCATCACGTGATCAGTATATATGTTAAATGTATGTATAGGCCAAAATCGATAAAGAGACGTGCGAAAAGGTAATAGAAGCGGCGGACTCGGTGAAAGACGGGACAAATAAAGTGGTTAAAGAAGTGAAGCGCATCGGGCAAGTTGTCACGGACAAGATTGCTAATGCCACAGGACATGTACGTAAGCTTTAACTAATTTGTATTAATTAATTGCTAATTCGATATCATTTATATCATTATATGAGAATATTAATTTGGAGCCTGTACAACTCTTTTAGTTCTACTAATATAACTATGAGGACATATATATATATATATATATATATATATATATATATATATATATATATATGAAATAATATTTCGGTGGTGATCAGATGATGGCGGATGTGGCGAAAAAGGGGTTTGAGAAAGCAGCGGAAAGTGCCGAGACTCAAAAAAGCAAAGACGTTTTGGACACTGCCAAAGTTGCTTCTGAAGCTTTCAAGAAAAGAGTTTCTGAGAGAAGTGATAACTAATTAAGAATTAATCAGTGGTTCGGTTCACTCGTTCTCGAGAATCTTTTTTTTTTGTAAGGCCATCAAATGTTTCTCAGTTATTACTCGTTACGGTAAAATTACTTTAGGCTAGGTCTATGTATACAGCACGATTACAATTTTTTCATGTATTAATTTGTGATGATAAGTTTTGCATTTATTTAATATTACAGCGTGATGATCCTTGTAACAGGGAAAACTTTAGATTTGCTTGATTTTTTGTAACTCTTTTCTTCCTCATTTTTATATCATGCGAGCTCCGGGACATCCCCGGACTCAGTTTCATTTAAATTTTTTTTTTTAATATTACAGCGTTTTGAATGACGGAGTGGAATAATGACGTTTATAGACTTAAACAGAATTACCTCAAATTTTCCTGTTTATAATGTTTATGTTAACAACCTACCTTTGTTTTTGAATTAAACTACACTGTTCATATTATCAACCTTAACTTTTTATAGACCATATGGAGGTATGATATGAGCTGGAATTAACATAAGTTCTGGTCTTCTTTTTAACCAACGGGGAAAGTTACAAGAGTGCTACTCACATGTGAAATGCTTTCAATGGCTACCACTTTGGCTCAATTCTAATTACAACAGAACCAATCTCAACAAACAGGCGTACTTTAAAATCTACCGGATTAGCGCGATATAGACTGACATATTGAATACGCCATGTTCAATCCAACATTTGTTGTTAATTATGCACAGTTATATAACACTAAACTTCGAACTGCAGAAGTGGCCTTCACTATTTCGCACATATTGAGTCCATAGTTGTCTTTTTATCTGGGCCAAAAAGTCCCAGGCTCTAGTCCTCGCAGTATTTGTGATGCCCAAAACCGTAACCCAGATCCCACATTGTTCTAGGCCCACTCCAGATTCCTTCCAGCCCATCTTCGAGAAGAGCATTAGTTTTAAAGACATCAAATAGATATTACATCCATCCATTAATCAAAGTTTCAGGGAATGTTTCGATATGTTAAATACTTAAATGAAAAATTGAAAGCCTTTAGACATGTTTTTGAAACATAGAAATAGCTATTACATTAATTTAAAATAGTGTATTTCATTTCACAAAGTCGGAAAACAGAAACATCTTGATACTTTGTAATTGAACATTTAGACTTACAACAGTACGTAGTTAGAAATAATTTCTTGTTGATATTTCAGAAAAGACAGGACCAAATAATTTTGGAATGGATCCCATCGTCCAACCTGATGGATATGACCAGATGTAAGTTCATCTCCCCATTCAATGGTAGTTGTTTATTCTGTTTTATGTGACATATAAACAAGCCAAATAATTGAGATATGCTAGTTATAACATTAATGCTGAAATGTCCAAAAGAAGCGACGGACAAGATTTCTGACCATTCTTAGAAGCTGGATATTTTTCCCATGACAGTATTCACATACAAGATATTACCACAAAAAAAAAAAAAAAAAATCTCAAAACAAAATGGCTAGATGATTTAGTGGTACGAGAGGATTCTCGTAATTCTTTTTTATTGCATATCAAAAACTTATGTCTCTAATGGTTTACCACGTATTAAATAAGTACCAAACTCCAATGAACACAATATTTTTTGTTTCAGAAAGGGATATTATAGAAATAAAAATACCAAAAATGATCAAGAGGGTCAAAATGCTGAGATTTACCCAAAGTTCGACACTTGTCATGGCGAAGCAATGTATTTTGCTCATTTACTCATTTTTTATCGAATTGAGTTAGTAATTCGTCGAAAATAGATAAATTCGAAATCATCACTTCGTCTAGGTCCCAATATTCCATAAAAACTCTAATATTCCTACTGCATTTCATTATTGAAGCCGATGTCAGGGTTAGAATTTCAATTCGACTTTTATTTCCATGTAGGAAAAACGTAACGAAATAAAATCATTCAGAAAAAAAAAAGAAAATAATTTAAAAACCTTGCGTTGAATTTCTGTTTTATTTTTGTTTTTAATTTGCTATCCTAACACCTAGCCTGATTGCGATTAGATATGAACCATCATTATTTCCCTATCAACATAATCGTAGACCTATATAACAGAAACAAGCACTGGATAGATCTTGTCTAATACTACAAATGATCTGGGTCTATTAAGTACTGCTGCATCCTAATTGATCCATAATCTCACTTGATTCCAAAATTGAATAGTTTTTTTGTTTTTCTAAATGTGAAGCGCAATAAATTTCATGATAGTGAAGGATACTGCAACTAATTAATCAACGTACCTTTGGTCTAGCATTGAATATGAGTATGACAGGTGCTACTGGAAATATATATATAATGCATAACATATAACATGGCCAATGCATGTGGTCTAGTTGGTGGACGAATTAAGACTGGCCCCAGGAACAAAATTGGCTCACATGCCATATGGACCCATCATCACATGCAGGATTTGTGATGCATCTATCTATCTTGGCACGTGACTTTCATACTCAGATCACCTTCAATCCCATATGTAATTTTCTTTTTTATATACATATAGATAAATCCAATGTGTAGTTAGTATCCAATCAGTAAATGAAAATGTGTTTGAAATACTATCATGGGCATTTGATCTATAATATACAGAAAAGATTTTGTGCATTTGTTTGGACAAACTTTTAGACAGTACATAACATAAAACAGCTACTCCTGCAAAGTTAGTTACAGCAAATAGTACCCCCAAGTTTGGCAGAAGCATTACATGTATATATGTCCCCTGTTTTTAACATTTTTTCCAAGTTTCAAAGGTGTGTCTATACAGTTATTCTTACCTCAATTACACCAAACATCATGGATATTATATGCAAGTGTGCCTAAAGCTAATCCTAAATAATAGAGCGCAATACTTCTTGATTACATTTATCAAGATATAACTAAATTGACTGCACTACTACATCATAAATAAAGCTGGATGCATGAAATAACTTTAATGTTAGTTTTCATGCAGTACAAAATTGCACATTTGTGCCTGCAATCTTGTAGGGATGTGAAAAATCAATTGTGGATATTAAAAAGTGGATCTCTATTCTGATTAATGAGTATAGAAACATAAGGAGATTGCAGCTTTCAACAGGGTTAGTGGGCAAGTCCCTTTTGATTCTGGATTAAGTGCAGATAAATTTCTTCAGCTCATTAGTGGGAACAGAATGGAGGAACAATACAGTAGCCTAGCTAAATTCTGACTCTTTTTAATCATTATGTTCTAAATTGATAAAAGGTGAGACCATTCTCATATCATATTACGTAATAGACAGTCAATGTTAAGATTAATGCTTAAATCTTGCCACTATATAGAGGTAACATGCAGTAATAATCACAACTTGTACCAAGATAAAGCTAAGTAATATGTAATTATATATAAACAGATTCCATCATTCAAAAGAAAAACAAGAAATCTTTCAATGACGAAGACAGAAAAAAGAAAAAGAAAAAAAAAGGAAATGAAAAGAAAGAAAGCAATGAGACATGCTACCACCATGCATCATCAATTACAAAAGGTCCTCTCTCCCCTGTTTCCAATAACTAATATTTTGACATTCACATTTCACACTATAGCTTGTATGACTTGAAAAGGCTAAAAGAAGTAAGACAGATATATTACAATATCATTTAGTTTCAATAATAATCATGATACAATACAACTCTGTAAATGACAACAGATATATAGATGGACAAATTGTGGTTAGGAAGTAGGATAGGCTGAGAATTCTTGGCACTGCGCAAAAAAATGATTTGAACAACGCTTCCGTACCGGTTTCCACGACACCGTTGTTTTCCTTCACCCGAAGCAGACGGAGGTTGCGCAACAAAGGCACGGTGAGAGGTAGAGAGAGGTGGATAGGAATGCTGGACATGTGTAAAAAATGTACACTTGCCGATTAAACTGATATCGAGACAGATAATAATCGTAGTATGGATATAGAACAGTGCTTCAAGGTAGTAAATGGGAATGAAATAGGGGAAAAGGTAAAAAAAAAAAAAAGGTAAAAAAAAGGCAGAAAATATGATTCTTTTCATTTTTCTGTAATAATAGGGTGAGAATGTCAGCACTGGCGGCCACGACGGCAGCCAAGGGCACCGGCACCAGAAGTAATAGTTCCAACCATGGAGGAAGACTTGGCACCTAAACTTGAAGCTCTAGCATAGCTAGCTGAAGCTCCGGCCCCTGATGCAGTGAAATACGCACCGTTGAGCATCAAATCACCCTCTGATCTCCAGTTCCATCCCTTCCATTGACTTTCACCTGTATCCACTCTCTTTGTTACCTGATAATAACAATCCACCAATGTTAGAAGTAAGAATTTAACGTGTTTAATGTATAGTTTGGGTTAAAACATAGAGTAGTCGAAATCCCAGAAATGCTACCTCTTTTGCGAAAGGATTGACTGGTGCAAGATATCTGTTTCCTTGACTGTTGATGGTTGGATCTGCACTTCCACCAATGGCATACATTTCCCAGTGAGTGTAGTCGTTGTTCACTACGTGAAAATACCCGTGTCTGCACCTGCAATTTTTCCTCACACAATTTTGTATCAGATAACACATTGAATTTGAAGAAATTTGAGCACAATTGAGCTAGAAACATATGAAGAACTTTAGTAAATTACCTTGGCATTCTTTGTATGAGACCTTCTCCAAAGTGATTGAAGGCAATAGTCACTTGCATTTGCTTATCTCTCATATATGAATCACTATGTCCCAACAATATAACCTGATTTTTGCAGTAGTTTTTAACTAAATCAGTATAGTTTCAAGTGTTTGTTTTTTCTGGGAAAAGAAGCAATTTTCAGGGTAAACTTTACCTCATTGTGGTGAGTGAAATAGTTATTCGAAATGGTGATAGCTGTCGATCCCATGACCGCATCCACAAGCCCATCAGCACAATTAGAGAGCGAGTTATGATCAACCCAAATATGACTTGAACCAAAGATAGAAACCCCATCACCATCAGCCATCGTCCTCCATCCATAATGCGATGGTGAGCTCCTCACCATGGCATTCCCTGTCGGCTTACAATCGTGAATGTGCAAACCATGAATAATAACATTGGTGACAAACTGAATAGTTATGCACGCTCCGTTAGCTATATGAACGTTCGTTCCACGCCCGTCAATGGTCTTGAAACTATTCATTATAAGTTCTTGCTTCAATGTTATAACCATATCGCGTTTGAAAACGATCCATAGGGGCTCGTCTTGAATAACAGCATGGCGCAGAGTGCCTGGTCTGGGGTTAACAGGGTCATCATCATTTGGATCTGAGACAACGTAGTATCGGCCATCACGGCCACCAATGGCATTGCGACCAAAACCGATACCACAATCCGCGAGCCGCTTGCGGTTTCTTTGCCAATTTCGGTCGCAACGCCAGCAGTCGTCGATGGGATTACCGGTTCCACATGAGAAGAATCCAAGTTTTCTCCTTTCTGTGCTGTTCTTAGTAGCCCTGTCAAGTTAAGTATTTATTAGTATTTATCAAAGTTTGTTAATTTTAACATTTCTATTTCAACTTCAGTGCTAAAATTTTTTGAAGGTCATTGTAATAACTATTTTCTCCGAAACATTTCGAAAACTGGCAAAAAGTTCTCAAGTTTAAATGACCACTACATTTTTTTAGTACATATTTGTGAGCAACAAAATTACAAGAATCTATTAATACTTTTTAAAACCTCATGAGCACAAAGATCAGTTGTGCATTTTTAGTTAAGAAGGGCAGGTTGGGTACTTCCTCGTTTAACTAGATTAACTTCGGGTTATAATGGGCAATTATGAAGGCAACTAACATGTTGGGTGCACTTTGTCTTTCTTGAAGCACACATGGGTTGTGTTGTCACGTGCAAAAGATGGGATAGCACGTGCATTCAATCCACAGACATGATATTTCACTCGTAACAGTAAATCTATGTCACAAATTAACTTATATAGTTCAAATATTTCTTGCTACTTTTCTGGCATCCACATGCAATGGTGCACACTAATGCTCACATGTAAGCACGACTAGAATTTAATGATAGCATTGCCGACATTACCAATTAAACAAATGTTGGGTAAAATAATTATGAACTAACACAGTAATTATACAGTAAGAATCTTTTGAAACCACGAAGAAAAACTTTGAAAACCAAAAAGAAGGTTAATTATTTTCATTGTAATTATTATTATTATTATTACTACTACTGTTATTATTACTATATAATAACAGATAAAGTGCATAATGAAGGACAATTTGACCTTTTTGGACCATCTAAAGAAATAAGGGTCAGTGGAGTAATACAAAGGTCCACTCACCTCACTTTAATATGTTGAAAAATTAATTATATTTCACATAAGAGTGGAAACACTTGTAGATTTACAGGTGAACAAATAAAGGAATTAAATAGCGCAAGACACGGATCTAACTACATTTGCATGTGCATCAACTGAAAGAAATAACCCCACATAAGACCAAAGCAGCAAGAACATGTAATGTGAATTATAGAAATTGACACTGAAAACAAGCCTCCACTCAAACATTTATTACAGCATCAGAAATTAAAACTATGCTACGCTCAACAAACCACACTCAAGAAATTATTACGGGGTGGCTGGTAGGACTAAAGTATAAATACAGGATTAAGATAAAATGTTGAGAAAATTAAATACGGTACTCTAATTAAAAATATATCAATAATTTATTGATTATATATATATATATATATAAATGAGATCTTTATGCGTACGTAATATATCCATACGTGGTAGGGTACTTCTGCCACGACGACCACAATGAGAACACTAAAAACAACTGCTAACTGTCGGTAACCATAAAAATTTGACTAAGCTCACAATATTTCTAATGATTCTGAAAATAAGATGATGCAACAGTACTGATAAATGCATAATTAAGGTAATTTTTCCAAATTTTTTGGGAAAAGATAATTAAGAAATATTTAATATAGCTAGATTACCCACATTTCAACAATTCTTGCAACCTCTTCAGGGTCATCAACTGCATGTTCATTCAAAGCATCCTCATCAATAATTCCGTCCCACCTGTTGAACAAAATACACGACAAACCCATTATTAATATTTTCTACTGTAGAGCTTTCAGTAAAATCACATGGGTGTGTCAGCTGCCACCGACAACTGAAGTTATTTATTTATTCGGATTTAATTTAACTTAACATTCGTATAGTATCTTTTTAATGTAGGGAAAAGTGGGGTGACCAATGAGATTATGATTAAGCAATTCCTAACAACTTTTTTATTAATTGGATTAGTGATGCAAGAGATCTGCTCCAAAACCAATATCAACCGTTTGGAAGATTGAAAAAATTGCACTTCCACTAGCGTTTCAACTAATAACTAACGTAGTGACGGATTTACCAAAATGCCCTCAGCTTCATTTTTGATTCTGATTCTAAATTAGAACATTTTAGAAGGACAATTTAAGGAAGATGAAAATCAAATGTTTTAGGACCACATAAGATCCTGAATGGCTAAGATCATTGGTTATTATACATAAGAGAATATTGTACACGGTTAACCGAGTTGACTCAAAATAGTGAAGAGAGTTATAAAATGGAGATGATATACTCACTTTGTTGATGAGTTTGTAGAGCTGTGCAGCAACTGATCCTTCAAATCTTCTTCTTGTTTGTGAACTCTAGCAGCAACTGCACTGACGAACAAAACGAACAGCACTAAAGAAGCAACACTCACTAACCAATTCTTCTCCATTGTCGCTACGACACCGTTTTAAAGTTCTCCCTTCTTCTCCACCTCTCTATCCCTTTATATAGAATAAACAATGAACAACAATGTGGGTGTTGTTGTGTAATATTTAAGGTTAAGAAATGGAAAGAAGCAGTACCACGACGTAACGGTCTCTGCTGCTTTTATTTATAGACTCTGCCAATCTAAGAAAACGTTCAATTTAACGTCCGTTAACTAACTACCGATACTAATTAAGATATTGGAGGGGTTGGGGTTAGGGGGGGGTCCGTGGTCTATGTGTGTGGGTTAGTTTAATTGTTTTAGTAATACTACTTTATGTAACTATCTGATGATAACTGCTGCTGCGGTATTTCACTTTTATTTATCCACACTGTCTGCTCTGTCACGTGCAAGCGTCGGTCGCTCACGTGGCATACCTGGCACTCTGATTGGAGGATGATTGATTCTTATTTTATTATTTAATTTTATGATTTCTTTGTGAAAATAATCAGTGACCAATATTATTGAGTTTTAGTACTTCCTTTCTGTTTATTACTAAACAACCTTTTTTCTTGATTTCAATTATTGCATAAGTAGTGTGATTTTCTGTCTTTTCTCTTTGAATTTGTTTGAAGTGTCATATATGTTTCAAGTTGATTAACATAGTTATCGTGTTATGTAGGGTTGTATTAATATTTTGATTGTCAAAAACAGCGGGATGAATTATGAAGTGATGTAAACTGCCTATCTAAGTCCATTAGATGCAATAGAAGAGAACTAGACGAGTTTCGAGTTTTGTGCGATTATAAATTTTTGTTAAAACTAAATGAATCTTTAAGAATATTGCTGTTAAACTAGTTATTGTAGCAGAAGTATTAGGTAATACGGAGAAGAATAAGACGTCGAGAAGAAACTCTTGAATAATAACTAAATAAACTGCTTATAATAATAAAAAGTAAAGTAATCATGTATAAATTAATTCAAGCAAAGGAAATAAATTTAGAAAATATGTAAAATTCTAAAAAGGTCATGGAACTATTTTGTTGTACAATGAACTCTGACAACTGATTCTAGGCCTAAAATTAACGAGTTTAAGGTTCTACCCAAGTACTAAGTATAGAGCTATTAAAGATGTTCGTTTTGATAGATTATGGTTACAAAAGTAAAAAAATTAAGCCAAAAGTTACAACATTTTGGTGCACCATTGTATCTATATATCACGAATTTCTTTAAAATTGAGACTAAACTCCCACAATGCATCACTAGCTTTATTATACAATTAGAAATAATGCGTTCTTAAGCCATACCACACTTAAAAGATGAGTGTAAATGAATATACATAGTGTGTTTGGTACGAGGTGATACGAGACGAGATTTATTGGTATGTAAGTGGAAACTCTCGATTTAGGACAAATATTTAAGAACATATAGATGAAAGTAATAATGGACTATGACCATTACAAGACTAATAGAGACATTGTGATGATCGAAATGATAATAGGTATATATCCATGTACTTGGCTCAACGTAATTGTAGTTTAGTTTAAATAATTTACCAATGTCAATTGGAATTAATGATTTAGTTGTTACTAATTAATATATTATATGCATCAACAACCTATGCCTTATCAAATTTTGGAAATAATATGAATAGAAACAGAAAAAAAAAATGAGGATCTCAATCATTTTATAGTTGAGGTATTATAACAATTTTAGGCATATATAAATACAGTGCCGAAGCTGTATATATATATATGGAAAATTTTCATTTTCTTGACGGGAATTTTCTGTTGCACGTGAAATTTACCGGATCAATCAATAGCCTTCATAATTATCATTTCTTTAGATATAATTGAAGACTACATGCATATTTATATTTTGACAAAATGAAAGAAACCGACATCGAATAATCATGAGTGATGTGTTATGCGAAAGGGTGGGACCAGTGCGAATGGTGAAGAACAAAATTGAGGAAGAAGTGCATGCTGATTTCACGGAATTAGATTACTCCCAGCGAAGCACAATAATACAAACTTTATTGTTAGTACGTACGTAATAAGTTCATTGGTTGTTGTTTGGTTGAAAATTAGTTTCCCTTGTGCCGGGAGTCCCGGCGCACGTTATCGAAAATGGAGATTACAACAGAAGGAAAATATGTACATTGTTTGATCATCCGGATTGGAAATGGATAATAGTAAGAAAATATTCCAACATTTGTTAGTGTTTGGAGTGTGGTTGAAGATAATTATATTTGTATGATTTGGGTATGGAATGGAGAACAGCCAAACAAGACCTGGTTTTTTGAACAAAAGCACAACACGTAGCTCACCCAGAGTTTAGCGTTCGTGTTTGTACGTGCTTAAAAGTTAAAACTAACTGGCAGTACTAATTATTGCCATTATTATTAAATAGAACAACAATTCCTGAAAATTATTTGAGGAGATTGTAAAATGACTACATTTGAGATAAACTTGAATAACTAACTAACTACTTCATTTCGTCTGCTCAAATAATAATAATAATAATAATAATGATAATAAATGTTCACTTAACACTTAGGCCCATGACATAAAACTTGTTTTGTTTAATTATATGCTATGTCGTACGAATACGAAGACACAATACAATATTAATAAGATTAAGATGATAACTTTTTCGAAATATACAAGATACAACTGATGCATCTATGTAATTATACGATTAATCTATTTATGAGGTATAAAAATAAGTTTAAGTGTATCATGTAATAAAATAAATAAATACACTTTTAGTATTATATGATACACTTAAACTTTTATGTTATGAAGCCGTAACGTTAACCGTTCGGGTGTCATTAATTTTGCAGGGTGGAATGTTAACATATTGTGCCATTTATTTTTTTAAACAGTTTTGCCAATATATATATGGATCAACATCTTATTTTTGTATATTTCGGAGCATTTCTTTTACATATATTTTGTACGTGTATACTAAGAGGGTATTTAAGAAAAATGCTTCTGAGTGTAATTTTGGAGACCTTTTTCAATGAAATATTTATATTAATGTTAAGAAAATGTACTTTTACTAATGTTTTCTTGCAAAAGTCTGTGAAAAGCAAAGTATAAAATGATTGGATATTTGAGGTATTGTTGTCTCCATGCAGTAACTAACTGGTTGCAATCACTACACACACAAACACACACCTAAATGCTTTTTAAGGACTGGAATGAACTTGTCATATTTGGACTTTGCGTAGTTCTTTTTCAAATTCAACAAGAAGATGTTTACAAACTCTTCTAAAAAGGCGAAAGTTTAAGTTAAGACCTTTACAAATTCTGTTAAAATAGCTAAAGTTAAGACCTTCACAAATTCTGTTAAAATAGCTAAAGTTATATAACTTAAACTTTAAAAGAAGTTTTGGTTCGTAAGTTGAGTTTTTGAAAAATAATAGAAAAAAAAAATTAAATCATTTTATTTAAAATTGACGACCACCATAAGCTAAAAACAAGTTCATATCAACTTTGAGATTATACATAATTTTAGCTTAAAAAGTTTTGTAATCGAAAAGGCTAAATTTGCAAACATCCTAAAAATACTTATTAAAAAAATAAAAATAGAAACTTTTGTAGGAGTTTACATATACACAGCACCTTGGGCTAAAGCCGAAATTAATTTGTTAGTAATGAGTTTTAATTTCCAGCCATGTGCTAATTAATTACAGAACGGATAGATTGTTGGTAAAGCAGTATTTTAGGTAGCTAAGTTGAACGAATGTTAATTATCATGATATTGATAGTAACATGGTGAACAATTACTTCTACAAAGTTGGAGGCCCCCAAATATGTAAAAGAATTTAGTTATTCATATACTTCGCCCTACAAGCGATCTCAATATCAACGCATACTGTTTGGTAGGGTGTTAATCTCTAGACTCGATAAAAAAAAAAAAATGGTCTCAAATTCTTTCTCTGTCTGAAATACTAAAAGTCCAAAACATATTGTAGTACGTATATAGATTATTAGACAGAAAAAGATAAATGTTTGTTTCGTCAACCATGGTACATCTTTATTAGCAATAAGTAACTACTCGATATAATATAAGACCCAACCAAATAAACAAGAAAAATCCATGTATTAGAAACTCACTATCATCTATTTACCCATAATCTTTATATATATATATATATATATATATATATATATATATATATATATATATATATATATATATATATATAAAAGAAAGACACGCAACTTACAATACAATCCATATATGATATTATATGTTAAAAACGATAATAAAATACTATGGCTTTTTCAGTTTTGAGTCGAAGTAGTCATTAAATAAGTCACTCCAATAAAAAATTCATGTTAGTTACAAAATAGGCCTTAAATTTTATATAACAATGGAAAATGGCTGTGGAGTTGCCTTTATTCACTTTTTTTTCTTTCTCAATTATGAACATACTTTATGCGTAGGATGAGTGAAAGCTCGATTGTGTAGGCCATACTTGTTACCATGACTTTCGAGGTCTAAGCCCATTTAGTGCATGAGACGGCCCCTGTTCTTACTCGGAGCACAGAATATGATAAAGTACTGTGGTTTAGTCTCCTTTTGACCATTTTAATGTCCTCCCCTGTTCAAAACTCAAATCCCTTATAATATGGACTAAACTTAGAGCTTCCCCGTTAAAACTTAGATTACTTGAGTGATCAGATACTTGCAAATATCAGAACGCGATAAAAGTAAAGTACTTGCTTATTTCTAGCAACAGGATATGTTTGATAACAATCTTGTATATTATCTTGCAATAAACATTGCATTGTGATTGTGAACACCCGGACATAAGATCAAATAATAAGACATGAAAAAGACGATAGTGGTAGCAATTGAGCAAAGTATCACTAGTTTAAGTAAATCACAACTAACACAAATGAAACATTGACAAGAAAAAAGAAAACTTAAATATGCGTTAATGACTAAATGCAGTAATCTAGAGTCGTTTTTGGTGTGTAAGATTGAAAAAGAAGTTTGTGTATCATGTTCCAAGATAAGTCCAATTAATTCTAGTTAGTTTGTTTGTTTTCTAACTCATTGTCATAATTGCATAGCGATTTTTATTCTTTCACTACTTTACCCCTTTCAATTTAATTAAACAATTCATTTATCTTTTTAGTATCAATGATTAACATAATTTTGAGAAGCCTAATTAAATCGTTCTTCTTTTCCTCTTTTTCACGTTGAAGATTGTATTTCTTCATATAAACATGGTATATAAGTCATGTGTACAAGCTATCTAAAGATTTAATAACTAACCATTTAGAAAAGGGTAAATCTCATTAAACCCTCCAACCTATACCCTCTTTTACAAGTTGCCACTTAACCTATTATTTTTTACAACTAACCCCTCAACCTATTGAAAAATGTGCGAAATGCCCCATGAACCCAAATTCAACCGTTGGATTTGGCCACGTTTCGACATTTCCATCCGTTGGATTTGACTTCAGGGGACAGTTCACACATATTTCAATAGGTTGAGGGGTTAGTTACAAAATAATAAAGGTTATGTGGCAACTTATAAAAAGGGTACAGATTGGGGGGTTTGATGCATTTTACCCTTTAGAAAATAAAACAAGAAAATCCAAAAGGAATTCCCGGGAGTTGTCTTTGTGGTCCGTTTTTACAATGTGATTCATTTATTTGGCAATAATTTTTTGCTTCAATGAAAACACTCTTAATTCATGTACAGTTGAGGCTTTTTTTCTATTAAAATAGTCAACCTTTTTCTTCTAACCCATATTCAAAAAGTATAAGCAACATGTAAATAATTATTAAGTACTGAAAACAACCAGTGTTTGAATTTTCAGGAATTGAATTATCTGTATTATTTGTTGACAAGAACCGAACAAAAGTGCAGTGACGAAAAAAATTAACACTCACGACTTGAAAAGATGAATATTTCAATTATGTTCTCAAAGATTCAACTTATCATTCACGTTTATTAAAAGGAAATGAATGTATAATTAATACAAAAAGGATATAGTAGTAAATATAGAAGAAATACTTTGTATTGAGGGATTCTTCAATGTATATATCATCTTATCTTAAGTCTTAACCACATTTAAGGCCAAAACAAACTAAAAGCTTGATTGCTACTGATCATTTATATAAGGCGAAACATGAAAATGCTTGATAAATTGCGATAAAATGGCACTATTAATACATAACCTTGATAGTGATTTACGACAAAAAAGAGTTATTATTAAACTCATAATGTCTTTGCAATTAACTACATGCATGATAGAGCCTATCATAGAGGTATACATTTATAATTCAATAAAAATGAGCAACATCGACCAGCTTTCCAAACTTATATTCTTCATACTATCTTTTTTGGCTTATTTTCTCATATAGTTAGCTTCCCTAACCAGCCACTAAGAAAAAAGGTTATCGCAATTAATCACTAATTAGTCACATCACCTGTTTAATAGGAAAAAAACAAACAAACTATGTTTCTAGATTTTCGCCACGGTTATGCTCTCTACTACATACAAAAAATATAAGAAATTCTTCAATAAAACATTTGATGCATAATAATATAAAATCGATTATGGAACAAAGAAATAGCATGGTAAATATGATACTATCACTAAAATCACAAGAAAAGAGTTGTAAGACGGGTTTATATAAATAAAAAGTAAACACTATTTGAGCATTTATTTTGCATAGTTATAACATTAGTACCAAAAAAAAAGTAATTACCTTATATAAGGCGCGAAGTAGTCATGGGTTCTTCCTTTTTTTTGGTAAGAGACAACTTTGTTGCTGACGACTGTAGATAATAGAGTTCAAATAGATTAATTTTGTTAAAGTCTCACTCAAATCGATTGCATAAGCTTTAATAGTTTTATTTTTCTCCTTATATATGTCTATTAACCTAATTGATTCATTTCTTAATGCACTAGCACCATTGTTCCTATCCGAAAAGATCGCGAGTGTTTGAAGTGAAGCTACTTAAACTCAACTTACTAGTTTTACGACTGTTATGAATACATTGCGCTACAAAAAACTAATTAGACGATAGACATTCTAACGAAACTTGAAGCTTCTCGTCTATACTACAAGGGACTTGAGTATCATATATGTTTACTTTTTGATATTTCATTAGTTGTACACAAGACATGATTAGATCTTTATTCTATGAACTAAAACTATTATTTTACTTTAAATAAATTATTCTGGTTTATTCATAAGAAATAACTAAAACAAAAATGAAAGAAAAAAACACACTAGTATTAATGTCACTTTGATCAAGCCATGTTCCCCTACCATACACATGGAGCACATGGGTTTTAATTTCAACCATCCATATTATGCATCGCCCAATTTCAGTTAGAGCCCACAATTTCGACTTAATTCGTCGGATAAGTCTTTGTTCTTTGTTTTCAATTTTATCCATCATTGCAAATGCATGACACGTATAGGTAGAAGAGAGCAGAATCTAGAATCCACTTCACTAATTTCATGCAAAAGAGACCCAGCATGTGTGTACATGTGCTAAGTGGAACCATGGTCATAAACCATCACATCATTTGCCTCTCATTTCTTCTCAGATAATGTCCATTCACATTTTCGTTTCTTGATTAATTAACATTTTACTTTGTCAATTTTATTGCAATAATAAGCTGACTTTGTGATATTCTTGCATTAGTTATTAGTGGTGCAATTACAGCAACCTTTATTACATGATTTTTAACTAGAATATATATATATATATATATATATATATATATATATATATATATATATATATATATATATATATATATATTGATTTTGTACGTACGTGCAGATAAGTTTTTAACTGGAAATGTTTATTTTCACGACTATCTCTTTGAATCTTGATGTAAAGACAATAATACCCTAAAAGTTGTTTGCAAATCACTTCATATATATTTGTTTAAAGATAATGTAATAAAATTACTCCAACTCGCTCAATAAAAAGTTTATATTTTGTATGGAGTATATTTATTTTTACGAATAACTCCATGATAAAAGCGTACGTACATTTAGATGCAGTTGACATTTCATATCATATATCTAGCTATATTTCTTCTTTTGTCATGATAGTTTTCAGATTATTAATCTCAATTTCATATATTTGATTTTTGAACTAACTTCATGGCAGCATATCTGGCTTATCTGCTTGCATATCACACTATTTTGTGTGAAAAGTTGTTTTCTCATCGATTCATTACATGATGCTCATAAATGCTTGAAAATTACAAGCATCGAAATTTATCCAAACTTAAGCCAATTGTCTTCCATTAAGAGTATGAGTGGGCCATTATGTTCCAACTACCGCGGCTTATTTACAGGTTTGTGCACTGCAGCATGCGATTATGCAATTGAATCCTTAGCGCAATAATAAGGCGATATAAATTTTATGTCCATTTATGTTGTCACGCTGGGAAGCATTACAAGAAAATGAAAAGACAGTGCTCTCTTTCACACCAAATAAACCATAGAAATATCTCATAATTTGGTCAAGAATTTAATTCCTTGCCTAACGATGAATGAGTTGTTCCTTTTCCTAGTGAATGCTAGATTTATTGAATTTGCTTTAGTGAACATCTAAGGTTTTGGTCATTCATTAGAGAAGAAGAGGTGTTGCCGGAATAAATTAAGAGTTGGCGACAGATCAATGACCTAAGTTTTTTTCGAGTGTTCGGGGAACTTAAATAGTGACAGATACTTTCAGTATATAACTACTGTCTACTTTTTGTATTAGAAATTTGGTTTTGGGGTGCGAAATAACGTTAGAAGAATTTTTTTCATTACCATCAACATATAGGACTTTTATAATATTATTTATTGCAAAATTATGACTCATGCAAGATTCAATGTAAATAACCTTTACATAATGTCATCTCACGCTGCGTTGATTGGCGCGATCTTTACATAATCATCTTCATAAATTCCTCTAGAAGATAAGTTTATAGTTATATAAATATAGAGGTCATACTAAATAAAGTTAAATGCCGCGCGCATTATGTATTATCTTCTTTAAATATAATCTTTACATTATGTTTTCATGCAATAATTGCCGAAGGAAATGCCGAATATTGTTCATTAATGCTAATTAATGATCAGATTGATGCTATCCAGATCTTTTTCCATCATTCTGAGGGAAAATGGTTTGGCAGTTTGGTTGGCAAATTGAGACGTGTCAAGGAGATGAAGACCGCCAGGCCGCCAATCGATCCCCTGGAGAAAGAAAAGGGCCAGAATTTATGAGCAAAAGTAGGGCTTTTGACACAATGCCCTTGGGTCAGGGTAAATTGGAGCCTGGCCTATAAGAAAGTAACAAATTATCCTATAATTTTAGATAAGAGTAACAATTTACCCTCCGACCCCTTGTACTAAAACTGTTGTTCTACGTTAAATGAATGTCACATTCTTGTTAAAAAAAAAAAATTACCCTCGTCAAGTTGCTTACCGGTGTATTTTATACGTTTGCGAAGTTTTGCCTTTTTATAGGCAAGTTTTAAAGGTGTTGTGCTACTTTTTATAGTCGTAAAGGGTAATTTTTCTATATTTTCTTCCCAGGAGTAATGTGTATATTTAACATAATTAACGTTTGCAATTTCCTTTTTGTTTTATAAATGAGGACGGTCAATTTCTTTTTTTTTAATGTTTTAGAACTAAACGATTAATTGCTTAAAATTGATTACAGTAAACATAAGATCAAAATAAAATTACAAGTAAGGCAAAACTCTATTAATGTTTTTTATTTGAACTGTATATACTTGAGAGTTATTTTAACTTCTTAAAATATTGTGGCAACTAAGAGTTATATTAAGATTTTGTTGTCGTCACAGAGTTAGATATATTTTATTGTTGCCACTAAATTTTGTTAGCAACATTCCCAAAGAGAGAAGTTCTTTGATTTTTATAAACAATGCGATGTTGCTATAATTAATTGATCAAATATAACGAGGGCCTCCAAATTGACATATAATAACTAGGAAAAATTTAGCATTAGAGTGACCACTTCTTATACCCCAATATCCTCCATCTCCGTCCCCACTATAGTAAAGTACCTTTTTTCTATTTATCAAAAAGAAAGTAGCTTTTTGTATGGATATGACGGGAGGCGAGAAATAATATGCATGGCAAAAAGTAGTAAATAATTATATGCTTTTGTCTATATAATTGAGGGTCAAATTCAACAGAACTTTCGATCACAGCTTTTGGTGGTTATATTCTCAATATGAAGTTTATGACCCGCGAAAAACTACTCCACTTATGATTGAACTCAAACCATATTGAAGCATGAATAATGAGGCAAATAAGTTATCTCTCTGTAATATATATAAGTGGGAGTGTAGAGTCTGTAGACATCATTTCTTTTGGGTTACTGCGGATAATGTTGTCACTGAGGACTTTTATTCTTTTTTTTTTTTCTTGAAGTGCCCAGCCATGTTATTGAATGGACAGTGATAAACCTTAAAGAAAAAGAAAACAAGATTTTGTACTCCTGGACCAAAATAAAAAATAAACGCTTACCCAAAGCTATTTATTTTGTATAAGTCATGTGATATAATTCTTCTGCCACATTAATGTAGCACTCTTTTACTACCATCGACAAAGGAATATAAAGTACATTTAGTCCAGATTTCGTTTTATAGAAGGCCCTATACAGAGAGAAAATTAGAACAGAACATTTAAATTCTAAATTAATCAATTAGATCAAGAATCTATGACAGCCTCACTGTGACTGGTCTTTTTTGACACTTTGACGGACTATAGTCCCTTAAGCCCATTAGCCCCAATAAAAACTAAACTTGTAATAAGTCCAAGTTCCATTAAGCCCACGAGCCATCTATGAATATTATTCTAATATTTAAATTTCTCGATTCCTACAAATATTTCAAATTATTATGTCGGTCTTGTAATAGCGCCAAAGATCATCTCACGTCTTATATCAACAATAAAGGGTTTTTGGCCTTACCCCTATTATGCTAAATTGATAAATTGCTCTGTGTGAAGTATAAATTGGTAAATTACTCTCCTATAATTTTAAAAAGTTATACACATCGCTCCTTGTGAATTTATTTCTCTATATATTTGTTATATTTAATCAGCAAGATACCCTGATTAATTATTTTTAATATTTTTCTTCATTTTCGTATAGTTTGAATTTTAATGATAGCCTTTCTTAATTAAATTATAAACAAATGTATTTTAAAAATAATACATATATTATGAAATTATTAGTTATTTTAAATTTTAGTTTTTTTTTTACAATTTAAAATATTAAACCAAAAGAAATACACATCTTTTCGAGAAAAGTGGATATAATTGTCCTCTTTTACAAAAAGAAAATATCTCAGCTCTCAAGTTTTGGAGATAAACCACTCTGGATGATTTTCCATTTTTTGATAACAAAGAGATAATTTGCTTAATTATTTTTTTCAAAATGGGTATTTTACCAATTTAGCATCACATAACGGCAGAACCTCTAGTTTAAGTAACTTAACATAATCCGTGGATTGTAATTCATTCGTATATTAGAATTTGTAAGATGATTTTATATCATATATATTTTCTTTGAAACAATTAATGTACAAAACATGGATGATGGAACCCAATTAGTTAATCCCCCGGTCCAAATTGATCAACTCCCAATATATCCTCCCCGCCATTTCTTCACCCGACAAACACTCTTTCATTTTTCATTCGGTCCCAATTCCAAATCAAACTTCTCAAAAGAAAAATTAAAATTGGTTTTCGTGGTTGATTTCCAACAAAATGCAGAAAACCAAGAATGACATAAAGATAGCTGTAAAATTGTTAATATCTATTGTTGTGGTTTTTTCATCATTATCGTCGGTTAGCCATGCAGACCCTTCAAACCCCGCCATGTCGATGCTGTACGACACGCTCTTCGGTCGTCTTAAAAATTTCACCCTCGCGCATAAGGACGAGATACTCCAACACGTCGGTTTCTGCATTACCGACTTGTAAATATCCCTACTTCTACGTCTCTCTCAGTTTTTGTGTATGTGTATTTCATTATAGCACGTATGCGTGCTTGTTTTGTGAGGGATAGGATTTGAAGTTATAGTGTGTGCATTTGCGTGATTACGTAGTCATTTGGTAACATGGTTTATTTATTACTACGAGCTCGTTCGGGTTATAGACTATTTTCACCCAAGAGAAGTGATTGCTATGTAGTATCGGGTCGACCAGATTAAATAAGTGCTAGCAAACAGCCCCTAACGACTTTTAATTGTCTATAGTTACGTTGTGTTTCGATTTAAAGAAAAGGGTTGCTTATTTCTTTCTTGTAGAGATGCAGAGTGGGATGCCGCGTTTGATTTCTCAGGCAATACAGAGTTTCTGTCGGAATGTTCTAGAACCAACAAAGGTACGAAGTTCTATGGTAACGTTACTCATTTTAGTTATGTTATGTTATGTTAACTCCCATTAGTATTTACACTTTATTATCCATGAGTGCAGTAGTATATATAAATTTTAGAATTTAAGATAAGTTGACACCCTCCATAGATAGTTCACTGTTAGTCCTGAATTTAAATTCTTGATATATATTTGGTTTGATTTTATAATGTTTGATATATGTAGCTATTGCGAGGCGGGTTTGCACTGCAGCAGAAATAAAGTTCTATGGAGAAAGCTTGATAGAAATGGCTGAAGCGGCAAAAGGGGGAAAGAGTAGTAAGATCAGTGAATATATAAAACCAAACAAGAATTGTAACTTGTCGTCGTGGCCTTCTGGTTGTGAGCCAGGGTGGGCAAGCAGCACAGCACCAGAAGTCAAGGTTGACCTTCAAAATTCCCAAGACATTCCTCTTAGGAATATGGAGTCTCAGCCTTGTTGTGCAGGATTCTTCTGTCCTCGTGGTCTTACTTGCATGATACGTGAGTTTTCTTCTTCTTAGTCGAACCTATTTGATAAATCTTCTTGTACCAAGTCTAACTTTTTTTCCCTCCGTTTCTTAAAGCATGTCCACTTGGAGCTTACTGCCCTACAGCAGTATTCAACAAAACTACGGGCGTTTGTGATCCGTAAGATGCAACGACTTTTTTGGTTTAGCATCACGATTTATTAGCTTTCATTGTGTATTAAACTTTGCAAAAAAAATAAAATTTGAAGGTATAAGTATCAACTACCTCCTGGAGAACCAAACCATACATGCGGTGGAGCCGATAAGTGGGCTGATTTTTCGAGTGCTCCTGATGTATTCTGTTCAGCCGGATTTTACTGTCCCACCACCACCAAAAAAGACCCCTGCAGTCGAGGGTACAACTTTTGTCCTGATTCAGAAATTGTTCATGATCTAGCACATGAAACTTATCATATTTGTGCCTAGTTATTTCTCAGTTTAATATTCATGTGCTCTTAATTATTATATTTATGTATTCTCCATTTCTTCTTCCCATTTCCTGCAGAAATTATTGCAGGGCTGGTTCTACAGGGGAAACAAGTAAGTGTCATCCCATTGTCTTAAAAGTATAAGGTGTATGTGAATATGTACGTAGGCTATTCTTGCCTCTTGATCGGATAAACATACCTATGCATCAAGTAGGATGCTCTTTCTTGGAGTACCTTACTTCCAAATTCAATCCCCTTCTAACAACTCTGATGAAGTCTGAGCGGATTCAGGGGAAGAACAACTAAAAATACAATATTCTCCCACTTAATGATGCAAAGATATCAGTCACTACTATTTCTGGATAGCAAGAGACAAATTTATTTACTTTATATGATCTATTGGTTTGTTTATCTCAATTATCAGGCAAACAATTCATCACTAAACGTTTTTGCAGGTTGTTATCAGCTGGCAACTTGTGAACCGCAAACTGCGAATCAAAACATCACAGCTTATGGGCTCATTTTCTTCGTATGCTTCTACTTCTTGGTTCATTTGTTAGTACAATGATAGAAAACAAGAACGAGCGTCAACTTGGAAGAATTTATCACTTCAAAATATAAGCCATTCATAAATGGTTGATAAAACTCTGTGATCCTTCATATATATATTTTTAAATCCTTAAATGTTCTGTTTATACTATGTCAATGCAGGGCGTAATAACTCTATTACTTCTCATTATATACAACTTTTCTGGACGAGTCCTCAGTACTAGAGAAAAAAAACAGGCTAAATCAAGAGAAGCTGCAGTAAAAAGTGCTCGAGAAACAGCAGAGGCACGCGAAAAATGGAAATCGGCAAAGGACGTTGCTAAAAAACATGCAAGTGGACTTCAGTCTTCAATCTCACGAACATTCTCACGTAAAAAGTCCACTAGACAGGACCTCCCAAAGGGCATGATCCCACCTACATCTGGATCCGATAATGTATTGCCTCCCCCACCAGGTCGTGCTTCTGAATCCAAAGGAAAGAAGAAAGAAAAAGGCAACCTCACAAAAATGATGCAGGACATTGAAGATAATCCTGATGGTACTCAAGGTTTCGATATGGCTATCGGGGACAAAAATTTGAAGAAGAGCCAGGAGGAAAGGGCCAAGCAATTGCATACTCGCACCCAAATTTTCAAGTATGCATATGGACAAATTGAGAAGGAGAAAGCTATGCAGGAGCAGCAGGCTAATATGACTTTCTCTGGTGTAATAGCTATGACTAAGGAAATGGATATTGCAACCAGGCCCCCTATTGAGATTTATTTTCAGGATTTGACACTGACCTTAAGAGGTAAAGGGAAGCATTTACTAAGGTGTGTAACGGGAAGATTATCGCCGGGGCATGTTTCTGCTGTTATGGGTCCATCAGGTGCTGGAAAGACAACTTTTCTTTCAGCTTTGACAGGAAAAGCTACTGCATGCACCATCACTGGTTCAATTCTCATCAATGGCCAGAAAGAATCAATGCAATCTTACAAAAGAATTATTGGATATGTTCCACAGGACGATATAGTGCATGGGAACTTGACAGTGGAGGAGAACCTCTGGTTCAGTGCTAGATGCAGGTACGAGAAATTTACGTAACAGTCTCTGGGAATGCATTTCCGAGAATTTCAGATCAATCAACTGCATATTTAACTACTATAATACATACAATAGTCAAGAAAACCAGTTCTTTTATTGGGCCATTTTTATAATTATTGACATGCTTTTATGCTCAACATTTCAAGATTGCCTGCTGGACTTGCAAAGCCGGAGAGAGTCCTAGTTGTGGAAAGAGTAATAGAGTCCCTGGGATTGCAGAATGTTAGAGATTCCCTAGTTGGAACAGTCGAGAAACGAGGTATCTCCGGAGGTCAGAGAAAACGAGTAAATGTCGGGCTTGAAATGGTTATGGAACCTTCCCTCTTGATCTTGGATGAACCGACATCTGGTTTGGACAGTTCTTCCTCACAGCTACTACTTAGAGCCCTTCGTCGTGAAGCCTTGGAAGGAGTAAATATATGCATGGTTGTTCATCAGCCAAGGTAACTCTGACTTCCATTTTTTTTCTTTTACTTTTATGAATGCTATTTTGCAGTTGTTCATTGATGCACTCAACAGAACGAGGTGCTATTTCCTGGGTAAATGCGAAATATGCATATGGGTGACTGGCAATTAGAAATAACATATGAGCGGTTCTTCCAGTCAGTTGCTTGTAAAATAGCACAAACCACTATATAACTCTCTGGGAATTTTCATCTGTGGCAAACCTTGCCATTTCAAGATGAACCTTTTTTTTTTTGTTTTGTTTTGCCAACAATTCATTTTATAATATTGTGAAGTCAAAATCCCAACATCAAATGCTTATTATACTAGTTGACCATTTCTTGTTGTAGCTACACTTTGTTCAAGATGTTTGATGATTTGATACTACTTGCTAAGGGTGGCCTTATCGCATATCATGGATCCGTAAAAAAGGTGGAGGAGTACTTTGCAGGTCTTGGCATAAATGTTCCTGACAGAGTCAATCCTCCAGATTATTTTATTGACATATTGGAGGGCATTGTTAAACCAAATGCAAGCTCAGGTGTAACTTCTAAAGACCTTCCTCTCAGATGGATGGTTCATAATGGATATCCCGTGCCGCCGGACATGTTAGATTCTGCTGGGGTGCCCGCACTTTCAGCAGGTGCCTCAAATGTAGCAAAAGATGCAGGGGAGCATGATTCTTTTCTGGGAGATTTGTGGCAGGATATCAAGTTTAACATTCAACGCAAAAAAGACCATATAAAGCACAATTACAACACTGCCCGGGACATGTCTAATCGAAAAACTCCCAATGTCTTTCAGCAATATAAATATTTTGTAGGAAGGTAATTTCTTTATCTCGCACTTCAAACTTATTATAATTGCTTTTCATTTTCATTTTCATTTACCATCTCTATTTAGCTATCTTTTAGGTACTCATCTGTTTAGATTCATATGAGGAACAGAAACTCTCAACTCCAGTAAAAGTTATATGATTTAGTACTTGTATTATGGTAATATGACATTATCCTCTAACTGAATTTGTGTTCTCAGAGTCGGAAAGCAGCGACTGCGGGAGGCTAGAATACAAGGAGTGGACTATATGATTTTGCTATTGGCAGGAATCTGCTTAGGAACAGTTGCCAAAGTGAGCGATGAAACCTTTGGTTCAACGGGATACCTATACACAGTCATTGCAGTCTGTAAGTTTGCAACTCCTTATAGTTGATGTAAGATATCCTGCGTAGAGTTACTAAATCATCAAAGTATTGATAAACGCCAATCTCTAAAAAATTCGCTTCAATCGTGGTGAAAATTTTCCTTCTCTTTTCAGCTTTACTCACCAAAATTGCTGCTTTGAGATCATTTTCTCTGGATAAGTTGCACTACTGGAGAGAGAGCTCTTCTGGGATGAGCAGCTTAGCTTACTTTCTAGCAAAGGACACGGTCGATCACTTCAATACAATCATTAAGCCTGCTGTTTATCTATCAATGTTCTATTTCTTCAACAATCCGAGATCTACCATTATAGATAATTACATTGTCCTACTTTGTCTCGTGTACTGTGTTACCGGCATAGCTTATATTCTTGCGATCTACTTTGAGCCTAGTCCAGCCCAACTGGTGCGTAAATCTATGCTTCACCTTTTCTTGAAAAAAAAAAGTTACAGATTATTGATTTAATTTATTATCACTGACTCATTATATAATTTACTTTTTGAATTACACAGTGGTCAGTATTGCTTCCAGTTGTTTTGACCCTGGTGGCGAACCAAGAGGGAGATTCATTTCTGATGAAATTGGGGAACATTACATACACAAAATGGGCTCTTGAGGCATTTATTGTATCGAATGCCAAAAGGTAGTGACAATCTTTTCATGCTGCATTCCATATATGTTCTTTACCAAAGTGCCTGAAATTGCGCATGTGAGGCACCACTGGAAAAAAATCAACATGGTCAAGATTAATGTTAGTTGAAGATCTTCACATAATGAAACACATGCAGGATCCTGAAATCGCCCAATAATCTATAATCTAAAATAAAGTAACTCTTCACCTTATGTAACAATGGTGTTCTTGAAAACAAAATTAAAGGTATATATTAGGCAAAATCATTCTAGGATAAAAACATGCTTAGTTATCGCCATCCTTAACGTACTACTTGGATGATGATATACTTTAAAACTCAATTTTCTTTGGTAGGAATTTTGTTCTATTATCTGTTCTAGCTAATCATAGAAACAAGGATAAAAAAAACATATCTGAATTCCATTGAACTGAATTAAGCTATGACAACCAAATGAGAGAGAATTGAGATTGAGCAGATGATATTTCTTCCTTCACCTTTTCAGGTTGAGGAAAGAATTTTTGTTTAATCGTTCGGCAACTCTATATAACTTTATTGATGCTGTGGACTGTGTTTTGACTATTTTGTTAACATCTAATGGATATGGAAACTATTGCTATGTGTTAAACATTATATGTTTCACCTCGTTTCAATACAGATAGTAATATTTGATGAATTAAATTGAAATGTGAAAAATCATTGAAAGAGTTGATCAAACATTGTTGCCCTTGTAATTGGTAGTTCACCTTTGTTGTTGTATTTTCGACTAAGATTTGGTTTTAATGCAGGTACTCAGGGGTTTGGTTGATCCAAAGATGTGGTTCACTGCAAGGAAGAGGTTATAAGCTAAACCATTTTTATTATTGTTTAGCATACCTCATAGCCACTGGCGTAGCTAGTCGAGCTTTCGCTTTCTTCTGTCTGATCACTTTCCAGAAAAAATAATTGAAGTGAATGCATCCATTCATTGAAAACCAGTGACCAAAAATAAGCGGTGGCTCAAGAAAAATGATATTCTCAGTTGAGAATACAGAAGCACTTCAAATGTAGTATATGTTCTGTCATATTCAGCCATGGCTATGGTAATTGGAATACATGGACAAATATAGGTTAGCTGCACTCACTCATCTAAAGAGGTCCATTAAGTAGCTTAAGAAGATGTAAGAAATGGTTAGCACGAGAAGTGTAGCCAGAGATTTTAGCCAGTCGAATCTATGTGTATTTCTGCAAAATGTATATATAGTACATATATACTTTTTTAAAAGGCTGCATTTTGAAACGAATGGCATATCGTTTGCAAACTAATTCAAAATCATTTCCACTGGCGACCCGCCCCTGACCTGCTGGGTTTGGGTGGCCGGTATACTTTTGTTTTGGTTTATGGCAAGCATAGATGTTTTCTAATGCTAACATAACGGAACGTATTTACTTGTCAATATTTTTACTATGATAAAATATAATGGCCTTTATTTTGGTAATGCATAACGCAGCAAGTAGTTAACTATATGTTTCAGATGAAACAAGATTCATGCAAAATAATCAAATGTATCTTTTGGCCACAAGGCAAAGAGGAATTTTCTTAGACGAACTAAGTCCTGGTGATGCTTGCGTATCAATATCTTCCTCTCGCATTCCAGCAGGCAAGTTCCATTCAAATGAGTAGAGAAGATTGGCAAGTGCCAGTTCCACTGTGGCAACTGCTAGACCCAATCCAGGACAGATTCTTCTACCTGATCCAAATGGAATCAAACCAAAATCATGCCCTTTAACGTCGACAGTGCTGTTCATGAATCTCTCTGGATAGAATTCATCAGGATTTTCCCAGGTCTCTGGATCTCTACCTATTGCCCACAAATTTACATACACAATGGCTTTAGCTTGTATTTCGTACCCATTTATTGTACACTTTTCAATTGTTTCTCTGGGTACCGCAAGTGGAGATGGTGGATAAAATCTAAAAGTTTCCTTAACGATTGCCTTTAAATATGGAAGTTTCTCGACGTCGTCTTCGTCTACCTTACCTTTATCTCCAACCAGATTTCTAACTTCGGTTTGTGCTATCTTCATCACTCTAGGATTTTTCATAAGAGCTGTCATTGACCAAACTAGTGCAATGGCATTTGTGTCTGTCCCGGCAAGAATAACATTCTGCAAAAAGGTTCACATGTTAGACGAAATTAGAAAACAATGACCTTTTTGTCCTTCGATTCTTGTTATATGTTTCCTTGATTTTCAAATCATAATTCTCAATCTCTAATTTCCGAGATTTAGATGAAATTAAGGTGGAAAAATGGGTTTCTTTTAGTGAAATTGAGGTTAAATAGAGATGAACCCCGTATTTGTTCTTCAAAATCCAGCTAGGACAGATTTTTTGGCGAAAAAGTTGACCAAGGGGCATTTTGTACATTTTTCGAATAGGTTGGAGTCAAATCTCTCTTTTTGATAGGTTTGAGAAAAGTTTGCAAATGACTCTCTAGTTCAGCGGGTTTGACGTTTATTACCTATAAAAATAACACAAGGGGTAATATTGCAGTATAGTTGAATTGTGTACATACCATAAGGACTCCCTTAATGTTTTCCCAATCAATAGACGCTGAAGATTTTTGTTCATCTCTCAACTGAATCAGTGTATCAAGAATGTCGCCGTCCATGGACTTTGGCCTATTTGGATCGAGATGCTCTTCAACTAGTTCTTGACAAAACGAATCCATATCCTTAAAAACCTTCTCCAGTTTTGAAGCTCGACCGGTTAGTTTGTCGATCCAGCTCAATGACGGATGGAAATCAGCCCAAAAGAGGGTGACAGACATGGTCCGGACATTCTTAAAAACTTTGGTGAACCTATTTATGTCAATGTTTTTTTTCCCAAATGCAACTCTGCATATAATTCTGTTAGAGAGAGACAATGTATCCTCACTTAAGTTAATAATCTCACCTGAATCAGCCTTTCTGGATATTTCTTTTACCATGGAAGAGACTTCTTCATCACGAACGGGACGAAAGGAATGCACTTGTTTTTGAGTGAAGAGATGGATAGTAACTAATTTTTTCATCTCCCTCCAATAGGAACTATAAGTTGAAGTAATAATATCGCGGTTGTTATACGACACCTTTGCCGAGGAAACCGAGTAAGGCCTGCCTGAAAAAGCTAGATCGTTGTCTTTCAAGGCCTGTTTGGCTACTTTGGCTGATGATATCACGACTACGGGCGTTATGGCTATGTTCATGGACATGAGAGGGCCATATTTCTTGGAAAGTTGTGATAGGCGCAAATGAAGATCAGTTGGATGAAATTGGAGAAAGTTACCGATTAAAGGGAGGCCTAGAGGGCCTGGGGGAGTTTTTGTGCCACTCTTTTTGCGAATTATCATCACGAAAATGATCACGATTACTGAGAGAGCTATGGAAATAAAACTTTCCATTTTGGAGCTCAATCAGGAAACAACTACTTTCCACAGTTGGTTTTGATTTTTGATATATAGTTTGTTTATAAAGATCAAAGTAAGTAATTGAGTCCTTCGATGAGTACTATCTGTTCATAATCTATAGCACAACTCCTTCGCATGGGATGTTAAAAATATCCTGATTACAGCATCGTGGACATTATTAAAACACACCTACGTACCTCAGTCAAAGCCTCAACTCTTGACTATTGACACAAGAATAATATTTCAGGTACTATGATTCTAGAAACTAGTTCAAATTACAACAAACATAGCTGGCCGAGTTTTAGTTAAGGATTTTGGCAACAATATGTGTAGTAGGAAAAGACATCTACTGTGCAAAATAAAATTTAATTGGCAAAAGACTTTTCGTATAGACTATGCGTAACTTGCGGAAAAAAAAAAGGAAAAGAAATAGCCCGTGTAGAAAATAAGGGATTTCTTCTGCCTATTTTTATTCTTTCCCTTCATCGAGATATTTTTTCCATTAAGGCATGGGGCGATTTTTTTCTTCTTCTTATGAGTCTGTTTGCCGAATAAGTATAACACAATAGATCATTTTGTTATTACACTAAAATAATTTATCAAGAAATCGTTATTTGTGGTTTAATTACTCTTTTGCTAATAGAGATTATTGCTAAATCTGATGCTAATAAAAAGTAACAATAGATTAACTGTCTCTAATAAATTATAGTACTACTATTTAACAACAATAATTTTTTGCTAACAATTAACAAATACAAATAAATTTGTAAGTGAGAACATTTTTGTCCTTGGTAGTAATTAAGTGAATATTTGGCGATATTTTTTATTCTTCGGAAATATATATATATATATATATATATATATATATATATATATATATATATATATATATACATACATTATTATGAAAAAGCTAAAATATAGCTGCTTGCTGAAAAGGCTAGATCGTTGTCTTATAGAGCATGTTAGCTACTTCGATCTGCTGAAAACATCACGGGTCCGCGCTTTCTTGTAATTAATTACTCATTGACATGAGAGGGCGTGGCTCTATATATATTTCTTGATGAGTCGTGATAGGCGCAAATGAATATCACAGGGATGAAGGTGCGTATTTTTTGAAACTCAGTCATCATGAAATATATAATACTGCGTCGCGGACATTATCTTAAGTCTAAACACCTAGTCATGACTCATGACTGAAGTTTGACTTTATAATAATACTAGAACAAAGGAGCGTTCTCTTATAAAATTTACACATGTATAATTTTTTTAACACTGGATGATATTGATAACCGACGCGAGTTTTTGCATTTTTTTAATTTTCTTCTTCTGTATCGAGGGTTTCTCTTCTGTCTTGGACATGTTAAAAAATGTCATAATTACGACAATGTATCCCGTGATTTGCGTAACTGAGTTAAGGCAGACTGGCTGGTAAACAAACATGGCATAACAAGTTATGCTTTCAAGGCATATGCCACCTTAATATTTTAATTAACTAGATAAAGATTCTAGATTTTAAGATACATGTGAAAGCATCCAAAGCGTACCACTATGTTTAAACACACTATTTTTATTTTTATTTTTATAAGACAAAGAATAAAGCACAAGGGGTGTTCAACCCTTACAAGAAGAAACCAAAGTCTACCTCAAAACATTCGAGAGGTTTAGAGTGCCATTCAAAAAAAGAAAAATGAAATCCTTTAACTCTAGACTTAATCCATACACACTAATTAGTTTGCAACAATTGACATAATGCGGGATGCAATTTAGGTGAGACGGTTGGTGTAGGTGGATCTAATGTTCCGAATTAATTTCTCAACTCTTGTTTCTCTAATTTGTGCATTAATATTAGAGCAATCCACTAAATGTCTTATATCGAGTTACCATCATTATAGACATTATGAAAAATGTCCAAGTCAATTGGGAGTTCGGCAACGGCCAACAGTTTATGAAAGATGTCAGACTAGTTCAACGAGTTAATAACTATTAATTTTGACGAATGTTTAGAAAGAGAAATTATTGGCCAGTGTCACTCACAAATTCCCATTTTAAGTGTCAGTCATTTTATGCAAACAGTCCGTATAAGTACACAAACACCCCATCCATTGACTCAAAAAGATCAACCTATCTGCTATGAAGATGTATTACATCCACGAATTAATTTAGTTGTAAGTTTTCAAACTAATGGAAAGTTTGAACCGACACTACAGTGAAAATCCCTTTCATCAAAGAAGATAGCTAAAAGCTCAAGTTAATCAAGAAAGAGAGATTTCAATCAAAAAATAATAATAAAGAAGAGAGAAAACATCTTTTGCCTTTGGAAAGATGTTAGGGCATTTTTTGTACCCCCATAATGGATAGGGATATAGGTGACTTACATTGAGCATTTTATTTCCTTTCCTTTACAAGTTCATATGCATCGAATTCAGGAACAATATATGGGAGTTTTGTTGACTATATATTCCTTTATAATCTGCTAAACTCAAATTTATTCATTTTGTATATAATGACTATTGACTAATACGTTGCATGCTGAGTCTCATGATTCGTCAATTAGGGATTTGCAAATTTAATTTATATGATAATACCATATATATATATATATATATATATATATATATATATATATATATATATATATATATATATATATATATATATATATATATATATTACTTGGCATATATAATTATTAAATATTGATAAACTTAACTTTACATGATTAGGAAATTACATTTTAGCGATAAAATAAAACATTTTTCAATATAATCTTTTTATTTTAACAAAATATTACACAAATCGAAAACTGATTGTTATTTGCACCAACTACCAAGGAGCAAATTTCAACAGTTCCTACGGGCGAAATTTTGATTTCCCTTGCTCATCACATGGTTTAACAATTAATTGATCTAGATGAGGCCATTTAGTAAATCGTCCTCCCTATAAAAACTGAACTTACAAATTGTTTTTCTGCAAACAACAATTTTACACCAATTAATAGCACTCACTTCAATCAATCCATGGAGAATTCTGCTCTAGAGCTGGAGTTATCTTCCCTCCATAAAGAAAATGGTGGGGGGACGACTCTCTCTACAATATTGGTGGCTTTTGGTTTCTGCCTCACACAGTCCAACCCGTAAATAGAGTCATTAACCATTTCAAACCACTCTCTAGTGATGTAATATTGGCCTCGTCACCAAAATGTGGAACTACTTTGCTCAAGGCCCTTATTTACTCCATTATAAATCGATCCTCCACACACCTTTTGGCCAAGGAAAGTCCCCATGACTTGATTCCAACTTTAGAACTTCAAGTTTATGCAACACCTAATATTGAACCTTTCACAACCGAAGATTCATCTTCCAACCACGCTCCTCGAATTTTCTCCACACACATTCCATACCAACTCTTAGCCAAAACCTTAGAATCATCTGAATGCCGCATTGTTTACGTGACCAGAAATCCAAAGGACGCCATGGTTTCAACGTGGCATTTCGTGAACAAGTTGGAGAATGCTAAGAAGAAGCCGTGGTCATTCGATGAGGCGATGGAAAAGCTTAATCTTGGCATCTCTCCTTTTGGACCTCTCCATGATCATATAATGGGGTACAGGAAATTTAGCATAGAAAGGCCAAAACATGTCTTGTTTTTAACATACGAGGACCTCATGGAAGACCCTAAAACTCATGCTAAGAAATTGGCTGAGTTTTTGGGGCGTCCTTTTGAAGGAGATGATGCAAAAGAGCAACTTGAAAAAGTGGTGAAAAGTTGTAGCTTTCAAGTATTGAGTAAACATGAGGTGAACAAGTCCGAGCAAATCCCAAATTGGTTCACATCACCTTATAATTCTTTCTTTAGGAAAGGAGTAGTTGGAGACTACAAAAATTATCTTACACCCGAACTTATTCAGCGTGTTGCCATTCTGCAGGTTTCATGTATGGGATATAGATCCCGCCATCATTAATCAGGAAATGTCATTTTTCTTATTCACGGAGATTGGACTTTCTCCTTTTCATGATTTTCATTTAAGATTATATTTAAAGAAAGTTTTGAACATCATCCAAGCAAGGTTTTTCCAAGTTGTATTTCTCCTACATTATTTTATCTAATGCGCATGCTATTTAATTGGTTATATATAGTTTTAATTAACCAATTCTGAAATCGCCTAAACTTGATCGTCTTCAGCTAATCAGGAATAAATATAAAGAATTGAATTTGATATGTAGCATAAATTGCAAAAACTACCCTTGCTTTATTTTTAAGGGGCTAATTGCAGCAAATTCCCCAACCAGTGGGTATGTTGCGTTATACCCGGCCCCTAACCTATGGAAATGTGTGCTTTATCCCCCAACCTATTAATTTTTGTAAGATTTGACTCCTGATGCCAAATCTAACATACGAAAACTCAAACGTGCGTCCAGAATGAACGGTTTGATAAATGACTCAGGAGACAAATCACACAAAAATCAGTAAGTTATGGGTCATATCGCACTTTTTCATAGGTTAGGGAGCAAAGTGCAACAAACCAATAGGTTAGGGGGTTTGCTAAAATTAACCCTACTTTTAATTGGTAAAATAACTTCTCTGTAATTTTTATAAGCAAATATTCTCTTTCAATTTTCAAAGTTAGCATATAACGGCCCTTACTATACTTAATTGATCTGTTCGTACTAAACGGGTAGCAGAACTTGATATTTATTTTGCAAGTTTAAGACATAAGGAGTTAATAATGTTCAAAGTGAAATTTATATATGTATAGGGCAAAGTGCATTTTAAGCTTGCTAGCACATACCAAATTTGGTTTTTACCCCTTATGCTTCGGGCTTTTCTTTGGACAATAACTCTCAAATGCCCTGAAGCGTCCAGTCATATCACTCATAGGTTTAGTTTATCTAAAAGTTCAATGCAGATCGAGTTGCAAATATGTCAAAATTACGAAACATCAACCAATTTAACAGCAGTGTTAGGAGCGTTAGCCGTCGACACGCAAAAGAAAATGACACTAGGCCCATTTGACCGCTGAACAGGCACTTCAAGCCGAAGGATTTCTGAGAAATGCTGTCCAATAGAAAGGCCGAAAAATGTAAAGAGTAAAACCAACTGTGGTATATTATTTATGAGATAGAGATCGAGCATAAAACGCATATTATTCCTTATAGCTATAACTTTTTAGATCTGTAAAAATTAATAAGCGGTAATGATGTTTTTATAATATTTTCTAGATACATGAGCTATGAAAAGGAAATTATCCGTTTTCTGGGGCTCAGTCAGGAAAGAAAGCAACTACCTTCCAGTACTGCTGGTTTTGATGTTTCGGTAGTAATTAACAAGTTGTGTTTAAAAGATTCATCCAAGTACACTCGCATGCATATTGCATGGCCCGAGCCCTTCACATGGGATCTTGAAAAATTAGCTAACCACTGTCTCATGGACATTATTTAATTAAACATATAGTCATTACTCATGACTGAAGTGTGACTCAAAGAATACAAAAACAAAAGAGCATTCTCTTATAAAATTAGCGCATTTTTTTTATTTTTTGCCAAATGATGATAAGCGAGGCGACTTTTTGCATATTTTCTTTGGTTTTTGTATCGAGGGTATCTTCTGCCTTGGGCTTGTAGATAACTATTACAATTTATCCCATGATTTATGTAAACAAGTTAGAGTGAACGCAGCAATCGTGCCGACTGGCTGATAAACATGGCAATAAAGTTATGCTTTCAAAGTCAAATGTTAGCCTTTTTTAATTAACAGATTTGAAGATATATGTGAAAGTGAAACCCTAACTTATAAGGAGATGCGTACCTGAAAAGCGTTCCAAATAAACTAATGAATGTACAACTTTAGAACTTTCGCACAAAAGTGCTGTACCTGACATAATATTTGGGCTAAGTTTCTCTGAATTAGACTGTATAATTATTTCTTAAATAAATAAGTTTACACAAGTCCAAAATTAATTGTTATTTGCACCAAGTGAGCAAATTACAACACTTCCTATGGCTAATATTATGATGTCCCTTGCTCATTACATGGTTTAATTATTTATTAATCTAGATAAGGCCATTGAGTAGATCGTCCTGCCTATAAAAACTAACTTACAAATTTGGTTCTGCACACAACAATTCTACACCAATTAATAGTTATAGCATTCACTTAAATCAATCCATGGAGATTAATTCTGCTCTGGAGCTGGAGTTATCTTCCTACCCTAAAGAAAAATGGTGGGGCGATGACTACCTCTACAACATTGGTGGCTTTTGGTTTCTTCCTGAAACAGTCCATACCGTAAATAGAGTCATTAGCCATTTCAAACCACTCCCTAGTGATATAATATTGACTTCAGCACCAAAAACTGGAACTACTTTGCTCAAGGCCCTTATTTACTCCATTGTAAATCGATCCTCTAGACACCTTTTGTCCAAGGAAAGTCCCCATGACTTGATTCCAACTTTAGAATTTCAAGTTTATACAACACCTAATGAACCTTTTGCAGCCGACCCTTCTTCTTCTTCTATTATTACTGACCCTCGTATTTTCTCCACCCACATCCCATACCAACTCCTAGCCAAAACTCTCGAATCATCTGAATGCCGCATCGTTTATGTGACAAGAAATCCAAAGGACACCATGATTTCAGCATGGCATTTTGTGAACAAGATGGAGAAGGCTAAGAAGGAGCCGTGGGCATTCAGTGAGGCGATGGAAAAGCTTCATCTTGGCATCTCTCCTTATGGACCTCTCCATGATCATGTAATGGGATATAGGAACTTGAGCATAGAAAGGCCACAACATGTCTTGTTTTTAACGTATGAGGACCTCATGGAAAACCCCAAGCCTCATGTCAAAAAATTGGCCGAGTTTTTGGGGCGTCCCTTTGAAGGAGATGATGCAAAAGAGCAACTTGAGGAGGTGGTGAAAAGTTGTAGCTTTCAAGTATTGAGTAAACATGAGGTGAACAAGTCTGAAGAATATCCAAGTTGGATACAAATGCCATATCATGCTGTATTTAGGAAAGGAGCGGTTGGGGACTACAAAAACTATCTTACCCCCGAACTTATTCAGCGTGTTGATGCGGTTACTAGAGACAAGTACCATTCTGCAGGTTTCATGTATGGGATTTAGATTATTCCCTGAATAAAGTTAACACACACACACACACACACACACACATATATATATATGTGTGTGTGTGTGTGTGTGTGTGTGTGTGTGTGTGTCATCCCAGCCAAGGTTCTTAAATAAACATGCAAGTAATTGTATCAATCCTCCTATATATAATTATCTAAATCGTACATAATTGGTTTTGATTTTTAACGAATTATGAAATTGCCTTGTATATCTTGATTGTCCTCGACTAAGGAATATAAAAATTTGAAGCTAGTGTGAGATGTAGAGTAAATTGTCAAAAGTAACGTCCTTGTCTTATTTTTTATTGTAAAATAATTCTGTGTAATTTTTACAAGCAAATAACCCCTATAAAGTTTAACTTCACTTGTTTTTTTGTTAAACAACTTCACATCTACGACGTACCGAAAATGATAGCATAACATTTTTCTTAAACCGTCTCCTTCTATTCCTGTATCATGAAATTTCCCAAGCACTATTCCATCTATATCAATATACAAGTTGTGCTAACAAAAACCAAAACAGAGTATTAGCTTCTTTGGGTATGCATGGATCGAGCTAGCCGTACTCATGGCTTGTTTTCTACTATTTGTACCACATGATTATGCACTGGACATGTGCTCTGTTCGGGAAAACAAGGGAAGATGAGAGGGCACATGTCCGTGCTACAACCTGAGGGTGCACATTATATCAAAGATCGTTTGACAATGACTAGACTCTTTTAGCAATGCATGTGGCTCATTTAATCCATTAATCTACTTTTATAGAGGGAGAATTACGCCCAAACTCATCTGTCTCATTTTACGCATTTTGATTAGCTTTGAACTCCGATTGTATTGTTTTTTCAGAGTCATGCCATACATGAGTTAGCACATCTCAAAATTAGGTTGTCAACACAGGAACACAAAAAGAAATTGGCCACATAGATATTTATGTTTGTTGCAAAGTGTGGTTGTAATGCATGATGAGCCTAAAACAGGGAAAAACAATATTCACATTTCCTCGGAGAATAATGAGTTTGTAAGGATAGAGCAGAATGCATGACAACTAAACTTTGTTCATCGTTTCAGACAAATATATACACATGCCAAGTAGTTCGTTTTATGGAAAGAATCGCAATATGGGTGAAAGAAAGAAGAACCAAAATATGCAAATTCTCGAGAACTCCAAAAACTCGATTAAAGGTGACGGACACATTTTGGTTGTATCTTGTCCTTTCCAAGGCCATGTTGCACCTCTAATCAAACTTTCACATCAAATCACTAAACTTGGGTCAAAGGTGACGCTTCTCACAACTGATTGTGGACGTGCTCTTATAGAAAAATCGAACAGTTGGAATCATGTGATGCAGATAATTTCAATCCCTGATGGTCTACCGGTCGAAAGTGACAGGAAAGATCAAAGGAAATTGTACAAGAGTGCTCACCAAGTGATGCCTGGTTCTTTACAGGATTTGCTCGAGCAAACAAATCAAACACTTCAGAATAATATTGATAGGATAACTGGTGTCATAATCGATTCATCATTGGCCTTGATGACGGGAATACCTAAGAAGATGGGGATCAAGGTTGCAATATTTTGGTGCTCCAGTCCAGGATGCTTGGCTTTAGGCCTCAAGATTCCTCAACTTATTCAGGCTAAATTCATTGATAATAATGGTAAGCATATATATATGTCATAAAAGATTTTAGGTCGAATACTTCACTATTACGGTGCATGTGAATTGTTTTATACTGAATAATGTAGGCACTCCATTGAAGAATGAGAAGATCCAACTCCTACCAAATATGTCAGCCATGAGCATGACTGATTTCATGTGGTGTTTTCCAAGTGACATAGAAATACAAAAGGAAATATTCAATATCACCAAAGGCGTCATGCACCACATGAAAGATGCTGATTGGATTCTATGCAACTGGTTTCATGAACTTGACCCTGCCGCTTACAGCATAAAACCAAATCTCTTATCCATTGGTCCATTACTTGCAAATGGACTGTCCGCCGGAAGTTTTTGTTCCGAAGACACGACGTGCCTAACCTGGCTGGACCAACAACCTCAGAGTTCAGTAGTGTATGTTGCTTTTGGCAGCACATCTAGATTTAGTCAACAACAACTTGATGAACTAGCAAATGGCCTAGAACTCATGGGGAGACCGTTCATGTGGGTGGCATGGTCAGGTATTAAAGTTAATTATGCGTTGTCCTAGATATTCTAGTTTGACTACATAAATTCATGAAATCTTAAATAAAGACTAGCTAGGTGAATGTACTTCATTAAACAAATAAGAGAACGGGAAAGAGACACATATTCTTAGAAATTCTCTAATTCTTGTTCAAAATACTCACTTATAACATTTTAATCTCCAAACACAAGGTCTGAGTAACGAGGCGTTCCCCACTTACTCACACGAGTTCAAGCGGCGGGTGAGTGATCGAGGAAAGCTGGTGGAGTGGGCACCACAAGAGATGGTCTTAGGTCACACGTCGATAGCTTGTTTCATTACACATTGTGGTTGGAGCTCATTCATGGAGAGTATAAGCATGGGAGTTCCTATGCTTTGCTGGCCTTATTTTGGAGATCAGCTGTACACAGAGAAATGTATTTGTGATTCTTGGAGAGTGGGGTTGCCGTTGAAGCCTCAAGAGAGCGGCATTGTCTCAAGGTATGAGATTGTAGAGAAGGTGGAGGAACTTCTTTCTAATGTTATCATCAGGGAAAATGCACTCAAGTCGAAGGAAATGGCTATCAACAGTGTAAATAAAGGAGGCTCTTCCTGGCATAACTTGGAAAATCTATTAGAGGAAATGAAGTGATAACTCATACTTTTCTTGTTTTTAATTTCAAAGTTCGTGTAAACTTTTATTTTTAGTAATGATACGCTATCTTAAGGATAAACTACCTATGTCTACTAAAAAGACAATATTGCCCCTTATGTGCTTTTAATAAATAACGATAAATGAAAAAAAAAAAAAAAAAAAACATGTACAAAATGTATGACACAAGTACACAACTAACCTTTCAAAATTCAAACAGTATAAGTCAACTGTGTTTGAAAACTCTTAGGGAAAGGGCTTATTAGCTTTGGCTTATACTAGTCTTTATAAAAAGTCACAAAATGCCGAAGCAGAATTTATGGTGCCTCTCAATTAACACTAAGTAGTTATTTTAAAAGATTTACAAAAAAGTCGTGAATAAGTTGCTTCTATATATAATCCCTCGCTAACACCCTAAAAGCATTCACTTTACAATTCAACTTGTTAAGAGCTCTATCCCATCTTGGAAGCGTAGTCAGAGTTGATTATATATAAAAGGACAAGTATTGCATGCGAGATATAGTCACTTCATTAATGGGAGCAACAGAAGCAAGAGGGATATGTGGTCTCTAGCTATAGTTCCTGAAATATAAGTTCGGTTACTTTGATTTGCACCGTTACAATCTATTTTCTAATGTGTGTGCCTTGTCCCTTGTCCTCAAAGCTATCATGGTGGGTGGAGAGAACTTAAATTAGTAACATGCTATTTTGAAGGCAATAATAATAATAATAATATTAATTTACAAATCTGCAGAAAATTCTCCATTCTCCTTAAGTGGCCCGTGTACCTGGTGTTAGAACAGAAAGTTAGCACATCTATATTAGGAGAATATATATAATTGCTGATCATATTCCCTGTACAAATCTCTCCCCATTTAGCTGATTCACTTTCCATTTGTATATCCTAGATTAGTGGGATTGACTCTCATTCGTTCTGTATATATTTATGATGTATGTATTCTCATAAATCATCAATGAAACAATATATCATTTTGAGAATTGTTCATGGTACCAGAGCACTCTCTATCGTGAATAGAGTTTGATCCTTTGGCCTATTCTAAACTACACTCCTTCCCCTCATTGTATCAATGACAAACTCTCAAGCCCCTGATGAAACATCAGCAACATCGCCAGCAAATTCTGAGCCGGCGATCATCACTACACCTGGGAACGCAATGTCTCAGAGTAATTCTATCTCTACTCTTAGCAATCTGATCTCTCTTAATGCTTCTTCACAGATTCCATTCAAACTTGCAAAGAATGGTGAAAACTATTCATCATGGAAGTCTCAAATGACCAATCTATTGTTTGGCTACGGACTCCTCGGGTTTGTTGATAAAACTAATCCATGTCCGCCACAAACAGACCCTGGTTTTCTCCTTTGGACTCGCCAAGATCGTCTTGTGCTTCTTGGCATTCAAGCTACTGTTAATAGTACAATCAGTCCAACGATAAACAACTGCACAACCTCTGCTGATGCTTGGAACAAATTAGAAACCAGTTTTGCTAACCGTTCCAATACGCGTATGCTCTCATTAATGTCCTCTCTTATGACGAACAAGAAAGAAGGGAAAACAGTGGCTGCATATATGAGCAGAGTGAAAAGCCTTGTTGAAGATCTAGCACTAATTGGACACTCCCTAAATGATGCCCAAATTATGTCGTACGCTTTGAATGGATTGGGCGACGAGTTCAAAGAACTAACCGCAGCAGTACGTGTTCGCGATACGCCTATGACTTTTGAAGATCTGTATGACAAACTACTTGATGAGGAATTAATGCGCAACCACGGAGAACCTAAAGAAGATGACTTCCAGATCACTGCACAATTGACACAAAAAAATCGTGGTGGTCGAGGAGGCTATCGTGGTGGGCGAAAAAACTATCGTGGTGGCTACCAGAATCCTTCTAATGATATTGGAAACATCAAAGGACAGAACTCGCAGTTTAATCAACAACCACCTTCTTACGGCCGAGGTACAGGCTCCTTAAGTTTTCCATTATACTCACCTTCATGGAATTCAAACTCTTCTCAGGTTACTCAAAACCAACATCGCATCATATGTCAATTATGTGATAAACCGGGACATGGTGCAAAGACTTGTCGCTCTCGAGGACAACCATCTTCACACGTTGGTCGTCCTCAAGCAAACCTTGCAGAAGGAGAGTCAAGTCAAACTAACAACAACTGGATTCTCGACTCGGGTGCCACACACCATATCACTTCTGACCTCCAAAATTTATCTATGCACTCTGACTATGTCGGAAATGAAGATATTGTGGTTGGCAATGGTAATACTATTTCTATCTCTCATGTTGGCTCTTCTTCCATTGACTCCCCTGTTACTTCATTTACATTGGATAATGTTCTGTGTGCACCTTTAATACAAAAGAACCTCATATCAGTCTCTCAATTCTGTAAAGAAAATAATACCTCAATTGAGTTTTTTCCTAACCATTTCCTTGTGAAGGATCTGAATACGGGGGCATCCTTGGCAAAAGGCCGGAGTAGGCACAATCTGTATGAGTGGTCCTCCTCATCCTCACCTATCAAGACATCTTTCTCCACCCCTTCTACTTCTGTTGCGCTCTCTTCTCAGCTATGGCATCAACGTCTCGGGCATCCATCTCCTGTTATTCAAAATAAAATTCTATCTAGCAATAAAATTAGCTCTTCAAGTACTTTGAATGAAGTATGCGATCCCTGCCTATGTAACAAAAGTCATAAACTTTCATTTAAGGATTCCTCTCTATATTGTAATAAACCGCTTCAAGTTATTTATTCGGATGTATGGGGCCCTGCGCCGATAAACTCTTTTGAAAATTTCCGATATTATGTCATCTTTGTTGATTATTACACAAAGTATACATGGTTATATCCTCTAAAACTAAAATCAGATGTTTTCAAAGTTTTTGAGAAATTCAGTCGAATAATTGAAAACTACTTTGGCACTAAAATCAAGACTATATATACAGATGGTGGCGGTGAATACCAAGCCCTTGCTAATCTTCTAGCCAAACTTGGCATTCAACATCTCACATCTCCTCCATATACACCTGAACATGTAGGATCTGCTGAGCGTAAACATCGGCATGTTGTCGAAACAGGACTTACTCTTCTTCACACAGCTACTGTACCCCTTCGTTTCTGGTCTCATGCCTTCCAAAGTGCTGTTTATCTTATTAATAGGATGCCAACACCTGTTCTAAATAATAATACACCTTATTGCAAACTATTTGGCCAAAAACCAAAATACACCTCTCTCCGAGTCTTTGGTTGTCTTTGTTATCCTTGGCTTCGGCCATATAACACCCATAAACTTGAACCTCGCTCACGACCATGTGTATATCTTGGTTTCTCTCTCACTCATCATTCATTTCTTTGTTTTGATATACAATCTAATCGTTTATTTATATCTAGACATGTTGTATTCTTTGAAAAAATATTTCCGTATAAAAACAATTCCTATTCTGACTTGTTTATTTCTAACCAAACATTCTCCAAGTATCTTTCAGTTTTTGCAGGCAACAAGTCACTCCAACAAGCTGAAACTAGCAATGACATTCCTGATTCTATTAGTCCATCATACTCTACACCACACCAATTTCCTGTCAGTCCATCTCCAAATTCACTTAGTAACAGTCAAGATGACTCCACTTTACCCTCTTCCAAGGCTGCCTCTGTACACTCTCCCATAAGGGTAAGAAATTCTTCTCCCTTATCTAACTCATCTGCAGATTCTAGTCCTGAAAATTTATCTATACCACATGTCGACAACACTTGCTCCAGCAGTGTTCCAGAACTTTGTGCTACAATTAGCTCTGACCCTTATCATAATACACCTCAACCTGATCAGCTCTCACCTACCAAGCCATCTCGAATGGTCACTCGTGCCCAAAATAATATTTATAAGCCGAAAAAACACTTTTCATTAGCTACTACTGTCTCATCTATACTACCACAAATAGAACCCACCTCATTTACCCAAGCAAACAAAAACTCTTATTGGCGTGATGCGATGAGAGAAGAATTTTCAGCTCTTCAAAAGAACAACACTTGGTCACTTGTCCCCTTCTCTCCAACACAAAACATTGTCGGATGTAAATGGGTATACAGGATTAAACGGAATCCAGATGGCTCTATAGCCCGTTACAAGGCACGTCTTGTGGCTAAGGGATTTCATCAAAGGCCTGGCATTGACTTTACTGAGACCTTTAGCCCGGTTGTTAAACCTGCCACTATCCGTCTTGTGCTTACTATTGCAGTGACACGCGGTTGGGTCTTGAATCAGTTGGACGTAAATAATGCCTTCTTGCAAGGAACTCTTTCTGATTGCGTCTTTATGCAGCAACCACAAGGATTTGCTGATCCTCGGTACCCCTCTCATGTTTGCAAGTTACAGAAAGCAATTTATGGTCTTCGTCAAGCCCCACGGGCGTGGTACACTGAACTTCGCTCATTTCTTCTTGAATTTGGTTTTATTAACTCTAAGAGTGATGCTTCTCTGTTCGTATATACTTCAGGTCATTGCATTATATATTTACTTGTGTATGTAGATGATATTATTTTAACCAGTAATGCTCCTTCTACTCTTCGTGAATTTATTACTACACTATCGAATCGATTTTCTCTCAAGGATCTTGGGAAGCTAAGCTACTTCTTAGGCATTGAAACAACTCGGTCTTCAAATGGTCTGTTTTTATCACAACATAAGTATATTCTGGATCTTCTTCATCGAACCAATATGAATGAAGCAAAAGAAGTCAGTACTCCCTTATCTACTTCAGAAGTACTCAAGCTTGATGATGGTTCTTCCTATCATAATCCTACTGAATATCGACAAGTACTTGGTGCACTTCAATACCTTTCTTTGACGAGACCTGATATTAGTTATGCTATTAACAAGTTAGCTCAGTTTATGCACAGACCAACATCTACTCATTGGCTTGCTGTTAAACGAGTACTTCGATATCTCAAGGGTACCTCTCATTATGGTATTTTCATCTCAGCTCACTCTCCTCATTCTCTTCATGCTTTTGCTGATGCCGATTGGGCCGGTGATGCTGATACCCGCCACTCTACATCCGCTTATGTTGTGTTTCTTGGCTCTAATCCTATTAGCTGGAGCTCTAAAAAACAATCTACCATCGCCCGCTCCTCAACTGAGGCTGAATATCGTGCGATCGCTGCTGCTACTGCTGAAGTGAATTGGCTTACAAACTTACTTCGTGAACTTGCTATCTCTCCTCAAGCATCACCAACCATCTACTGCGACAATATTGGGGCTACTTACTTATGCTCAAATCCTGTCTTCCACTCACGAATGAAACACATTGCCATCGATTTTCACTTTGTACGTGACCAAGTCTCTCGAAAGTTGCTGCGGATTTCTCACGTTCACACGACAGACCAACTTGCTGATTCTCTTACAAAGCCTCTTGCTCGGAAGCAGCATCTGATTCAACGGTCCAAGCTTAGTGTCCTTCCTGGACCCTTGCGCTTGAGGGGGCATGTTAGAACAGAAAGTTAGCACATCTATATTAGGAGAATATATATAATTGCTGATCATATTCCCTGTACAAATCTCTCCCCATTTAGCTGATTCACTTTCCATTTGTATATCCTAGATTAGTGGGATTGACTCTCATTCGTTCTGTATATATTTATGATGTATGTATTCTCATAAATCATCAATGAAACAATATATCATTTTGAGAATTGTTCACCTGGCAGCAGCAGATAATAGTTAGTGAGTAAAATTCTCAGTCATGTATCTAGTTATTATAATTATCCCATCTAAATTAAATCAAATCAAAAGCCAAGTTAGATAAAATCAAAACACTTTCAAAAAACTCAAATGATAATGAACAATAAACGCCTAGTACGATAGTACCAGTTGCATATGGTCATATGATAAAGATAATCAATCGAAAATGGCGTATTGTATGACCCATTCATGCTCATGAGATGTTTAAAATTCATAATTACTGCAGCGTATCATTTAGAGTTTATATATGTCATCATGATTTTGATTATTCAACTAACTAATAAGCCTCATTTCTTGAATATTGAATTAATCAGTTGATAATTCAACATCTAGGAAAATACTACTTTGATTTTTCAATAGATCTTGCCTAGCTAATTACTTGATTAGTATTTTATGTTACTTTCAGAAACTTGTATATATTCTTACTTTAGCGATATATATAATTTAAGGCATAAAGTTTCCAAATCCTTGAATTATGGAGTCATTCACAGTGTGTCTTTGAATTACAAAAAAGAGAGAAAATATCAACTTAATTAATTTTGTGCGAAATGCCTTCTAAATTGATAATTTCATAATTTGAACGTGCTTACATTTTCGTCCATACAATTTTCGGGCATTTTTCACGCACATTGTAAAACACTCTGGGTTTTGATTTTTCTACCATATAACTGATCATTAAAGTCAAGTCTGTCGTCTCATAGCTCGGGGTTTGCGGTGCGGTAAAATCATACGAGGCGGCTGATAACTGGCCCCGCTAAGAAACATGCATGCATCCCCAAGCCAATAACTAGTAGATCCTGCTCTTTATATACTCTGCATGCAACATAATATACACCAATATAGCCTTCATTAATCTTCATGGTGAATTCAGCCTTAGATGAGCTGGAGTTATCTTCCCTCCCTAAAGAAAAGTGGTGGGGCGATCGATGATTATCTCTACAATATTGGTGGTTCTTGGTTTTTCCCTCAAATAGTCCAACCCGTAAATAGAGTTATTAACCATTTCAAACCACTCCCTAGTGATATAATATTGACTTCACACCAAAAACTGGAACTACTTTGCTCAAGGCCCTTGTTTACTCCATCGTAAATCGATCCCCCAACCATTTGGCCACAAAAAACCCCGGCCCATGAGTTGGTTCCATTTTTAGAATTTCAGGTTAATGCATCTAGTAATGAACCTTCTACACTCGATCATTCGCGTCGAATTTTCGCTACCCATATTCCATACAAACTCCTGGCTAAAACCTTTGATTCATCTGAATGTCAAATTGTTTACATAACAAGAAATCCAAAGGACTCCCTTATTTCATCATGGCACTACGTGAACAAGTGGGAGAAGGCAAAGAAGGAACCAAGGCAACTCGACGAGGCGATCGAAAAGTTTCTCCTTGGCATTACTCCTTATGGACCTTACTATGATCATGTCTTAGGATACCAAAAACTGAGCATAGAAAGGCCGAAAAACGTCCTGTTTCTAACATATGAGGAGCTCATGAAAGACCCAAAGCCTCATGTCAAAAGATTGGCTGAATTTTTGGGATGGCCCTTTGGAAACGGAAGAGCAAGTTGAAGAGATTGTGAAAAGTTGTAGCTTTGAAGTACTAAGCAAGCATGAGGTGAACAAGTCTGATCAAATCCCAACTGGATTGCCATTATCCCCATGCAATTCTTATTTTAGGAAAGGAGTGGTTGGGGATCACAAAAATTATTTGACCGATGACATAATTCAGAGTATTGATGAGCTCACTAAAGAGAAGTTCCATTCTGTTGGTTTCATGTATGGGATTTAATTAGCTTACTTGTAATAAGTACTGTCATGTCACTATATGTATGTCCTGTTCGAACTTCACTGTTAGCTTATTGATTATAAAACTTTGTCAAAGTTAATATTTTTTTTTTTTGTTAATTTAGTAAAAGAAAAAGTAAATATATATAACTTATACAAAAATAATTAAATTTTTGGAAACTTGAATTTAAAGTACAAAATAAAAAATTTATATTAAATATAATTAATACTAAACTTAGTTGTATGCTAAGATTACCTTATAATTTATTTTTTCTTTTTTTAGAGTTAATTTTGAAGTTCAAGAAAATCTCAAGATTGTAAATATAAAATTGTATGGGTGTAAATGTAATTATTAAGAATATTTTGGAGGGAATACCATAAAAACCTCAAATCTTGTCAGAATTCAGTGAAATTTCTCGTCACGGGATCAAAGTTGGAATATTTACACAATAAAGGACTGAATTAGTTTTTGCCACTTTAAAGGACTAAAATTGTACATGTCCCACTTTAGAGGACTACTTTTGAAAGAAAAAAATCTTTAATTTGCAAACACAATGAGATATTTGCTGAAAAGTCTATTGAGATGAAAAGTTCCTCGCGAATTAAACATAATGCAACGGTGTAGTTTAATTACAATTAACGTATATAGTTATCCTGTAACTTTATATAACGAGTTATGGCGAAGAATCTGGCTCATTCACAAAGGCAGTACTTAAAGCCATTAATTCTAGGCCAAATCGCACACTTTATATTTAGGCAAAAATGTATTTTCTACCCTGTAACTTAGCACATTTCTAGTTTCTACCTCATTTTTTTGGGTAAACGAATAACTTGCATTAATTAGAATCACTACTGTATTTGGCTTTAGAAGAAGGCGTAATGACAAAAAGTACTTAAAGCCATTATTTAAAGTTTAAACATATCACCATGATTTTGATTTCTCGACTTAAAGCCTCATTTCCTCAAGATGACTCTCGAATTAATAATGGCCACATCTCACGCACTTATTACTCAGTTAATTAACTTCAACATCTCGTAGAATATTTGTTTTTTGTCATTTGTTAATAGATCCTGGCCTAGCTACTTGATTATTATTTTATGTTCTCTTACAAATTGTATACATTCTTTCGCACAGTGTGCAGTACTGTGCAGTGCAAACATTGTGACCAACCCGTTTTTAGGGATGGAGAACAAACCCTTAAATGAGTATTAAAGTGTAACAAATTGAATACATAAAAGACCTACCCAGGCAAGTAAAAAAAAAGAAAGAAAAGAAAAACAAGCATTAGACGGAGGTCCGTATATGTGTTGAATAATAATAATACATAACATGCGGACTATCCTAAATGCCGGTGGGAGCCGGGAGCTTAATTAGGTTCTATAATGAATTGGTTTGTACCCAAAATATATATATATATTCAGTTAAAAGGCCCGCGCAATTAATGTATGATGCATAAATATTATGTTATTATTTTCCATCGCTCTCTTTGATTTTCCGAAATCCATGCAATGCCACCCTTCTCTATTCATCAACTTCCGCCTCATAAAAATATTAAAACCCAATTTTCCAACTTTTTTTTCTTTTCTTTTTACTTTTTTCGAACCCTATGTTCCCAGATTTTATCCAAACAAAAAAAGGGGCAAGGAATCGAAAATTTATGCACTCAGCCAGGTAAAATTTGTGTTCAGCTTCCTATAGAATATTTAATTATCTGCATAATCTTTTCCTTCTTATTAAATTAAAAAAAAAAATGAAGAAGAAAAACCGAACAGAGACAAAAATTGTCTGAGCCACATTAATATTGTTACATCTTATGTTGATCAGTTATTTTTTTTCATGGTTTCTCATACGTAATGCTATTTATCTGTTGTAATAATTAGACCAGTTTATAATTTTTTTATTTTTAGTTCGTTCATTGTCTTATGTTGTTCTCCTCCTTCGCCTCTGAAACAGTTGATAATGCTTGTCTTGATCGCAGTCCATCGCGATATGTAATAAATGAATGACGACAATGTGCGATCGTGATGGTTTACAATTGAAGGATAGTTTTATGTAGCTCAGAACACGTTGGAGGAATTATAGATACTAATATTAGTTTCAAGGGAGATGATATTCTGGTTTCGGACAACTTGTACTGCGTAAGAAGAAGACAAAAGAATACTTGGATTGTATATGGCACGGCATTTGCTATCCATTTTCCGTGCATTAGCAGTTGTCTTTTAGTTCCATATGGATGTTGAGGAGTCAAATGTCCGAATTTAATTTTCTAAACTATATAAATAATATCCACATTCAGCTCATCTTGGAAGTTCCAGAAGATATCAACCACTGAGATGCATGGAATTTTATGGAGATTGAGAACAAGTTCGGAGGAGCAGAGAATGCTCAAGGAAAGTGGAACTCATCTTTTGTTGATAACATGAAAAATGAGGTTTGCGCAGGCCAACAAACTGATACTGGTTCAGCCAGTGCTATGCCAAATGATCAAAACGATGGAAGTAAATGGCTCCGTAACATATCTGTGCAGACAGGTGAAGAATTTTCACCAGAGTTTTTGAGGGATCGTGTACCGTCCAGAAGAACGCCCTTTGTCAATGATGTTGCTCAAAGTCCAAATGGTAGACAGGGTTTTGATGTTGTTCAGAATCCCCAACTTGTATATGAAAATCTAAACGGGTTCTCGGATATTTCTCCGATCAAAGGATATGGAATGGATGTTGATAATACGGTTCATTTGGATGGGGCGGGCAGATATCAGAGAGAATTCCAAGGTGGTGCTTTGGACCAAAGAAAGTTCTCAGATGACATCGATAAAGGTAGTCCTTCTGGTCTGCCTATCTTTTCGTTGGATTCCCCTAATTCCGATCACCATACCAACAAAGTACAAGGAATCCCAGATGGTTCATTTCCTGGAAAAATAAAGTTCCTCTGTAGTTTTGGTGGAAGAATACTACCAAGACCGAATGATGGAAAGCTGAGATATGCTGGTGGAGAGACGAGGATCATATCCATCAGAAAACATTTAACTTATCCTGAGCTTGTGAAAAAGACTACCGCAATTTGTAATTACCCTCATATTATAAAGTATCAGCTTCCAGGTGAAGACTTGGACGCGCTTATATCTGTATCTTCTGATGAGGATCTTCATCATATGATAGAAGAATATCATGATTTAGAGAGAAGTTCTCAGAGGCTTCGAATATTTCTCGTTTCATCACTTGATAATGAGGGCCCATGTTCTTTGGAAGCAAAGAACTTACAGCAAAGTGATCCGGATTATCACTATGTTGTTGCAGTAAATGGCATGATGGACCCGAGTCCTCGTAGGAGTTCTAGCAGGGAGAGTTTGGCCAGCCAATTGGGATGTAATTTGGACAGCGGTCCGACCCTAACAAGAGACTCCCCCTCTTCTTTCCATAATTTAGAAAAACAGAATGGACGCAGTTCCGTAAATCTTAAGCTGGTGATTTCAAGTCCCATGTCTCACATGCTTAATGTTCCTCAAGTCCCTTCCATGTCATATATTCCATCTCCACCGTTGTCTCCTGTTTGGTTTAATGATGCTAATACTTCTTACATAAAAGATATTGGTTGTCCTGATGGCTACAGTTATGCTGGTTCATATGTTATGGATGCCCCAGTTTATTACCATAACCATCCAAGTGATAAGGAGCTTGTGATGGGGAGTCCTAGTCAGATACGCCGTAATTTTGATATAAAGAGAGGTTTCATGCCACTAAATTCAGAGAAGTTAGGTCCTTCTGAAGATACAATTAGTTTATCTCCTATGTCTCATGTTCAAGGTAAATCTTACAATCAACAAATTCGCCTACCCTCTAAAGAAGAAGGGACAGAACAAACGCATTTCAGTTTTGTTTCAGAAACTTCGCCTTCCGTTGCGGTATCCAATTCATCTCAGGAGAGGGTAGTGCAAGAAGAACATGAGAAATATCCAAAATTTGGGGAGAAAGATCATCTCTCTCAAGAAAGTCCGATTATTGGGAAGGATTATATAGAATGGGGTCAAGATACAATAAAGTGGATGCAGAAGAAAGAACATTCTTTTGATCGGGATGTGAAGAATGGGACAGTTAACAATGATTATGCCTCAAATAACAGTTTTCTGGAGCAAAAATCAGATTTGCCAAAGATAGTAGGTCAACCGGACTCAAACTTCAGCATTCATATCCCAACATCAATGCCACATGGAGGCACCAATCTGGCTTCATCCTCTAATTCTACAGAAAAAACATCCGAACCTGGAAATATGCTGCCTGATAATTGCCAAGTGAGAGAAGAATTTCTCATCAAGAGCCAAAGAGAAACAAACAGTGAGCAGCATCATTACACTCATAAAACTGACAGTAACACAGTCTCGAGTGGTAATGAGCTTTACCGTGCTGCATCTGAGGGAAATGAAAACCAACCACAACTCACTAGTCAAGTTCGATTACCAAAAGAGGAATCTCTTTTGGGTTTAAACTTGAGTGATCAGATTGCTACTGACCCTTCATCCAGAGAAACGGGCATAAAGGATGCTAATAGTCCAGGGGTCTCCGATCATGGTATTAGCAGAGATTCTCAATCTTCTAACGATCGTCGTGAAAGTCGTATATCAGAAGTACCTGTTATAGTTGAAGATGTGACTGACAGCATGCCAGCTGATGTCACATCCTCATCAAGAGCTATCCCACACATACAAGAAGAATTCAGTGATGGGATTGAATCTCCCGGAGAGGAAACGGAAGCAGAAAGTGTTAACCCTGAGTATGACTCTGACGTAAGAATTTCTTATTGCTTCAATTCTGAATAATGAAGAATGAATTAAAATTGAATATTGATTTTTATTTTTTTTTGCTTGTTGGAAATAGGGTGTTACAGTCAATGAAGATGATAAGGATGAATCAATAAGTGATGCTGCAATTATCGAAATGGAGGCTGGCATATATGGCTTGCAAGTACTTCTCATGCATTGCTATTCTACTTTTTCTGAATATGGCAGATTTATAATATTCTGTTTCTTGCTACAATTTTATACATATGATGATCTTGAAGTTCATTTAGTATTTAGTTGTGACTTGTGGTAGAATGATAATCCTTGATAGCTTATACTCTTTTCTTTAGCCTTCATCATGTACTGTATAAAATCAATTGGAGCTACATGCATTACCCCCAAAACTTTGTCTTGTAATTCCTCGCATTACTTTGATGCAATTTACTTAAATTAATTTTTGTGTTTATACTTTTGTATGTGTGCATGCTTCTGGGTGTATGTTTGCAGTTATATGTGCTTTCCATATCATATTCAATTTAACTTAATTATTGGTATTTCACATTTGGCTTCAACATGTATACAAAAGATTGTTATGGTGCTGATTCATTAAGTTCTGATGAATTAGATGTCAAGCATGTTTCATAGTTTCAGCCGCTTTCAAGGACTTGCAGTAAATAATAAAGACAATATTACAATCTTCCCTCATGGATTTCGTCTCAGAATTTAAGCACAAATAGAAATTTACTCGTTGCATATTGTTATGAAAGGGCTTAAGAATCAATTAACTAAAGTTCCACAAGTATGACAAGATGACTATTAGTTCAAGGCTATTATGGCATAGTTCACCTCTCTTTGAATCGAAGCTTTGCTATCATATGTTTGACCAATTACTCTAACAAAATCGGCAGATCATAAAAAATTCTGATCTTGAAGACCTACATGAGTTAGGTTCTGGTACATTTGGAACTGTATATCATGGAAAATGGAGGGGAACGGACGTTGCAATCAAGAGAATAAAAAAGAGCTGTTTTGCTGGAAGATCTTCTGAACAAGAAAGACTGGTTTGCTTCTGACTGGAATACAAAAAACATTTCTTTTTTTAATTTATAATTCCACCTAGCGAGTCACAACAATTTGTCAAGAAAAAGAGAAGGCTGGAATTGGACTAAATAATTTCTATCTCAAAGAATCTTCAGTGATGAAATAATGATTACGTATTCCTTACATAATATTGTATATGTTTTGCTTAGACCAAAGACTTCTGGAGGGAGGCTCAAATTCTTTCTAAGCTTCACCATCCAAATGTAGTAGCATTCTACGGGGTGGTTCCAGATGGACCTGGTGGTACATTGGCTACTGTGACTGAGTATATGGCCAATGGATCACTAAGACACGTCCTTTTAAAGAAAGATCGGTAAGTGTCCCATTTCTCATCTGGCTCAATTGTTTTTGGAGATCAATCCGTGATAGTTAATCCTTTGCAGATCACTTGATCGTCGTAAAAAGGTTGTAATTGCGCTTGATGCAGCTTTTGGCATGGAATACTTGCATTTACGAAATATTGTCCATTTTGATTTAAAGTGTGACAACTTGCTAGTCAACTTGGGAGATCCTCAACGGCCTGTTTGCAAGGTAATTCCTTTGTCAATATCATTAGAAAGGGTGAGTTGAGATGACATCCTCATGTTTAGTTAAAGTACATCTAACCTTTTTTTCAAAAACTGCAAAACACTCGATAAGTATAGTTCTGGGATTTCCTGCTCTGCTTGATATGTAACTGTTCAGATCTATCAATTGCATGCTGTGCAATAACTTAAATTAAAGAAGAAGAAAAAAAACCAAGAAAACGGTAGCTCTGGGATGGAGGGATAGCAAGTATCTACTTCTATTTTAATTTTCTCTTCATCTTGGTAAGGCAACCAAATCAGGCAGGATTATTTTGCTTGTTTAATTTTCCTGCCTTATCGCGTACTTAAGGTTTTGTGCTGTCTACTACCATTATCTGAAGATACTAAATTTAACACAGAATTATTGTTTGTTGTATCACTTATCAGGTTGGTGATTTTGGACTTTCAAGAATCAAACGGAATACTCTGGTGTCTGGTGGTGTCCGAGGAACACTTCCATGGATGGCTCCAGAGCTACTTAATGGAAACAGCAGTCGAGTATCTGAGAAAGTTAGCTTTCCCAAAATTTATGTTGCACTTTAAAGAGAGTTTTAACACGGGAATTAACATTTTCATGTCTCAAAACTTGAAAATCAGCGGAAAGTTATTTAGAACACTGATCTGACTCATTGGAATCATTCTAACAGGTAGACGTTTTCTCGTTTGGCATTGCAATGTGGGAGATTTTGACGTCAGAAGAGCCATATGCAAATATGCACTGTGGAACCATCATAGGTAAGCTTTGGGAAAAATCAAATATTGAGATTATGGAGACTAAATATTATAAAACACATGTTTTTTGTGTGCCGTGACTGACGTCTGATTGAAGTTTCCCTCACAAGAATTTCGAAAAGTCTAATTTCCTTTCATGAGAGTAAAACTCACTGGACTTGAAAAACATTTAAATGTGAGCACGCACCACCTCCCATTTGCAATGTTATATATACGTGTCAAGTGACAATGGCTTCGTCTCATATTGTGTAACAATGTATTTTGTTATGTCCTGTCACAGTTCTACCTTCTAACAGTTAATTTATAGTAAACTTTGTTCATGGCTTTCTTTGCTTCTTAATGTCAATCAAAAAGCGAGAAAGCTTGCTTTACAATAGGCTTACACGAAAATGAGGTACATGTCTACTATCAGTTTCTTTTCTATGTGAAGAATACATTAATTTGTCATAAATTGTATCTTGTATGCGAACAAAGGACCTTAGTAAGGCGAGAAGTAATGCACGAAGCTCTTAAATTGTCCTCGCAAATTGCCTTTTATCTGCATATTGTCAGAACTTTTCTGAACTTGTAGTAATTTCTACTATGACATAAGGAACTTCTTAGTAGATTACAGTTAACCAAATTAATGATGTTCCAAATATTACAATGATCCATACAATTTTAAAGCTAGTGATACATGTGCATGCAAACTAACTTTAGTTACAGAATTACAAGTTTAAACTCAAAAAGTGTGGCTTTCCAAGCCAGGCTTAAGCATTCCATCTTATTCTTCTTCTCAATCTGATCATGATGCAGAATCCTAGACTATTAATGAAAGTGGATACTGATTTATTTTGTGGTTTAGGTGGAATTGTAAATAACACCCTGCGGCCACCAATCCCAGAACGCTGTGATTCAGAGTGGAGAAAGTTGATGGAAGAATGCTGGTCGCACGATCCACTTACGAGACCATCGTTTACAGAGATAACAAACCGGCTGCGAGTTATGTCAACTGCGCTCCAACCAAAGAGATTTAACAGAGTAAAGAGATAGGAGGACCCTGTTTGTTTTTCGTTGTAACGTGTGTATGTTCAAACTTCAAATAGAGAGAAGCAGGAAAGGGTTACTGATGATACAAGTTTCATATTTTAGATGACGATCAACTCAAGAAATAGGCTCTACATTCTCTTTAAGTGTTGCAAAACAATATTGTAGATAGTGATCCTGTTTTTCCAGTTCAGGGAGTTTGAATCATTTGGTTACGCGTTTAATCTTTGCTTAATGGTTACAACTGTCATGAAAAATAAGTAAGTTAGCGTAGCTAAATTATGTCTTTAAAAAAAAAATGAATATTTTATAATGGTCTAATACAGTAATACATATATCTATGTTGTTATGGCCTCCATGTTGATCAACAAAAATATTTACCATTTTCTCTAATTCTAACAGCAAACACCAACAATAATCTTCTACTAAAATGCCGATTTTGTATGTGCATCTCAATACAAAATTAAAATTGTTGATGAAAAAATATGGCGGTGTTTCTCTCTATCAATAATAAACTCTTATCTGTTTATATTGATTGAAGGAAATAGTAGGAGTACCGAAAAAGATAAAATGCATGGGAATGAACATGTATTTGTCAATTATGTATTTGGATGCGCAATTAAGGGACAACAAAAAGATGTAAACAAACACAGCCCTTTGTAAAAGTTGGTTCAAAAGTCAAAACCATATAGAAAGTGGTGTTAAACTTCAAAATATTACTATCTAATTGACGGCACCAAAAGGTAAGTCGGCATAATAATAATAGAAATAGATAAGATATAGATTATTATCCTACATTAGTATGGATGGATATTGGATCTAGAAAAGAAATAGAGAGATTACAATAAAAGTTTATCCGAATCACATTTTCCCAATACAAGGGACAAGTGTGTATTTATAAGCTTCTTAGCTAATTTATCAGACTTGCATAAATACATACATACATATACAATTCTAGAGAGAGAGAGAGAGAGATGGAGTTTGGGTTAGTAGAGAGGAGGCAGAGTGTTTTGTTACAGCATCTCCGTCCATCATTCACTTCTTCTTCGCTTGAAGATATCAATTCCTCCATCTCCGTATGTATCTCTTTCATTTTCATATTTCTTTAATTTTAGATATTACTCAACTGTTGATTTGATTGTTCTTTTTGAGTGTGATCTTTATTATAAAGTTTATGGACGAAATCAAAGCTTGTGATTTGTAGCACGTTTCTGAGAGAATATGGATTTAAACACAATACTGGTGACTCTGTTTTGGTCTCGGAGCCAATTTTAGCGTTGTGCTTTTGAAAAATTCTGAACAATTCTGGTTGAATATACGATTGTAGTGTACTTACCAATTTAGTAGCTATGGAGTTGCGAAGAATTTATCCGGATGTGTCGGATTTTAGTGGATCATTTCATAAAATCAACTTCTTCTTGTTACGAATTAGGTACCGCAACTAGAAAGAATCAAAAATAACTCTATGGCCACTAATTCGAAAAGAGATTACTGCTCCTGTTTCAACCTAAATATGTTTGTCGATGGGCGTCGTAAAAAGTTTTGATATTTCTGGCTGATGGTTTTTGGTTCAAGTCCTGAGAACTTTGTTATGTATTTTTGTGTACAAGGATTGTTGTAATTTATTGGGTTTGATGTTAATCCAGTATTATTAGAACATTAATTTGAATTTAGATCCTTGTTTTGTTAATCAGGCGTCTGCATGCTCAGCTGGAGACAGTGCAGCATACCATAGATCTTCTGTTTTTGGTGATGATGTGGTTATCGTGGCGTAAATCATCTAATCTCAACTGTTCTTTTTGCTTATCTAGTTTCCAGGCTATATAACTAAATAGTTATTCTTTTCTTTGGATATATATATCTTACATAAAGAGTCTTATGTTTCTGGCTTGGTGTAGTGCCTATCGAACTGCTCTGTGCAAGTCGAAGCGGGGTGGCTTCAAGGATACTTATCCTGATGATTTACTTGCACCTGTTCTGAGAGTCTGTTTTTCTGTATCTCTGTTATTTTTGGTACTTTGTCGCATATCCAAAGAAGTCTTGAATAATTGTTTCTGTCTATTATAGGCATTGATAGAGAAAACAAATGTAAATCCAAATGAAGTTGGTGATATTGTTGTGGGCACAGTGCTAGCACCTGGTTCCCAAAGAGCAAGTGAATGCAGGATGGCTGCATTTTATGCTGGTTTTCCTGGTATACATCTTTCTACCCCATGCCCACTTTGCTGTTGATATAAATCAAGTTTTCTCATGAGAGTCTTCTTTAAGTGCAGAGACAGTGCCTGTGAGAACCGTGAACAGGCAATGTTCATCAGGCCTCCAAGCTGTTGCTGATGTGGCTGCAGCTATCAAGGCTGGATTTTATGATATTGGTGAATAAGTCTTCAGTTAATAGTAGTCATGACAATTGACCAATTCTTCTTTTGTTACGTAGTGATATGTTCATTTTGAATTAGGCATTGGCGCTGGATTGGAGTCGATGACTGTCAATCCTATGGCTTGGGAAGGGTCGGTGAATCCAAGAGTATGCCTCCTTTTCTGTCACGCAGTATTATTTTTAATTTTTGTATTTTTCTTCTCCTGAAGAATTTGACGACTTATGATACCGTCCCGAATCCAGGTAAAAACAATGGCACAAGCACAAGATTGTCTTCTTCCAATGGGTATTACTTCAGAAAATGTGGCCCATCGTTTTGGAGTCACGAGGCAGGAGCAAGATCAGGCTGCAGTAAGATGAATTTATTTGTGAGAGTCTTGTAGATCTGGGGTGACCATTTTCATTGACTTCTGTGAAACGTTTGTTGGCAGGTTGATTCGCATAGAAAAGCTGCTGCTGCGACTGCGTCTGGCAAATTTAAAGATGAGATAATACCAGTAAAAACTAAGGTAGTAACTAATATAGCACTCATGATATTCTGCCGTCTTCTATTTGAGTTTCATGACATGACTTTGTTAATTTGCATCTCTTCTTTTTACTATCATGGACAGATTGTGGACCCAAAATCTGGAGATGAGAAACCTGTGACAATATCCGTTGATGATGGTATACGGCCAAATGCCTCAGTAGCTGATCTTGGCAAGTTGAAACCTGTTTTCAAGAAAGATGGCACAACCACTGCTGGTAAATCTTGTTTATATTCCCCATTTGGTAGCATAATTGCTTCTGTGCTGATCCTTATTCCCTGTACATCAGGGAACTCCAGCCAAGTGAGTGATGGTGCGGGGGCAGTGCTCCTTATGAAGAGAAGTATCGCGGTGCAGAAGGGACTTCCCATCCTTGGTGTATTCAGGTTTGTGGATCTAAAATCTCAATTTTTAAACTGTGTGCTTGGATTCCTATCTGAGCGCAAGTTGCAAGAGTCCTGGACCTGGGACAATTTCAGATTCCAATATTACCCATAAAATTATGATTTCAGGAATCCTCCTGTGGAAAATTTGAATATCTTTCACGAACCATGTCAGGATGGAATCATTGTTTGGTCAATTATTTCTAGTTCTACATAGACCATCAGTTGTTCTTTCACTGTAAAGTAGCACTTAATTTGGTTGAAATTGACAAATTTGAAAAGCTTTTACTTGTCTATCAAGTGCCCCACCGACTCTGCCCATGGTGGAACTTGAAATATTGCACTTCTATAATATGTTTCTCATATATTTCAAATGCTGTCTGAAACAACCTGTTAATTTATTAGTATTTGTGGATGCAACTTGGTCAAAATGACTATGTAGATAATAAATTCTTTCCGGGTCATTACGACAACAACCAACCCCCACGAAACGTGTAATCCTAATTAATTGGGGTAGGCTATATGAACCATATATGTCGCCTCTCTGTTTCTCCACTTATTTTGGTCGAAGGAACGTCTTCGTTTGTCATTATCGAACAATGTCCATGTTTATTTACTATCAAATAGACACTCGTAAAGTGTATGCTGTAGATTGAGATATGTTCTTTATGGTGCTTTAGAACTATACAATACATTCCAACTGCAAAAACAAGCTAAGTTTCGTCCAGTGATGTCCCTCTTTTGTTGCTTCAGGAGCTTTGCTGCTGTTGGTGTAGATCCTGCAATCATGGGTGTCGGCCCAGCGGTCGCAATTCCGGCGGCAGTTGGGTCTGCTGGTCTCCAACTTGAGGACATTGATCTTTTCGAGATAAATGAGGTAAACTAATTTCCGTGATTCACCTATCTAGTTCCAAATGCTGCCAATATTTCAAACATGGATGTTATCCCCCATATCAGGCATTTGCTTCGCAATTTGTGTACTGCCGGAAGAAGCTTGAACTTGATCCAGAGAAGATCAATGTGAATGGAGGTGCAATGGCTATTGGGCATCCTCTTGGTGCTACAGGTACTTAACTTGTATTATGGTAATTGATGACTGTGTTATTTACTTTGGAACCTTTTTTTGTTGCTGGAGCTAAGAATTTTGACATTCAGAATGTGGCAAGTTAAACTATGACTCTGTTAAGATCATTTATAGTTATACAGGTGGGGGTTCTGTCTTGCAACATTTACATTTAACAACTTTATTGATGGAGGAACTACTGATGCATTTGTAGTTCAACAAGTATTAAGTTCTCAAATGTGTGATCGTGTATCATGTGATATTTAAGCATGTAATAACCTTATAAAAGATTGCCGCTTTGTACACCATCATGTAATAAATCTGCTATATTGCCGACTTTGTATACCAGGAGCGCGTTGTGTTGCTACATTGTTACACGAAATGAAGCGCCGTGGCAAAGATTGTCGCTTTGGTGTTATTTCAATGTGTATAGGTCTGTCTCTCTCTCTCTCTCTCTCTCTCTCTCTCTCTCCCTCCCTCTCTCTAGATATGTATATACAGCTACGTGTCAAGTTTTGTAGAACTTCAAATTTTCATCTGTCGAATCTCCATTGCAGGCACCGGGATGGGGGCTGCTGCTGTTTTTGAAAGAGGCGACTCATGTGATGAACTTTGCAACACAAGAAAGGTCGAAACACACAACTTCTTGTCCAAGGACGCTAGATAAATGCTTTTCAAGACCGGTGTTTGTATTTCGCAGTGAAAAAGTGTTATGTAATAAGTGACAGCTTCAAAATACTGGCAGTTTGAACTGGAATTCTTGCAATGTTCCATAATCATTTTAGTTTGGAGTTGATTGATATTTATTCTATGGTGATGTAAAATCTGGCTTATTTTTCTACTGAATTCCATGACTGACAATGCACTTTGTTGTCCATTGAGTTCCTGTTTCGGCACCATCTCGCTATTCTGTATTTGGAATTTTGCGCTCGTCATAGTATAGTGAACTCTTTTTGATTAAGCTAAACGATAGCAATTTACCTTTTTATTTTATTTTTAAATGTGGAGGAGTAGTTATTTTGGTATTCAAGTGCTTTGAATCGGCTTTGAAGTTCAAAAATCTGAAAATGTTGTTGCGCTTTCACAAATTATTAGTTGACAACTTCTCAAACCAACAGAAGTTCATATGTGAACAATATGAGAGTGATTCCTAATCGTTAAGCTCGGAAAGATGAATGATCAGTGTTCAATTTTTTGACACGGGCTTGGCTTCTCTCTACTGAAGTTCAAGAATACAAATGCATTATGTTATCCATTTGAGACCCTTTTCCTAATCACTGTAATTCAATCACGGTGATTACAAAAAAAATTACGTATCTAATATCACAAGTTCTATAACGATGCAACTGCAGTTAAAACTAAGGAATATTTTGGGCATGCATCATTGTGCACCGCTTTGCAGCAAATGGAGAGAAGAAAAAGAAAAGAACAACGGCTCAAGACAGACTGGTAACAATATTAAAACCAGCATAGTGAGACTAAATCATCGCGTAGTCAGCTAGTCTATTCTAAAGAAAGCCATATTAAACAGCGATGATCTCTTTTGTTGACATGAGTTAATTGACAAGAAGATGCAAATGCTAGAATCTACGTGCCTTCACACCTCATTCTGGGTCTGGCGAACCTCCAGGAACCAACTACATAAGACAAACAATTGGTTAGCTCCATGCATATCAAACATGGAACACAAATAAAGAGAGATGCTCCAGGAAAAATATTTCAATATCTGTGGTAGTACACTTACTATAGCGATGTTGTTACCGTTCAGTAAGATTTGATCAAGCTTTGTAATACGACGTCCTTCAGATGTTATCTCACTGAAACAATAGTATTATGCTATAGAATCAGATGGGGACTTTTGAAAGAATAAATGACAGGAAAGTACATTGGAAACCAGACAAAAGGTGAAGACGGGATACCATGGTTCCTTGAAAGAAGTAATGAACTAGACTACATTATTCCCAACAGATATCCGTATAACTATCAGCAATGCGAAAAATAAATTCCACAAGGTTCTTGCGAAATGTTTCTCTCTTTCAGTGACAAAATCCTATTCACCTGGCAGAGTTTTCGGGTGAATTGCGAGCATCTTTAAGATTTAGGGAAGTTTCAAATACTTCCATTATAGTTGCAGTCAAAAACTTGTCTGCTACAAAATTTAAAATGAAAAACGACGAGCATCCACAACAGGGAAAATGCCTCCGAGTAACCATCAAACCTAAATCACGTTCCATTTGAGTTTCTAAGACACAAAAAAGAACTCTTGAGGAATATGAAGAGGCAATAGACATCTAGCAGAAGGGCAACTTTAACAGCTTAATAATTCCACTATTTTATTTTTGTAGGAGAAAGAACAGATCCCATTTTTAAAAATATTTATCATTCATCAGTGATAAATGAAAAGTAAACACATAAATAAACGTACTATTCAGTAACATCTTCCAAGACCATATTGACATAAACATCGAAGCCACGAAGAGTACCAACTAATTCTTTGTCACCTTTCATTATCACCCAGATTTTCGAACCAATGCAACGGTCAATCAACTCTGCAATTCAAACAAGATTTTGAGTGTACTCCTAAAAGGCGGATTAAAAAATTAAAAACACGAAGCGAAAAGATCAAACTCGTAGATTTAACAAGTAAAAAAATTACCAGATGGAAGGAGCTGTGATGGATTGTTCATTTTCACTACGAATTTGAAAAATTAGGGTTTTCGATTTTGGGGATTCTTTCTATCAAGTTCATTAGTAGCAGACACTCGACTGTATGTACGTACTCTATTTGCCGCGACGCGAGTATATTGGAAAGTAATTATTAGTTTTCTATGTAATCTTTAGTATTAATTGTTTTATGTAGAATTTCAAAATCAGTAACCATTACTCAATTCTTTTAGTTCATTACAACCATAGTTAAATTGTTTGTGGATTAGAATTTCGTTTTGGACGATTGCTTTTCAAAATATTCTAACTGATCTCTTTTTGTAATTGGCTAATAAAATGTATTTCTGCATATCAAGATATAATTGTACCTTTTTTCCTATATTAAATGATCCCCTATATAATTGGTGAAATAGAAACAAAAAATTCGTATCTTTAGTTATAATTATAAAAAGGGTAAAATGTCTCAAATCCCCCAACCTATTCCCCTTTTTACAAGTTGTCACCTATCCTTTATTTTTTTGCAACTAATCCCCCAACCTATTAAAAAATGTGTGCCCCCTGAAGTCAAATCTAACGGACATAAATGTAGAAATGTGGCCAGATCCGGCGGTTGGATTTGGGTTCAGGGGGCAATTCGCACATTTTTCAACGGGTTTGAGGTTAGTTGTAAAAAATAATAGGTTATGTGGCAACTTGTAAAAGAGGGTAGAGGCGTCAAGGGATAGCTTTCAAGTTTGTTCGTCTTACAGGCGTGACAATTTGACTAGTGCTTCAATTTGTTCTGAGTGTTTGTTGTTGTTTCTCTTGTTCTCTTGAGTTGGTTTCGAGTTGGCCATGATTTTTATTTTTTTATTTTTTGCTTTCGCTCTTTTAATGGGCTAATTGATGTAATGGATGTTAGTAGTATTAATGCATAATTCTAATTATAAAAAGAAAAATACTATGGGAGTCCAAGAACCAAAAGTCTTTCCTGATAAGAGTTTAAAACACCCTCTAAGTTGCAACAGTTTATATTTTTCGCACCAATGACATTATTTATTAGCAACAAATTTTATGATTAATCGCACAAGTATTATCTGATATTAATGTATATGTCATCAAAAGTTTGTTTCGTTTACAAAACTTCTTATTTATCACCCAAAGTGAGGCAATAGGCACTGATACACAATTACTATTCAAATTGTTCGTTCGGACCTATAAAGGCTCTAGAATTGTTAAGATCGACTATATGGAGGCATATATGTATAAAATTAATAATCATTTATTAGTACACTCATTTAGACCGAAATTGCGAGGCGCATTTATTACTAGACAATGGCATTATGCTTTATAATTTCGAGTATTTGTGAAAAATTGCATGCCAGCGTACCTATAATATCAGTGACTACAAATAGCTTTCAGTATACATTATATATAATATTCATACATGCAATCGGCTTGGGAGCTTAGCTAATAAGTAGCCCTCCGGGTAATTAATGAGGAATTAAGTTAATTCCCTCATTAATTAACTAGTAAGCTCTTCAGTCTAGTATTTTCCCAATTTGGTAGTTCAGAAAGATATTCATACTTTTATGAGCTGTAATAATATTTGAGCCAATAGCAAAATACCATATCTCAGTTCTCACGCATAATAGCATGTGCTCTATGGTTTTTTTTTTTGTTAAGATCATGTACTCTATGGTGGGAAAAAGAGTTTTGTGTCTTGGGAAAGGCAAAAAGTTCATACAAAAAGAAAAATAAGAAAGAAAAATGGAGAGACAAAAAACGTTAGTTTATTTAGAATGATGTGGGGCACATTGTCCCCTATTTATTTTCTTATGTTACATGTAATTGTTGAGTGATCACTATGAAATATACCAGTACATTCTTATCTTCTTGTCATTATTTAATTATGTTACTGTGTATTGCTTGTTTTTATAAATATATATATATATATATATATATATATATATATATACAAAGAATGGTTAATTATGTAACGAGTTCATGAATTATATTAACAGAAACTACAATATCTCTAAGATCATTTGACAAATTTATTATTACTTATTGGTTCATATATATGGTCTTATAATCGTCATTTTAAAAATTAATGTGTTTTGATTCAGTTAATTAAATTGAATAGTTCACGAAAAAGAATTATCTCTACAAGTCACTTCATAAATCTGATTGAACTATAGTTCCTGTGAACATCGAACAACCGAACTAAACAACACAAACTTAAAACCCGAAAAATTAAGTTTCTTATGGTGTAAATTCGCAAAAATAAGATTTTTAAGGTTTTATGGCGGCGATGATACTAAATTACTATATAATCAAGATCTTTAATAGAAAAATCCAAGAAGTTAGGTAGCTAAACTGGCCTGGTAGTCACTTTCCAAATATCAATATCGACTGAAGCAATTTTTGAACGTACCCATATCTTCCACGATATATAGGGTGAGTTAGTTGGCTAAGTTGCGGTCAGCTGTGGTTGTTGGCTCGACAAACCAGTGCATTAAATTCACACTTGTGATATGCCAAAAAAGTATAATGTTGTTAGGTATGTTTTAATAAATATAAAGTTTAACTTTCATAAAGAATTTTATAGCATGATATATATATATGCATGTGTAGCTTTTTCTTTAGGGAATATAATTTGATACCATTCTTATTTAAAAATGGCCAAACCGATTGGTAAACGCGCACATAAATTCCATTCATCTCCGCATACACTTTTGGAGAATGTAGGCAAATAATTTCCGAATGCATAATTGATATTTGACTTCTTGTTCCTGCAGATCGATTACCATGCATGTAAAAACAAGAAATATCATATGTTTCACAGGTTTAGGCCTGTTACATACATTTTAACTTAACCTGGTTAATTATCACGAAACGGTGAAAATCGTATAATATTATATAGTTTCTTGGTTTTAACTGATCATTAAATAATTCTTATGTTTCAAATGTAATCTTTGATGTTTATTAGTAGACCCTGCTGGAACGTATGAGCGATCTTCGATTGCAGGCACATAATTAAGGCTATAAATGGGCGTGCATGCATGAGAAATAGCAAATTAAGCGCCCATATATATATATATATATACAGTAATAATATTTGCGACACCTTATAGCTAGATCGATCTTTTGCCGCTGTTTTCCCGAAATTCAGGCGAAACCCGTATAGAATAGATGACTGCACATTTCAAAGCATACTAAAAACAAAAGTTCACGTGCTACCCATTACTTAATAAATACTATTTTTTCTCGTGCCTTATTATGAGATTCATTTAATGAATGTCTAATATTCTGTGTTAATTTGTCCTAGCTCCTTTCGTCTTATAAGGTTTCATGTGTACTTCTAAAACACAGGGGGGCATTTAGGCTCCGCTACCCCTCCCTTATATTTTATTTAGTTTTATGAATATATATATATATATATATATATATATATATATATATATATATATATTAAAGTTATCTATGACTATATAATTCTATTTTTTTTACATACCTTTAATTTTAGCTAATTGCTTTACTGATTTAGTTTCTATTCTCTAGTTTTATAATAATTCATTTAACTTGTAATATTACTACCTAAACTTTGTATTCATATATTTTTTATAATAAATAAAAGAAAAAATAACCATTTCAAATAACAGTTCCGGGTATATTTTCTTTTAATATGATAACTAATTATTTTAAATAAAACTTCTTTAACACCCAAACATGTGTTTTTGGATAAAAAAATCTCTGTAGATGAAATTATAGACTAAAACTAAAGATACTCTTTTACATATTGCATTGACGATGATACAAGTATACATAAATTACATAAAATCTGAGACTATTTTAATTATCTTATTGAGTTTGCTACACTAACTAAAATGTCTAAATAAAAAGTATATCTATTAATAATGAACTCCTTATGATATACATAACAGGAAAAGGGACGTGTAAAGAAATAAACTAGCAAACAAAACTCATGAAAGATAAATAAGTAAAAGAAATCTTTAAAAAAGAGGAGAGACAGGGCCTTGTCGCCTTTTAAAAGAAAAAACGTGGGAAATTTATATATCTGTAGTTTAATACTATGTAGGTCTTTGATTTATCAAAATAATACTCGAGAAAGAGCGTCTACACTGTATTATCACTAATAGAAATTCAGTTTATCAAATTTGAGTCTACTTTTCAGAAATAACTCTTAATTATATGACTCTGAACATAGTGAGCGACAGAATTCAGACTTTTTCAGTAGGCAATTTCATTTTTCCTATTACCCATTTTTCTTTAATGGGCATCCAGAAGGCCAGAACCATTTCTCTACTTAACCATTTACAAATGGCTTTAATTTAATACTTTTAAGTATGTAATCTCATGTATTTATCGAGCAATTCTTTTTGTATCGTTATAAAAATGAAGAGGAATATTGTTACACTGGGTTATAATTTCAACAATAAGAAACCCAAATTTCTACGTTTTTCAAGGGAATTAGGTATTTCAAGGAAAACCCCCACATGTACAATCTAGCCTTTGCCAAGCATAACTTGGCTACACTATTGTTCATCCTTATTTCAGTACAAATTTTAGGTCACGTAAATTGTTACCCCTTACTGCCTGGCTGATTATGGGGTGGTTAGGTCACGCAAATTATTACCCCGTACTTAAAGACTGGTTAAATGGAGGGGTGGCTTATTGAATCTTAAATTTGTATTATTTGAAGATACTTAATCTCATCTTTCACCATTTCTTCAACGGCATAAATAGTTCCGTTGGTCCCTAAACACTAGTATTTAGCTTCGGCCAGCAGTAGAATTAATGAAGAACTTTTTTCTCGCTTCTCCATTTTCATATTTAATCACACACACAGACACACAATATAGCTAGGTACGTACAATAGGTAAGTTTATACTATTATTATTGACATGACATAGCACACACAGGGGGTGGGGGGGCGTTACATCCAGAGGCTAGCTAAACTTGTATGGTACTTGATTATTGATTTTTTTTTTTTTTTTTTGTTTCTAACTATTGTGCAAAATTAGGTACCAAAAGGAAAATAATGTAGATGGTTTGAGAGGTGAGTATTGTAAGATAAAAATTCCAACCCATGTCACGTGCCAACTGACCCGTACGTAGCTAAAGTTGTTGGCGTCACAATACTGACCTTGGCTTTGCTAATAGCCACGTATCTCAGCTACCATACTTGGTACCACCCTTATAAATTCATTGACACATTTTATTTATCACTCACCACAACATAAACAGCACACAACTGCCTAGCACAACCACCACCATCGCCGCCAAATTCACGATTTATAAGAAAATGGTGACCGTTGAGGAGGTTCGTAGAGCTCAAAGGGCTGAGGGACCGGCCACAGTTTTGGCAATTGGAACGGCAACTCCTGCCAATTGCGTTGATCAAAGCACTTATCCTGATTATTATTTCCGCATCACTAATAGTGAACACATGACGGATCTCAAGGAAAAATTTAAGCGCATGTGTAAGATATATATATGTCACACTTTTGCTTGTAATTTGTAGTTTCAATTTAATTTCAAACACATCATTTGTCATCTTTAAAACTGACGTTTTCCACTTTTGACCTGATTAAAAATTCCATAAGGTTTTTTTTTTTTTTTTGATGTGGGTTTCTTTACTTTTTGGGTGAATCCGTAGAAAATACGTCTTTTTAGTCAAGTTAATTTATATTTAATTTCTACATATGCCACATATGAATCTAGCTCCGCCCCGGTTGCGAAGAAGTATACATTAATATCACGGGTGTTGCATGGTATTTACGTGTCAAAACAGGCGCTCTAAATCACAAGTTACTAAATCACTTGGTGAAAAGATTATAGCTTGTGAAATTATGCATGTAACTATTAACGTGTCACTATTCCCTCTGCAGGTTGTCCCCTCTAGTCATTCAAGAAGTCTGATCTAATTAAATCAACAAACTCTTTCTTAAATTTCACAAAATTGATGAATTATTCAAGGTGTCTTATCATCATTAAACCCGCAACTAAATAGGTCCATATATATATATTATACATTTCTTACTAGTGTTCTTAAACTGTAGAATATTAAAGAATTATATTCTTATGATTGAACCATATCCTAGGACGATCTGGAACAGTATTCTCAGGTAGCTGTATTTAATTTTAATTTTCAGGCGAGAAATCAATGATCAAGAAACGTTACATGCACTTAACTGAAGAAATCCTGAAAGAGAACCCTGCCATGTGCGAGTACATGGCCCCATCTCTGGACGCAAGACAAGACATTGTGGTGGTGGAGGTACCTCGTCTGGGCAAAGAAGCTGCCCAAAAGGCCATAAAAGAATGGGGCCAGCCCAAATCCAAGATCACCCACTTGGTCTTCTGCACCACTAGTGGTGTCGACATGCCCGGGGCAGATTATCAGCTGACCAAACTCCTCGGCCTACGCCCTTCTGTTAAACGTTTCATGATGTATCAACAGGTATTAATTGAATTGTCCTCGTTTATATCTTTAACTTCGGATGTGTGAGTTAATAAATTACATGCCTTTTTAAACCAAACATGGTAAATTTTGTATGTTTGATCCAAATGCGGCCCGACACTGTTTTGTTACTTATAGATCATTTTGATAAATGAACGGTTTTGAACTCGAACTCAGAACTTCTTCTTTGGGCTGAAAAAATGTATAAGGATCATGTTCAAGTTTGTAAAATTCACATTTACTAATTAATATATCCAATACCAGGGCTGCTTTGCCGGTGGAACGGTGCTCCGCATGGCAAAAGACTTGGCGGAAAACAATGCCGGTGCTCGTGTTTTAGTCGTTTGTTCCGAAATTACTGCCGTAACTTTCAGGGGCCCGGCCGATACTCACTTGGATAGTTTGGTGGGTCAAGCTTTGTTTGGAGACGGTGCTGCCGCGGTTATTGTTGGTTCCGACCCGGTTGTTGGGGTGGAGCGCCCGCTTTTCCAGCTCGTTACCGCGGCGCAAACGCTTCTACCCGATAGTCATGGTGCTATTGACGGGCATTTGAGGGAAGTGGGGCTGACATTCCATTTGTTGAAGGATGTTCCCGGGTTGATCTCGAAGCACATTGAGAAGAGTTTGAAGGAGGCTTTTGACCCGTTGGGTATTTCGGATTGGAATTCGGTGTTTTGGATCGCTCATCCGGGTGGGCCGGCTATACTTGACCAGGTTGAGGAGAAGTTGGGCTTGAAGCCCGAGAAGCTTAGGTCTACCCGACACGTGTTGAGCGAGTACGGGAACATGTCGAGTGCTTGTGTGCTGTTTATTCTTGATGAGATGAGGAAGTCTTCGACCAAAGAAGGGATGAGTACTACTGGAGAAGGGTTTGACTGGGGTGTTTTGTTCGGGTTCGGGCCGGGTCTCACGGTCGAGACGGTCGTGCTGCATAGTGTGCCGCTTAATTAATAATAAGGGCCGCGGGGTTTGCTAAATGATAATTCGTTGAATCAATTACCTATTATTGTGATATGTTGTGAGCTATATTGTTGAATTCTCTCTTGTAACGCTTTCTACTTGTATTGTTTCATTATGGTCGTTGAAATAAAGGCAATATATTAATAATTTATGTTATTTGTCTGTACATGTGTGTTTGATATTGTTCCGAAATTCAAAAAGTTGTTGCATTATGGAGATGCTATGGATTCTGTAATATATAGTAAATATGTTACGTGAAACTAGAGGATCTTAATTCTATTAAATTGTGTACGTCTCTTGCTTGCAAAGGTCTGTGTTAGTACACGCTCCTTGGTACTCAATGCCGCCTAAATTGAATAACCTAGCTAGTTAAAGATGAGTTTGTGAGCTACATACATTCAGTGACTATGTTCTTATTGTACTGTAGTACGCGTACCTAAAACGCTCTTATGCTCGTGTGCAACGTAAATAAATGCTAAGAATTCACCCTTCTGTGATAATTTCTACTATATATGCGATGATTTAAGTTGACAAAAAAATAAATACACCGATAGCATCCGAATAAAATTGGGACCAACGGACAGCAACTTCAAGGACAAAATCATTTATGTAGGATGCAATTGTACATTCATGTTTCATTGCTGCTCCTTAGTGCTGAAGTTTGCACAATACCGAAAGTTATGATTGCATTGGCCTGGAGAGAGAAATTTTGTGCAAGACCTGTATAATTCTTTTTTTTTTTTCAAAAAATACGATACAAAATGGAAATCTAAACTAAAGAAAGGTGAGTAGTATATGTTGGCCAGCTTTCTATGAAGATAAAAGCTGGCAATGGGGATGGTGTATTTTTAGTTTTAGGTAAACTGGCATATTTTCATTCCAACAAGTCCAAAGTGAAAGTAGAAAAAAGAATAAAAAATAACCACACTAGAAATTTATAGGTAGCTGAATTAAGAAGAAGTTTTAGCATGTTTATAAAATTAATTAGTCTTTTGATATTAGTGAAAGTACATAAGACAGAATTGACAAAATTAAAGTAATGAATTAATTAAGAATTTCGATCTTAATTTTATTGTAAAAATTTTAATAATTAAAATTTTTAAGAATATATGAAAGTTCAACGGTAAACTCAGTAGGTGCCTATGTGGGTTTTTATTTTTAATTTTTTTTTTTTTGTGAACAAACCTAGGTGATATTTCATTTCCGACCTCATGTACATGTTTTCCTCTCTCCACTACATTTTACATCGTACAGCACTAAAAGAAACAGCATTAAATATTGTAGTTCTGGAAAAGACCTGTAATTTAAAAACATTAAGGAAATATCAGTATGTTGATCTTTTCCTAGTACGAATTGATATTTTTATGTTCCGACGTACGATCGAGCATAGAATTACAAATAATAATTATGTAGGGTCTGACATGATTAGTATAACACACCCATATTATTAATTAATTGTGTGTATGGCGGCTCTATCATTCAGCATATTTGACTCGAACACATCAACTAGTACATAAAAGATATCAGCACCCATAGTACTGGAGATGTATCCAGTAACATTTAGGCTCAACAATTTTGTTAAACTGTACTCAGGCCTGAAGTTCATAATAATTTTTAGTTATAATGTTGAATCTGATCGCATTGAAAAGTTTAGGTAAAAATTTGGTATGTAGAGCGGGAGAGATTATTAGGTGCAGCGGTTACGATAAGATGGTGCAACAAGTCGGTTATTTATATAAATGCACGGTTGGGATGAGGTGTGGAAAAGTTACTTCCCTATAATTTAGGAAGAGTATTTAATCTCAACCTTTGAGAAGGTATCAAGTTGAGAAAGTGACTGTTGCTCTACCTATGTCATATCATATGTTATTATTGTTGCTCTACCTATGTCATATCATATGTTATTATTTATTGCAAAGCCTTAAAGGCTTGACTCTTGACGGATACCTATCCTTAATATTTCTTATTTTCAACAATAAACTGATTTTCGTTTAACTTGCGCTATATTTAGTGAAGAATTACGATCAAGCTGAATATATTAAGCTTTTTAGTAACACTTACATATTTTATTAAACAGTTTAAAAAGAAGAGCACCTTATTTAGGCAAGATAGAATGACACTTTTCACATGTGATGCAACTGAAGAAAATGCTACCTACTTTCCCCTCCTATGAAATTGGACTAATTAAATTGGAGCCACCACGCGACTGTATGTTGTATTACTACGTGGCTGAATATTCGTCTCTCAAACCAACTAACTCAATGTCTTTTACGGCATTATTTTCTTTTCGTCTTTAAGTGAGATTTGACTTCTTCTCTTAGCCTTTTTCTTGCTCTCACTTCATAGTTATTAATTTCATTGCATTTCTTCTATATATATTCTCTAACAAAACTTCCAAAAAAAAAAGATATTTACAATTCCTCCTTATTATTGTAATATTATAAATATACCCAATAAACTTAAAGATTAAATAACTTTACAAATACCCATAAAAGTTTGAAAGACATAATCAATAACCACATGTAAGTAAATTTTGCATTTGGTCCTATGACTTCGTCTCATATTGATTTTTGGTCTTTTATGTTAAACCCAAAAAATCAATATGGCTCATCCCCAATATATAGAGCCATGTCTTTTTGCTCTCTAATTTGTGAATTCCACATTGCAACCCACGGCTCTGCAATAAATAAATTTTGGCCATTTAATTCGAATAAAATAATAGTTTTAGTACACGGAATAATAGAATTAGAAATGCAAGTTACAATAGCAGAAACATCAAACAATAATGAAGGTTGTAATCAATTTGGACAAATTTCCTAAATGATGTACATTGATGACAGATTAGTTGTTGAATACTCTTGTAAAATAAATGACACGCCCAATTTTGCAAGAGTATCAACGTCATGGTTTATTTCGTTCTTGAACTTACGGAGCATGTTGTTCTAACGTTAGTACCTATACTTAATGATATGCTAAAGTTCTAAATAATAAAAATCTTATTCGTGAAGCATAAAGTTGGTGATATAAAGGAACAATTCTGAATCAGGATGGGTAGGGATCATGTACATGCGCCATGCGCCGACGTTCTGAGAAGAACGTGATGTGTATGAACTGTGAAACAATAATAATATTCTTGTGCCCTGTTTGGATGTAGTTTCACCTATTTGGTTTTCCTCAATTTTTATTTTGATGTTTGAAGTTTATCTTGAAAAATGTGCAAAATATTTGAAATATAGTTTCTTTGATACATATAAAAAATTGAAATATGATTGGATGTAGTTTGAGTGTTAGAGTTTTAAGGACAAACTAGGTATATAACATCAAATCAACATAGGTTGAGGTCTGTAGAAATAATATAATAACCAGTAATCACTTTTTGAACACACATGACATAATTGTTTGATGAGTGAAATTGAGATTTATTAATTGAGAAAAATAGGTATATAATCATCAAATCAATAGTACGTAGGGTTTGACAACTTTCATTAATTGGGCCAAAAAACTTTTCAAAATAAAAATTTCAAATTGGTTCCAAACTAACTTCAGTCCATGAAACTTTGAAACTTTTGGGCAAAAATAGATCCAAATAGGGTTTTTGTGTTTTTTTTTCTTTAAAAAAAAAAAAGACCCTTAGTTTTTATACCTTATATAATATAACTAATATTCAATGTTGTGGCTAGCTTATGGGCTTTCCAAATATCAACTATTTGCAATATTTTATGCCCTATTTAGTTTTATTCAAATGAGCCCACTTTCAAGAAACCATAAATTCCTTTGATCCAAGTTCGATCATATAATTTCGTGAATAGTAATTACGAAGATTAGAGGACAATAGTTAATAATATATTAAGTGAACAGATTTATAATTTTCTCAATTCGCCAAACTAGATTTTGTTAATTTCCATTTAATTAACTTTATGTTTTAACCATATTACAAATCCATTATGTTCTTTTTGAAGTAATGACAAATAATAAACATATGATATAACCATTGCAGGATACCATGGTCTAAAAAATAGATTAAAATTTAGTATTTGTCAGTAAATGATATGCTACTAAATTGTTTATGATCATATATCTACGCCTACATTGACATTATTAATTGAATTGGTTGCACCTGATTATGGTGTAATGATTGCTTGGAATAATTTCTTCATCTTAATGCATTGGTAGTAGCATTGAGATACATATGTGCAAGAAAACAGTTTCTTCCTAAAATGTTGGCCAAAATCAAGTCAAAGTTAGTTAAGCAAAACAAACTTTTCATAATTTCATTGATATCACCGAGTTTGTTTAAATTTTCTAACCGTTAGACGAATTCAAATGCCATTAGTTTAGACTCACAAGACGTGAATAATATTATCTAGAATTTATGAGAGATTTGTGTTTAGTTAAACTGCGTGGCTGTTAGCGATGTTATTCAGTAACAATATAATGAGATATAAAATAATTATATAATATGATAATACATTATTATTTATACTCACAATCCACTTCGAGGTTTACTTTAGCATAAACCACGTACGTACACACGTCTTCGAGGCCACAAACAATAGATTTTTTGATATTGAAACTTTCATTGATGATTACATCCACACCGTAGAATGTCAAAAACTAAATCTACTATAACAAATCACATACAATTACGACGTAAGATAATTCTTCTCAACTAATTAAGTTACGTTATATTAGGACGCCGCTTGATCAAACCCTATCATTTCCTCGTACATACTTAATTTCCTCATTCACTCCCAAAAAGAAGTAGTACGTAGTGTAATTCCAAAATGGCCGTCAAAACCTCAAAAGCTGAGAAGAAAATTGCTTATGACAAAAAACTATGCCAGCTTCTCGACGCCTACACGCAGGTACTTATTGTGGCGGCCGACAACGTTGGATCGACCCAAATGCAGAACATACGTAAGGGTTTGCGTGGTGAATCCATTATTTTAATGGGAAAAAATACTATGATGAAAAGGTCCATTAGGATCCATGCAGAAAAAACTGGCAACCAAGATATCCTCGCTCTAATCCCCCTCCTTGTTGTAAGTATATATATGTTACTAATTAGGTTAATACTTCGTACTTATAACAATTCATTGACTCATTTTGTATTTTCCGTGAGGTCTTCTTTAAATGCATGGTGTAATTTAACTCAAAGCACAATAACACCAATAGCAGTGTATTTATTATTTCTTATGATAAATAATTTTGGATCCTAAAATATAATATCGGTACCTATATATTCACATTGATGCGAATTAATATTCAGTTCACTATGGCGGTAGTTGAATGCTGTGAATTAATCATTCTGATTGTTGGCATTTACTTTAGGGGAATGTTGGTTTGATCTTCACAAAGGGTGACTTGAAGGAAGTAAGTGAAGAGGTCTCCAAGTACAAGGTGAGTACTTATAATTAGTCACAGTGATTGAATTTCCATGTTTGTTTTTTAATTTTATAGCGAAAAATAATCATGTATCATTAAGCAAAGAAACCCCATTGTAAAAAAAGACAAAAAGCACAAATTAATGCATGGAAAAATAATAAAAATGCGTAACTTATCAAAGGGTTCATCAAATCCATTTGATAATTGTTGGACTTATTACAAGAAAGGAAAAAAAATATAAAACAGTAGCCGCCAGGATACTTCCGATCATGCCATGTTAATAGCTTATCCTTCCCTATTTGTTTACAATATATAGTTAAACCTGATCTGCAGATTTGATTAATTTATAATTTAGCTCCAAGCTTAATTAGATTTCGTTTTTCCAATTTCATTGTCTCCCTAAATGCACTTCCTTTTTTTCTAATTGGTAGTGAAAATGAGCTACATTGATAAGATGCAGCTGTACCCTCAAAACCTAGAGTTATACTTTGGCAAGTCAACTGGCACAAGACTATTTATTGAACCTTTATCTTACAATCTTTTTCTTCACATTATAAATCTCAAATAAGAAAGAAAAAAAAAAAAAAAAAGTCCGAGCACTTGATCAGCCACACTGCTTGTTTGCCGGTACTCGAATAATAATTATACCCATCATATAATTTTTCCTTGCTCAAATTTTCATTTTTCACTACTTGTATTGTGTATTTTCAAAATTTCGCTTCACATTAAACAGGTTGGAGCTCCCGCCCGTGTTGGTTTAATAGCACCAATTGATGTCATAGTCCCACCAGGGAACACTGGACTCGACCCATCGCAAACTTCTTTCTTCCAGGCATATAATTTGTTCCTCAACATTATTCTATATATACCTTATTGCAAAACATTTTACAAAAATATCGTCTCAATGCAGGTGCTCAACATTCCAACTAAAATCAACAAGGGCACTGTTGAGATCATCACCCCTGTTGAGCTAATTAGGAAAGGCGAAAAAGTCGGTTCATCAGAGTCTGCGCTGCTCTCAAAACTCGGGATCAGGCCATTCTCCTACGGCCTAGTCGTGCAGTCAGTTTACGAGAATGGTTCAGTTTTCAGCCCTGAAGTGTTGGATTTGACAGAGGATGATATAGCTGTTAAGTTTTGCAATGGTGTATCCATGGTGGCCTCATTGTCGTTGGCAGTGTGTTATCCTTCAATTGCAGCTGCACCTCATATGCTCATTAATGGCTACAAAAATGCACTAGCTGTTGCAGTTGCAACTGATTATTCATTCCCACTAGCTGAGAAAGTGAAGGAGTATCTCAAGGTATGTGCATGGTCATTCTTTGTTTTTACTTAAACTTCAATTTTGCTAGCTAAAATATTGATATTCTCCCACTTCAATTTTTTTTACTTAAAACCGTCCAATTTTTCCGTGGATTTTGTGTGTCACTCTTTGTGACACAGATAGATTTACGACACATGTACATGCTTATAGCGATGTTTTAATACAAAGTAATAGATTGTTAGAGAACTAATTAAGAGATCATATCTTTAACTTATACGTGATACAAATATACTAGTGGCAACGAGATCCAGAGATTGACACACTACTTAACACATAAGAAATCTTAGCAACAAGTTCAAATTTATACCATTGCATAACTTATGCATGATGTGGGAATTGAACACTTTCTTTTCAGGATCCGAGCAAATTTGCGGCAGCAGCAGCGCCGGCTGCAGCAGCCGGTGGTGCAGCAGCTTCAAAACCAGCTGCTGAAGCGAAGAAGGAAGAACCTGCCGAAGAGTCTGATGAAGAAGCTGGCTTAGGTGATCTTTTTGGTTAATTTATTTTTGTTTGATGGTGTCTCTTCATTTGTTTCGAGCATAGAAACATTCTGTTTACTCGTTCCTTTGTCGTACCTATACATTTCTCAAATTGTTATTGAACTCTCAATCTTTATGAGTAATTTGGAGTATACACTCAATAAGTTTTCATATCATTATTAAAGTTCTTGAGTTGATTGATTATTATATTTCTACATTGCATATATATATTCTACTTCTTCTCCTGGTTTCAATATATTATTTTCTGTCTCCCCTCTTTTCTTAAAAAGAATTTATGCAGTTTCATAAAGAGAATTCGGCAACAAACACATTTGTGATATAATACAAGCACACACATATGTTGATTTTGTGAGCTATGATGAAAAAATACTAATAAAGTCCGATAATGGGTATGCCACCTACACATATCGAACCCAAAAGGTGCTGGTATACGGGCGTCTTGCATCGTACATCGGTTACCATAGACGCGCCATACCGGCCATCCCCACCTACAGCACGAACAAAAAATCTAAATTGGAGATAGGGTGTATGAGCAAAAAATAATGCTACACAAGTAACATTTATTAATAAAATCATTATAAAAAGTTATTGCAAATAAAAGTGGTGTTACAAACTTTTCAAAAAATTAGAATTGCTTTTTATTTAGTTTGTGTTTTTCTTTGACATCTACAATCACTAAAGCACTTTTGTAAACTAGTATGCTACAATCTAGAAGTTAGTATACACATGTTTTGAGCTTGTGGTGGATTTCTTTTTAAGGTTATGAATATTTTCAAACATTACCAACTTATGATTTGTTACTACTCTTTTACACCTTTAATTTTAATTTTGGCCTTCCGCAAATGTAGAAGAGATTGAAAATACCACTAAAATAATATTCGGAGTGATCTTTGCAACTAAATCTTACACATAACGTATGAGATCTTCAACTAATGCATATGCGGCACAAACAAATAGTAAAATCAATTCTATTCTGTATGAGCGTGTAGGCCGTCACGGTTCACGAATGGATAAATATATTTTAGCGTAAGTTGACCAAGCCTACTCCCACCGACCATGACCAACTATCAAAGAGGAGCCAAGTGGCGCACACAATCATAGTCCTTACATCAACTATAAAATATAAATAAAATAATTTGATGAAAATTGCTATTCTCCAAATGTCGTTTTGTTATTCAGGTCCACATGGCCACCCTCGCGGCGTTATTCATTAGTTCATATTTTTCTACTTTAGCAGCCAAAGCACTAATTAAATAACATTTGGGCAAAAATAGAAACACCACTCATTTTCATCCCATTAAATAAAAAGCTAATATATTGATTATAGCAAAATCTTGAATGGTAGTAGAAAGAAAGAATAGTGTTTGCTTGAATTGTGGGATTTGGTGTTTTAGTGCCTTTCCTTTTGTTGTAAATATATAATAAAATCATTATTTCTTTCTTTTGAATTTGATTCTGTGTGTATTTTCAGTTTTGATACCCCACACAATACAACACAAACAAACACCATTTTTCCTGCAGATTTTCTTTCTTTTCGTCACATGCAATTTCTTGCACCAGGATTGGATCACAAGAAAAGTTCTTTTCCATTTTAAAAAATTGGTTCTTTTCTTTCTCTCTCTCTCTCTCTCTCTTTTCCTTTTTGTTTTGCGCGAGGAAGTGAGAAGAAGGGAGGAGTGGTGGTGGTGGGGTTCAATTGCTTGAAGGTGAGAGAGATTTTCTTGGTCGATTTCGAAATATTCACAACTTAATTGGGACCCTTTAAAGATTCTGTCTTTTCATTCCTTGTTTCATAATTCTTCTTTTTTTTTTTTTTTTTTTATCTGGGTAATGCTTGCTTCAACTGCTTCAATGTTTTTTTCTTTTCCATACTTGTGATCGAATCTGACATGGGGTTGTTTCTGTTTATTTAATTCAGGTTTGAGGAGTTAGTTTTATGGGCTAGACACAGTTCTCTTGTGTTGAAACTCTGGATGATTGAATTGGGCATTTTGTTATCAACATAGTATAGTTTTAGTGCCTCCGAGGCATGGCAGCGGTTGATGTGTCCAAATATGAGCATAGTCCTGTCCATAAAGCCATTATTTTGAAGGACTATGCTGCCCTCAGAAGGATTATTGCTCACCTCCCCCAGCTTTGCAACTCTTCTGAGATTCATAACGAGTCAGTCTCACTAGTAGAAGAAGCTAAGGCTGAAGCCATATCTGCTGTAATTGATCGCCGTGATGTCCCCAATCGTGAAACTCCTCTTCATTTGGCTGTTAAATTCGGCGATGAGACTGCCACGGAAATCCTCATGCACGCCGGTTCAGATTGGAGTTTGCAAAACGAACAGGGTTGGAGTCCCTTGCAGGAAGCAATATGTAATAGAGAAGAAGGAATCGCCAAGATCATAGTTGGGTATTATCAGCCGCTTGCTTGGGCTAAATGGTGCAGAAGATTGCCTCGTTTGGTTGGGGCGATGACAAGAATGAGAGATTTTTACATGGAGATCACATTTCATTTTGAAAGCTCGGTCATCCCTTTCATTTCTAGGATTGCTCCTTCTGATACTTACAAGATTTGGAAGAGGGGTGCAAATTTGCGTGCAGATATGACTTTGGCTGGTTTCGATGGTTTCCGAATGCAGCGCTCTGATCAGAGTGTTCTTTTCCTTGGTGACGGTTCTGAGGATGGAAAAGTTTCTCCGGGATCTCTTTGCATAGTTTCCCACAAAGATAAGGAGGTTATGAATGCTTTGGACGGTGCGGGTGTTCCAGCAACAGAAGCAGAAGTGCAGGAAGAAGTGAACGCAATGTCTCAAACAAATATTTTTAGGCCCGGCATTGATGTGACTGAGGCAGTTCTTTTACCTCAAACAACATGGAGACGACAGGAAAAAACAGAAACAGTGGGGCCCTGGAAAGCTAAAGTATATGATATGCATAATGTGGTTGTGAGTATTAAATCGAGGAGGGTTCCAGGGGCCATGACTGACGAGGAATTATTCAACACTCGCGGTGAAAATGAAACGGAGAGTGAGCTTGGCGATATTTTGACAGAGGAAGAGAGAAGACAGCTTGAGGTTGCACTTAAGTTGGAGTCCTCAGATGCTAGCAAGGAGAATAGTGATGCAATTTTACCACACCGTCACAATTGTTATGAACAAGTTCCAAGTGACGACATTAGTTGTGGTAGCAATGGAGAAACTAAACAGGAAAAGAAAGGATGGTTAGGTGGCTGGAAAAGACGGGAAAGTAAGCCTGAAAATGAAAAAAAAGTTGCTCCGGCAAGAAATTCTTTACGTGTAGAAGAAAAAGTTAGCAATCTTTTAGAAGACTCTCCTTCTGTAAGTCAAAATGGATCAAATAGGCACTCTGTGGATGTGGTTATGAAACGGGACGAACATAAAGTACCTTTCGCAACAAATAATGAGAGTGGAAACCGAAGCAAGGATGGAAAAAGTGAAAATGAGTATAAGAAAGGTCTGAGACCTGTACTCTGGCTTTCTCCAGATTTCGCATTACAAACAGAAGAACTCCTACCGTTGCTTGACATTTTAGCAAACAAAGTTAAAGCTATACGGCGATTGAGGGAATTGCTCACCACAAAACTACCCAAGGGGACCTTCCCAATTAAGGTGTGCTCCTTGTATTTACACTAGTTCTTTGCTGAAATGATATGCCAGATAAAAATTTATTTGCTGTGCTTGTTTTTTATTTTTTTTTATATTTTTAAGATAAAAACATCTTTTCTGTAGAACTTTTTTAAGTATGCTTTATTTGCCACATCTTGATTAGGTTAATCTAAGGCCAGTTCTTGGAGGTTATTGCATAGCTTTAATCATCTGATCCACTTTGAACCGATCACAGTATTACACTAGTTAGAAGGAAAATTATTGCCAATTTAATTACAGGTCTGACTTACTTGCAGTAAGGTAGATTTAGTATATTAATCTTTTGTACTTAAGAGTAAGTTTCCAGCCTTCTTAACTTTAATGGTATGCCACAATGATAAACTTCTTTTCCACTTCTATAGCCCGTGAAGGCAAATTCTGTCAAACGAAAATTTGTTCTCACCTACGTTATTGTAAATTGGAATATTTTTTCAACCCTGAAGTTAGTAATAGTGATCAGAATTGCTTTTGGTGACAGAAGGTAGTGACCGAAATGCTGCCTATATTGGGATGGGATTTAGTAGGCATGAGAAATTTAAAAATTTGCTGGATTTTTTATAATTGTTATTACCCATGTCCTTCTTTGCATTGATCTTGGGATAGCACCAATCTCCTCCAATTGAGTATCATCGTTGTACCATTTAGACAAATCCAATATTAGACAGCAATTTTGCAATACCACGAGTCCCTTTATCCATCAAATGCAAGACTTGTCTTTCTTCTATAACTTACTTTATCTTGCCTCTTTCTTGACTGGTCAGACTGCTCTTTTCTGTGAACTTCTCTTCAAGCCCAACAAAATTATATTGTTTTATCTGAAGGACACGGTAATACAAATACGATGTTTACCTATTTCATTTACATGAGAATTGAAATAATATTCTCGCTTTGCCAAGAATTTCCAGTTAGGGAACTTAATCTTACCATCCAATTTCTCAAGCTAGAGTTTGAGAGCTCTAAACTGTATCCATTTTGCAAAAACCATTCAACATGAATAGGTGGAATAACCTACATGCAGCATCATGTCTCCTCACAACTTTTTGTTTCTTCTTTTGAAGCAAAATGAAGCTTGGATCATATTAGGATTTGTGTATGTGGTGATTTCTCGCATGTTTATGCTGTTTTACTACTGGAAGCATGTAGAATATATGCTGCGAAGCTCTTTTCTGCTTTTTCTTTTTGGACAATTTATGCGGCAGATGATGTGTAAATTTGGACCAAAACTTATCTGGACCTCCCAGCACATGTAAGAAGTTGGAAATTTAAGATATATTTCTATGACTATACTATCAACAGGGCATAGGAAAATTTCGAGTACACTAATCTCTGAGAAATGGTTTTTATCAGATGTGATCAGCCCCTTAGTTTTTCTTTGCTCCTCTTTTGATAAAATGTCTGATCTCGTTTCAGGTAGCGATTCCGGTAGTCCCTACTATTCGGGTAATAATCACATTTACAAAATTTGAAGAATTACAGCAGTTAGATGAGTTCTCAACGCCCCCTTCAAGTCCTACCAGGGAGACCGCTGCACTGATACAGTCGTCTTCATCCTGGTTCCAGTGGATGAAACCTCCTTCTCAACGTCCTAATTCTTCTTCAACCGGTGGCTCAGGTGGAAGAATCGAACACCTTCACGACCCGTTCGCGATCCCATCTGATTATACATGGGTCACTGCAGAAACAAAGAAAAAGAACAAGTTGAAAAAAGAAAAAAGTTAGTAAGTAGTAAAATATTTCTGGTAAGTAGCAGAACATAACATGCTGATGATACGATTATTTTAGTTGATTCACTAATTTCTGTTACTTAGAGAAGACAGAAATGCTGAGTTATTGCATAGTGAGGAGATTCATAGAAAGTTCAGAATCGTGGTTTTTTTTTTTTTTTTTTTTTTTTTTTTTTTTCTTTATCGGTGATGACACTGGTTTCTTTTGGTAGACAAAATCTACATTTTCCATTGGTGTAATTACATATTTCTGAGAACTTGCAAGATTACATAATATCTCATATTCTGTACATTTTTATCCTTGTTTTCTCTTTATCATATTTCTCAGTTTGTTTATAGCAATTTGAACTGCCACTGTTGGAGCTTCTCTGTTAAAGTGGGGGCATGAGATGTGTTGTTTCGTTTATTTCTTCTTGCACTTTGCGTGTTCCAACAGTGGACCTGGAAATTAGCACAAGATATCTGCATGCGACGTGCTCTTTTTGTATAATTGGAACTTAGAATTGTAGGGAAGCCGACTAATGAATAATTTGTGCATCTTATGCCCAGTTTAGTCACAGAATCGTTGGACTTAGACTGGAGCCAGAATTTTAAGTTACTCTGGAGCCTGGACTGATCAAACAAACCTCTTTAAGTACTCCATAAAATATTTAAATAGCATCATGGTTCTAGTGGTACATAAAACAATACCATTCTAATATTTATTTATAGATTATTCTTACCGCTCTAAAGTAGTTTTGTAACGATTATCAATTATCATATAACTCTCAAAGTTAAGTTTCTTTTTCAAACTGTACTAGTTCAATACCTCAACGTCAGTTTAATGTACACATATAGAACTTCCAACCTTTCAGATTTGGATATGAACTACATACAAGAGAATGAATGAAATTTCTATAATATTTACACAATCGTATTAAACTTGATTATATGCAAACTTGGTGGAGTAAATCAATCGCATGTAAGCTAAGTAAAAAAGATTTCAGTGCTTAATTTAGAAAATATTATAAAGAACCCAACAAATATTAGAACATATACGACGCCAAACACTATCTGTAAATCAATTGTTTATGCAAAATTGATCAAATTTTGTATTACTTCCACTTGATATCTTACGATATAACATAGTCGAAAACATTTATACCAAAGAAAGAAATCATGCATTAATTATAATTAGGAGAAGAAATCACCCCGAGTTATAGCTCCGGAAAGGGAAATGGCGTATAAAACTTAAGGGCCATTTCTGCATGCCATTTAGAAAGAGCAAATGTATTTGTTTTTGTTTTTTTTTTCTTTTTTGTTTGCTTGTGTGTATGAGTGTGTGTACGTTTGGGTAAATTTTCCAGAACTAGTTGTGTAGGTTTCATTTATGAGACAACCATATATTTGACACACATGAGCGATTAATTTCAATAATACCTCTCCAATTTTCTAGAAACACAAAAGTCTGAAAATGTTAGAATCTGAATTATGACTTTCACCTTTCAATTCATCATTGAATTGAGCATCTACAAGAGTTTCCTACACCTGATCCTAGCTCCCCCTCTTCACTGCAAATATATACAAAAAATGAAACCAGAAAGTGCTTATAGTTAAAACATAATAACAGAAAAGAATATGATTGGTAAAAACAGATAGAAGAATGAAAGTGAAACCCTACCTTGGTTCAAATTCTTGAACATGAGCAATATCCTTGCCATGGGCATCAGACCAACTAACTTTCCTCATTCGTCTACTCAGTTGATCAGGATTATTCATTTCCATCATCAGTGTATTAATTTTCTTGAGATTACTCTTCATTGGAGCTGCATTAAGATTAATGGATTCATCAGCTTCGTTAATCCCTTTTGCGACACTACTTCCAGTATTAATTTGGCTACTTCCACCGCTCTTCTTCTTCTTTATAAACTGCTCGATGTCTCTTGACCGATAACTGCTAGACATAATCCTTTTTTCGCGATTTTTGATGTTGGTGCTGAATCTTTTACTTTCTTCTTCTTTGGTGTCTGATGCAACATAGCATGAGCACACTAAGGAGGTGCACCTGTTGTGCCCCGGCGCCGCCAGTGTCGATGGAGTGTTAGTCCCTTGTCAACTTCTTGATTCCTCCCTTGTTATTTTGTCATGAACTAGGTCTAGTTAAAAAGATTGGAAAGTGAAGCTATGGAAGGATCTTTTGCCATCTTTTATATGTCTTCAACATGCATGCTATCATTGTAGTTTTGCTTCAGAATTAAGATAGTGTGCTTAAATTTTGTTTGACTTTAAGTAGAGAAAATGAATAATGATATATGACCAATATCATGATCTATAAATATTTGGTGATAATACTGCCATGTAAAACTTGAATATTCTTTATGAATGTTCTATAGACTATTTAATATATAGACGAAATTAATTACCTGAAAAATTAAAGAAAAGAAGGATGAATTTAGATTGAGTTACAACTTACAATCATGAATCAAGTAGTCATGCCTCTCCACTAGGGGCTGTTTACTTTTCCTTGTATCTTTGCACTCATTAGCTGGCCAGGTGAAACTGGTGAAAGCACCAAAAAGATCAAAAGAAAAACGAGAGCATGCAATAAAGGTTTCTCTTAATTATTTGTTTCCTTTTATTGTTTTAGGGTTGGCTTTAGGGGGTATAGAAGGAGAGTAATTCTATTATTCATATATTTCTTTCTTTCTTTTTCTTTTTTAAAGTGAAGGTTAAAAAGTGTCATGCGCGTGTGCAATATTGATTAAAAGTGTTATATGTACTCATAATAGCGTGACATAATTATATTGTTTCTATATCTTCACACTAATATTGGCATAAGTGAGTAGGATAAAATTGACAACTAGATGTGATAATTGTAAAGTATGTTGCCATCTTGTTCTCTCAGACTCCAAAATCCTAGTAAAAAGTAGATTGCATGTCCATGGATCGATCTTGTTTATAGCTCGTGTGATCAACTATTCGACAGATGTTTAATGTTTATATCATAATTCTAGCATCAAGTTGGTTTTCGCAAATTTGGTATAAGTTGACTTCAAGCCATCTATTACTATATTAAAAGCAAATCCTCCATCCTTACATATTTTGTAATTGTTGTACCAAATTAATTGTTTTCCTAAAGTACCCCTATTTTCATCCATCATCAAAATGATCAAGAGGATAAATTTGACTTTTCAAGGGATATCAACTTTTCTCTCTCTTCACAAAACTTCCACGTCAAAAACATAGAAATCCATATCTCCTAAAATCTCTCAATTTGTAACTACTAATCTTCTACCACTATATTTAAAATTAATTAATCAAAAATTACAAATTGTTCTTACTAAAATAAACAATGCATTAATTTAACATGGAACAAAATTTACACGCGATCCCCGCGTGTGTAGGTTTTTCTAGTTAAATTTAAAACAAAAAGGCGTTTTTGTAGTAATAACAAAAAGAACATGTTGAGGTTTTAATATTATCAATGACACCCATATATAATTGGTTAACACTTAACATTGTTGATAAATGGAGTTCAAAATAAAAACTCATTTTCTCAGATTGTTTTAATTTTGATTTTATAAATAAAAGTATAAAAATTCTGTTGAAAATAAATTGGCCAAATATCAGAAAAATCAAATCTTCAACTATTTTTAATTATTATTTTTTACAAAAAAAAAAAAAAAAAAAAAACATACTCATTTCTAGCTAGTTATAATTTGGTAGGTTGAAGTAACGCTTTTTATTTCTTATCTTGTTATGAAATACCCATTAATTTGTTAAAAATATAGTTATTCGAATTATATACCAAAAATGGTTTATTAATACTATTAAAATCTTAAATAAGAAATTAAATGTTGTTTTGTGTTTAGGCGGTGTCATTAATTATATCATCGGCAAAATACAAGTAGCAGTAGCAAGAAACAACAACTTCTTTTAAGTTTCAGCACCGACCCAAAGCCGCTTCGACACCGTACTCTGTAAGCCTTTTGTCGGCATCGTCAGTCATCGCTGAACCCATCACCAATTCGGTCTTATTTCAAAAGTTCCACCCAAGAAAATGAATAGGTATTTATTTTCAATTACTGTGCGGCTGGCTGATTAACTCATACATACATACATACATACATACATACATACATACATACATACATAAATACCATTATCTTGATCGTCCTCGTTTCTTATGTACCTGCACTGGATATCCAGTTGTTTAATGAAATATTCTATCTCCCTGTTATTAATTTCTTTTTCTTGAGTTTTGGTGTTGTGGATTCTGCAATGCGGTTGCGTATGAGATGTAATTTGATTCCATTACTTGTGAAGATAAAGATGAACACTTAAGCAGTTAGTTAACATATATTTGCAATAAAGAAAATCAAATAACTATTATTAGGTAAAGACAAAACACTGTGCTTTGGTATATCTAATAATTAATGAGAGATAATATTAGAGGATGATGTATAAAAATCCATTCTTTAACAGAAACAAGTAAAGGGAAGACTTGTTGTTGTGAGTTTTGATTGTTCATTATCATTTTTATGTTGTTTGAAAGGGGATACTATATTAGATCATGAATTTGGAGGACACCATGTGGTTTCAAGATACCCAATGGTCTTTCATTTTATGTCGCGTGTGGGTGAGGGAGGTGGGTTGGGTTGGGGTGTTTGCATGCGTGCTTAAGCAGTTATCTGTAAAACAACCCGATGTACCGTCTATTGGTAACCCTTATTTTATATTATCCTCACCAAAATCCATGTTCCATTCTAGCCTTAAATGATTCGGTAGAATGCTGCATCTGCATTCTGAATGAATGAATAAAAGGAACCCTCCTCCTTATCTCTTCTGCTTTCCCAACTTTCATATATGCAGGGTTGAAGGCTGGGTGGGGGCTGGTTTGAGGGTCATCATGTTCATTAACTTTCGATTTTCAGATAAGAGTGGAAACTTATTGTTGTTTGGCATTTAAGTACTTGGATTAGTGCATGTATGATTATGTCAACTCAAATATGTTCAAAGATGCTCATGTCGTACCCCTCTTGACTGGTTTGTTTTGTGTTGGAATTAGGATAACTTCAAGAAGAGTGCCATTCAATATTCAGGCCCTCAGATTGGCCAACAGGGCTTTATGTAGTGATTCTGGTGTCAAGGTGCCTTCGGGGAGCAACCAAGTTAGTGATGTACTAATTGTTTTCCTTGTGTGCATATTTCCGATTTCCAGTATTAGTGTATGGAAAGAGAGCCATCTTTTCAATTTCTCCTGTATTTAATATTGTAGCTTTGGTCGTGTATTTGTTAGCTTGGCTTATATACACCTCATATGGTAGTTTAATGCTTTGTGGTTTGGAACTCAAAATAGTTATATGCTGCAAATCTGCTTGGCTGAAAGTAGAAATGCTAAAATTAAGATAACATGAAATGAGGTAAAAACTGTTGGCCAAAACATGCAAATTCGGGAATAAGATCTTGCTTGATGAGGCTAATAATATGGATGTTGAAGTTTATGAAATACTTGAAGAGGGAGAATGTCAGTAAAGCCCATGCACTGAGAAATAATAGTTAGGATAGTTCTGTTGGCTTCAAAATTTTCTGTCAGTTACTTAAGAACTCTGATAGATCGGTTTGCGATAGTTTAGCAGGTTGTTTATAATGAGTTAGCGCTTCACCCGTTATGATAATAGTGTGACACAGAAGTCATGGGTGATCATTGGTCCGATGCTTCGGGTGAAACCAATTCCCAGGGTGTGACGGGCGGTGTGTACAGGGCCCGGGTACATATTCACCGTTTTTCCTCGTCTTAAGTTTAAGACTAATGTCTCTACAAAATTTATTGACAGAAGGCATATTGGGAGAAAAAACAATTAGCATTTGCTGCTTCGTAACACTTTATCATCTTTGTCCAAAGTGTTGGTAAAGCTTGGCATGTTAATGGAACCCGCTCCAGGTCATCTGAATATTCATGTCAATATTATGTGTTCTAGTAAAGTAATCTATAGAATATCCTACACTTTTGAGTCTTATCGCGTATGTCATTTGTTTTTTTATTATGTCTCCTCTGGTGGCCTTACCACCAGAAGCTTTTTGCTTTGGTATACTGATGGCTATATCTTCCTTATCATCTATTATCATTAACTAACAGAGGGAAGGTCAATTAAATTCTGTTAACTTAAGTACTCAATTCTTTTTGGGTTCCTGCATCGTAGTTAACATCATTACCAATCTGAATTTCCTTGGACAAAACTTTATAACTAGCTTCTTAAGTTTATCGTGAATTGTAATTACAAATAATATTTGTTTTATACGTAGGAGCCTGCAGACGAAAATAAAAACCATAGTAACCTTCCTGTGCATGATGTTGCTATTGTTGGAGGCGGCATGGTTGGCATGGCTCTCGCTTGCTCTTTGGGTAATTGTTGTTTCCTTCATATGCCTTGTTGAACAAATTCTGTAAATTATTTTTCATTATTCGACGAAAAAATCGTGACTTAGTTTTCATTTTAATAATCACTCAGTGTCATCGTGTTACTTTCTTCATTTGCTTCTTTCGTTCTTGTGAAGCTAAATATGCTTTATTGCGACCTTGTTTAGCTGCCCCAATTTAAGGAAAAGCTGACCAACGTCTTTGTAAAGGAGATGAGTTCATGAAAAGATGCTCAGCTTTTGCCTTTTACCTTTCAAGAACTCGTGCCTTTGACAATCTGTTGATATGATGGGAAGAAAGCTGTTTTTCAGTGATATTTGTGGCCTTCTTTGGTTCCTTTTTAATTTTTGCTGATTTTAGTTCAGAAGAACGTCCCTTTTCTCCTCTGATTTTCTCTAGTTCCTGCTGAAGATTATTTCGCTGACAACCTTCTTTTGCTTATTTTCACAAGGAAAAGTTTCGTCTAAAAATTTATCTGGTGCTTGCAGCAAGCATGCCGTTGACAAAACAACTAAATGTTGCAATAATTGATAGCAATCCAGCTTTACTCAGTAAAGATTCCATCAAGAAAGAAGACCTCCCAGATTCAAGAGTTAGTACGGTCACGCCAGCAACTATAGCACTTTTTAAAGGTAATAATTCAGACATCACATGCTTTTTTTTCTTTGAATTGGACACACGTTTTAAGTTTGTTGCTTTGAGCAGGTTTAACTTCCTGATGCCGCCTGAACTTCTTTGATATCATTGAGAGGATACTTGCTATAATCATGTGCATGTTTCATTGAGAACTTGAAGAAAGACATGCACTCTAAGAAGTGATATATCAGAAAACTTTTATGGAAACCAAATATGGGTGATTAGAACCATCTGAAAGCATAATGGATGGTCTAGGATATCTAACCGGCTCTACTTGCTTTACTGACTTACTGAAATGGAGAATCCAAGTTCAAAGCTGCCAAATCAAATTAATGTTATGATTTTGAAATCTCTAGAATATAAGTACTAAAATGAGGAAGAAGACTTTAATCAAATCAGAAGTGTTGGATGATTTTAGTTATTTGTATTCTTGTTTGATCTGCATCATTTTTGCTCCTCAAATTAGTTCACCTTGTGTGATTAAATGAAGTAGTCTTTCATGAACTAAGTGTGATAGCTATCCCTACAGATATGGGTGCCTGGAAATATGTTGAACAGCATCGGCATGCTTATTTTGACAAGATGCAGGTAATTAATAATGCTAACTTCACTTATTATTTTTATGATTGATTGATATACCATTGTTATCACTGTAAGTATAAAACTTATGCTTGCCACCTTTCCTTTATAGAAAGCTATTCATCTCAGGTGCTGCTAGATTACCATCATATCAATGCTTTCTTTAGGACAAAACAAAACCAGTTCTTATGAAAAAAAAAGTCACTTTTTCACTCCAGTAAGTTCATTTGTCAGTGACTTGGTCAATGAATTTTTTTCTGTTGAAGCACCTATCACATGGTTGTCCTCTGAAGTCTGAAAGAACTTGACTTGTCAAAATTTGTTTTTTTAAATGTCTTATATACATCTAAAGTTTCATAATCAACTGCACCTTTGTCATGAAGATGGGGCTAAATTGTTACATGTGAAATATCTCTCAACACCTTTACTCAATTAATTTAGAACATCATTTTACCTACTTAGAAGGTTATCATCAAGGTGATATTCCCTATTATATAATGAGATTAACGTTACGATGCTGGCTTCAATACATTACTAATTCAATAACTTTCTTAAGTGCTCTCCTAATGTTAAGTTGAAAGTATACTGTAAGGTTAATGCCCTAGAAAAGTCTACTATTTCTAACTCCAGCCTTGGATTTGTCTTTCAGGCCTAACATTTTAGTCTAGATTAGCTTTTTCTTTTGGTCCGATGATCTTATTGTGCTTTCATAATCCAATAAACTTACTTGCATTATCAATATCTATACATTGAAGTATGTTGTGGCCACTCATACTAAAAGTTTCCTCGTTATTGTTATAACTAGACCCACAAATTCTTGAAATGTCTTGCTGTAGGTTTGGGATTACACTGGTCTTGGATATACTAGGTACAACGCTGGAGACATCAATAAAGAAATTCTAGGGTAAGACAAGTGTTCAAGCATTACTGCTTTCCTATGGTTCTTCCATGCAAATACTTATGGGGGGTTTGCTTTAGGTGTGTGGTGGAGAATAAAGTGCTTCAGAGATCGCTCTTATCGTGCTTACAGGTACTTATGTTCTTGTGTAGCAAATTATTTATGTAGGTCGTAGCTGCATCTCTCATGTTGAATAAACCTGATGCTAGATTTTACCTCTCATTGTTGAACTCCGTTCGGGTTTTTGGTTGATATGTTTCTGACAGGACGGGGATTTCCAACAAAAAATATACTCTTCCAGATTAAGTTCAATGACTGTACAACCAAGCTCTTCGTCTAGTCCTACTGGATCATTTGCGAAACTGGAATTGAATGATGGCAATAACTTATTCGCAAAATTAGTGGTAATTTTCATCTTATGCCTTAAGATTCAGAACTTCTATGTGTGAAAAAATTGAGATGTTCTTTATGGTTGAGGATTCTTGAGTAGCTTCCTAGAATCATTCTGCTTCTTATCACAGGTTGGAGCCGATGGTTCGAAATCACGTGTTAGGGAATTATCTGGAATAAATACAACTGGATGGAAATACTCGCAGAATGCAGTTATTTGCACTGTAGAACATATGGAGGAAAACCGATGTGCTTGGCAACGGTTTCTACCTAATGGCCCAATTGCACTTCTTCCTATTGGCGACAACTTCAGTAATATTGTTTGGACCATGAAACCCGAAGAAGCATTGAATCGAAAATCGATGTGCGAGGTTGATTTTGTAAACGAGGTAAATCGTGCTTTGGACAATGGCTATGGCCCACGCCCTAAACCTCAAGTTTCTGGGAGTAGAGGTGTGTTCTCTTGGCTAACTTCAGATGCGACATCATCAGCTGATGAGCGCTTTGAGGTTCCACCCAAAGTTAATAAAGTAGCTTCTGAAAGAATGGTTTTTCCATTGTCTCTAATGCATGCTAATTGCTATGCGTCAAAACGAGTTGCTCTTATCGGGGACGCGGCCCATACTGTCCATCCTTTGGCTGGGCAAGGAGTTAATATGGGATTTGGAGATGCATTTTCTCTGGCAAAGGTCATCGCTGAAGGCACTGCAGTGGGATCTGATATTGGAGAGGTATGTTTTATACGTTTTCTGTATTCTAGCTATCAGTATGTGGTTATCAGTGGAAATGGCTCTGGTGTTTAGTCATACTTGTAGTGTGTACAAGTCAGTGAAGAAATTCATTTGCATGCGAATTAAGCCCTATGTGGAAAGCTATTGAACGTTGGTTGTATATTATCCTTGACGTACATATGTGAATCTTCCTTCAGTCGTTTCATTGAAAAAGAGTATTGTGGTAAATAATATAGCTAATATATTATTCGGTGGAACTCTTGCCTAGACTAGGGGACTGTGAAATGTGCTTAGAACTTGTTGTCACAATTGTGTTATGTATTCGTTTTCTGCAACTTGTTTGATGATGTAGCAAAATAATGGCCTCAAAGTTTATAAAATTTTCATTTGGCTTGGTCTTATGTAAGAATTGCCCATTTCTTTTGTTATAACTCCATGTTGAGAAGTTTTCTTTGGTCGTCTTTTGTTTTGTGTCATCTTTTTAATAATTCCATCCAAGTTTTCTTCGATTCTCTCTTTACAACTTCTCATTTGGCCTTACTTGAGAAATTCTAGTCATTGTCCTGGTACATTTTGGATCTACCTCTTACGTGACACATCACATGACTGTTCTATTGTATATGATTGCCTTGGACCTTCTCCCATATGATAGTTTTCCTTTTTTTAGTGGGCATATCTTTTGTTTCTCACCATTTGTAAATTTCTATTATTATTGTATATAGATCAAGGAAGCAGCAATTGAGATATTGGCTCCAAAACTGAACAATATGGGGTTATCCCTGAGATCCGTATTTCCTCATAAGCCAGAAAACTAGCAATTAATTCTCAAACTACTATGTTTGCACTGTGAACTGTGATATTTAGGAAAAATTCATCAGATTTATGAGTTTTGTCTCTAACAAGGATTTTAGAGTAAACAAGCACGAACAGCATGAAATTGCGCCGATGATCCCACACAATTTCTGTTGTCTCTACGACTATCTCTTCTGCTTGGGGGTCAGAATTTAATGAATGCGCTATGTTTAACACAGGTATCACTGCTTAGAAGATATGAATCAGAGAGAAAACCAGCAAACCTAGCAATGATGGCAATTTTGGATGGATTTCAGAAGGCATATTCTGTTGATTTTGGACCACTAAACGTTTTGCGTGCTGCTGCATTCCAAGGAGCTCATTATTTGTCACCATTGAAGAAAAATATTATCTCGTATGCTGCAGGTGAGCAGAGATTTCCACTTTTCTCGTGACTTAATATGCGTTAGTGAACCATGTGTCTTGTACATGGGGAATATAATGTAGCATTCAGATTAATAAAAGCTTCCCTTTTGTTGAGATCAATCCCTTGTATGGTGTCCTTTTCTCTATTTTTAAGGGGAACTGTGACATGAATTGATTGTATATTTTGAGATTGCACGTCTCTGATGCTTTGAGGAATACTTCGTCAATTTGGTTAGTTTAGGCCTTAGGAGGGACGTTGAAGGTTGTGATTCAGGAGGTTTGTCTTTTAAGTTAGTTAGAAATTATTATGATCTCTTTAATATAGTAAGTAATCCGTAATCCCGGTTCAAAAGTTCTTTCCAATTTAAAGAAGCAAATCCATGATAATCTATTTTAGAATCTAGTCACCAATTTCCTCTCTCCATTTACAAACAGAAATCTCGTAGTATTGATAAATGCTGATCTCATTCTTAGTTTTTCACTACTAGAGGTGTGCAAGTAAACTACCAACTCCTATTAGTATAGGAAACATTGCTAAAATTTCGAGATTGTTTAATATGATTGTGCTGTTCTGACGATTCTTACTTCTTTTTCGCCCCCCCCCCCCCCCCCCCCCCCCCCCCCAAACCGTTAGGAGGATCAATAGTTACTTATTTCTAGCTTTCCCCCAAATTTACACAGATCCATCAAGGCGTGAACTATTTTTACTTGGTTATTCTGTTTTAACGTCTGCCCGATGTAAATCTAGAATCTTTAAAAAATATCATTTGCAGTGACATTTTATTTTTCAATTAATCGCACTATCAAAATTATGATTATCTAAATTCGAGCTAATGACAAAATCATATCACGAATTGTAAGCTTTTTGCGAATTGTAAATGCAAATAAAATACACCATAAATTGTAAAAAATTTGCAGCATCATAATGTAAGTTTGCGGGTATATTAGAGGGTATTCTTGGCATTTCAGTTTTCATTTTTATTAAATGTTACACTTTCCACCCTCAGTTAAAATGTTTTTAAATATTACCACTATCAGTTTTTTTTTTTTTTAAAAAAAAACGGCCCAAAAATAAGAAGGAAGAAAAGGAATCCTTCAGCCAGATGGATTAGCTTTATTCGGTCAACAACAATACCCCCGTTAACCAAAATATATTGACTAAATTTTGCACGAGAACTACAGAAGTAGCAACGTAATTACTCGTTTGTATAACATTGTGGTCAGTGAATTTATAAATACATAGATCAAGTTGACAAATCATATGAACTAGTTACAAAGGAACTGGAAGAGTTCCTGAAGGCCAGCACATAGGCCAGATGGCGTGTAATAAATCTAAGATTGGCGAGGTACAACTGTATCGTAGTTCAATATATATGCATGACTAGTAATTTTCAATAGAGTTACTGTTAGCTGGTCACAAAAACGTGTCTCGGATCACTCGTGCAAGTATTCTTGAGGATAACCGATTAAGCACCTCAGGAAGAACTTTAGCGGAGAGTCCTGGCAATACTGGAAGTAGTTCTTGGATTACTAGAGGAATGTTTACACCCTGTAGATGCACAGAATACATTGCATACCACGTTAATCTGACAGCAAGACTGGCTAAATAACAAAACTGTTAAAAACACAACTTATAAATAAGAAAATTCATATTCAGTTTGTCAAGACCCTAAGGCAAATGCTGATATACTTCCACCATCGAGCTACTGTAATAGGTTTCTTTAAGAATTATATGATTAATTGACCACCATCAATTACCTGATTTGATGGAGCTGCAGATCCAGCTGCTAAGAATTCAGCGATTTTTTGAACATTGTTCAATATGACTTTGTCCTCCTCAGTTATTGACGGAAGAAGTGCAGCTGTCCTAACAGGCCCCAGAGTGGGAACCAAACTAAAAACCGGCGATACAGTTCCAATTCGAAGAAAAGCCATTATCTGCACCAGTTGTTCCCTTGTAACAGCATCTATGCCTTTCACAATCTTTTAGTCAAATCAACAAGAAAAAGCGTTAGTATGACCAAGAAAACCATTAGCAGACGAACAAGCTTTTTTCACTGAGGATATACTATATTTGGAAATTAAGTCTAGATTCCTTTTTAATTATTTAAAATAAAATGATTGAGTGCGAAAAATAAATATTTTGCAGTTTCTTGCAAACTAGGTCAGATTATTGCTGCTCCTCTACGTTCATATATGTAAAAATGATTTTTTTTTCCACCATCAAGCATCATTGAGTATCAAGACCATAAATAAGACAACTTACCCAGGCATTTTGGATTACAGTACAGTAAGATTACTATAACTAGGCCTTTGGACTCTACATCAGAAATTATTTGTCAATCATAATAAGCTTCAGCAATTGAAGCTCATAGACCAGACTAACGAATAATATCATGCCAGGGCGTCAAATAAATAAGCCTGGTAATATGCAAAAATTATTTCTTTTCTTAAGTTTCAGTATACAAAAACCTTCATATTAGTAGGTGATTGATTGTAATAAGACCTAACCCAAACACATAAACCAAGACCTCTAAGTTTCTAATTATAAGCAACAAAAGTATAACGTATACAAGTAGCAAAAATAGATAATAATCATCTCTTAAAGAACGAGCACATACCTCATCTAAAAGAAATTCTCGGAAAAAATTCCCCTTGTCAGAGAGTAAAAATCCTAGTGCTGCTCTTGTTTGGATTGGCTGTTTTTGAGAAGAACTGCCAGTAAAACCAGGAAGCAAATTGTTTGTCTGATTTTGTAAAATGCCGAGCTCTGCCATGCTCCCCTTCAAATTTTCTCCACCTCCACTTTTTGCAGCCTCTATGAAACTCTCAAAAGCTTGCATGATATCGATAAATCTCTCAGCATCAAATACTCCAGATTTCCCATATACCGTGTACCGTAAAGCAGACCTTAATCGTGGCGATTCATCAGTAAGTAGCCTCTAATATATACAAGGAAAATAAAAAAGAGCATGTCAATTACTTCTGAACTAACATGAGAAAATTATAGAAGTAGAAAATCAAAGGGAAAAGAAATAAGCACTATTTGTTAATTAACATTTAACAGTGATATAATACAGTACTAAAAACTAACATGTTAGCAAAAACAAGTATATACATAACTATTGAGCGCCCATGCACTTATATACATTTTGTACACCTGAACAGAAGTTTAAAAAGTCAATACTTAATTTTCCAAGAAGATAATAGTTTCTCATCACATCTCAAGGAAATTAGTTCTCTAATCATTGGTGATTCAGCCACTTATAAATCGGCCATGATTGATAATATTGTTTTTAAAACTGTGCCAAACTCCTATGTATACTTCAATTTGAAAGATGAGCTCCTTACATGAAGTGTAATTTGCCCTACAGTTAATCCACTTTACATATGTGAAAAAATTCAAGTGAGCCATCCAAAAAAGTATAATCATATACGAAGGCTACGTATTGTTTTTCTGTACCTGTGCAATGTATGGATAGGCTTCATCCACTATTGCAAATTCGGGATTTCCCACCAAAGCAATGCCTTCCAGCACACCAATCGCTCTAATAATAAGAGCAAAATAAGGCGGTATCCTAAAAGGATAATCGAACGTTATTTGTGCTAAATCTGAAGCGAGCTCCTGAAAGTTGATATTTTTTGCTCCCCCTCCTTCAAGTGCCTGATCGAAAACCTTGGCTAGCACAGGCAAAATTGGTTCTAAATTAACTCCATCGGGAATAAAACCAAGTTTGACAAAATCTTTTACGATAGCTGAGTAATCTCGGTGGATAAGGTGTGCAATAGCCTCAATCATTCCATATTTCTGATCATCAGTTAACTTTGTCACCAGCCCTGCCATTTTACACCAGTTAGCGACACAAAACAAAACTTGCGAAAGCTAACGCATAATTTAATGCATAAACGTTGTATTTCTGCAGCACATAAACTACTAAAAAGTAGGAATGATAAAAAACTAAAAAGTTCTAAAACATACAATTATCTCAAACAATGCAATGCAAATCAATTTCCAAAGGATAAACACACCAGAAACAAATTTCATGAGGACCATAATAACTTTTAAAGAATCTTAAGAAGATTAAAAAAAGTGATGTTTCAGATTACACTCTTGAAAATATAGAAATTCATGATGTATGTCAACCTCGAAGCAGGCTTATAAACTATTTACCAAAATCTAGAATCGCTAGCTTCCCATCTGGAGTCCGAATCAAATTTCCAGGATGTGGATCAGCATGGAAGAAACCTGTGTCAAGCAACTGAAGATCCAAAAGTAAGATAAAATAGATAATACTGATTCATTATCATTGATAGATACTAAGACATGGCAGTTCAAACAGGTATTTCCCTATATTCAGTTTGTTAGTGTCTTGATGTACAGTTACCTTTTGACGCACTGATCATGTTTTCACTACAAGTGGGAGTAAAAAATATGTTGTGATAGACAATAACATGTTTGAGGAAAACTTGTGTCTGATGGTTCGGTAGGAGTGGCAAAAACTTGAAGTACGAATCATCAATTGCCAAGGATCAAGCAATATTCTCTGGTTTCAAAATTCAAACTAAACAAGGAAATATTGTTTCAGTCTAACCATCCTTCTAGTCAGAAATAGGAGAACTCTTTGTTTCTTGTCTTGAATGGGTTTCTGCTTTATTTAATCAATTTAGAGAAATAGATTTATGAACTACACTAATGATGGTTTTTTAATAATTTTATAATATCTTAATAGAGAATACCAATAAAAATGGAGTTGAAATTCGCGCTATATCATTTTCACTACAATTAGAGGTACATAATAGAGTACGAAACTAAAGAGCATCTCAATAGTTCAGAAGCACAAGTGAATTAGTGGTAGCTAGAAAGCCAATCTCAAAACAAACATATAAATCCCTCAGAATGAAGCCAACAAAGCAGACAAAGAGTAATGGATATTAACATTTTTCAATGCCGGACAAAGTTCACCGAAGATACTATTGTAGAAATTAGGGGGGCCTTACTCCCCCTAAAAGGCCTTATTAGAGGGAGAGAGGAAGAACATTAGTATGCAGAAGCCCAAGTTCATCCGCAAGTGATGTGAGACAGATTTGAACAACTATAACTAGAAACATTAAAGGCAAGTACCATTATTGAATGAATCGTCTTCCAACATAAAAGAATAATTACCTGCTTAAGGTAGCATATAACTCCTACATTCACTAGTTCTCCAACATCACTTTCAGTACTTTGTGATAACTTCTCTCCATCTATCCATTGAGTTGTAAGAACCTTCCTTGCGGTATATTTTGTATATGTCTTGGGCACAACTACCTAAAATTTGGAAGACAATAAATCATCGAAAATGTATATGATCTCTTATTTTCAAGGTCACTGTGAAATGAAGGATTCATGGAAGCTAATAACCTCAGCATAATTACCTGAGGAAGGTCCTTCTTCATCATTTCAGCAAATAATGTTCCATTTTCCCCCTCATTAATATAATCAAGCTCCTCAAAGAATCGTGCAGCCCATTCATCAACCAATCCCACAACATCAATGGAGACCTGAATGAAATTCAGTGATCAGTGGGATCTAATTAGTCCAATATTTATCACCTCATTAACAAGTAACAATATCAAACGAGTTTAATTTAATTTTTTACCTGAGGAAATTTACGAAGAACGAGTCCTAAATTTCTTATGATAAACAAATCAACAGTCACTGTCTCAAGAACAAAGGGCCTCTGCACCTTAACAGCCACTAATTCCCCAGTTTCTTTTAGCCGGCCCTTATAGACCTGGCCGAGGGATGCTGCGATTAATATCCAAAAGACGAAACAAACACAACCTTCAGGTCTTGGACAATTTAAGAAAAGAGAAATTGGAGTTCTGAACATTAGGAGATTCAGTCAATCCGTATAAAAAATGATAATAAAAATTTAACGGTCATTACCAGCGGCAATAGGTGACGGAGAGAGTTCAGAGTAGATATTCTGCCAAGGCTGTCCAAGCTCCTCTTCTAGAAGAGACATTGCCACGTCATCCGGAAATGATGGAACCTGCAAAAGTGATTACTTGAAGAAGTCAACTACATAAGAATTTGAATATTTAGCAAATAAAATACAATTGATATTTCTTTTTGTTGATTATTTCGTCCCTTCCTTCGTAACAGAATAAGGTGGCTGCTTACCCTGGGAAAGTCCAGGGCAAAATGTCAAATTGGATGAGATAAGGAAGATAACTTTACCTTATCACAAAGCTTTTGTAACTCAACCATTGCAGTTGGTGACAATATATCAGGTCGGATGCTCAATGCTTGCCCAAGTTTTATATAAGCTGGCCCCAAGGATGTAACTATCTCCCTCAATTCAATTGCTCTGGCGACCTCATTCTATATACAAACAAAGAACTGACTGTGAGAAGAAAAGATAATCACAAGGACATTGTTAGCCCAACTGAAATTCTCAATTCATTCACATAACCATGATTTATTTGTATGAAGATTCAGGCAGATGGAGTAAACATGATTCTGTGTAATATTTTTTGAAATAGAGCACATGTAATCTGCAGGTCAATGCCCCCCAATTGTCTTCTACTGTTTAATTTTACCTTTTGATGGTGTCATTACAAATGATTCAAATTCAGAAAAAAGAAGAAGAACACTTTCAATTTTATTCCGATATGGACGAGAAAAATCTAATTGGGAATATGAGAGCTACAAGTTATAACCCATACCGAGTCTTTTAACCTTTTGATAAGTTGAGACTTCCGAATATGTAATGTGGATGACACAAATATCACAATTTCATACAAGAAAGACAATAATCGAATCATACCTCTTTTATCTTATTATTTATCAGATCCAGGAGAAGACGAGAGAGAAAGCCTCCAGCAACAGATAATAATTGGACAATACGAGTTGCAACAGCACGGGGTCTTTTACCCCAATAAGCAGAAATAGTATCAGGATCATACGCCAACGGCAAAAACTCACTGCTTTCATCCACCTGAAAGAGCATTTTATTTTTCTTCATTAAATAAGTACCTTTCAGATATTGCAGAAGAGTAATTTCCAGGATATAGAAGAATGCAGAAAGACACTTCCCTATGCAATTTCTTACTTTGAAAATGGTAACAAATTCTTATATGCATCACTCTGTTTTGCAAAAATGGCATATTGTAGTTTAAAACTACAAAAGAAATTCAAAATTATAACTTAATTATGTAATCTTGGAAAAATTCCCAATTTGCACAGAACAGAAAACCTCTACACCATTACAGAATTCATGATACATATCAAAACAACATAGATATTTCTGTAGTATGCAAATCAATTATGGGATTGACAGACCTTTAGCGGCAATACATGAGAAATGGAAATGCTTAACCGACAACCTTTAGAAACTTAAATTACCAAAGGAAATAAACATTAAACAGAGAAAGCATTGAAGTAAAGCACCTCGACGAGACGGAGCTTGATATTATTGTCGGCAAACAGAGTGTCCTGCAAATTCTGTCCACGAAGACCTCTCATAAGTATAGCCAAATCCTCATTCTCTTCCATTTGAGCTCTCACCCTTTTAATCTCCTTTGAAACATCTTGCATTCTCTGCCAAAATCACATAATATCTATCTAAAATTAACTTCAAAACTTGCAAAAAGTCAACACCTTTGAATAAGAGAAAAACTCACATTGGAGGAACCGTTGACCGGGCGGGTATTAGTAGTTTTTGATTCCGATGGTTTAGGTTCGGTGGCGATGGACTTGACGACGGCGTTTTGTTGTTGGCGGCGGCTGCGGCGGAGCTTAATAGTCGGAGAGAAGAGGCGATTGGTTGAGGTGCGATGTAGAGGATCAATTCCGCAGTAGCTCAGCTGTTTAGCCGCGTCCATGGCGGAAAATCAACACACCGAATTGGTGATTCTTTTTCTGATGTGTGTTGAAGTTTGGTATGTGGTGATGACAGATAGTTGGAGTGAGTTATAAGTGAGAAGAGCCAGTGTGTGTGTGTGTGGAACACGTGGAGGAATGTGAGCGAAGGAAGAGTAATTTTGTAAGTGTGTGCTATGCGGCTTTATTGGCCGGACTCGTTGCTTGCCGTTCATTTTGTTGATGATGATTTTAGAGTTGGATGTACACTTTTTGTCTCGATAGTTTTTCCATTTCCTTTTAGTATTTTACTTGGTCTCGCTTTTTCCATCCCTCAAACAATTCAGGCCTTTCGATATTATTCTACTATATCTTTGGCTTTTAAGATATTTTAATCTTACAACAAATATTTTTCATGTACAAAGAGAGTAAGAGACATAATTAAAAAAAAAATCCTAATTGTAATGGCTAATTAGCAAAATTCTCCTTGTTAGAAAATGAAAAGAGACACAATATCTCAATGCATTTTTTTTATAAGATGCAAAATGGCTCTTTTTATACAATTGTATAGTACAATAGTTCATTTAAGGGGGGGTCGTTAGCTTGAGGGTTTTCTACGAAACAAAAATTTATGATATAATAATTTAGTGATATTATATTGTTATTTTTATAGTTTATTCTTGGCTTTTCATGGGGTTCTTTACCTTTTTGAAGTGTTGATGCAATGCATTGGACAAAAGATCCAAGGTGTTAAAGCAGTGAGTTGATAATTTATCTGAAAACTGATGGATTTTGAAGCTTCAATAATGTGTATGTTTATGCAGCCGTTGACACTTGTTAATATGTCAGGCAGGCAATTCTGAAATTAATGAAACCTTCTCTCGTTAGTTACACGGAAAAGAAAACAAACCAAAATTCGTTACAAACATAAAAAAAATTGCTTCATTTTCCAGTATTTTAGAGCCAATAGTTCATGGCTTCGATCACTATCGCACAACATATAATTTAAAAACTTGAACAACCATAATCTACATTTTAATAAATTTCACTAGCTAACCAAATTTCTCAGAGGTAAAAAGCTAGTTAGGATACAATAAGAACTCCAGGAAATTACCACATGTAAACAGGTTTGTAATCGTAAACACCCCCAAATACAATGGATGATACATGAAGCACTTTATCATAATCTTCTCCTTGTTGATCATCATCCACCTTTTGCAATCTGTTCATGAATTCTTGTGGCATAGAAACAATTTGCAATTTTTGAAGCGCAGTTATGAATCTTAGACCATCAGGAATCATCTCCAGATTTTCACAACGAGAAATTATTAGTGTAGAAAGTCTTGGGGCTGCTCCTTTTTCCACAACCCATTCCCTTAAAGAAGGCATAGAATCAAGTAAAAGATACCTGAGCTGTGGAAATCCGGAGGCATGACAAACCATTGTACTTCCCACAAAAGCAGTATCTATGTTGAGCCTTTTCAACATGGGAAACTTCCCCAGTATTTCCATTGGGTCATCCTCTATACCAGAACAGGAGAGTGTTAGCTCAACCAGACGTGGAGACAGTTGATGCGGTTCGCACCTTGGTAACCTGACTATCTCCCCATGCAATTTTACACGACAGAGTGAGGGAGACACCAACAACATGCCCAAAATAAATGATCCTTCTTCTGTACTCAAGTCGTCGTTCACAACAATAGTTAAAATAGTCTCACGCAAGTTGTTCTGGCTACTACTGGTGTGTTCAACAATCAGCAATAGGGTATAAATGTCGAGAACAATTGCTTTAAAACGTTGTAGACTTTTCATTTTTTTGATATCTTCGGCGTCGTAGTATACGCCGTTGAACTCCTCAAGAGTCTCTAACTCATTCAGCCCATCAAGTCTAAGTTTTAGCCCTTTAGCTTGTTCCTCATGAGGTTTTATGTATTTGAGAAATAAATGCTTCAACTTTTTCAACTTGTAAATGACATTTGGTATTCTGGTCTCCCCTTCAAATACCTGAATTTCCAGTGTCCTTAAACGTTGCAAGTTGCTCACAGAAGAGGGCAACTCATCCAAAAGACAATCTCTAATGCCCAAATGTTTCAAATGGATCAACTTACTACCTATGTCGCTCGGTAATATTCCATTGCTTAGATCACAATGGGCCAGTATAAGAATTTTCAGAGAACTGAATCTGTCGCAATTGGAGACCAAGTGGATATAACCTTCGCCATGGATCTGATACCAATTTTTTAATTTGTTGTTCACCAGAAGATATCGCAAGTTTTCAAGATTTTGTAGCCCATTGAAATCATCTCCCACGTCTCCTTGATAATGAATGGCTAATCTGCGAGTCTTGACAATTGAAGAACCGTAGGATTTTGGAAAATAAAAATCAGCTGTCTCAAGAAACTCTTCTTCTTTTGCCTTTGACAAGCAAAGATCTCGCATCAGATCATGAAGGCGACATGACTCAAGCTTTTGATACATTGATTGAACCTCTATGAGTTTTACTTGAACCAAACACCTTGATGCTAGCTCACTTAAGTAGCGTTCTGCTACATTTTCTATAGTTTCTTCTCTGCCTCGTGTTTCGTTATGAATCATGCCTTCGGCAATCCATTCTAAGCATAATCTTTCAGCATCTATCTCTTCATCCTCAGGGTAAGATCCCAAATACAGAAAACAGGGCTTTAAGTAGTAAGGCAACACCTCATAGCTCAAGTCCAACACTTGCGCTACTCTTCTCTCTTTCTCAGAACCTTCTCCATACTGCACATATGTATCAAAGTTTTCATTCACCTTCTTCCACTCACCCAAAGATTGTTTATCGCGTAAAATCCCTCCCATAACTGAAATGGCTAATGGTAGAAACCCACATTTATGTATAACCTCTTTACCAATTTTTTCAAGCTCTTGCAATTCAGTTGGAACCACTGGTTAATGAGACAATAACAGGAAAACGAAAAAAACATATATTAGTTATGTGCTAGTGTTGATTTGAAAAATGGAATAAAATGCTACTACATATGGTAAATCTGTATATCATAGCATACAGGCATACATTCATCCTCCTACGTGAAATTACATCTACATAAGATAAGATGAGAGGAAGAATTAATAAGAAATTAAAACCATGAGGACAGTTTATATCTTATGGTTCGGGTTAAGTAAATTAAAAACAAAAAATATATATAAAGCAAGTTTAGCAAACAAAGATATGAAATAATGATGTCGGTGCAATATTATTACATTGTGAGATAAATGTAAGTGATATTCTCTTCAATATAATTAATATCAATCTCTAAGCACCAATGAGATAGATAACTGACCTTGGACATAGTCTTGAGGCAGAGCAAGTTTGTGAAGTAACTCCCATCCTTGATCTTCAGTTAGAAACTTGAGCCTGTAAACACATTGATCGGTAGCAATCTTCTCATTTCGAGTCGTCAGCAAAACCTTACAATTGTCCTCTACAATTGGAAAAGCAGCACTTAGGATATCCCAATGGTCAATTTGCCAGATATCATCAACAACAACCAAACATGTTTGTTGCATTTGGACATGGTGAAGTTCCACCACCAATTCCCTCTCATCCATCCCCATGATATCTTCCTTTTTTTTAGTGGGAAGAAGTTGTTTCAATATTTGTTGCAAAACATTCTTGAATTGAAATTGCTGTGTTATACATACCCATGCACGAGCTTCAAAATAACCCTTCACGTCCTCGTGTTGGTATATTTTTCTTGCGAGGCTGGTCTTCCCCAAACCACCCATCCCACATATGGAAACCACTCGATTCAATCTGCCACGATCCATGGCGAGTGACACTAGTCGTTCGATATCTTCCTCCATGCCAACAAAATGCTGCTCAACTTGATGGGCGTAAGTTTGTCTGATTAGCCATTTGTGTTGTTGATCATCCACAGAAGAACTCAACGTGTCTTGTGCTTGAATAATAGCCTCCAGTCTTTTGGTTAGGCTGGCCATTCGAGATCTAATGGCTGAAATCTCTTTGCCAATGTGGCGCACGTTTACGACCTCGCCCAAAATGCAACTGTATCTTTTGACCTTATTTTTTAGGCCTTTTGCTTCTCTTTTGGACAATACTTTGATATCATATTTTTCCAGTATGTCCTCGGCAGTGTAGGCAAGATCTTTGAGTTCAGACACCCAATTGCGTACAGTTTCAGATTCGTACCTGTCGCGCCTTTTGTCTGCGTCTTTCAGGAAACTGTGCATGGTGTTGAGTTCCCTTTGCACTTCCTCTACTTCACCACGTACGCTGAATATGAACTTGCCTTCTTCGACCAGTAGGTTGCCAAGTGTTTCTAGAGCCAAGGAGAGAGCTGCATCGGCCATTTTGGTAATTAGCTAGAATTGTGAAGTCAGCGTTTAGAGTCAGTACTGCTGTAGGTGCTGGTTCTTCCCTATACATTCATCCACAATCTTTAAATAACCACATAAGCTTGCTACCAACTTGTCACTTTTTTATATATATAAGCTAGAAACGACGCGTAAGTGACAGCAAAATTGCCGTGAATGGTGCTGCTGACCTTCATGAAAATAATACAGCAAGTTGACTTATTTGTTTATGCTTGTAGAATTACAGAACAGGTCATTTTTTATATGATTTAGTATCAGAAACTTCTGAGTTTGTTGACTAAACATTGTTTACAACTTCTGCTAGCAGAGTGCATGAATCATTACTAGTAAAATTATGAGTATAGGAAGTTTAGGCTATTTTACTTTATTTGCCAAATATAAATATTTCTTTGTGTTCAAGAATTATAACCAAAGCATATGCTTTCACAGAAATGGTTAGTCGAAATACTTAAACGTTTTATTAACTTAAAAATTGTTTATAAAGTAGGGTTTATTCTTGTTTTGATATAGAAGTATATATTTAGGATTTAAAACAAATTATATAAAACTGCATGAAATTGTTTCATAATTTTCTGAGTGGTTAAAAAATTATTAATATTATTTTAGCAAAATCAGGCATTAATATTAAGCCTGTTACATTTTTGCCCTTTAAAATTCAGGATTTACAAGTTTAAAAAGTCAAAATCTGAGATTTTCAGTCCACATGACGCGGTTGGCTGCCAAATCCGATTCAGCTCGGTCAAAGAATTCCCATGAATTAGAGAAAGTCAAATTTCCCTTCCACCTTAATTACTCTCTTCTATTTCTTCCTACAAGGGCAGAAATCACTAGAGAGAGATGCAACGCAAACAAAGACAATAACATAATGTTTTACAGCAGCAGCATAACTAACTGATGACTCTGTATGTACTATTTTTAGAAAAAAGAAACGGGTACAGAGTATTCAAACTTTCGTTACCCTTTGAAAATGACACAGAGTCGATTTTTTTGTTTTTTTGATAAATATATATATATATATATATATATATATATATATATATATCCCAGGTTGTTAACTCTCTCAGTTATGGGCTCTCCCAATACTAGCAAGTACCGATTACAAAACAATTAACTTTAGTTTATAATATTTTAGCATTTAGAAAACTGAAATATATATTCCTAAATACTCAATTATTTATTTAAGAAAGTGTACATTTTCTCATCATGTTCTAGCTTCCGGAATCTTGCCCACGTCTTGAAGATTTAAAAAATCTTAATGTTTATGACTGGCAAGTTCCAAACGCCGTTTTGACTTGTATATTTATTTCTCTCTCACAAGTAATATTGTGTCTATTTCTCACAGCAAGCACTATTGTGTCAAAGGATTATTAAACAACAATGAAATTGGATTTTTTAAGGTGAATGTTCTACAAACTAGCATTCAATGTAAAGGAGGTATTACTGATATATCTTGAATCACATATATATATATATGTGTCAAAGAATATTTTTGTTAACCGCACTTACTTGAGAAAATATATCAATAAGAAACATTCATATGCACTGTGTCAGTCAATAATATTAAAACATAATCAAAAGTCTTTGATACTAACAAATATACAAAATGGAGTAGTGTAACTCTCAATAATCCTACCTGAATTTTCATGAAGGTCTATGGATATTGCTGTCATTTACGGGTCGTTTCTAGCATTACAAATAAACCCAAGTTTCTAGCTATTTAATAAAGAGGATGGAATCAATTTTAAGAGCAGAAGAACCATTACTAACAATACTGATCAATTTCTAAATTATGTCTTTGCTCTGACTTTAGAAACAACTCGATCAAAAATGGCCGATGCTGGTCTCGCCTTGGCAACCTACTGGTTGGTTAATGAAGGCAAGTTTATATTCAACGTAAGAGATGAAGTGCAAAGGGAACTGATCAACACCATGCACAGTTTCCTGAAAGATGCCGATAAAAGGCGCAACAGGTATGACTCTCACTCCCTGCGCAACTCAAAGATCTTGCCTACACTGCCCAAGACCTGCTTGAAAAATATGATATCAAAGTTGTGAACACCCCATCAACTGTATCCAAACAAATCTTGTTTATTATATGACACTCGGGTTGTCTGCGATTGAGGATGACCCATTGAAAACACTGGAGAAGCTTCCGATGCTGAAAAGGCTCAAGCATTTATGGGGAGTAAAATGGTTTTTCATTCCTCTGGATGCTGAGATATCTTTTACTTCATGCTCTACCCAATTTAAAAGAATGGGTGGTGGAAAAAGGAGCGGCCCCTAGACTTTCTACACTCATAATTCATGGTTGCAAAAAGTTGGAGATGATTCCTCATGGTCTAAGATTCATAACGACACTCCAAAAATTGCAAATTAATTATATGCCACAAGAATTCATGCATGGACAGAGAGCAGAAGGTGAACGTTGATCAACAAGGACAGGATTATGACAAAGTGCCTCATGTACCATCCATTGTTTATGACGGTGATTACGATTCTGATCCAATGGAACCTTTTGATCTTGGATCCTTTATTACAAGTTACCTATACCTTAACATAATTCATTTTGTTTATATGGAGTAATTTTCAGAAACTGGTTTATGTTTAATCATTATTAGCAAATAATAAATCTAAATGTAATTCTACTAGCTGTTACCTCTGTGGAATTTGGTTTGTAATACTAAATATATCACAAAGTTTATACAAATATATATATTAAATTCTTTGTGTGTGAATATACCATACAGGTATGTATGAGTAGACACGAGAAAAATAAATTAATGACATGCGCAATTAGGATTCCTGCATGGTGAATCTAATTTGGCATAGAAAGTAGCACATAGTTTGACACAAACAAATTGACAATAAAATGAAAGAGGAAAATGGAAAACGCAAAGTATAATATATAGTTGACAATGACGACATGTAGAGTTTCCAAGCAACGGTGTGTATGCAAAACTATAAATAAACAAATTTCATCATACATGAATTGTGGGAGGTCCCCTATTTCCCTCCCCTCCATTCATTTCATTTGCAATTCAACAACCAGCAGCTCTGCTGCACCATTCCCATTTTCCTCTTTCATCATCCTCAACACGTTCCTCTCCGATCTATCTGTCTCGTATTATCGTCGGGTTTCTGGGTTTTTGTCCATGATTATTGTTTGACGATGGGTCAGCAAACCTTGATCTACAGCTTTGTCGCGAGGGGTACCGTTATATTAGCAGATCACACCGAATTCAAAGGGAATTTCACCTCCATTGCTTCTCAATGTTTGCAAAAGCTCCCTGCCTCCAGCAATAGATTCACATACAATTGTGATGGCCACACCTTCAATTACCTCGTCGAAAATGGATTCAGTATGCACTCAAAACCATTTCTATTTCTTTCATTTCAATATTCATATCCATGTCGATGATTTTATTTTTTGGATATATTTTCTAGCGTATTGCGTTGTTGCTCTTGAATCTGCTGGTAGGCAACTTCCAATTGCCTTCTTGGAGCGTGTTAAGGATGATTTTAACAATAGATATGGAAAGGGAAAAGCTTCAACTACTGGTGCCAATGGTCTGAAAAAAGAATTCGGGTATGTATCTTTTTACTTTCTTCATGAATGATCCGCGCTTAATTTCTTCTAATTTGATATGTGGCTTTATGCGTTGCAGGCCAAAACTGAAAACACACATGCAGTATTGTGTTGATAACCCAGAAGAAATTAACAAACTTGCCAAAGTCAAGGCGCAGGTTTCTGAAGTCAAAGGTGTGATGATGGAAAATATTGAGAAGGTATTAAAGTTGTCAGCTTTTCTCTGGCGAGCTTATAATTTGTGTTGTTAAACTGTATTCTTATGCTGATCAGGTTCTTGATCGTGGAGAGAAAATCGAAGTGCTTGTTGATAGAACTGAGAATCTTCGAAATCAGGTGAGTTCGAGGGAGCTTGGATACGTTCACTAACATTAGGACCCCCATATCATCCACACAGCATAAAAAAGCTCGTGAAGCATGTCAAACAACTTCGTAAATCCTCATGAATTTCAGAAGAAATTTGGCTGTCCTTCTTAGAAATTATGAGACTATCTTAAACATTGGAGCAAATTGCAAAAACTACTTCTGAAGAAGAAAGTATCTCAGGTTTCATCAAAATCACACATGAATATATATATTACTAACTCTTGTTTGTCCCCTTGAATGAAAAATTGAGAAATGAGGACTTTGTCAAGATTTTTTCTACTCCTACTTGGGGAAATCCTACATTTTCTTCAACTAGCTTTTGTTGATGCTGCATATATTGTTTGTGTTTCGTCATCGAATTTCAGGCACAGGATTTCAAAACTCAAGGGACCAAGGTTCAGAGGAAAATGTGGATTCAGAATATGAAGGTTAAACTGATTGTGCTTCTGATTGTTATAGTCTTGATACTCATCATCTGGCTCTCGATCTGCCGTGGTTTCTCGTGTTTCTCATAAATTTTGGGATACCCCGTTTACCAAAATGGTGACTTCCACCACCACTGCAGTCGATGCTCTCTTCGTCAAGCCATTCCTAATTTGGATAGGAACTGGTTATAGGTAGATGATATATATATGTGATTTAATAATAGATCAACAAGTTTTTGTGGCGCTAATTGAACGCTGTAACACGCTATATTGTATGTACTGTGGTTATTTTCTTGTTTCTTTGTATCCTTTCAGATGCTTTTAGTTGGGGTTCATTAATTATATTTATCCTCATTGTAAAGCAACGAATTTCAACTATTTACCGATTGTCAATTTATTACTTTATGCTTCTATTCATACTCATCTCCTTCAATAGAGTAAATAATACTATCAAGTATATGTACATATTACGGTTAGATTATGTGAAATTGATCATAGGGGAACATGTAATTCACTTTAGGAAAGACTAAGCAAAATGAAAAAGTTATGCTCTTCAATCTACTGCACGTCCTACAACAACAAAAGAATCTTACCAGCAAAAAAAGAAGGTGCAACATATAATTTAAGAACTTTAAGTAAGAATTATTCACCTTAAAACTCCAATCACTCATAAAGATGAGACTCTTGTCTGTGCATAAAATACTTAATCTTTAGGCCTAATATCAATTCCCTCGACAATAAGATCTTTTTAACCGCGAAGGCATACACCTTCCAGTAGATGCATATGAACATCATTTTCATTTGCTTCACTATTAAAAAATTCTCCTAGTTCGATCTCCCTCCAGCCATTCATTCTAGTTGTTGGAACTCGACCATCGAAATGTCTCAAAATATTGCAATGCATTGGTGGAATTATGTAGGCTGTAGTGGTCTCTCCCACAATCTGATCGGGAATGCTTTCTTTCACAAATTTTATTGTTGCCTTTGAGGGACAGTCGAGCCCATGATTCTCTTGAGTGAGTATGTACACAAGATACGCCGTGTAATTGGTATTAGGTGACAGTTTTTGTGCTAGTATTATGCAATAATCTCAAGCCAGTAAACCTTCAGCATTTTGGCAACCTCAGTAAATCTGCAGGTAATACGAAATAGGATGACTCCTTTCTTATTATTTGTGGATTTGAACATGTACCAATAAGGAGGAAATGAACCTTGAGTCCATTCCCAGTAAATAGGATGGGGTTTTTTTAATTTTGAGTAACCTATAAAGTTATCTATTAACGTTTCAGAAAATCTTAACATTTGAAAAGTTTTTTCAACCTTGTGCTGAATATCTGGAACAATAAGAAAATTTAGACAATCTAAGAAACCATATGAATGTCTCGTGCATGAGTTCTAGGTTGATATCGCCTAGTCGTATCATGTTATTAAATATACTCAAATCAATCATATATATGCCCCTTTCAAGTTGCCCTCAACATTCAGATCTCAAATTTCAAATAAAAAAACGAGCTGGCACATTGTCTTTCAGATCTATAAAACTGAAGACAAATTCCTGATTATTACATTGTTTCACGCGCAGTAGATACCCACTAGATTTTCAAGAACTTTAGGCAATATAGAATTGGTCTCCTTGATACTCCAATACTTTTAAGTTTTAAAAGATGACACTCTTATCTATAATCAAAATACTTATATTTCCTTTGGCCTAACCTCAATTCCCTCAACAATAAGACCCTTTTTCCAGGCAAGGTTCACACCTTCCAATAGATGCATATGAACATCATTATCATCCACCTCACCGTTGAAAAATTCTCCTAGTTCAATCTCCCTCCATCCGTCACTTCTAGTCGTTGGAACTCGACCGTCGATATGTGTCACAGGCACACGCCTCCACCTACCCCGTCTCAACACATGTTGATGCGTTGGTGGAACTATGTAGACAGTAGTGGTCTCTCCCACAATCTGATCATTAAGGCCTTCTTTCATAAATTTTATTGTTGCCTTTGACGAACAGTCTAGCCCATAATTCTCCTCGGCAAGTTTGTAGACAAGATATGCCGTGTAATTGGTATTTTGGGACAGCTTTTGTGATTGTATTATGCCAAAAATCTCAAGCCAGCAGACGTTCAGCAGTTGGGCAACCTCAGTAAATCTGCAAGCCATGGAGAATATCGAGTATTAGTGTGTACTTATTATGCATTTGGATAATAATGAATATATAAGAAGGAAGATGAAGAGAACCTTGAGTCAGGTGAAGAAGTAGTCCATTCCCAGTAAGCAGGATGGTCTGACCATATAATTTGAAGTTCTCTAGCGCTCAACATGTAACACTTGTTCCCACTCGGCTTATTCAGCCAGAAACTCTGTTTCAACATGATCAAGTGTAAGAGGAATATAGAAGCTTTTTAAGCTGAGTGACTATAATATTCAAACATTCACGTGAAAAAACAATAACATCTCAGCTGATACCAAGAGCTAGAAGTGGTGGTTTTGGAGGAATAGGGGTTGGTTGGGATGCAAAAATGTCCTTCACTGTTCATATTTTGCAAATATAGGCATTTACTTATTACTACAACTTTAAGTTCGTATGTTAATTTTAGTCTTGAAAAAATTGATCTGAATTCCAAAGTTTAAATATCTTGATTCTCTTCTCCTTCAACTTTTGTGAACAATACCGAAAATAATAAATCTATTCGCCAACTCAAGGAGTGAATCGCAAATAAAGAAAATAAGGACACAGAAAAAGATAATGTGAATGACCAAATAAATGGCTATATTTTCGAGTCAGTACCCCCAAAACAATTAAAACTGAATCGAATATTGCAATTTTTTGGAAGCTGCTTGGTTAGCTAGTTTTCACTAAATTTATATTTTTTTAGCACCTTTGATTTTTTATTTTATTTTTGCTTAACGTAATGAAGCAAAAAATTACCTTTTAATGTATAGGGGGGTTATCATTCACTCTTAATATACGTGAAAATCCTCATTTTGACAATTGTTAGTGTAGTTTAAAGTTTAAAAAGAATTATTTTTTTCCGGTAATAAATGTTAATAGTACATTTACTAATTTTAGTTGATTGGCTTTATGAGCTGCCAAAAGCCCCAATTTGACTTGGAATGCACACAATGAGTCCATCGTCCACATGAAAAATATGAGAGTTTTAAGCCGTCCATAATTAAATATAGGAATAAATAAAAGTTAATAATAATAATAATGAGTGAATAATATGATTGAACGAGGCAAAAACGAAGTAATCAACACACTGGTAACTAGAGTAATAAGTATGATGAAAAAATGGTCAAGGGTTTTGGAATTACCAGTTTACCCCCATCGAGAAGGATAGGGGTATCACATAGTTTGAAGTAAAGTTCCTTTTTGGAGGAGTAGACCACCGATGATCCGTTGATGATATCTTGGTGATCCGACGGTAGAAAACGCTCCCAAACAGTGTCGGACTCCGCCGCCGACTTAAACCCGACGGAAACGGCCGCCGCCATGCATGCTTCTTTAGGCGACGTAAATGATATTATTTTTGCTATGCATCCCTCTGGAATTACTGAAAACATATTGGCCATTTCGCTTTCTCAATTATGTTTTTTTGGATCGAAATATATACATACATATATATATAGGAAGATGGAAATACTTGATTGTTAAGGTTTTGGGGATCAGCTTTCGATCGGAACTAGGTGGTAAGAAAACGTCAACATGATGAATTAGCTATTTAATTAGATTGTTAATTAAAATTAAACAAACAGAAAGAATGAATTGGTTTGGTTTGGTTTGATTAATCAGTCAAGTCAACTCACCATTTGGTGTTAAGGCATTCCATGTGAGTCTTGTATTGTTTTTTTATGAATAGAGGAGACTTGATCGTCCAATTTTTTTATGAAAATTGTCTACCCTTGTCCGGTGGGCCTCTTTAAACTCTTGGTCCGCTAACTTCACGGCGAACAACCTCCCTTTATCATCTTTTTGCGATAGAGGTTATCCTGTAACTAACTATAGCGACCTTTTTGATCGCTCATTTTGTCGTTAATGCATTGGTGTTTATTCAAAAAAAAAAAAAAGAATAGAGGAGACTTGGTTGTAAAAATAACTATTCCTTGGAAAATGGTGCCACGCGGTATTGGTGATATAATTTTGCAAAAACATATTATTATTATTAGTACCAACTACCAACAAAATGAAAAATTTAAAAAGAATTAATAAGAAACTTACTTTAGAAATTCTTGGAGAGGATATCAATTTTTCAAACCGAACTAATCAGTTAGCATGTCATGTGAACCAACCAGTTAGCAATAGCAGCGCATGTGATAAAACCTATGTCAATAATTCTTTAAGACGCGAATTAGGCCGGACAAAAGGATTAAAGGTTTTCTACCTGCATATTAAATATGATGTTCGAATCGACATAATTTCGTTTTGGAAAATAAAAAATAAATAAAAAAAAAAAAAAAAAAAAAAAAGAAAGGGAAAGGAAAACTTGAACTTTCGAGGTATTTATGTATATGTATATATTCTCTCAAAAAAAAAATGTATAAGTATTTATGATAGGATTTAAATTTTGGTAGAAGTTTGGGCCGTGGAATCAGTTGGAGAAGGGGTGATAAAATTGATAAAGTAAAGGAACCATATGATCAAGATATAATTGAAAACCGAATATAATTTTGTTTTAAAGTTTTAACTCTATGAATTCTTAATGGGCCATATGCATAATAGTTTCACCGGAACCCACAGTTCCACACAGGCCTAGGCTATATTTTGGGCCACTTAATGATTTATTGATGGGCTAGTAGTTTGATCGAAACCAAAAGCTTAGTTCGGGCTCATCTTAAATAATATGATTTTAATCTTTTATTTAACCAAACATAAAATTCATACTATAATCCACACTAAACGTATTAACTACGTTTGCATTACCTTAACGTCAATGCTTAAATTAATAACAATGTATGAGCATTTCTCTAGAGTATCAGTTAAGATGAAAGTTCCTATACCCATATAATTAATGTGAAATAATTAAGACGTAGAAATTTTGTTTACCTTGATAAGTTTCATAAAAAAAACATTACGAATGTTTATAACTGCGTTCATAATTGTATTATGTATGTTACATGTTCAACTTCATGATAGATTACGCTTAATCTGATATTTAGTAAATTGTTCAGGTATATAAGAGACACACACGCACGCACGCACATACATTATCCAGCTACATATAATATGTATTTCAGACTTTAATATTTTCATGATCACACTATGTGAATGCGTCAATAATTCCTTAATTTTATTATTCTACATTAATTTTTATAATTCCTTAAATTTACTATTCTATATTAATTTCCCAATCTTCTAGAAAGTCAAACCCTGCTCCTTTAATTTACTGGGATGCACGAAGTTGAATATGAAATGCTTCCACGAAGATGATAGTTAATTTATGGCATGTTAGAAATACAGATGACTTTGATCCCTGATATCATGATCGAGCTATATATCGTTATGGCCGATATGTTTTATTTTGTATTATCGCAGTAGAAATGGGTATATATATGTAATCTATAACAAATGTTAATATTAAGAAAATAAAATATTTATAATATACTTAGGACAAGTTAAGAAAGAACGGTAAACATTGCAAGTTATTAATTAATAATGATTAATGGCACTAATATATACTTTAACTTCTGTCCATAAACCCGCGACTGATTCTTCCGCTTATTTTCTAGTTCTGGGCATTCACCAATTAATTAATATTGATTACAGGTCACGTTGATGCTTAAGTTTTCATTGATTAATATGTTGACCTTTCTCTATTGACTAGATGTTTTAGTTTTCCATTAATTTAATTAACGTATGAAGGTGATAAAAAGTTTTTTGGCTAGTACATGTGAATAGAATTTGTTGCATAACCTATAGATCCTGTTTGTCTTACTATTTCTTAAACGAATCAATACAGACATACTAGTCTAATAAGTATAACCGTTAAACGCGCATAAAGAAAAACTAATAAAATACTTATTTTCTTTTCTATTTTAATTTACAATTTTGGCAAAAATGAACTTTTTTCGTCGAATTGTTGACCATGGGGCAAAGTGCTTACTAATTCATAGTATAATTAAGAGCAAGTTGCAAAAAAAAAAAAAATAGTTAGGGATAAAGTGCAAGAGGGGTGTATAGTAGGGATTTAACGCTCTTATCCCATACGAAATTTAGAGGACATTTATATAAATTTTGAATAATTACAGGGAAAAACTGCAACTAAGCCACATATATATCATTGCATTTTGTGCAATTTTGCTTTACTTTTTTGTTTAATTCCCCCAAAATCATTCACATTGAAGCTTTTCTCCAGTCCAGCGGAGAAAAAAAAAGGGGGCCAAAAAAAAATCTGTGCTCAAAGAAAAAAAAAATTGTAAAATTTAGAAGATCAAAATTGGTATCTCATATACTTACATGACGAATTTTGCTACATCTTTCACTTTTCTAAAAACCAATTAACTTCCTCTGGTACACACTCCACTAGACCAGCCGATGAGCTACATTTTCTACTGCAAATTATATATATTGTCAACTTAGAATGGAACTGTATTTTATTTCACCTGAACAAGTCCGGCGCGCGCAAAGTCACAACGATAATGCCATTTTTAATGATGAGCTCAAGTTTTAGTGACGTGAAGAGTCGAAGAAACTGCCAAAATATATACAAGTGGGTAGTGAATCTAGTGATAGATTTTTCCCTCATATATCGTCGATTAATTCTTAGCCTATATATATGTATATGCACAAGAAGAGTGACCACCAAGGGTCTTAGTAGCAAAATAATATCGTTGAGAAAAGACATATATAATTAAATGGGCGGTTATTCATGTTCTTCTGCCAAAGCCATATCAATATGGTTTAGTGTATTGTTTGTGCTAGTTGGTTCAGTTTCATCTCAAAATCCTAATTGCCCTTTTGATTTTTTATTCCACTTGGGGGATGGGGCATTTGATATTGGCAACGCAATTCGAAGGATGCCTAGCGGCCCTAATCTTCCGGCAGCAAAATTACCTTACGGTGAAACTTCTCACACAACATCTGAGGGTCGTTGGTCAGATGGCTATTTAGACTTAGACTATGGAGGTATATATACTTTCATTAATTCCCCCGATTTCATCTATATATGTTATGATAATAATGCTGCTAGTCTATATATGTGAGCCACCAAGTTCTCTAGCTAGCATTGGCATGCAAAAAATCTTATTATCCTCTTATACATACAATACGTGAAATTGAAACTAGTTTCATATTCATGACTTGAGTTATTGTAATTATTTCAAAGTATATATATATATATATGTAAAGAAAAAAATTACAATTCACTAATTCTTATTAATGTGTTATAATAAATTTGCAGGCGCTGCCATGGGTTTCCTAGATCTGAAACCTTATTTGGCAAAGGACTCTTTGTCTAGCAATGGAGTAATATTTGCAGTGGCAAGAAGCCCAGTGCTTGACCGTGATTTCTTCGGAGACAAAGTCAGATTTCCAGATTATGCTGCACCCCTTAGCGTTCAACTAAGTTGGTTCAAAAAATATCTATCTTCCGTTGGCCGGACCCCAGCAGGTTCATTCATTCATTCATCTTAATAATAATAATCTACTGAAATTAAAAATTGAATTCTTTATAATTAATATTATGAATTTGTACTTTTGTAATTAGATTGGGCCGATATTCTGGGGAATTCTCTTTTCATAATGGGCGATGTTGAAGCCAATGACATTGCCTTTCCATTAATCAATGGCATACCCGATGAACAAGTCCGAACTTACGCGCCTCATGTAACTGAGGCCCAGATAAGCGCTACAAGAGTACGTAATTAATAATTAAAACTATAAACTAATTATTGATCAACTATATATTAACAGTGTTCCCTTAATTGATATTACCAACTATATCTTGTAACTATCAATATTATTATTAAGAGTTATTGAATATACATACAGGACATTATTCAGATGGGCGCAAAGCGAGTTATTTTTACAGGAAATGTCCCACTTGGATGCTATCCCTACATTCAGACCAAATTAGGTACCAGTGATCCTAAGGCCTATGACGATCTAGGGTGTCTAGAGAGTGTCAATAAACTTGTTAGGGACAAAAACAAAAATCTCCTGGATGGTATAGACGGACTCCGAAAAGAATTCCCTAGTATTTTCATATACTATGCCGACTTCTACGAGGCTGTAAAAACACTTCTCAAAAACAAACAAAAAGAAGGCAAGTCTTTAATTCATATTATAATTACTAGCTAGGTTTCAAATCCTTAATGGCCCCGATATATGCATGGAATATTATTAAAGAGGTTTACTAATAATTCATCTTGTGTTTTATGGTGTAATGACTTAATTGTAGATCGTTATGGAAAACGCGAATATCTTAAAGCTTGTTGTGGAATTGGAGGAAAGTACAATTACGACCACACTAGGTTTTGTGGATCATCTGGAGTGCCAGTTTGTGAAGACCCTGACAAGTATATATTTTGGGATGGTATACACTTAACAGACCAGACTAACTTAAATATCTCAAAATTTCTCAAAGGGAAGCCTATGGAGACTCTCAACTGCACATCACAATCATGGACTAGATCTTTAAAACCTAAGAAGAACTTAACTAAAGTACCGTCGTGCGGCGTTGACTCATGTGGAGTTGGAGGGGAAAAATTCACTGTAACACAAACATGGTTCGGCATTAAGACTACTGTTGTAGTTGCATTTGCAGTGGCACTTGTTGGCATTGTGGTATTTTATAAGCGTACCATTTGATGTAGCTTGTTGTAAGCATTGCCTCTTGATCATGTTTCTGAAAATTTCCGTCTAGCTTTTAATTAGTAGCATAAGAATAAAAGACTGCCATGAGGATGCGTGTGATCGATCGGCAAGTAAATGTATGGATTCAATTTGTTGTAAAACTCTTTTAATTTATGAGTGCACGTATATTCAATCCTCTTATGTAATCTTTATTAGCAAAAGCCCCCGTTTGATATTAAGAAATTAACAAAAAACTTCTAGTATGGATATTTAGTCTGAAACAGATAACAAAACTTGATTTTTTTTTACTTTTACTTGATGCATGAATTTTATTAAATTACAGATTTAATTTCAGATTCTTTTCAAGAATGTGCTAATTTCAACTAGAGTCAGTCAACAAAGTAAATTTGTTTTTTGGTACTAAACTATATTATTATTAGAAAGAAAAAAGTTATTCAACCAGTCGAACAAAAAGACTTAGGCGTGGAAACTATCTTGTTAATTAATGACTTGGAGAGTTTTATTTGGCGTTCTATTGCTTAGTTTGCAATTCCTCACAAATTTCCGCTCGTTATGTTCGGTCATTTTCTTGAATTGGAAAAAAGAAAAAGCAAAGAAAATGACAAAGCTAATGTGTATTATGACGGAAGCCATTTGTGACTTTCCGTTAAAGTTTGGCCTCTTCCAAATGTTTCTCGACTCTATTTATAGTTATATACTAAGCATGCACCCAAAAAAAAAAAAGTTATTAAAGTCTACTAATTCAGATATTGAACAAAATCTTATATACTACAAAATATCAAGGTACGAAAAATCTTATTCTCTTCAAATTCATCAAAACATTCTCACTCCTCAAAAACTCTCAAAGAATGTAAATTACAGCTCTCGAGTAACGTAGCCACGAAAAAAAATTAAATGAAAAGTTTTATCTTTATCAATATAACTAACATCTCCAGTTATTTTCATGTGTTGTTTAATTTATATTGAAAAAAATCACAGATAACATTTTAACTTTGTAACATTAGCTAAATTTATTTTATTTTATTTGATCACTTTTGTAAATACCATGTAATACTTTTTTTTTGAAAATTTTTGTTATTACTTATATTGATGGTGTGTATTTTGACTTAATTTTTTTATCTAGCATTAAGTGTTTTTTTATTGTCCATTATTTGACGTTTGTTATAATTTTTAAAGTATTTTATCAATCATTATATAGCGCATATTAAATTCCTGAATAAACTACCGAGCTTGAGGTAGGGAGTTGATGATGACACTCATTTTAGTTAAAACAAATACTTTTAGTTTCTTGTAACCATCCCACTATAATTTACTCCACAATTTTTTATTGACGTACGTACGTGTGAGGTACTTCGCGGCATTAAGCTATATTTTATTAAAAAAAAATAAAGAATGAAGAGCAATACAATCAACTTTATTAAGTTACAAGATGCATTAATATTTCTCGTTTTTGTTGATTCTACTATTATTTTCTCAAGTAAAGTAGTATTAGTGAATCAATATTTCTAAATGTTTTACAACAAAATACAAAAAAAAAATATTTAAGTTTATTACGGCAATTAGGTTCATAGTTTTTTATAACATTTGAAAGCTTGTAAAAATTTCTAATGTTAAGTAGATAAAAATATATCCTGGATGTAAACTTTAATCTATTCTCGATTAACTAGATTTCTTTCTTTTGAATTAATTCACATGTTAATGTGCGTACCTTTAAATGAATACTAGCTAATTGTAATTTAATGTGTCAGTTGAAGGGAAAAAAACGTAAAAGAATTGACGGGTGACAGGTTCCTAGCTAGCATTTTGAACAGGAAGCAAAAATAACTCATATCTTAGGCATCGCTTATGAGTTAGACCATTAACAATCGTCATTCTGATTTAGATAAAAGCCGACAAATATAAGGGAATATTGAATAACTAGAACTCTAGAAGTGTTAATTTATTTCACGCATAAAACCTTTATATGCCAAAATTTGGTATAAATTCAAGTGCTACATATATTAATTATGTATGATCACCAAGCAACTAATTGGAAGACAAAATAATCTTACCTTGCCTATATACATGTAAACTTTAATATGTTAGAAAATTTAAATGACCTATAATTTATAATTGTTGAAAATAATTATAGGCAAATAGTCATATTAGTTGTCAGTAATCATTTTTCATTGTCTAAACTTTATCGAGATAAAGTTACTCGTTGCTTTCTATAAGGTCATATGTGTTGTGTTCATATTCAACCGACAACTTCATCTGTTTCTTTTTTCTTTTTTCTTAAGGGAATAACATAATCTGTTCACACCACCCAAACGCCACTATTGATAAATGTGTGATTTCAGTGTGTGGATCAAAAATAAATTAACCCTCAAACCGCCCAATTCGTCCAGTCCATATATATCTTCTGCTCATCGCGCGGGGTGAAGGTCGGCTGGGGTCGGCGACAGAAATAATATATTCAAACTTAATTTAATTGAATATGTAAGACAATTAATACAAAATGTGTATTAGATGCGGAATAAGAATACATCACAAGCTCTAAATAATCTGTGTTTACGTGTATATTGCGATTAACAAATATTACACCGTCAACGTGTGTACGCGTGTGTCTATATATATGTTTATTAGTTAATAGTACACGACATCTAAAGTTTCGTTTTTATTAATTTTGTTAATATGGACAGATAAAATCAATTTTAAAAGAACAAAAAAGAGGTAATTACTCCAATATATACATACATATATAAATATTACTGTTTCTAAACGACAAACATCCTTATCATCGAAATACTGTACCTTTGATGTCAATTACAGAAGAAGTATAACAACACTTGTGTAGTTGTGACTTGTGTGTAAATAAAATTATAAATTATTGAAATGTTATACCAATACATATTATATCACAATATGTTTCTACATAGATTAGATTTAGAAGTATATAAACTATAAAGCATACGGGTTGGATGTGAATGTGATTCCAAAGAAGGGCATAATCTTTTTTATTATATGTTAACGTTCAGTTTGTACGAACTTTAAAACCAATATGTTCATATCATTTAGATTACATTACCTTCTAATTAAAGAAACCCTGTGCGAAGATCAGACTTTATTATAAGTTATAACATCATTTCGGTCCACATATGCACTTGATATCTTATTATTATTTTGACCCCTTGAAGATACTCATAATTGAATCTATTACAATTGACAATTAATATCATTTCTGTTTCCAAATGATCATGAGTTGTTTATACGCGCTTAAGCAATTTTTTATGACAAATTATTGCTCTATATTTTGTAGTAATCATATCGAAGGATTCTTCCAGAAGAATTTAATAAATCTATGCATGGAAGAATAGTTTAATAAAGAAATGTAGGTAATTTATATATAGTTCTTTTGGCCGGAAACATGGAAATTTATGGCAGATAAGCTCCATCAATGCTTGGGTTATTAGAACACATATAATCTGAAACTTGAAATTTATTTATATGCGATTACTGAGTCCCCTATTTGTTATAATTTCAAGATTCATCAAAAAACAAAAGAACAAAAAAAATTCAACATTCAGACAAGATATGTAGTATTAAAATTTCAAAGGGTGTATAGTTGTTGATGTATTATTTCAGATATACATATATTTTCAGAAAGTAACTTAGCACTAAGATGACATCCACTCATTCTATCAGCAGCCATGAATTTTGGTTATAATATCCATAATATCAAGCAAAAAAAAAATAAAAAAATAAGAAAAACATTTGCATTGCATCTTAGAGTGTGGTAGATCCAGTGAAAATTTCTGTATAGATTTACCGATATGACTGAGAAATACAATTTCAAACGCCAATTATATCTAGCTAGTTAAAATAAAAAGCATCAATTTCTAACCCAAAAAATTAGAAAGAACATACGCTCATTATTTATCAAAACCTTTTCATTTTGCCGTACTCTCAGTTAAATGTTTTCATATCATATCACCAAAAAGAAGAAAATACACACACATGCACAACACCACATTACTTGTTTTGTTTTATTTTGATATATGATATATATAAATTAGGAGATTAGAAACTGATTCCGCCAACCAAATTAGGTGGAAGAAGAACGAACAATATAGTTATTTAGTGCAAACCAACTCGACCTGACCTGACCACCTTTTTCAACAAGTTGAAAATCCACAACGGAAGGCTGATGGAATCATGCAACTACTATTTAATTGTAGTCCACTTTTAACAACCTTTAACCCTTTTCTTGTTAGTTGCACCAAGTAATTATTATGTATCATCTGTATGTGGAAAAAAGTAAAGAAAGTTAAAACGATTTTTATTAATAAAAAAAAAAAAAGAAAAGGAATAACTGAGTGCTGCAGTCAATATTTTGGTACTGCATCCTGGTAATTAAGGGACCTTTGATGAATTTTGGGAAGTCTAAATTTGTATTATACCGGGCGGAGCCTATTTATTAATAATAAAAAAACTAGGAGTAATTTAGCGTGGCGACCCAGCAAAACAACAGGTGGTGGTGGACCCTTTATTCAAGAGGAAAAAAATAATAAGTAATAGATAAGGAAAAATAGAAAATAAAAATCTCAAACAGCCACAACTCATTCTTCATATTCGAAACTGATTCGATTTATTACTTTTAGTTATAAACTAATAATAATCCAAACAAACGCCATAATTTTGGATCCCTTGATTGATTGATCCTTCCCCAGTGCCTGTTATCATCCTTTTGAGGTTTTAGCATTCAAGGTTCAACCTTTGGCTAAAACTACTTTCTAGATTTCTCGTGTAAACAAACAGTAGTAGCTTATTTGGGAATAAAAATATGGTTTGGCTTGCTTCAAAGATTGAATTTTTTCTGAGTTGAAGCCAAGTTTTGGGGGGGTTTTGTTTTTATGGATATATCAAAATGATGATGTATCATATTGAATAAAAATCCAGTCTTGAGACCTTCAAAATGGTGGGTGGCAATATATTTCATACTAGAAAGAATTCATGGCCTCCACAAGAGTACATCAATCGAACTACTTTGCAATTGGTCAGTTCTTTCGCTCTGGACTAGTTATTTGATACTTTCTGTTGTGCTTTTTCAATCATATTTTGCTCTGTTTATCTGATTTGCTGCTGCTGGTCAAAACAGCTCCATTATGATAGTGCTGCTCCTCCTGAACAAGCTTGGAGAAGAAAATTGAACAGCCATGCTAGTATTCTCAAAGAATTCAGCATCACTTTTACCGAAGCCATCAAAATGGTCATTCATTCACCACTCTCTAATCATTAATACTTGCCAATTACATGTCATTCTCAATTCTGATCGTTAATTTCAGATACGGCTTGGATTGCGTCTCTGGAGTTATGTACGCGAAGAAGCTTCTTACGGAAGAGTAAATACCCCTTAATGTTCATATGTCTTTTCTCCTTTGAATTGTCCTTGTAAATGATGCAAATACCAAACCATAAACAGATTGGTCTTGCCTTTGCATTTAAAACAATTGTGCATAAATATGACTTCTGTTGTTGCTGTTTTTGTACAGAAAGCACCAATAGATCCTTTTACTCGAGAAAGTTGCAAACCTTCTGCATCACATGGAGTTCCACTCGGTGGAATGGGGTGAGTTGCTAACATCCCTCCTACTTTTTCTACGGTTCATTTGAACTAAATGGGAGTCTATCTGTTTATCATCACAGAAGTGGTAGCATATCCCGAGGTTTCAGAGGGGAGTTCAAACATTTTCAGATACTTCCTGGTACATGCGAGACTTCTCCTGTGATGGCCAATCAATTCTCGGTAAAGCTTTTCCTTTAGTTCTCTCATGTATACTTTTCCTGTGATGAAAGAGGAAAGTCGAACTGAGAATGGTCCGTACTGCAAAGAAATCAATCACAATGAAAGTCATTGTGTTTCATGTTGAGTGGGACAGCTGTTTCCGTTACATCTTCGTTGATCCATGATATCTGAAAAATGCCATTAACATTCCAATTATGAAGTCTTCTATAATCTTTCTGTCAGAAAGGCTGTGACATTTTAAGTTCATAAGTAATATTGTTTGAAGATCCCTCATGTTGTTGATATAATGCTTGACTTTACCTTATGCTTATACAACTCCAATAGAATTTAGGGAGTGTTTTACATTGGGAGAACATGAAATAAGTACACAGCAGACAAGCATGTTGAAGGAAGTTATCTTTACCAATGCATACTTGTGCTATGTTTGTGCCTAATTATCTTTAGTTCCACAGATTTTCATATCTCGAGATGGAGGGAACAAAAAGTATGCATCTGTTCTATCTCCTGGCCAACACGAAGGTTTACGGTAAGCCAATTTGGTTCTAACTGGAACGTTTTCGATATCCGTCTAGCTGAGCCTCAATATTTATTTTCTCCTTTTTGTGTTATTGTTACTTCAGTGCTCTGTGGCCGGATATGTGACCTGTGGCACAGGCCTATAGCAAAAACGTATCTGATTGAGAGCCACAGTGCATCACTTTTCATTACGTTTCCATCCTCCCCAACACTGTAGTTGATAGAAACAATATTAGGAGCCTTCTTTTTTTTTTTTTTTTTTTTTTATTTCACACATTTCTCAATGAATTAGCCCAAAAATATCCACGTCTATTTAAGAAACTAATGAATTGGAATCCGTGTTCACATCATTTCATTTTAATATTCTCTGACAGGAAGTCTAGCGATCACGGGATATCATCATGGGGGTGGAATTTGAACGGTCAGCATTCAACATATCATGCTCTATTTCCGAGGGCATGGACGATATATGATGGTAACTTCCCATGGCAATTAGTGAACCTTTTCTTACTGATAAGTTTGTCAAATGAAACATAATTCTTTTATTACATATTTTTACCTGCAGGTGAACCTGATCCAGAACTGAGAATTTCATGTCGGCAGATTTCACCATTTATACCAAATAACTATAGGGACAGCAGCCTCCCTGTAGCCGTATTTGTTTACAATGTATGTAAAGTTTGCATCTAAATGGTTTCTAATTGAGGCTATCTTTTACATTTTTTTTTCTCTAATAGGTTCACTTATTTTGAAGACTGGATAGCTAAGTGTATTTTTTTTGCTCAAATTTGGAATGGACAAGATAGATAAGGAATTTTATTACTGATAAAACTGTAACCCTGTGTGTGGAGGTTTTTGCTGCTTGGCTTTTGAATGTAGAGACATTTTAGGAATATAATCGAAATAATCATTTAGTTCGGTGCAGCCATGTATGATCAAATTTATGGAAGTGTCTGGTTTAGCACTAACCCATAAAATACAGTTGTCCTACTAACTTCCCTGATAGATCTTATGGTCATGACTCTTTCGTATACCTGGGGCTTTCTTCTGTTAATGCACGTGCTTTGTGATAGCAGTAAATAGTATATGCAAGTGAAATGGCTTGGTGGTAACTTATTCATGCATGAACTTTCATTCAATCTTTAACTATTTTTTTTTAGTCTTTTGATTGTATGGCGTTTTTAATCTACTGTAGTTGGTGAATACTGGAAAAGAGAGGGCAAAGGTCAGCCTTCTTTTTACATGGGCGGTGAGTTACTCTGTTCCTTCCTTCTATGGGTAGTCATAGCTACTGTGATAGCACGTTGCCCACTGAGTGCCGTTGACTCACTCAGTTCCCTTTCTTCTTACTGCAGAATTCAATCGGAGGCGTTTCACATTTATCGGGAGATCATGTAAACGAGCCATTTATGTGAGTATATCTTGCAAAAAATTGCTTGACTTCTCATTTATTAAGGTATCTTGTGTTTGACTTTTCTATAACTTTTTCCGTAGAGCTGAAGATGGAGTTTCAGGCGTGCTACTAAATCACAAGCAAGTACTCAAACTCTATAGCTAAATATGATGGTTGATTTGCAGACTTCTTTTTATTGTGCGGGTGTTTGAGTAATGGAACATGGGAAATTGAGTTTTTGAAAGTATAGTTTTTGCCTCTGAAGAAATCCTAGCATCTTCCTCCGTTGGGTTATTGACCTTGCCAATTCAAGAACATTAGAAATCGATACCTAAAAGGCTGAAACAATTTATTTAGTGATCTGCAAGAAGTAGATCCGGTGGTTATAGTTTTGATGTTTGATATGGCTAAAAAAGTGAAATTTGCGTCTTCCACAGGCTGCTCCAGTGTGGCCTCTTTGATGAAATCATAAAATAGTACATGATTTCCCATTTAAGTTGATAAAATTAATTCAGGAGTCTTTCTTTATGAACTGTAGGGTCATTTGATTTTGAACAGTGCTTGTTCTTAGTTGGACTTTTTAATGTCTTATAGGCTTCGGAATGGGCCCTTATTCTGGTTTTCTTTATCTCTTGTTTTTTTGAGTTCTCTAGGTCTTATGGTAGACTATTAGGTGAGTTTAAAATTATTGATTATGTAAAAAGACCGGCGTCCCGTGGCAACAAGTAAGAAAGAATTAGATGTTGAAGTTATTTGATTAAAATAAGCTCTGACTGCACTAATAAATTGTTAGTTATTTATTGTTTCATTTCTGTCCCTCTTATGGCCATTTTCCTTTTTTGCCCTTCTATTCTTTTCCTATAATTGTGTCCAAGCCAAATTACGGCGCATATGGTATTTAATTGGAAGGTCTAATGGTTGGAGTACAAATAATATGTGCCAAGAAGGATGCAATATCAATTTGTGTCAGAAGGCACATTCCGCGTTCTCATTTGTGAACTTCTTGGAAGGGTACTTGCTTTCTTATCTTTTCTGATGTGAGAGGCTCTTGGAAATGTTCTATCTGTCTGCTTGTACAAGCTCTGCATTGTGGTAGGAGAAAACATTATGTACTGGGATTATATTCCTCTATGAATGTCTTTAGACTGTAAAACTTGATTGACAAGTTGAAAATGCACGATGGACAGGGCATCTTCCAATTGGCACTCTTCACGTGGAAATTATATAAAATGGCATGATTGATGTTGTGCAATTTGATTACTTCATTAGAAATAGTTCCACTTCTTTTTTAACAAGAATGAATGGTTGCAGGACGGCAAAAGATAACCCTCCTGTTACTTACGCAATTGCCGCGTGTGAAACTCAAAATGTGAGCGTATCAGTTTTGCCTTGCTTTGGTTTGACTGAAGGAAGCTGCGTAACTGCTAGAGATATGTGGGGTAAAATGGCACAGGTAAGCTTGCCTTCTTATTCTATACCAAATGAAATTTTTGCATTTATCATTTTTAATGCTGTGTCATGGACATTCAAAGGATCTTTGAGGAAATTTAGCTCTTCCGCTTTTTATTTCATCATAAGTTTGTTAGGGTTAATTATATGTAGTTCCCCTGAGGTTAGGCCTAATTACGTCAACGTTTTTTATATGCGCTGGGAATTATGGCAATATGTTGCTGTGTCTGACTTATTTAGCTTTCTAGGATGGGCACTTTGATCGAGAAAACTTCAACAAGGGGCGTAGCATGACATCATCACCTGGGGAGACGCATTGTGCTGCTGTATCTGCTTCTACATGGGTTGAACCGCATGGAAAGTGCACTATTGCATTTGCTGTTGCATGGTCTTCCCCAAAAGTTAAATTTTGCAAGGGAAAGTCTTATCACAGGTAATTTATAAAGTTATCACATAAAATTATCTGCCTGTTAATATAGTTTCTGTATTGTGTAATCTGGTTAAATTAGATTTAATCAAGAAGTGAATCATGCCTAAGTGATCTTAGCTTAACCCCTGCCCGGTGAAAGCTGGTATACACAGTAGCGATACTACTGTCCATGTCCAAGAACTTTCACTTCTCTGGAATTTTCGCATAAAATAATTCGCTGGTGTAGAACCTGTAGATGATGCAGTGATGAGTATTATTATTTTGAATTGTAAAACTAAAATAAGCAATAAACAGTGAGATGACAAAAGCTCAGCTCATCATTCCATCAGGGAATGACTAAGAGTCTCAAAATGCAGTAGAAAAAGAAAATCATTTTGGTCTAAATAGTTAAAAAGAAGTTCGAAGAATTCAATGCAAAATTTATATGGGTGGAGATGTATATAGCATTGCATTGATGTGATTGAGTAAGAGAAGAGGTAAATGGTGTACTACAATTTATTTCATAAGAGAAGAGGTAAACAGTAAATAAGGATCCTTTAAGGTAGAAAAATATATTATTAACACCATAATAGAATTAAAGTTCATGAAGAAAAGGTATAGAGCTCTATACATCATAGTGTTTTGAATGTTTTCTTAAAGAAATCATTGAGTCATAGGATAAATACTGTAGACACTAAAGCTTAAACCGAATGAAGGATGCATTTAAAAACCTCAGATGGAAATAAGTTTGCTGAGATAGCAACTAGCAATTGTTATCTGCTTCTGGCTTTAAGAAGTTTAACAGAACCATTTCATATGGTATCTCTCTTTGGAAAAAATATTTAGACTAGTTCTCTTTTTTCACCTTTTTCAATCTTCTTCAACTTTGCTGTTGGACTTTCTTAGGTTGTGCTGAGTATGTATTATAGAATCTGATAGTGTTATGGTACGTTGTTCTGTTTCTTCCTTCCAATGTGTTCCCAGGAGGTACACAAAATACTATGGCACTTCTGAAACAGCAGCTAAAGACTTGGTGCATGATGCACTTACCAGTGAGTGATTGTTTCCTGAACTGCTCGTTTTCTGTTTTGACAGTCAGTTTCGAAACACTTCTTTATTGATCAACAGAGAAACAAAGATTTTGAATATCCGCTTTCCTGGAAATCATTAATAGTCCTATAACATGAAAAACTTGATTAAATGCTTGTGTTTTGATCCATACAGATTATAAGATATGGGAGGAAGATATCGAGAAATGGCAGAACCCTATTCTGAAAGATGAAAGATTACCTGAATGGTTAGTAATCGATAAAAATTTATTCCATTATTTTGTAAATGTTTATATGATGACATAAGGTTCTTTTGTTATTATATATGAGAGCTCATGCTTGTAGCTTTTAGTGTCCCAAATTTCTGACTCTGGCCATTCCCTTTGGTCTGAATATTATTGCTGACAAAGGAGCCTAAAGAAAGTTGTGATTTACAAATTTATGTTAAAAGGATTCTGGTTTTTCATATTTTGCTTTCAAAGAAATTACCTTCGTCAGTCTCTATTATCAGGACTTCACAGTAAAGTATACATGTCTGGGTGTCTTTATAATTCTCATGCATAGCTTTGTTGTTAAATTTCTATGTTCCATCCTAAAAAGGGAAAGGATATACAATGTTTTGCAGGTATAAATTTACCCTGTTCAATGAGCTCTATTTTCTGGTTGCTGGAGGAACAGTTTGGATAGGTACTACTCTATCCATACTTCTTTGCCTTTAGATATGTGAATATTAGTTAAACTTTTAGTTGCGACAAAATCTGTTATAACTTGCATCCTTTTTCTCCATAAAATGGAACTTGTTAGCTTGGAACGAATGCCTCGTGATTTGTTTTGGTAGAAGCAAGAGAAACGTTTCTGTCAAAATAATAAATGAACTTTCTTTGAATGTGAAAAGAAACTATAAACTTTATCTCATAAACCAGTCGAGGTTTTAATTGGAATTGGCTATGGAGTTTAGATGGAGGCTTGAAAATTTACTATATTTTCGCTTAGGTGTTTTGTGAATATTGTGCAGTATCTCAGTTGTTAAGTATAAGTTTGAACTTTGTAGGACACTTTCTATAATTAAATATCAGAAGCCACTAAAGAGAAAAGCGTATTGCTTCGCGATGTTGTGGCTATTGTTATAAGGATACTATTGAGTAGAGGAGATAATGAAATGGATAAAGTAATGCTTTTGAAGTATGCATGTCTCAGACAACTCAGACAAATGAAGTGGAATTGTGAAAGGATGAATTCTCATTGGATGCTATTTATTTATATCAGAATTAGACATTCTTTTTGATTTTTATGGATCTTGTTGAGTATATCACGGTTTAAAGGTAGTTGTCCTATTTTAGTTTTTGTGCAACCTTTTCTTAGCTGGCATGGCTGTTTTGATCCTTACAGACTCCAGTATACCAGCAGAGCACTCGAGTGTTTCTAAACTAACAAGCAAGGATAAGAAAAAGGGCAAAAAAACCGAATCAAGACTAGTTAGTACCTCACCAGCGATTGTTAGACAGGCTACATTAAATGGTTCAGACACTTCTTCAGATGTTGACCCTATTGGAGGTGGCGAAATGGGTTCGAGAAGGTATTCAGACGAAGAAGATTTGAGTACTAGTGGGAATGGTGAAGATAATTTCGTAACTCCCTCTAATAAGCTGACAGAACCCATAAATGATAGTGATGATGTCGGCAAGTTTCTATATCTTGAAGGCGTCGAATATATTATGTGGTGTACATATGATGTTCATTTCTACGCATCTTTTGCCCTTCTTGAACTCTTTCCCAAAATTGAGCTAAGCATTCAACGCGATTTCGCTAAAGCCGTATTGTTCGAGGATACTAGAAAAGTCAAGTATTTGGCTGAAGGGAATTGGGGTATTCGCAAGGTGAAAGGAGCCGTTCCTCACGATCTTGGAACTCATGATCCATGGCTCGAAATGAATGCATATAACATACACGATACAAGCCGATGGAAAGATTTGAACCCGAAATTTGTTCTTCAAGTGTATAGAGACTTTGCCGCAACGGGAGACTTCTCCTTCGGAATGGAAGTTTGGCCTTCTGTGTGTGCTGCAATTGAATACATGGATCAATTTGATCGGGACAACGATGGTCTCATTGAGAATGACGGATTCCCGGATCAAACTTACGATGCGTGGACCGTTCATGGTATAAGTTCATACTGTGGCTCATTATGGCTTGCTGCACTGCAAGCCGCTGCAGCAATGGCTGTCCAGCTCGGTGACGAAGCCTTCGCAGAAAAATGTCGAGAAAAATTTGTAAAGGCAAAAGATGTTTTTGAGGAGAAATTATGGAACGGTTCGTATTTTAATTACGACAGTGGGTCGAGCAGCAACAGTAAATCGATACAGGCTGATCAACTTGCCGGACAGTGGTATGCTGCGTCTTCGGGGTTGCCGGATCTTTTTGCGGATTTTAAGATTCGAAGTGCGCTTCAGAAAATATATGATTTTAATGTTATGAAAGTTCGAGGGGGGAGGATGGGAGCAGTTAATGGGATGCATCCAAATGGTAAAGTCGATGAAACATGCATGCAGTCTCGTGAAATATGGACTGGAGTGACTTATGCTGTTGCAGCGACCATGATTCATGCTGGGATGGAGGAGCAGGCTTTTGCTACAGCAGAAGGTATATTCATTGCAGGCTGGTCAGAGGAGGGGTTTGGGTAAGTTATCATTAACACAAACTTCATTTGATGCTGTTTTGAGTGTCCGTCAAGTATTTTGATAATCTTGAGAGTGCATTTGCATTTGCATGATCATTGGTTTTCTGAATTAAGTGGGAAAGTATTTTGAGTACACATTTTATAGAAGTTTTCAGGCCATGGGTGTGTACTTTGTGAATTGAATTTTTGTTTATTTTGATAGTTCTATGAGAATAAAACCTATTACTATCAGAGTGTTTGCAGACAAGAAAGCTGAACTATTAAACATTTCAAGCGGTTGGTAGTAATTAGTTAGCCATGAAGTTCTTAAACTACTCTTAACTAAAGTTTTATTATAGAAACATATGTTCCATCTCAAACTCTTTTGGGAACTTAGAGACCTAAAGCATGAAGAAATGCTTTTGTTATTCGTGCTTTTTACTACTACTACTTGATAAGCTCGGTTTGAATGCGTTGTTACTTAATAAGTTTCTTACATGAAGAATGTGAAGTTTCCCCAATATCAAGTTTTTGCTTGGTGTCGTACCGAAGGCTCACGTATCTCAAAAGCTTAAACAAGTCCAGATTTTACTGGGATAATTTAAACTTCTGTTTAGATATTACTGCTCACTTGTATTCAGTAACTTGGTATGGATTATTTTACATATCGACCTAAAACGACGGTGGTGGGTTTCCATTTACGTGTTATCTTTGATTTTGTTATTATGGTGGTGGAATTCCTGTTCCGTGTTATTTTTGACTTATGTGTTATCTTTGATTGTGCAGATATGCTTTTCAGACTCCAGAAGGCTGGACGACTGATGGGCACTTCCGTTCTCTTATCTATATGAGACCTCTTTCCATATGGGGCATGCAATGGGCACTGTCTGGCCCTAAGACTATCCTGGAGGCACCCAAGATAAACATGATGGACAGAACAAATGTATCGTCTCTCACTGCAAATGATTGTAACAGTGAGACAGGCGTAAGGAAGATAGCGAGCAAAGCTAGGTGCTTTAACAATGCGGTGTTCCACTGTTCGTGCTAGTATTACTGAGTTAGTTGCTGTAAATTTTGATGAAGATCGCTGCTCCCCGTCCTCTCTTCAAATAAAAGTAGATGGAAGATTCGAGGGAAGTGGCTCTTAGTAAAAGGGAGTGATGGGATTATTAGTCTAAATGTAAGTTGAGATGTGAGGGTATAGTTTCCTGTTATTTAGCGGGGAATTTTGTGCACTCATTGTTCCAATCCAATCCAATGTGATTTATTCATTCTTCTTCTTGTAAAGTGTATTCTATTTGATAATTACCAAGACATGTGAAGATTCTTAATAATAATGAGGTAAGTCGGTTCTGCATTCAAAGCAATGAAGCTTTTCAAAAATTCACAGAATTAATATTATTTCGTTTATCCCTGAACTTTCTAAACATTCCTATTTGGTGCAAGTATAATTCCGGTGAAATTGATTTCTCGTTGAAGGCGTGGAGTACCAACGGCCAGACACTAAGATCCTGTGCACCTTAACTATTGTTTTGCAGTGGCAACCTTCATCGAATTAATATTTAATGCGAGTGCATATTACATAAAAGACCAAAAAAAGTTTTTTTTTGAAAAATTGACTTTTATGAATTTGCCTTTGTGGTTATTTGTGGATTTATTTATGTTCGTAATGAGTTGATAACGCTTCAAACGTGGATTTTGTACAAAATTTTCATATTTAGTAAAATGATAATTATGTTTTATTATATTTTTACTAGAAACTGGGACACGCACCCACTAAGTTTTTATATTGTAAAATAATTCAAATATGAGGAAAAAATAAAATCTAAAAGAAAAAAAAAAGGCAGGAAAAAAGAATTGTCTAGATGAAGAGTCAATCATCATACTTTGAGTAAATATGGAAAGAAAAAAAAGAAATTTCATTGAAAGAAGTTGAATTATAGGGAAACTAAACCATTCTGCTTAGTAAAATAGCATAGCTAATTTTATCTAACTTAAATTGTAGGGTTAAATTGGAAAACTAATAATAAGATGTCACAGTGGAACATAATTATATGATTAAACTTGGAAATAAAAGATTTGGTGTCACAAATACCGCATTCTTCATATATTAGTAGTATAGATTCATATTCTGAAATTAGTTATTGCAAATATAATTTCTTTCTTGTACATTCTAACTTTTGCATAAAGAAATTATTTTATAAGCCCATGAAAATCACGTAAGTTTTATATATATCCTGACTGAGTTATATATGTCATGATTTGTAATAGATAAAATTTACATGATATATTTGGGTGAATTAAATGGTCTATTTGAAATTGAAATAATTACAGAGATTATCTTAAATAAAAGTACGTAAGTACATACGTAGAGACGACAGGCATTGAAATAGAAAAAGAAAAAGAAATAATAATAAATAAAGTATTTAATGAAATAATAAGCGGGTAGCGAAAACCAAATTGCATGCTTGTACTAGCTACTTAACATTCAATCTTTATTATTAAGTATACTTAGCATATATAATCAGAGAAGAGAAGAGATCGAAAAGAGATCGTGGCTCGCTCTGTGTCATCACATCAACCCTACTCTCTTCAAAACCCTAGAACGAAGTACACAATCAATACTCACCATTATTATCAACTCCACAACACAACACAGACAAGGAATCAAAATCCTCCTATTAATTCAGCAGCAGGTAATGTTATTATTATTATTATTATTATTATTGTCTTCTTCCACAAGAACAAGTGCAGAGTAGTCTAATTTTAGCCCTACTTACTTTCTGGATCTTCAACCGAATCTTTTTGCAATCAGTAATTGAGAAACAACAAGTTGTGATTTTGTTATTAAGAGCATAATAATGTTGTTGATCCTTTAGTTGCTTGCTTGTCTGTCATATGGGACAAGTAAGAGATTGTTGTTGTTGTTGCTCTTGTTTTTATTCATTCTTGACTTATCTTGTTTTGTCCAGTAATGGCGCGGAAGATGCTTATTGATGGAGAGGTGGACAAATCAAGTGAAAATGAGAATAATCACTATGATTTTGATTTGTTTGTAATTGGTGCAGGAAGTGGTGGTGTTCGTGCCTCCAGATTCTCAGCCCAGAATGGGGCTAAGGTCCTCTTCATACATTTTGTTTTCTTATAGTCTATTCCTTTTACACACACACGAGTTTGTTTGTTTGTTGGAAGTGCCCTGCGGGAAAAATGTTTGCTGCTTTTTCTACCTTCACCCACCGTTACTTTTTCTGCCATATATGATTCTTCAATTTCACTCAGCTTGCTTCACTTCAAACATCAGTTGGGGTTTATACTTTTATTTGGAGTGTATATACTTTCGTTATTAAACTCCAAGTATGTCTTCATATTAACAGGTTGGGATCTGTGAGCTTCCATTCCATCCTATCAGCTCTGAAGTTATAGGAGGAGTTGGTGGAACGTAAGTCTACAGACTTAATACCATGTTCCATCTATAACTCATGCATATGCTCCTCTTTACTGGATATTTATTGTGGTTGGTGGATTATATGCTGTGTTCCACTTCATGCATTTGATTCTTCTTTTTCCAGAACAACATGTTCTATTTACCATGTTAGATGAGGTCTCACCAGTAGCTGCTGGTGAATTTATGTCTAAAACATTGTCAATAAGAAATCTTACTTTTACTAGAGGTTCCTCAATCTTTTAGTTCAAAAAATCTGATTTTACATATGCTATGAAGCTGGTTCTCTCTTTACATACCTGATATATTCCCCATGGGAAATCAACATCTTGCTGGAGCCAGTATAAAGGGAGGAAGGTCATTGGTTACTCATCTTTATCCGCACTAGACATCAAATCCCAGACCAAAAATGGTTGTTGTGACTGTAAATTTTAGCCTTCTGAGTATCAATAGATAGTTATTTTGAAACATGTAATACACACATACACATATACGCACATAATACAAACATATGCAAATATATCTTCATATATATATATATACACACACACACACACACACACAAATATGTATGCATGTATGCATATTTATGTAGGCATACACACAAACAACATATTATTTCCCATATCCATATACGTGTGTGTGTCACAAATGAGCTTTATTATGATAAAAGTTTGTTGTTCTGAAGTAAGCATCAATTTACATGATTAGCTAAGGAACTTCTAGAGCAAACTATTCGGAAATATGATTAAATTTAGCTGAGGATCTAATGTTCAACATTTTCAGGTGTGTCATTCGTGGTTGTGTTCCTAAAAAGATTTTGGTCTATGGTGCTTCCTATGGGCCTGAACTGGAGGTGAGATTCTGAAAATAATTTTGAGGGATAGTGAGGATTGCCCATGCTTCTGAAAAAATTCTTCTATTCTTTCTTGATCGATTGTTTTTCCTTTCTATAACTATAATAATTCATTGACTCCAATGGTTTTAAAAGAGTTTTATTCTGTAATTCTTCTGTGAGAAGTTTAATATTTCTGCCGAAGAAATCAAGTGTCAATTGAGTGATAACATTCTTCAGTATTAAGTATTATGCAACATAAATTACAAATCTGATCTTATGATGATGTAAATATATTGCTAGTCTTCTCCTTATTTGATGAAAAATAGTTTGATTGTTTATTTTACCTGTTGAAGGACGCGAGGAATTATGGGTGGGAACTAAATGAAAGAATCGATTTCAACTGGAAGAAACTTTTACAGAAGAAGGTCAGTGAAATCTTGTTGGGCTGTTATATCGGTCACCCGGGAACACTTTTTCATCTTTATGCACCTCGCAATCTGATTCCTAGTGGTAAATGAGGAGAATACAGATGTGGCTATTGTTCTCCATCTAGATTAGTATTACCATTTTAATTTATTTAGTAATTATCTCAGATATTGACTGGTCTCCTAACCACTTCCCCAGATCTTGATTTTTCATTTTTATTTTTAGGTGCAGTTATCTTAATATTCAGGTTTCCTCTTAACTTGCAGACAGAAGAAATAGTCAGGTTAAATGGAATTTATAAGCGGATGCTCGCAAACTCAGGAGTTAAACTATTCGAAGGAGAGGGAAGAGTTGTTGGTCCTAATGAAGTTGAACTGATTCAATTGGATGGAACCAAAATAAGTTATTCAGCAAAACACATTCTCATTGCAACTGGAGGCCGGGCTCAACGCCCAGCTATTCCAGGCCAGGTGTGTTACTTTTGTGCTGTATGATTGGATGTCTCAAATCTTATTTTAAGTCTTTCCTGCACTTCTTATTTCTTAACTATGAAACTGATCTTAATTCATGGCTAGGTTAGATTAAATAGGGATTCTATATACGGTATGATAAAATTATACATCATTTTAATGCTTGAATTTTTTTTTTATCTCGAACTCCTCGCAGTTTTGTATATTTTAATTTTTTTTGTTTTTGTTATTGAATTTATTATTGTCCTCTTATGGATTGGTTTTCATCTTTTCATACTTAAATCTAATACTATTTATTTTTATCTCACATATAGGAATTAGCCATAACGTCAGATGAGGCATTGAGTTTGGAGGAGTTACCTAAGCGAGCTGTTGTACTTGGGGGCGGGTATGTTTCCTCTTCCTGCTTCCTTTTAATGCATCTGTCCAGGATGGTTAAAAATTTAAGTGGTTCTCTTTCTTATCATGTAGGTATATTGCCGTTGAATTTGCTTCGATATGGCGTGGAATGGGTGCAACAGTAAACTTGTGTTTCAGAAAAGAACTCCCCTTAAGGTTATATAGTTCCTTTATTTCCATCAATGTACCATAATTATTATCTCCCTCATGTTGGGAAAATTATCCGGATCATATATGCATATTTATAAAGATATGAACTTATATCTTGCATTAATAGGTTAACAAATTTAATTTTGTCTCATAAATATAGTTCTCCACTCTTTGCTCAATGCTTAGAGCCTTTTTCTTATTGCATTACATCTACGGCTAGATATTTTAGAGCGTCTCATATGCATAATGAATGCAATAAAATGAGTCAAATCCCCAGTATCTATTGAATGACTGTAACTGTAGTAGTAGGACTTGAAGTATTGAACTTGATGTCGCATGCACGTGGTTACTGGAGGTTCATACTGGATACAACATTTTGGTCTTTTTTAGCAATTATGGTAGGGTTTTGTTTGTGATTCTTAATCAGCTTTCGTTTAAGTGGCTGCAAAAATGGTTTACTATATTTGTTGGGTTCATTTTGTTTATTGAGAATAAAGGTTAGATTCGGCTGTAGGTTCAAGTTTAGGCTATGTTACTCTTGGAGTTCGCCCATTCTAAGATATTTTGATCTTTCCTTTTCAGCAACTAATTAGTCAATTATTAAATAAGTGAAACTGTGATACTTATACCTAGATGGTATAGATAATTTTGATGTTATCATCTCTCTGTCAGATTATGGTGAATTTCCATTGTGATCTCGTAGCTTAAAAGTGCAGTTGATGTCATTCTGAGCTCATAATATGTAAATTTTGTGCCAAAGGAACTTGTCTTCCTTCAATATATAATTTGCATTTCATCTTAATAATCATCTCCTCTGATGTTGGACATCCTATATATAAGCATAGTATGGCTTATTTACACAGTTCTTTATGGTAATTGACCAATGGGTTTGAGCGGTTGGTCTTGAGTTGATGCACAAACATTTGAGGTACTAATTAACGATAATTAGTATCGAGTTTTCCTGTCTGTCGGGGCACTAAACTGAGTACAAGAGTATGACGACCTTACGACTTTTGAGCATATCTGAGCTGATTGTGTATAACCCGCTATATCTGTGTTGTTCGACTTAATTGTCATGTTAACTTTCTGGTGTGACTGGCAACACATCTTGTATCAGATAATTGAGTTACTAGTGCAGCCTGTCTCATTCCATTTATGCTTGTTTTATTGCAGAGGTTTTGACGATGAAATGCGAGCAGCAGTAGCAAGAAATCTTGAAGGCAGGGGTATTAATCTGCATCCTAGGACAACCTTAACTGAGGTGCTGTCTATTTTTTGGCTTATGTTTTATTACTTCTGCTTCCTAAAACATTAGAATTAACATATGCACTAAAAGAAATACCCCCTGGGGAAAATTTGTTGACCATGAGTTGTTGACGCAGCTGGTCAAAACTGAGGATGGCATAAAAGTTCGCACGGACCATGGAGAAGAAATTATGGCAGATGTCGTACTCTTTGCCACTGGTATGATTCAAGCTATTGACAATTAGTTTAGATTAAATGTTGTAAATGATGTATTGCTACAACGACTTTCACTTTTTTTAGTGCCATTCTTTTCTGTATCTAAAATGGTGTCTTTGTCTCGATATATGTTGTCACTGCTGGCTGAAGCCATCCTGCGAATTTTTTCATATACTTGCAATTTCTTCTTTTCTTTTCAATTGAATGCACAAACTTGTGTAACATACGTATGTTTGAGGCATAAGATGTTTCCAAATGAAGCTTCTGTTCCATGCCAGATCCAATAATAATTTGGTTTTGACAATTCAAAATCTCATGGTTGGCAAAATTTTCTAATTATTTACTTTCATGTCCAAAAACACTGATTTCATCTTCCCCTTTTTCCTCTGAAATATTTTGCGATGTGAGTTAAAGGTACATTAACTTTTGCTGACACTTAATGAAATAAAGTAATGGATAAACAAATGGGAATGGATTATGTCTTGGTGGGTAACTGAAAACCTACTGCATTATTGCTAATTTAAGAAGAATAAAATATCAACTGTAGCCCCCTCAGCCCATTAGTTTTTGACATTCCAAACTGTACTGTTCCTTTTCTTATATTATTATGTTAAATTTCGCACTTCTATAGAGGGGCAAATGATGTTGAACTTCGCTTCTCACTTCTTGCAGGTAGGGCCCCAAACACAAAAAGGTTAAATCTGGAAGCTATAGGTGTTGAGCTTGATAAATCAACTGGAGCAGTGAAAGTGAGTTTTGGATTCTCTGTGATCTTCGTTTTGTATTAGTTTGCTAGAAATACATCAATATAAACTTTGTTGTATTCCAGTTGTAATTTTTTATATTTTGGTTGCATGTTTAGTGTTTTCTATTATTTGATTTATTATGCTTTATGTTGCCAGGTCGATGAGTACTCTCGAACCAATGTACCTAGCATATGGGCCATTGGTGATGTTACTAACCGAGTGAATCTCACCCCTGTTGCATTATTGGAAGGGACCTGCTTTGCCGTATGTGTTCTCTCACATTCTCGCTGTGACTTAGATAGTTTCATTGCTTCAATTAATTGATTCAATACCCCGTTAATCTACTTTTTAAATTTTTATTGTACTTTTATCCTATTTGTGTAGCTATATATTCATTCCTATATGTTGTTTGCAGAAAACTGTGTTTGGTGGACAACCTACTAAAGTGGATTACGAGCATATTCCTTGTGCTGTTTTTAGGTACAACATTTACTTATCTGGCTAACCTTTTTAACATTTCCCTGCTGTGCATATGAGCGGCATGCCTTGTACTCCGTGAAAAGTTTCATTTTCAAGTTTTCATTGATATTTGTTTGTTGATAGACTGTAGAAACCTTGCCTATCAAAGGAATTTGTTTTTTTATTTTTAAGTTTAAGTTTCCATTAGAGAATTTCCCTGGCAAGTGAACTACCTTATATCAACTATTAAGTGTCCTAGGAATTCCCTGGAACTGTTTTATTAGTAGTTTTTAGTTATTTTCTAACAATTTTTACTGATAGTATTCTCTTACTACCATTTCCATTTAAAATTATGCCACTACTATTATATGCAATTATCTATTCATCTATGCTCATGAGTCAATGATGTTCAAATTTGTATGGTTTTACATCACAGCATACCACCACTGTCTGTAGTTGGTCTCAGTGAGGAACAGGCTATAGAGAAAGCTAATGGAGACATATTGGTTTTCACATCAACATTTAATCCCATGAAGAACACCATTTCCGGGTATGCTAGTTGACAGTTTATTTTATATGATTTACTTGTAATTGTGAACTTAATTGATAACTGTTACACTGGAGGAATAAAGGTCTTCCCACCCAAGTCTTCTGCATATTCAACTCCTTACAAATGATTCTTGGCATGGTTTGCCAAGTTACACTGATTATTTTGAGACAATAGGTGCATCTGTTTGGTAGGTATTACCTACAAATATCTGAACTTCTATGAGCTCATTTTCATGAGAAATGATTTGATATTATTTTTTAGGGTGATATGGTGATGGTCCATGATGTTATTATATTACATAACCCACATGTTCGAAATTACAAACGCCACACACTGCTAAGTAATAACGTAGCAGAAAAAAAAAAGATCACATCATGTCATTCTGCCAACTGTAGCCATTATATTGCAAAGATTGGAAAATAAATGAAAAAAGAACTAATATAAACCAAAAATAAGAAACTTGGGGTAAAAGCTTTATTTTTATATTTATAGTTGTAGTTTATTTATTCTTCCTTCGGATGTTCGTTCACAAGGTGTTGTTTTCTACATGCTAAACGTGAAAGTGCATCATAATTTTACCAAACATTAGGGGTGTAATTGTTAATCTTCTTATTTTATTTTATATGCTGCATGATTGTAAGTGAAAGCACGTTGTGTGGTATTTCGGTGTAGGCGGCAAGAGAAGACGGTTATGAAGCTTGTCGTTGATGCTGAAACTGATAAAGTTCTCGGAGCATCCATGTGTGGGCCAGATGCAGCAGAGATCATGCAGGTAATTACTCAGTTTATTCCTATTTTTTGTTAGTCTAATGCATCTCAGCCATGAATGGAAGTTTGATGCTTGTGGTCGGAGTCTTCTGTTTATTCTCATTTGTGTACACCTAGTTCCTATGGGCCTCTCATAAGTCATGTAACATGTGGATACTGAAGGAAAGTCATACTATGAATACGGAAAGAGAAAAAAAAATTCTGTTCTTCACCAAGTTATTAATTCTTATACCCCCCACCTCCCCACCGCCCAAGATTGATGAACAAGTATATGGGACCTCATGGCCTAAACTGGGTCTATTAAAGTTTCATAGAGAGCCCGCTTAGTCATGTCATTGTAATGTACTTTAATAACAAATACATGTGAAGAAATTATCCTTGCAAAAAAAAAAAAAAAATGTAAGTATTCTGCATAAAGTTGAGTTTCACTTAGAATCAGATTTGAACGGATTTTAATTATATTGCTGATGTTGCTCAGGGCATTGCTATAGCACTAAAATGTGGAGCGACCAAAGCTCAATTTGACAGCACGGTGAGTTTCGTCACTTATCTGATTCAGACTGTGCTTTAATTGTGCACTTTATAAAGCACGACATTTTGGTTTGAAAGTCTTTTGAGTGGCGAAAGGTGTAAGGACTTCCATATTCTGAATTTTCAAAAACTACCTAATGTTTTGAAGTAATCCATTGATCCATAATTTCGTACCTTCACGTCAAAATTTTATAGATAACCTAAAACAATTCCTGAAATCTTTGCATTAACATTTCTGTTTTGGTCTCTTAATTGTTGGTCATAATTTGTGCCAGGTTGGGATTCACCCGTCTTCTGCGGAAGAGTTCGTGACTATGCGTTCAGTGACTAGGCGGATTTCTGCTGGTAAATTGAAGACCAACCTTTAGACGCCAATTTATGATGATACTCATAGTTGGACACACTTTATATACAAGGCATCATATATATACTTTTGGAAATATTGTTTGTATTGTGTTTCAAGATGTTATAGCTGCAATAATGGAACCTTAACTTTATATATTATTACTGGTGGAGGCGTTGTACTAAATACAAAACCAGATGGGCATCTGCAGTTCTTTTTGCTTATTAATTTTGGAACACGGGAGCAGTTAGTTTTGGTTCAGGTTTTTTGTGAATTTATTAGTTTATTGGTGGATCAGTAATTGCATGCAAATATTGCACAATACAATAATATGACGCATACAATTTGGTAAAAGTAAATTTTCTTGGTGAATAGTTGTGACAGGGATTATTGAGAAGCTATTAGCCTACAATTTAGAGAATAAACATATTGCAATCTTCTTTGCCGGTTGTGCTACGTAAGCAGTGATTGCATAAATTAACTTTTTCCAATGGATCCTCCAAGCCCGTTTTCGTTGAAGTTATTTTATTCTTAGAAAGTTTGGCTCGACAAATTTATAGCAATCCAAGTTTAACCATCGTGGATGCTTCTTTGTAGTGAGAACAAAACAAAAACATATAACTATATTCGATTAGTATGTGATCCATCATTGACACTGATATTTCCTTTCTGTTCCCTTTCAAAGTGAAAGGGATCCGATCCAATATTCCAAATAAATCCTCTAAATATTAACATAAGAAAATGAAAAGAGAGTTAGATTATATTGCCTAATGTTAAAGCAAAGCATATACATTGCTTTGGTGTTCTCCACTTCGATGCATTAGGACACGCTATTGTTTTATTAGATTCGCAGATAATTTTGTATTGCATGTCCTCTTAAGGCAACTTGTCCGTGCCTTTTGTTTTTCTCAACTCCCTAGATTTTAAACGCGGCGCATCTTTCTTTTTACATACCCACCGTTGATACATGAGAACAGCATATTACCATATTCCAGCCAACATCTTCATTTGATTTGACAATATTATCATACCTTAATTAAAGAAAACTTTTAGTACTATAAAACGCATGCTTAGAAAATCTATCTGAAATGGACAAGCAGAAGGCAGCTGATCAGCAAGACCCTTTTAGTAGGTTGTCGAGGGATACAATATCTGAGATCCTGTCTCGTACATCACCGTTTGACGCCTTAAGAGCTGCACTAGTCTCGAAAGTGTTCAAGTCTGCGGCTGATTCAGACAGTGTTTGGGAGAAATTTCTTCCTTCGGAAATTCTGTCGAGATCAGATTATTCGTCTTCTATGGATTTTGGCACCATCAAAGAGCTTTACTCAAGTCTCGTCCACTCTCCTGTTCCTCTTGATGGTGGCAAACTGGTATGCCTTTAATTTCTCAATTTTTGTTGTTTTTCATGAACAACTTAAATATGCTCACTGGATCAATATTTTTTCTGATCCTAATACTTACGTGCGTTATATTATTTTAACTTTTAAAGCTTAACAATGCATTGTGGTCATGGATGCAAGAATTTTTCAATTCGTTCTTTTCTTTAATTCGTTTTTGGGAGGCACTAACACTATTAAAGTATTGATGTCGTTGCATGCTTCTACCTACATATTTAATATTGAAAAATCACAATTTGTTGTCAAAACCAAATTCTAATGAATAGAAGGATCGGGAGTGGCAACACGATGAACAAAAAGTGTTAATGTAGAGTAGAGGTAAATTGATATGACTTGAATTTATTAATTACAAGGGGTGATGTGTTTTGCCAACTAATTCTACAGTCAAATGTGAAAACAAGATTTTTTTCGAGAAAGAAATATACAAATGTAAGAGGTGAGCAAAAAGAGAAAGGAAGGTTTAAAATATTTTGTCCAGTCTTACCATTTTTAGAGAATACTATAAATGCTTCATTTGTATTCAATGTAAAGACTTACACGGCTAGAGTGTTTGGAACAGAGCTTTTTCCTTGACAGAAGTGGGAAGAAATGCGTTACGGTTGGGGCCCGTGAGCTTATAATTCCAGGCGGAACTAACCCACAGCACTGGATATGGACCTCTAATGCAAACTCAAGGTGAGATCCCACTTATTATATAATTTCCTTGTTCCCCTTTTTCAGTTAATAGCAAGAGAAATATCACTCTGAGCATCAGCTAGAGCTAATATGTTTCCTTTTTCAGATTCGGAACGGTGGCTCAGCTTAAATCTATATACTGGCTTGATGTCATAGGCAAAATAAACACACAAATGCTGTCCCCAAAGACTGATTATGCAGCTTATTTGGTATTTAATTTATCAAATATATACTACGGTCTTGATTCAGTGGACGCGGTTGTCAGACTTCTAAAGAACGAACCAGAAGTTGAAAACTATACCCTGCTGCACTTGCATGAAGCAAGTCCCTTGTATAGGTCTCCACAGGCAAAGCAAACGGGAGAGCTTCCAGTGATGCGAGATGATGGATGGATGGAGATCAAAATGGGGACATTCTATAACGACGAGGGAGATCTCGGTGAGGTGGAGGCACGCCTGATGGAAGTGAGGCGCGCTTCGATGAAATCTGGCCTTATAGTCGAAGGCATTGAGTTTCGACCTTATAAGACGTGGTCTAATTATTATAAAAATTGAGAAATCTATAATAACCTAATCATTTATGTATAAGATATGGTTATATGTTGTGTTATATGGTTTGCGGTATTTGGTTCCGGTGTGTAATGCATAATAGTTATTTTATAGTCTATTGCTTTCATGTGTAATAAACAAACATTATATAGTTTGGGAATAACAATTGAGTCTGAGTTATGTATGTAGAAGAATCTTGGGTTGGATAGTTCATTGAGGTGAATGATAGGATATGAAGATTCTCAGTATCCAAGTATTGTAACTATCAAATATGGTTTCACTTTGCTATATAATATTTTAAGTTTGTTATTATTGATTTGCCTGTAGCTTGCAAGTTGCTTACGAGGAAATGGCAGCATTTGACAAAGAAACTCTCGTGATAAGTGTTGTTAAATTTGGCCATTATCCCTTTTGATCGGTGTGCGTAACCATTAATCATCATGTTTCTTCTAATTTCTAGCTCATCATGGATGTTCTTTAAATTAGGTAATAGTACCCCTCTGCAAATTATAATAAAACGGGGGAGACATTATACATCAAGTAACTAAAACTACGTACCAAGTAAGGACAAAAGTGGTAATTTAGAGTGATATTTCTGCATGCAGTCAGCTGTTTGAGTCAACTATAGCGTGTCTGCTATAAACTGACGCTGTTGTTACCGTATGGACCTAGAAAAGTCCCAATTGATCATGGCAGCTTTAGTAATTTCCTAGTTGACTTGAAGGTCTCTCTTCACTTCTCAGAGATCTACAAAAGAGTATGATGCATTTTTCCGTTCAGTACATGTTTTTTTACTTATACTGAATGCATGATCTAGGATCATCAGTAAGGATAGTAGAGGATCAAGATTAATCAATCAATTAGATAGATGGGTAGGAATTATGACAATTGGGAGAGATTGGTGGCCGCCGTGCTGCTAAAAGAGGAACTCAGGCGACTCGCTCTTTGTCCTTCAATGGAACCGAGCAGCATTAGCTCTGAATCATCTCGCTTTAGTTTTAGCTCATCCGTTGCTACTGCTTCTCCGTATGATGATCGAAAACTTGTCTATAATGAGCTTGGCCTTAAATTTCCTGTACAAAATTCAGATACTACAAGGAATGACATTAACTGGGAGAGGTTTTCGCCGCCCAATAATTATCAAGAAATTACTGATTCAATACCACCATCTCTGGTAAGACCTTCTCTAGCTACCGGCACTAGTTTGGTGCTTATTTATTGGGTACATACGTGCCAATTAATTTGTATAACTTGTTTCTACAGAATGTTTTTCTTGACGAGAAAACTGGAAAGAAATGTTATATGTTAGGAGCCAGGGATCTCAAAATTTCACTGGCATCAGATGCCGCCTCACGGTATAGGGAATGGAGACCTCGTGCTGATTCCAGGTCCTTATTCAAATGTCCCATTATCCTTCAATTCATATTTCTATATACATATAGAAATCAGTACTAACTTTCCAGATTGGTTAAAGTTTCTCAGAGGTTGCCGAGCTTCAATCAAATTGGCGCCTTGATATTCGAGGAAAGATTAATACACGAATACTGCAACCAAGGAATGTTTATACAGCGCATTTGATCTTCAAAAGATCAGAAAGGGCGGAGGGGCTTGAATCAGCAAAGGTGGTTATTAGATTTGTTAACGATGAATCAGATAGAGAGGCTGTGAAGCGATCTAAATCTGTGCACTTTCAGCCAATCAAGGAGAGAAAGGGAGAGGTTGCAATGGTGAAAGGCAACATGGAAATAGAAATGGGAACCTTTTATGCAGGAAAAGGAGAAGATGAAACGGTGGAGGCACGTTTGCTGTCGATTAAGGGATGGAAGACAGGTCTCATCGTCCAAGGCATTTTGTTTCAGCCTACATATGTGTACAGTGATGTTCCACTTGTTTCGAAGCAGTTTATGCAGAGAAAGGTGTGGGGATAATTTATGGAAATTTAGTAGTTTTGAGGCTTAGAGATGTTTTGTTTTAGTTGGTAAGATCGATTTTCAGGTTAAATTTGCTGGAAATATGAAGAAACTTGACGCTGTTTTCGTTCCGTACAATTTTCTAACTCATGCTAAGAAAAGAAAGAATGAATTACATCTATTTTGAAAGCTTGATTGAATCATTATCAGTGAGCACAATACGTACACACTACACAAGGAGAGCAGTAGTAAGTGACCACAATAGACTAGAGAGAGCGAACAAAAGGAAATTCATATAGACTTCCTCTATCACATTTACATATTGGCAACATTATTTACATTAAACATCCAATTGGTGGATGGGCAAATACTGTGTAGCAAAAACTGCCAGCATAACACATACACTGACTAATTGTTGATTAGTTTTGACACAGGCCAGGCACAAACGTTGCGTGATAGCCAAAACCTCTATTTTGTGAGCACCTTTTAGAAAATAAAACAAGCTTTATGTCGGTTTATTCATGTTTAAATGTCTTAACTTTTTGTGCTAGCTACAAACCTTTACTTGTGGCATGAAATGTGATGATATTCTATTCTTTGTAGTTTGTACCACATCTTACGTATTCTACTTTTCTTTAATTAAGAAGAGAAGAGACGACATATAATCTTTCTTTATAAAGGAGTTAATGCCAAGTGTCACAAGACATTTGATAAGTCAAAATAGCTGCTTACCCACCCCTATTTTGATCATCTCATCTTAATTTATGCACAAGACTTGTAATAAATATAAAAACGAAACCACGAACATTGCCGACAGGGCAGGTGTGATGATGGACAACCAAAAGACAATTCAAAGTCCTCCTCTTCATAACCCTTTTACTAGATTGTCTGAAGACTGCATATCCGAGATCCTGTCTCGTACTTGTCCATTGGACGCTTCAAGATTTGCAGTAATCTCAAAAGGGTTCAAGTCTGCTGCTGATTCAGACATTGTTTGGGGCAGATTTATTCCGACAGATATTGTCTCAAGATCAGTTTCTCCTCTAGTGGTCCATGATACCAAGAAAAGTCTCTACTTTAATCTCTGCAACCATCCTATTCTTCTTGATGCTGGCAAATTGGTATTTTCTTGCCCCCTTTTGACTTCAGATTCCAATACAACAATATTCTTGTCTTTCCATTATGTAGAAATAACTAAGGCTATCCCTGACTGAATTCTCTATCTCATATAAGGTGCAGTGCTGTTTGTGTCAATATGTTGTGGTCATGGATTGTTCCAAAACAGCCTCTACCCCTATTCGATCGATACACTTATAAGCTGAACACACATATGAGTCATATTTGATGATTTACTCCTAATTTCCCTGCTTGGACTGTGAATTTCCCCCTAGCTATTTATAATTTACACATATATGGATTTTCTTGTCACAAAGAGTCAATCTGTTTGGTAGTGTACCCTGCTGGACCAATTTCCTAATCATAGAAAAAGCCAATATAAATGATATTAAGCACACTACTTTGATGGTTTTTGTCAAATTTTAAACTTTATTTACCCTGAATTTAAATGCTTATTTCTTCTGAATGTAACACTGGTTCTGGTATTTGAAACAGAGCTTTTCTCTTGATAAAACAAGTGGGAAAAAATGCTTCATGATAGGAGCCAGGGAGCTCATAATTTCGTGGGTCGATACTCAACCGTACTGGAAATGGACCTCTCATGCCAACTCAAGGTACCCTTATATATATATATTCCTTTCTTTATGTTCTCATGCATCCTCTTTTTGACAGTAAAGAACAAAGCATTACATAACTCCAATTATAATTTGTTTCCACTTCCAGATTCTCAGAGGTAGCTCATCTCAACTCCGTTTGCTGGCTTGACATCAGAGGCAAAATAGACGCAAGAATGCTATCTCAAAAGACCACTTATTCAGCTTATCTGGTATTTCAATTAGCAAATGTAGTCTATGGTCTAGAATCAGTGTTTGCAGTTATCAGATTTGTTAATCATGAAGCAGACAGCGATGCTGAAGATAGAGCCGATCTACTGCACTTGCACCGCGGGCATCCCACATATAGATCTCCATTGCCAAGGCAACCTGGACGACATCCAGTGCGGAGAGGCGATGGATGGTTAGAAATTGGAATGGGAGAGTTTTATAATGATGAGGAAGATGATGGTGAGGTGGAGGCACGATTATTGGAGATTTGGCGGCTTCATGGCAAGTCTGGTCTTATTGTTGAAGGCATTGAGTTTCGACCATTATCTAGATGAAGGGAATGAAGGAACGAGGCTTAAACTGAGTTCATTTTCATCGAAAGTTATGTACCCGTGTAAATTATAGTTTAGAGATTTGGAATAAGGGAGAGCTGAGGTTCACTGAGCATTGAGTTGGTAGATTTATGTAGTAGAATGTTGGGTTCTGGAGATTCTATGATGAAAGTATTGGAGCTGATACTCTATAATGTGGGTTTTGTTTGCGTAATGATTTGAATGTTGTTTCATGCTTTTTACCCTAAGTACAATTAACCAACCTTAAACAAGAAAAAATCCATTTTAATTCAGTGAAAATAAAAGAACGGAACGGTTAACTTTTGAAAGCATCAATAAAATGCCTCCACATCGAATAGGCGCCAAGGATGCCAGGAATTGTCTTCTTAGTTTCCTAAACCATGACGGAAAAAAAAAAAAAAAAAAAAAAAAGAATCCACTCTTTAGGGAAAAGAAGAAGGATTTTCTTTGAAAAACAGAAACATAAGCAATCAGTCATAAGTTGGAAACAATAGTTCCTTATAGTGAATTTGGCTTTTGACTTATTATCTCAAAGACTTTTTGCTAATATATATAAATGACATATTGGTTTTTTGCTAATACATACATGTATAAATGAGAAGGGAAAAAGCTGTTATTTCTATTAAGTGTTTGAAAACCTGTGCGAGAAAGGGAACACCTGTTTTAAGCAGAAGCAAAAACGGAGAGAAGAAGCACAATACATAGAGTGGGGTGAACTTTGATTGCTTGTGGTGGATATGCCTAAAGTTTTAATTCAGTCCCCTTCCAAGCACTTAGCACTCTGAACTATATAATGAAAAATGTCAGGAAATTCAATCATCCGTGCCATCATCATAATATTCTAAAGTTTGAAAGATTCCGAACAGGTTGGTGCATGTAAAAGACCTGGATTCTTTGTAATGGGACAATATACGATGATCCTTTGGTAAATCAAGTCCTCCTACCCCAACCATAAATTTCTTCCGGTCCTTGTGTCCACAGAAAAGCTCTGTTGCACAGCGAATGAGCGCTATCGTTGAAGGCATAGAGTTTCGACCCACGTATCAAAGATCCAACTTGTTCAGATGGCAAACCAGAAAGGATAAGGAAAAGAACCTTATCAAACATCAAAATTTTCCATCGTGGAACTGAAAACAGAACAACAGCCAAGCAATATAATATTACTAGCTAGATTTTATATCGTTTAATTTACTATTTTCAGATTTTCCAAGATTTCGTTTTCCTTATAAAGCATGTTTGTGTCGCGATTCCACTGTTTTTCGTTCTTCTTCATATCAATGCTAATATAAGGAAAACAGTTGCATTCTGCATTTTCCGAAGAAACATATCAAGATCACTCACTCACTTTTGTAATGTCATAAGATCTTTGTAAACTAAAATAATGTGGAATACTTGTTTATTTATCTCTTACAAAGGTTGTTTAGGAAATAAACATACAACAAAAAATAATCAGTCTATTTTATAAATTGCATTTTTCTCTCAAATTGCATGGATCATAAATAATAAAAAGTTAGCATGTGATCAACTAAAAAACTATGTACGTAGTAAACCACGTATGCTTATAATTGCCATGGCAAAATTAGATAAAAGTTAGGAGACTGGCAGGCTTTTAAAGTCGAGTCATACTTTTTCCAAAAAAAAAAAATGAAAAGCTCGATAGAAACTTGTATTGACATGTCGTTCACAATGGACCTATCTGTTTGGCTGTTTCACACTCTGTTGAAACATTTTCATCTGGAACACCTGACTCCGATACACTTATAAACAATAAAGTATCTTTATTTAATTTTCACATCTTTATGCTACTACTACATTGGAAAGAAAAAGATTTATAAAATATAAAGATCGCGAAATAAACAAGCATTCAACGGAACTTGAATGAAATATAAAATTAGTTCATTTATTTGTTGGCTTCCTATTTGTTTTTTGTAGCAAAAGCTTTTGTGACGGCTTAATTACCTCCAAATTAACATGTGTGACTTTTAACCGCGAGCAGTCAATTTTCAAGAAAGGGGAAAAGGGAAGGAAAAAAAAAACGTTTTTGAGGCGTTTTGTGCATGATATTTCTCATGTACAATTTAAATTTGTAACACGATCTTATTGCAACATAGAAGACTGCCAAAACGAAATTGAAACCCATGCTTAAATTTGGTAAAGCAATCTCTATATATATACTGCTAGTGAAACAATCTACGTAATTTGCTATCATTAGTTTTTGTGGATAGCTTTAAATTACGCAATTGGGTGATTGGTAATTTTTTCAATAAATTAAGTGCAATAGAGTAAAAAACAAAATGCTTAGTGTACTTATTATAATACGTCTATATTTCCTACTATTTGTAGCCTATGTGCTTTATAAATAGCTAGTTTCCTATTATTTAGAGCATGTGATCAATCAATGTCATGAAACAAGATATAATACTTATAAAATTATAAGACCTTTAATGAATACAAAATGTACTAGTAGATCTGTCTAAGTGAGTAACTCTTATACCTTTTGTGTTTATTATTTAGATCATTCAATCTTCTCCCAGTTATATATACTTCATCTCCAAAGTAATACATATATCATGCTATTTTTGAAGTTGTAAATGTTCAAATAATTGTAGAGTGATTGAACAATATTAATAAGGTACATGCATGTTATGCTGCCTTCGGAAGAACAAGGGATATATATCATTGAATTATGTGTTCCAAACTTCCAGTTTTTGAAAATCCATGATTGTCGGCAACTAGATTCAGGATTTTATTTATCTTTGTCCTATTTTAAAATTGGTTAATAGCATTTCTTTGTCTCTGAATGTCTAGACAACTACTCAAATTTGGTCTTATATGATGTTAGTCACTATTATTAATTAGTATACTTTTGAAGCTGTCTTTCAGGAATATGAATCGATCAGTCTGCTATGATAAAAGTCGTCAACTCTGATTTGTAGATGAAAGAATTTGGAATAATTCACAAATGAAACTCAAGTCCAATATGGCTAATAAGGTAATCATGTACTATAAATTTGGAGATTATACAAAATTAATCAAATAATAAATGACATGAATAGTTACAAAATTTTATATACAAATTAATATTTATAAATTTATGAAACTAAAAGAAAATCTTGTAGTCATTAACATATATGTATGTGTATATATATATATATATATATATATATATATATATATATATATATATATATATTTATTTATTTATTTGAATTTTCAAAATAATTGTGTTCATAGTATATTTTAATTTTGTGTTGTCAAAGTAGCTAGCATAAAACTATTAACTAATTACTCTTTGTGAACATAATAATAGAAACTGAAAATGGATTGTATATGAATTTTGCGATGCATAATTGTATATAAATAATAGATTAACTATTAAATTATCAAAATTTAAGAAAATATAAATTTTTTAAGCTAAGCATACAATTATAGGTAAATTGTAAATCGTCAAGTAAGATAACAGATTGAAACATGGTCACGTGTTTGGGTTAGTTAACAACAACATGGAGGCCCGGAATTATTTCGCTACACGTCCTATTGTCTTATTTTCGTTAAGGATGAAGACATGTGTATATAGGAGCTTAATTAAGGGTTGTTTATAAAATTGAAACTCACCAAAAAAATGTGATATTGGATCGACCACTGGGTTTATTTTACAACTTTTGAATACGAACTAATGATAACATTGAGATTATTGAACTGAATTAGTAAATTTTATTTAATCATTTCCATTAGAAAACTTATAGAGTTTCTCTCATAAATATCACAGAAAGAACTTATGTAATTCTTCTCATAATCTTATATTTTCGAGTCAAATTGCACGACTAGGGGATGATTTTTTATTTTTTTTTGGATGAATGACTAGGGGAGGTTTTACAGTGTTCCTATATACAAAAGTAAGTATTAGTACCACCTTATAATTTAATATAGAAGTACATATATATATATATATGGATTCATTTTTTTAGTGGGGACCGTTTGCATTCAATCAAGGAGACAAGTGCTGAAATTTCTCACAAGCTATAGCATATATAACTTCTTTGAGTGGATATCGATTTGCTTTTGCTCTTCCTTTATTATAAATTTCATACACGATATATATGACGATAATGAATAAGACGGGATGATCAGGCAATCACGTATCTTTCTTCTATAACAAAATTTGTTTTGTAATTTCCCAATGCACGTCCAAGTCAAACAGCCCACAGGCAAGGCAACAGTCCAACAAGAAAAAGTTGGCTTCTTTCTGCCACCCTTCATTATTAATTATTATATTTCCAACTTTTTTTCTTTCATCATTTCTACTGAATCATTGACCATTTATGTTTTATGCGGATAAAATCACCTCAGAGTTCTAGTCTGAACCATTGAGCTTATTACCTTCTAATTTTGTAACCATTTAGGTGATATCGCTAGCTTAAGGATGAGAGCTTAATATTTATAAGGTGTAATCTCGTAATAAGGCATTTCTGCGGAATTCCCATTTATAAAAAAATGGTCAGCAAGTTTAATTTATCAGAATTCGATATAATTAATTTATTTGAAATTGTTCATTATAAATTGGAAGGTTTTGAAAACTTAACTAAACATCGAGTACTATCTAATACTTCATAATGTTGCGCATCATGTATCTTGATACACACCAGAGTACAGTTTAATTTGTTGACGTTGGTGCGCAAAAATACACTTGGATCATGTTTATAAAACCATAAAAACTAATAAAGTACCATTATATTTATAAACAACGTGGTGCCAAATGCTTAATAGTCATGCTAACAATCTTAATGTAGCACAAAATCTATGTCAAATAATAGAGTCTTCATAAATAAATCTGAAACATTGGCCGGAATGTTAGACTCCATCGTGTACGGCTAGACGGAATCTAATTTATAAGCTAAACTTATTGGTTAGATAGAGTGGCCGAAACATCTGAAACTTGACTTGATAAATGTCTGGAGCTATAGTTCGATAACTAATATGAGTTACCTATATATAATGTTTTTATTCGATGACAAAAGGTAAGTGACATTTGGAATTCTCGCAAGTTAAGAATCATATTCCAATCTTGGCACCCCAAAGTCCAGCCTAAAAGGGATTTCCCAAAATATCATCCTACTTTACTTAATTTATCTTCTAGCTAGATTAACAACGGATCATAAAGTTGTGGATTCATATATAGCTACGCTACGTACAGTACAGATAAGAATTGAAACGTAATGTGAATTAAATGCCCCAAACTTTGACATTAATGATTATTAGTATTATTAAAACATCGGTGTGTGAGAGTGCAAATATTAGAAAACAGGTGGACAACATGGCAAAGCAGTAAAGTAGGTCAAAGGTTGTTTATTTATATATTCCCAACGCCAAGGAATTAAGCTATATATGCTACCATTCAACCATCAAGCCATGTGGTTTTGAATACCCCAAATAATATATAATAATAATTTCCTTTTCTTCCCATCAAAATATTATTTAAAAGGGCCATTTGTTGTTTTTTTTTTTCTTCCCCTATCTTAGTATCCTTAAGTATTGGTCAAATTGGAGGTCCAGTTGGTTCATGGATATAGATTTCTGGTGGAACATTGGGGGGTGGATTACTAATAATATTTTCTCGGTCAAGTTTTCATGGCAAAAAGCAGCACAAAAACATCTCATGGTCATATTTCACTACTCATTTTGTTGTTATTCTTGATCATCTTCCCAGTTTCAGTTGATGTTTGTTCCGCATCAAAAGCAAGAATACTCGTGCATTCTGATGAATATCATACAAACAAGGAATCATTCTCCATGATGAGGTCACTTTTGAAGGAAAAGAATAATGATAATCCAGCAGCTCCTACCTCAACTACTACTACTACTACAACATATCATGCTGGTGCTGTTCATGAAGTTCCTGGATCAAAAACCTCATCAAAGTTTGGTAATGCTGCTCATGAAGTACCCAGTGGTCCAAATCCTGAGTCCAACAGATGATCAGTAAGTTGAACTTGACTTCATCAAGAGATTTGTGATTTTGATCGGTAATTGAGTGATAGTGTTGAAAGTCGAAATTGTGGGAATTTAGCCTATTGTTCTTTCATATAAAAAAAAAGGATATCTATCACCATTTCCATCATTATTATATCCCACAGGTTATGCATCTAGGTAGATAATAAGTTGTTGTTTTACTTAATTATTTCTCATGATTGCAATGTTTGTTTTCTCTTGTAATCTAGTATTTATTTATATTGTTTGTATATCTAAAGGATAGTTTTCTTTGAATTCGCATGGATTTTTTTTAATTATTATCCTGGTGATAATATAATTTTTCATAATTATAACGTGAGAAATTGTTTAGTTTAATCGTGTAATAATCATAGATCGAAAATAACATTGAAACATGCATGACTGTTGATCAATTCGTGGTGATGAATTTTATGGTAAATTGATGTAAGTATGAATTGGCTATTTTATGAATATCAGTAATGGCAGTGATTCAGAGATGCAAAAGTGAGAGGACAATGCATGATGCAGTGCTGTGCTGTCTCCATGCACAGTGATTTTGCTTTCTTGATAATTATTTCTCGGGGAAGCTTTGGAATTTAGCATTTGTCGTCCAAAAAGAGGTGGCCCCAATACATAAAGTGATTTGATATCATTTCAAAATCATAACTATATACTAACGTACATGCAGGATTCAAATTATTGATGCTTTTTTATGTTACAAATCACGTAACCTAATACAAATATTCATTGTTGATAACCTTCCCCGCGTATAAGACCAACTCATTACTTAGGAACATAAAGAAAAAAACTAATACAATTGTAATAAGCTAGGGACACAGTTATTTCGAACATATTCATGTGTAAAAAAATTTAAAAAAAAAAGGAAATCTTTTACTCCGCGCGACTAGAAGACGTTTGATTGCAACGCTTTTATCTCTAACTTAGTTTTAAAGCGCCCCTCAAACTGCACTGGCGTTTGAGGAAACGCTGGTTAAGCTGGCGGTTTGACTTGGTCTTGGTAGATAGTTAATATTACCCCAGCGCCAAATATAGATTTCATAGTTTTCACCAGTGCTGGAAAAGACTATGCAAAAGAGCCATCCATGGTATATCACAAATCTTCAGCGCTTTCCTATCTTACACGCAGGTAATAGTTTTGTTTTATGAAGAAAATAATACCCATCTTTCAAAATTTGATACTTTGCTTGCCTAGACCTTAATTAATTTCATGAAGTTATAAATTTCTATTTTAAAACACTATTTTTAGGATTGTGAATTTTTTGAAGCTCCAAATTCGTTCAACATCATATTTAAAAAACAAAGATACAAAAGAGGGATCGAGCTTCATTAGTCCCACAATATTGCCCAATCTGGGAAAATTCCCAGTCGAATTAGAGAAGGGAAGTAAATTTAAGTATGTCAAATTCCTATAGAGTTTTAAAAATAGAACGAAAAACTAGATAAACTTAGAAATAAAAGCACAGACACACTACTACACGTACTAAACAAACAAAAAAGGGAACTCTACTTTATATAATCATCAATAGACACTTGCACTTGTAGTCCCTGTGTTGCCTCAAGAATTACTGCTTCTATTTCCCCTGAATACAAGGCATGATTGGAACCTTTTGAGACTTTACCTTGAATTTCGAACAATGAACAACCCTACATTTGTACTAGTCCAGATTAAACAGAATGGCTGCACCAGGATCCTATCGCTCATTCGCCGAGTCCCCACTCTGAAGCCATACAAGAAAACTAAAAGGAAAGGTCGCCTGATTTACCGCATAACAGATTCTTTCACGAAAGCACGACCACCGGATCTGCAAGTATTAAAAGTTCTACTAATCATATCTCAAGAAGTAGAAGTAATTCCGCTGAAAGAGAAATGAGGCTTCACTTACGCATACTCTAGATGAATATTCATGAATCGCGGATTTTCTTTGCTTTGAGATAAAGTTACAGAACCTTCAATGAGCTGATCCTGCTCCACCTCAATCGGATCGTAGAAGTAGATCAACGTCTGCAAATTCCAGCTGGGGTAAGTGAGTAGAAGTCACAGCAATGAACCCTAGAGTAAGGGCTGGGAGAAAGAATCATAAATATGTATTAAGGACGTTTACACAGGGCTGTGGATAATCCAATTACATAAACTTTTTCAACTGTTGTAAATGAAGTTGGAACCAAAATAATCTAACAGATAGACTCAGTGAGGTTCAAATAATTAGACACTCTTGAAGCTTGACAAATGTTACGGGTAGACCCCTGTTTTTTAGCTTCAGAGTGTCTTTGTAATTAATCAAACCTTTGGGGGATTTATGTAATAGGACCGAATCTCAGGGGCTTTAGACATGATTATCCCAACAGAAAATAATATTTGTGTTTGTAAAGCACCTGTTGCCAATGTGTTGGAGTATCCTCGGGCGCCGTAGATAGCACAAGTGCTTCATTTGGATTCGCACGCTTCTTTCTTTGACTGGTATCTGTGACAATACCATCAAGAGTTTTTACACAATCGGGTAGTGCATCATTGTTGGAAGGATATCCAGCAGGACCACCACCAAACTCCACATCAAACCAAAATGCAAACCCATGGAATGGTGCTGCAAAACAATCACAAAATACACTGTTGTTAAAAACATTTTTTAGGAGCAGTCAAAGAAATTAGGAAGGTAAACTGGAAACAGGATAATGCGGGATCGAGATGTAAATACAGGGAGTGAATGAGAATCGCAGTACAATTTGTAGGAAATGAAATTATGTCCCCAGGACATTGTTTAAGATGGTATAAATAGAGTGATGGGGTTACAAAACGGAGGACATACCTCGCATCATCGACTTGAACTTAAATCTCGTTGAAACAGACTCTAGCTCATGCAATGTGATGCTATAACAATCCACATGCTTCACCTGAAACCAGAGTTAAAATTAACAAAGCATTCCACGATTTTCAACCAATATCAGAGTGCAATGATGATAACAATGAAATGGAAGCAATACAGAGAAATTACCTGAAACATTAGATCTAAATGGAGAAGACAAAATATACTGTGTACTCACCTCGTACAATTGTTAAAGAGTTAACCATCATGCGTACGAAACTTACTAATTAGAACTTTTTATTAAATAAAGCATCGAAGGAGTGGTAACCTGTAAGCTATGAGGCCAAAATCATCCAAACTAAGAGTCCATACATTCATTAGAACGACATAAGCCACTCGTTGAGGAATACGACCACTCATTAAACTAACTGTGGCCTTGGATATCTTCTCTTTGGAAATTCTGAAAAAACCTTACTTTTTTTTTGGTTTGATCTAAAAAAAAAAAAAAAAACTTACTTCATTATGTGGGTAACTTTTATTTTCATGTGTTGATGTCAAATTAGCAGCTATCGACTTCTTTATTCTCCTAGGTGTAAAAGCTACTTCATTTTATAAAAACTCCTAAGTAACCAGCCAGCCAAATAAGAGGAGACACAGACACGCAATACAGAAACGGAAAAAGGGAGATATAAAACAGAAATTAAGGAAATGAAGAACAATTGCCAACTTGGCATTTAAACCTCACATCAGAAAAAATGAAAAACAGTTCCATATAAGGAGCAAGCTTAATGGCCACACCTATTGGATTTATAAGGGTTCCAGAAATCGAATACAATAAGAAAAGGTCTCATAATAAAGTGCACCATGTAGAGGACAGACATAAAACAGAGAAAAAACAACTAAGGCAAGAGTCCGGGATTTTTAAGAGAGAAAATATGACATGCTATAGTCATAACACCAAAGACTAATATGTCAAACACTCACCACATGAGGCCATGTCAATACACATTCACCAGAGATTGTCTCAACAGAAGGCTCTTCAAAGGCACACTGCTTCGCTAGTGGCATCATAACAGACACTACACATAACCACAAAATCACAACCCTTGAATTGAATATTGAAAATGCACAAGAGAATAACTGTCAATCAAATGGTCAACTGCAAAACAGTTACAAAAGATTTTTTAGGACAAATTATCTTAATATTACAAGAAAGGCACATATAGGCATTAGAAAGTGCACTAGAGCAGCTTAAAATTTAAAACTTGCGAGGAGAACATGAAGATCAACGATAGTCTCAGGGATCCAAAAACCCCCACTACAAACAGGAGAGAAAGTTGGCAACAATTTTTAGTTTTCTAAATCACAAAAACCTAGCGAAAGTATAAAGCAGAGCAGATGACACCAAGGAAATACCTCAGAGTGCAAGTTAATCAGATTGGACATGCTAAGATCTGAAATGCTAATAACAAGTGATGATCCAGTCCTTCAGACATTTAACATCCATATACATATATTCTTATGCATATACATGTAATATATATATATATATATATATATATATATATATATGTGTGTGTGTGTGTGTGTGTGTGTGTGTGTGTGTATATATGTATATATATTCTATGCGTGTGTCTAATAGATTTCCATTCTAGTGATTTACCATAGAGGTTGCAATTAAAGAAAGATGATTTTGAAAATAAAACAGGTGAAATGACCTATTGAATCCATCTAATCTGTAAAAAGTGCGAAACAGAATACATTTATTTGAAATATCTGTAGGAGAAAATTCACAGGCCACAATTCAGAAAAAGGCTTTTTCAGAAAGGAAGTGCAAGAATATCTCAAGAATGTCTATTTAAATACATTAGTTATCTCATGAGGAGGAATACAAATCTATCGTGTCCCAGCTGCTAAAAATACTGTAAAACAGAAACCTTGAGAAGAAATGCACTCACTATCAATTCCATAGACATTGCGCCAGAAGTCAACGCTTTCACTATATCGGTCCGGATTTGAGACAGGGGCCATGTACAACTGCAAACAATGAACATGAAAAGCAAGTATGTCAACAGACTGATCACTCTGAAATGTTACAGCTAGTTCATGATATTATGCAACTCCCTGTTGTCATTCCATCGTAAATTATGCCAACAATTTCCTTCATACAGAGGTTTTTACGACATGGAACTTTTATACACACACACACACAATGTAATTAAGTCTACCGTAGCATATGACGGGAGGATAAGACCACCGGGTTTCAACCACCGATCTCTCGCCGTAATAACACTTCCAAGCATGCTCTAATAAGACCATCCAACAACAGGGCATTAGGCAAAAAGGGCAACCATAGAGGAAATAGTGGAATCTCATAAACATATATTAATCCAATATTCATTGACAATGTGGGAACATTTTCGATTTCAAGTAGAAATGAACCTAAAAGTTCAACACAACAATTACTACTACATATATTATTCTTGAAACATTAAAAGCTTCCAATTTTTTTTCAATATATAACAACTCGAAACATATCTTCAAATTAAAACTTTAATTTATGTATTGGACTTCCCAATAGTCCAGTTTCATATAGGTGTTTTGGATGAGTAGAAAACCTTTTACACTTTTACTCCTGGAAGTTGGTAGTCGCGTTATTACCTTAATCGAGAGTACATTCTTAGAAGTAAATTGTCATTTTAACAAATGGCCGGTTCTTATGGAAAAATTTAGAAACGAGTTCTGATCACTTATCATTGAACAGGACTAACAAAGATAACAATTATGACACTGCTAAGAGGAGTAATTTGAGGAGTAAGATACAAAAGATCACCTCATAAAGAAGCATGTAACCCATCCATTCCGAAACTATAACATCCACTTTGTCATCAATTTCAACGTCCTGTGATGACCAAACAACAAAAAACCAGTATAAATGTTACATATGAATACCCAATAAACTAATAAACCTAAAATATATATTTAAAGTGGGGAGGTTGCCCCCAGATGCCCCCAGACTCGCCTCTTAAATGACGGGATATTCAACAACAAAATGTAATTAATCTCTTTTCAACATCAACCCGAACACATCTATGAAAAACAACAGGTACAAGAAATACTATCATTATAGAAAAAAAATGGGCATACCTCAACTCGCCCATGCAAAACTATGATTTTGTCAGCTAAGTTATTTGCCTTCACTACTTCATTGGCCTGACATAAGATTACAAAATATCAGCATCTGTCAGAACCATAATGAAGCTCGTTCGCCAAAAATAGTCCAATAACTTTCCCCTTTCAGTCCCTTTAAGTCCCAACAAACTATTCCTTGTACAGATATGTAATATTAAAAATCACCCCTAATTTCAGCTCTAACAGGAGATTATTTCAAATGCAAGTAGCGAGTTTGATTAATACAAGCCGAGCTGGAACTAAGATTTGCATTCTGTCAAAACGCGAAAAACTGTACTCAAAACATTACAAGTGTTTTAGGTGCATGCTAAACAAAAAAAAAATCAGTAGTTGTGGATTACTAAACGTCAAAATATTGTCACCAGCATGTCAATTTCTTATTTAGTTCAGTATTATAACTCTCACACAGGGCTACAGCTCACCCCTGTTCTTGTAAGTTTAAACTCCAAGAAAAAGTAATGGAACTACTAAATGAAGGGTCTAAGATATCAGATCTCTCTAACGCCCTTTTTGAGTTATTAGGACACTTACAAAACATACTCTTTTGTTTCAAGTAGTACGCATTTAATTTATTGATTATAAAATAAAAGAATCATTCAACTGCAGAAAATATTACTCAGAAAATTATTGGTTAAGATCTCCTATCCTCAAAATCCTTATTGCACCCATCAACTGTCCGTGTGAGTATGTCTTCTGGATTGGGTTGCAAACAATCACACAGTTGCTGCCAGACTCTGCTGGCTGTCAGAATAAGCCATTTCATGACAACTTGGCAAGGACGCTTGCTTGTGCATAGTCTAGGATTTGCTCGAGTAAAATCACAACTTATAATGACAATTGAGTGATCAAACAACGAGAAGGGTTTAATCTCTCGAAGTTAAAGACAGAGTCTAACCAATGCTAACAGACAGCATTATGCACCAAATACCAGCTAATAATAGTCAGCAACAAATAAAGAAGTACCTGTACGGCAATATCGCTAGCATCAACAGCATACACCTGGTAAGAAACATGATAAAAAAAGATCAACATAATGTATCCATTATTAACATATCAAAAAGCTGAAAAAAATCAGCTCTAAGCAGAAATGTGACAAGTACACTGTAACAGCATCTTACCCGCTGCGCACCAGCCTGCGCACAAAAAATAGATAGAATGCCTGTTCCACATCCTACATCAACTACAACCTGAAATACAAGAGAAGTTCAACACAAGAGTATTCCCAAAATTAGCCAACAGCACAAATTACTACAAACTACTTTGACAAATTGAAACTCCTCGCATTTTTAAGTGGCGTGAAATAGGTCAAGAAGAAATCAAAATCTTAGTTTATCTTTCTTTCTTCAACTCCATTCAATATTACATGATATCCTGAACATGAAAAGCTATGAAACTGAACGCACAATGAGAGATAGAGAAATGATGGAATCCTTATTGGAATATGCAGAAAATAAATGGAGACAGTTATAGATGCATGAAATGCTTACTTTTCCTGCAATACGATCTCGATGCTGAAAAATTGCATTTCTGTAAGTTTCTGTGCGAGCACGGTCCTGTGTAGATAAAAAGACATTGAGTTGTAAAACCTCAGAGCAATTGGAAGGAAATATATTAGTAAAACTGAAGTGAAACAATTCACATTAATATAAGGAAATGCCCTATAATCCAATATTGACATCCGAAACGGAGGTTAGACAAGAAAAGAAACAGGGGAAATTTTTAAAAAGAGGGTCGCTTAATCTTGTAAGAACATTAGGTAAAATACATAGTGGTTGATGTCCTGTAAATTGAATATATAAGACCTAAAAAATGATTTAAAGACGACAACTTTAAACGTAATGTGGGTGAAGTGAAGCTCTATCTCAATAAAGTTGAAGCAGAAACTTGGTACTTTTTGACAAAAGGCTCAACATAATTGATCAGTATATATCAAGTAAAATAGAAGCAATTGCAACTCAAACATCTAGAGAGAGAAAAGTAGTAACCTTGATCATTTCTTCGTGAATGCCGAGGTGAGCATAAGAGTGAAAATATGCAACATCAAAGTCCGTACAAGGAGCGGGAGGGGGCTTGTCTTTGTCCTCATGAGAAACCCTAGGACTGCCGCCACGCGACCTGCTCCCCCTCCGAGGACGATGCCCATTTTGATGATGGCCATTGCTCTGTGCGCCGCCACTCGCCGTGGGTTCCAACATTTGACTGGCCCACACGTAAATTCAAAAAAGACAGACTCAGACCAGACCAGACCAGACCAGACCAGACCAACTCTCCTCTCAAAACTCAAACTCTGTGTTTTGTCTTCTGCTCCTCCAAATTTTCTAGGGCTAAATACTAAATATCCAAATAATTCTTTCAGCGGGCGGGTAAGGTTACACTAACTACTTACAAAACCTAAAATATTACGTCTTGTTTGTTACTTAAGGACCAAAAACACTCGCTTAACTTTAAGTACTTCTCCTTAATTTATGCGCCTTATTAGATATTATACTTTAATATTTCTTAAAACATACCACACAAAAAAACAAAAAAAAAACATAAATTGTTCTCTGAACGCAATAGCAAAGTTTTATCATTCAAAGTACAAACTGTTGACATAGTTGTACTATTTATAATACCAATTAATTAACAATGGGTATAATTTATAATCTTCAAACACAAATCACAACACATCATGCGCTTTCCCTTTCAAAAATGTTGAAATACGATGCTTCGAAAAGCACAACGATTTTTTTTTTTTTCCTTATGGACTTCAAATATAATATATATATATATATATATTGTTAAACTGAATATATTTCGTTTGTTATCATTCTTTTTAAGTGAGGTAAATATGAAAATAATTTACATTTTTTATGTCCACTAGTTTTACATTTCTAATGACACGCAAATTTAACCCAAAACTTTAATGAAAGGTTGCATCAGGGCATTTATCCTTTCCTCTAAAAACTTTTTAAATAAGCAACAGAAGCCCGCCAAAAGGCTTATCAGTAAAGTTTAGGATATAAAATGGAGATCCATATAATGGTAATTTGGAATATTCATCTAAATAATAGCTCATTTTACAATATCACAAGAATTCTGTTCACAAGGATGCCGCAATTTGAGTGCCATAACACGAGTTTAATTCAAAATGTTGAATTGTTAATTTGACTCACATGTTGGATACAGTTTACAACTATTTATCTTTAGATTTTTACTATGCATTAACAAAAATACCTAAACTACAACACACCAAACTTGAAGCATAAGTACCAAACTCCATAATTACTTTGTTCTGAGCACTCAACTAAAGTCAACAAACACAAATCATCAAATCATTCAGTCAACCTCAATTTTAGAGTAAATAGCAACTCAAACTACCTTTAAAATCAAGAGCCATTACGGTTAAAGTTTGTGATCATATTCCATCAGACATAACAATCATATCTTGGTTCTTCCCTAGCTTCGTTATCAAACAGAACAGATTGTGATTCATCATAAAGAGATTGTGATTCTTTTCTAGAATGCCAATAATATGTATCCCGTATCATAAAATTTCTTTGCATATACTGTGGAGGTTTTCTCGACATAAGTCAAATAATGTTGCGCATATACACCAAATCTTCAGAATATTTCCTTGGCATAACTACAAAAAATATGTTTTTATATCTTAAAAACTGCGAGCAATTTGTTATGCATGGTTTAAGTATACATTGATTTAAAGCCTTCTGTTAGAGCAACCACCTTAGCTGACACCTTAGACTGCAATCTTGATACAGCTTGACGAATATCCTGTGAATATCATGAGAGAGAGAGAGAGAGGGAGAGTTAGTAAAGGAGGAGAAACCAGCCCCATAAAGTATACTTCATCTGCCTAGCTTTACATTAACCGGTAGCTTACATTTGTCACCAAAGATGGTGTTTGTTCAGAAGAATACAAGTAGTAGCAAAAATAGTCCTTATCTATCGTAAAATGTCTTTAGAATTTGCCTTGAACTAAGGGGCGCCTGATGCATTGGAGTTTCACCATGCCAGAGTTTCAAAAGTGTTATACTGTACATGTGCAGCCTGTGAATAATTTCTTTACAAAGTAAACTATCATATAAAGATCAAATGAGAGTTTTTGAAATAATGGATTGACCATTAATCAGGATACTGATTCAGAAAATCCTTCTGTTAGACAAAGAACTTTAAGTGACCTTAGACTGAAATCTTCAACCAAATTGCTTCCAGCAAAAACACTATGCCAAGAGCGTCACAAAAGGAGCGCAAAAAGTGCCATCAACCAGAATAAGTATTTTACTTATGGATATTGTATCAGAGAACTTTTTATTAGTCATATCTATCCGTCATTCTTGCAGGAGTAATGTAATTAACTAAACAGTATCATGCCATGGCATGATTGCTTGTGCAGTCATACACCTAGGAAGCATGGAGGCTGGTTTCAAACACTGAGCTACAATACGACATTTCTTCTCTGTAATTAACTTTTCTACTCTTGAAACTAGAGAGAGAGAGAGAGAGAGAGAGGGGCGACTTGTACATGGAAGAGCAAGAAACACTGTTAGGTGATTACCTCAATATGGTAGCGAGATGAAAAATGAGTCAACACTACGGTTTGGTTCCGAATCCATTGTGCATGCTCAACAATCTGCACATCAAAAAAGTGAAACGGTATTTATCGAATTTGAATATCCCAAGTTCTCTTATGGTCAAAGACCAGCATCTCTTTCCAAAGAAAAGGCCCAGATTACATGGCCATCTGATATGCAAGGGCACAAGCCGTTATTTTCAAAGAACATGTTAAAATTATTCAAGTACCTCAGATATATGGGTATGACCATGTTCTCTTGCATGCTCAACACTGACATTTTCATCCAAAAAAGTTGCCTGTGAAAAGAGAATATGTTAGCTGCTCGAGGGATCTCAATTTTTCTACCTAAGTTGGGAAATTATATTACATTTATGGCTGTTTGTGTGCCCCATGCCAATATATAAGTCAGTTTGACAAGAGAATAACTATTTCTAGATTTCTTTTGCCTTTGCAATTTCTCAAAAGCAAATGTTATTAAGGCATATAATTTTGAGGAGGCATTGTAAGACGGTTCAGGAAATTGATGAAACCACCAAGAAGAAGATAATTTAATGTGGTAGACATCACAATAGTCTGTCACCAATAATGATAAAATCTCAGTGGTGAATGCAAGGATAACTACATTTACGCACCTAAAATTTCATCTAAATTACAGAAACCTTCTTTAATGTTGGAATAGTTACATAGACACCTTATGAACCTTTTAAAGAAACATGAAAGATTGAACGCTTTAAATCTAATGCTTCTTTCAAACATGAGGGATGACTTTTTAGTTATTTGAACCTTAGAAAGCCTATTTTTCTTAAGTTGAACGAGTGTCTCTGTAATCATTCAAAAATTGGGGATGACTTTTGTAATTAGACCGATCCTCACGGTTTCTAAATGTAACTATTCCTAAATAAAATATTCAGAAGTCATAGATAAACATCTCATTCATTGTTATTCTACACTCTGTTGACCTACATGCAGATACAAATCCCAAAATTTGAGTTTTCTCTAGTTTCCCTTTGCCGCTAATGCACAGCAGCACAGGTTATCAACCCTCTCTTCTCAGCGTCTTTAGAGAGGTAAAGCGGGATAGTCTTCCGTACCTCATGATGCACCACCTCCTGCCCTCACATGCATGTGGGCCCCACATGCATGTGAGGGCAGGAGGTGGTGCATCATGAGGCACCTGAGCATGCTCCAGGTAAAGCATAGAAGGCCAAATCAATTTCTATGAATAGAGTTTGTTTGACAGTCCCAAACGCATGTAAACAAAACCATTGGGAGACACAGACAGACAAGGGAGAAATTGTAAAGCAACACAACACACGCCAGAAAAAAAAGATAAATTACTTCAGTTATAAGAACTTTTGCCCGCAAAGCATCAGCACTGCGTGGATCAACGAAAAAATCAGACATTGTATCTCCTGTGAAGGCCACCTCAGGGCATAAGATATTATCTGTGATCTGAAAATGAGCAAATGACGGAGACTAAGTTTTAACTACAAAAGGCAACTACGAGCCAACAAAGGTGACGAAATAATGTCAATAAGATGAATAAACCTCAACTCCGGACTTCTTAAGTTTCTCGATTTGCTTTCCCTTTAAGTGCATGTATTGCTTTCTCAACTTCTTTCTGACAGAGTAAATGACATAACCCTGAAAAGAATGAAAAATGATGGTCCATGTACTGCATAAAACACACTCCAAGATAGGATATCTCACTCGTTTTTTCTACGGAAAATTTATGAATATACGTGTTAGAAGTTACATAGTAATCAGAAATGGAATGTCAATCCACAGTAAAGTAAACAGCATTCGTCTCAGTGTTCTGAATCTTGTGAGTTCAAGAGCTTAATGCGCTTGTTACTCAAGAGAAATCGCCCTATGGTCACTCTGTTCTTATCCTCATATTTTACATACTTTTACTTTCTATCTCATAAGAAACAAGATTCTGAAGTTGATGCAGGAGGCTCACTTTGAAAGTGGAAGAAGGTTTTTGTAGAAGAAACGTGGGGTTGCTCTGGCTCATGGCTAAACTGCTATTAAGAAGTGCGGTTTGTTTGGAGTTGTGAATTGGAACCATTTAGTCCTAGAAATCTGTTATGCAATATTATCCTAGCAAAAATGGATGTTAAAGAAAGTTGGCTAGTTTTTGAGCAGGCTGGAAATAATAACCTGGCTAGTTATAACATGGTGGGTCTTGAATGGTCGTACAACAAGATCATTCCGCAATTGATATGTTTCACCTGAGAGTGTGTTAAGAGAGACATAATAAAGTAGTGAAAGAAAGACGAGAGCAGAGTGTATGAATGGAATGGAATTACCTACATCGAGAGGTACCAAATCAAAGTTGAGTTGGAGCTGGGCCATGGAGCTATGGATATCAATTAGTCTTTGAACATCCTCCTTTATGGATGGAGGCACAAATACAGTAGGAGGTTTCAAGCTGTAAAGAGCGCGAGTAGCTATATACATTGGGAGTCCACCCTGAGAGAGAGAGTTATCCGGAATGAATGAATGCAGAAACAAGAGACATAAACACTATTAATAATAAGCACATACAATGTGGTCAAGATGGGCGTGGGTGATGAAGAGGTTGTTCTGTTGCACAGCTCTGGAAGGGCACCTCCCAATATCGAAGGCAGACTTGAGTTGAGGCACAATCACACACGTCTCGTGCCCACCAACAGACACCCCTTCGATTGAGTACCCTGCAGAGCCTGAGTCCACCCCCTTCCTCTGCACCTCTGCCCTAGCTTTTCTGTACTCTTCTTCTTCCTCAATTGCACGACCTATTACTGACATAAACCCTAAACCTCCTCCTCCCACGGCTTGTAGTTTTACACTGCGAATTGGGAGTTGGATTACTGTTGGTAGCGGTGGTGGAAAAAATGGGTGGTGGAGATTCACAAACTTGACTGATTTTAGTTGCTGCATCATGTTTGTAACTGGAATTTATTTCCAGGACTTGCCTAGGCTAATAATATATTCAATTCATTACACTCAAATTTGCTACTAACCACCCCTTTTAAATTATAATATTGCTAACACCTCCTATAATCTGTGACTTCGCCTATTAAATAGCTTCCATAAAAAGATTAACGATATTTGTTGGTGTTGTTTTACTCTTAGTCGCTAGGATATAAATAAATTTGATGAAACTGCCTCTAAAAAAGACTAACCTAATTTATCTAAATATAAAAAAGGAAACGATAATGTAAAACCCTCCTCAAATGCACAAGGCGGCTACCCATCCCATCCCTGTTTGGGGTTTGGTGCAGGATAACTTCCCCATTTACTTTTATTTATTTTCATCCTATTTATAAAATACATTTTCATCATTTAAATAACTGAGTTTTATCAATATATTTATAGGCAACATATGATTCTCTATTATGGCACAAGGTAACACAGTTAATAAAATATATTTAAAAGGGGCTGTCATCGATATTATTTAAATCTAAAAAACAAAATCATATTATACTGCATTTTAAGCATAGCAATAATGCATATCTTCTCTTTCTAAGTATATATATCGATATCAAAAACATGACCCAAATCTTTACAAGCCTCAGCTCAGGGGGTAAATAGTAATTATTGAGATCTTAGGGAGTATAACTGATTTTTGACAAAACCTCACAGCTAATTAATAGAACAAATGGATTGGATACAAGTCAGAACCTTCAGTCCAGCCCATTAGAACCCATTAACGGGTTTCATTCGGGCGATAAGTTTTCGAGGAAATCATAAACCACTTGTCAGTCAACCTTAATTACTTCATGATGAGCCCATCAATGATCAAATTACTTGTCAAAATATATCAACAGATTCTTAGGATTGATATACGTTATGTTGCTACAATTTTTATTGTGCCATTCAGTGACAGGCGCTATGGTTTCTTAAATTGTGAAATTCTATCATCTTTTAAAGTTCTTGGATCGATCGGATTGAGTTTTCTAACTCCAACATTGAAGATTGCATATTGGCACCCTAATAGCCGGGATATGTAGCAAAAATTTCTTTGGTGTTTAACTATGCCAAACACAATTAATAACTCAATAAACAACTCTTAGAAAATCATACATGTCAAAGACACATTTTTTTCCGATCCCATTTAGATATCGTTTTGAGGCTGACTTCTTATAATTAAAATTGACAAAAGATTGTGTGAGATTCACTCAAAATTGACTCTAAAAAGTTCTTTTCCAGCATTTATCAAATACTTGTAGAGAAAGAGAAAATTAAGCCTAATTATATATCCATATGCAGTTTCATTCTCATTTCTCAATATGCATGCATCCTCTCTTGCACTTTGAAAAGGGAAAGAAACCGATGGGACATGTCCAAGAGCTTCGTAATTAATAGTTCATTTCTCGTTGTTTAATTAGGAATCAGTCAATAAACAGTACAATTAACAATAAAAATAGACAGTAATTAATTATGTAAATATTTGACCTAGTGCAGTTCCTCAGGAAGCTATAAACAATCGCATGTTATATATTGATGTAGCAAGAGATCGGATGCATTATTGATATAACAAGAAATTCATTAATATAATTTGACGCAAACTGAACTGCTGGAACTATATTTATAGGAAAAAGTGAGGAAGCTCCAATAACTTGATTGGACGATAACTAAAATACTATACTAGTAGTAGGACTAAAAATATAATAATAAATTCCGAAAGTGACACGAACTCGAAGATAATGTACTTTAATATGTTCTGTTTAATAATTGATGAGTATCACTGCCAACTTCAATAAAAAAGTCAGTCTGTCAATATCCAATCTTGAAGATTAGATAATGAGCCCCGCGCACATGATGTCTACTTGTAGACGGACATACTCATGAGTGATAATTTATGAATCTTATTGGAGCTACTTTGGGACTAAATTAATACAAAACTTAGTTCAGCTTTCACAAAAGCTTTAGTAATTTTTGACTGCAAATCAGGAGGTAACTAGAATTTTAATGTTTGTCTTGCCTGTATCTTTTTATCATAAACTATTTTGATACAACCTACCAAGTATTCAACATAAACTGATAATTCTTATTATAGTTTTAACTAACATAAAGATTTCTAAATTTGAAATTTATAGTTTCTTATAATTAAGTTCTAACGATAGATATCAAATATCTATCATCATTTTTTGTTGGCCTTGGATTTTTTATTTAATACTTATATTTAAAATTTTCATTAATTTGTTATATTTAGAATATATTGAAGGGAATATCCTTCTGCAACTCAAGTAATGTGGAAATATACACCATTCAAATGATTTTATAAATTGATACTATTATAACTCTATATTGGTAAAAAAATGTTAAAAAAATAAATGTTTACTCATTGGCTAGTTTCTTCGAACTTTGATTTAGAATATTCATCTTTAAATTAGATGTTAATATGTTTTAGTCCAATACAAATTAAAATCCGAGATAAATGAAGAGAAGAGGAATTACCAACTTCCAAAAAGGGGTGCATGTAATCAAAAGGAGCAAGTATCCCACACATGAAAAGTTTATAGCAATGGACCGGCCGGTGTCCCAAAACAACATTAAAAGAAATAGTGCACTGGCTTCTATATCAAACTTCAAAATATTTTTATATTACAGAAAGAAATGATCAATTTCACCCTTTAAATCGCACAAACTTTCGGATAATTTTTAGTAGAGTTGCGGTGCCGTGCGTATAAGGAACTTCTATACAAAAATAAGAAAATTTCAAAATAAAGTTTATCCAATTACTCTTCGAAAACCACACGTGATAGTATTATACGTACCTTTGTACAGCTTTTGGTGGTGGACTGGTGGTGTTAGATATTTAATTGAATCATTAATAATGGGATTTAATTCCAATATATATGATGATGGTATATGATTAATTCCCACTTGATCGGTCAATTGGATTCCGTTGAGCAGCAGCAGCATCATCTTTGCAATTAGGTGACGCATTCATTATTATGTTGCTAGTGCAAGTGTAGCTAATTTTGCCCAACATGCATTTCCCATTGGCCCACTACCATCTGTACTGTACGACCACTGGTTGTTGCCTCTCGTGGGCTCTAGATTTTTCAGGATAATCCATCAACGTCATTCCATTTACTCACCCTCCTTTTCTCAATTTATTTTCATTTCCCCCCTTGCAGTTTCATGTTTTGCATGTTTGCCTCTCATATAATTTGGTAGTTTAGATTGCTCACTCCACTTTTCCATTTAAAGGTATTGTTAATCAATACAAGATCTAAAAGTTAATTTGTGATATACGATACGAGCATGAGAAGTTTTATTCTAATATTTTGAAGGGTGTTTTAGTATGTTGCACCCTGAAAATAAGCAATTTTGGCACATTGAACTCTGTAATTACAAATTTAGCAACATGTACCCTATAAATGATCAATTTTGGCCAAATGCACCCTAAACTTATATTCTTTGGGCACTGAGGGATTTAATTCATTATATGGAGGATATTTCTGGTATTTGTTACTTTTTTTTTATATTTAAAGTGCTAATGCTAATGTAAGACATCCTCGATAATTTTGCCTTTTCAACTTTGAGGGTGTACTTATTACATTTTTAAGGTACATTCTGTTAAATTTGTAACTATGGGATTTAATGTGCTAAATGAACTTATTTTCGAGGTGCAACATGCTAAACACCCTATTTTGAAAGAACAATTTCCTTAACAGATCGACTAGGCAGATATACATCAAGTTTATTTGATGCTCACTAGTGAAAGAAAAGAGGGGAAAAGGAAAATATAATGAAGTGAAAAAAAAAAAAACTTTAAACGTTTCTTACTTTTTAAATTGGCTTAAAGAATCAACTAGATCAAGAAAAAAAAAAGAGATCGTATATAACACTAAAAATATTAAATTCTACAATTTAAGATTGATCTTTTATTAAAAATATCGTATTAAGGAAATCTAATGGGTTTACTTTAATGGTGTTTGAGTGAAAATAATAAATCAGGGAACTTTTAAAATTGCTTTGACAAAAACACTTATTGCTTACCTAAATTCGATATTTACATGGCTTTTCAAATACTTGTTCAAAAAGTCTCATACTCATATACATAATTTAGTTGTCTTTTATCTTTATTTTTTTTAATCATCAGTTTGCCTTTTATCCCAATCTTAAACCACACATGGTGCAGCATAACTCTTCAAGATAATAGTTATATTTTGAAAATATTTTTAATGGTAGATTAGTATGAGTTTCTTGAAATAGTGTAGAAACAATATAATTTTATTATAATTATGAGAAACATAGACCTTCTACAATTATCAATTTAACGTATGGTTTTTGTTTGCCGAATTCTGAAAATTAAAGGGCTTATCATTATGTTAGAAAACAAGTTAACAATTTTATGAAGAATTAAAAATCGCAAGCTAAGACTAGGTTATCATAAAATTGAAATGCAAGAAAGGTGATTGTTATAGTGGAAACAAAATAATTATAAACATGTCCACATATGCAGGATAAATTCAGCCTACCTAGATTTGTGTTTGTGTATGGTTGAAAATAATAAAAAAAGAAAAGTTTGGTGGCAGAGTAAAAATGAGCGGAAAGGAAGTAAAATCCTTTCAACCACTGAACTTACTAATTAATGTAATATTCTTTTGTTACCTTAGTTGTAAGGAAAAAGAATCCCAACAAGAAAAGTGCCAAATATGAAATTAGTTCCGAATTTGATTGCTCCTACGTACTTGTTGATAGTTAAACCCTGGCCTTGACATTGGTTAGGTACGGTAGGGGAGAAGGAAGAAAAGGTTTTACCACCAAGTGTTATAAAAAGTTAGGTAATATTTCATAGTGTGAAAACAAAGGGGTTCGAAATTGTGTAGGGATGACAATTTATTTGTTTTCTGTTCAAATCCAATTTTAATTTTATTAGCTAGGCTTTGTTGTTTGGTTACAACAAGGTGGTCTTTTTCACACACCTCCTCCCCTCAAATTCTCATTGAATTCACCGTCGCCAAGTGTAAGCCATTTCAACTTAATAACTGTCCCATTTATTATTGCGTTCATATATGTTTTGTGTTGCGGCTTTATTTTTGTCAGATGCTCTAACCAAAATTGTGAATGAATAGGGTCAGCATTTTCACAAGAATCCATTGGAATTGTTCATCATCAGCCTTAACTAACTAACTACTGAGAGCTCGCTGCTGCGGTCTGATAAAATACTCTAATTAAGATCCCAAAATTCGATGCCGGCCGATGAATCAAGTATGTCCTCCTCCGTTTGGAGTAGAGATGAGGATAAGCAGTTTGAGAAAGCAATAGCTACTTATCCTGAAGATTCTTTGGACAGATGGGACAAAATTGCAGAGCAAGTCCCTGGAAAATCTTTGGAAGAGGTTAAGTATCATTATGAACTCTTAGTGGATGATGTCAACAGGATAGAATCTGGTTTTGTACAGCTTCCTTGTTATAATTCTTCTTCTGAGGCTGCCCCCCACTTGATCAATGACCAACATAAGTCTTCAAGGTCCGACCAGGAACGCCGCAAAGGGATTGCTTGGACTGAGGATGAACATAGGTAACCCATTCAACTTTCAAACGTATATATACGTTTAGGCAAATAATCTTTCTAATCAAAATGTGCATTTTAATGTTACCATTTGGTTAGAGGTTAATCTTAGTCTTATTTTTATGTTTCTGTTGAATTGAATTAAGGAATCAACTTTGGATTATATTCAATGTTTAGTTAGATAATTCCCTTTTCTGTTCCAGTTAATTCTATCAAGCAGTAGATGTTGTGCTTCTGATTTATCTAGACTAGATGATATAGTTCAATGTACTGGGATTTCCGTGACAGTTAGAATATGAAATTGGTTTAGATTGTCTTACTAAGATAAACACTTCAGTTAGAATTCTTGCATATTTTTATAGCTATTTCTGCAATGTCTTCCCTTTAGCAATTAAAGAAGCAAAGTCCAGGCACATTGGTTTCATTCTTTAGGGAGTGTCTTATCTGGCCAAGTCATGGAGCCAGTTACCATTTCTTTGTCCATGATCCTAATACCATTCAACATAATTAATGCTCATAATAGCTTTAAGCAGGACCTTTTTCCCTCTGTTTGAGTTTCTTGTTCCGAATGAGTAGCCTGAATGTTGTGAAATTGAAAGAAAAAAGCTGTGAATTCATTTGAGTACTGACCCTTGAACACTATGATGCTTTTCGTGTCTTTTTTTTTTTTTTTTATATAAATATTTTTCCCATATTTGATAAAGATACATATCAATCATGATATAAGCTTAGAGTTAGTTCAGGTGATTTGCAGTACTGTATTTGTTATTCATTGTCTTGTGTTTGTTTCTGATGGATTATGATTTGCAATAAATTTAGTTTCTGAGTTCCATACTTGGACAGAATATTTTACAGCAGTTATTGACGCAGAAGCTTGGAAATTCAACGAAACCTTTCTGTATGCATTATGTTGTTTAAAATTTAAATGAAACTCATGGAAATTTGCTGCAACCGAATCATGGAACTTTTAAAGCATCCGTGTAGTAATTTCTCACGGGCTAGTCCTTGACGAAGCTCCTTCTAGAAGCTGCTTTTGGGTTCAATAAACAGAGTATAATGGCCAGATAAACTAATGAAGGAGTTAGGACATGAATGATAAATTCAGCTTGCTGGCTGGAAATGAATTTATGCAGATTGTTTTCACCCAGAAAAAGATAATACGAATAAACATATGTTTGTAAAAGTAAAGCTCGTTCACTAGTAGATGCCCACCAGGATTTCTGGTTAGATTCTTGAAATTTCCAGTTGTTGAGTTAATCAACTCGCGACTTGTGAACTTAATTAGAGTTTCTCTGTTTTTATAAGATGCTTATCTGCTTTTATTTTGTCTTCACTTTATTTCCTCTCATTACACCAAAGAAGTGTTATGGAAAGTAATGTGAGATTCGAGAATTGATAATTTTAGATGCACTAAGATGCCTTTTTAGATTATAATTTAATTGCTAGGCCTTACGAGGTGGATGCTGTACTCTTTTTCTTCTCCATCTAGGCATCAATAAAAGTTATTAAAGGAGTGCTAGAAAAATTGCCGTGTAGATCTCTCCTATAATTTGTTGCTAAATTTGACTCATAGCTCTTGGACAAGCATAATCGGAGTTTTTAAGCTTTTTTTCTTTCACGATAATCTCGACACGAGCTCAGGGTTAGTTATGATATTTAAATTCCACAAATCATTTTCTGATTGGAAATCTGGATTGTTCTCTTGGAATGCAGCCACATCTTGTCCCCTGTTCTGTAAGCAGTAAGTACTTCGAACTAGAGTCGAATTGTCTGGTAGGTAATCAAGCAAACTCCAGTCTATAGTTCTTTAGCTGTTTCTGAAGTGCCTTGGTGTCCATAGGAGGTGGTACTTTAGGCCATTATAATGGAGGAAATGGTCAGACCTTCAAGTAACAAATCCTTGGCTATTGTTGTGCTTTGCAACTTGAGCTGTATGCTCGCCTAACTAAGAGAAGTTGTGGTTTCTACCTCTGTTCAATCTTTGCACTTCATCGTTATAAGATTATAGAATATTCCAAAATTGTTCTTTTATTCAGCCTCCTTTTCACAAATTAAATCTTTTCACATCCAGTATTTGTATAACCAAGATTGAAAACAATTAATCCCCTAGATTTTTTAAGAAATGTCTGCAGATGATTATTGCGAGGTGGATTATGGGTAGGGATTGATGGAATGGAACTGATTGTAGAATTTCTTGAGCTGACATCAGATTAGTTAATAGAGCTAGTCTGTTGCAATTTGGACCACTTCAGTGTTTGCTCATATTTAGTTTCACCCATCTGCTTTGGCCTTTGAGACTATATAAATTGATATAAAGGGGTTTCCCTGGACAAGACTGCAATTTTCATTTATCTGGGGCACGCTAAAGTATCCATATATGATACTGAAGTAAGTAGAATATTACTTTGAGATATCTAAAGATACTCATTCAACCTCTTTATGTTAGGCACTTCAGATTTTGTAAGTAGAGAAGCTTTATTCCACGTACTAGCGTGCCAGTCTTGTTTGTTGTGTTTCTCTGAGTTCTCTGACCTCCTGTATTTCGAGAGTAGTTTCAATATATCGTGCTTATACTCCGATACTTACGTTTTCCTTTTGGGCAGATTATTTCTTCTTGGTTTGGACAAATATGGAAAAGGCGACTGGAGAAGCATATCTCGGAATTTTGTCGTGACAAGAACTCCTACTCAAGTGGCCAGTCATGCGCAAAAATATTTCATTCGTCTGAACTCCATGAACAAAGATAGGAGGCGATCCAGCATTCACGATATCACGAGTGTCAACAATGGAGATGTTTCGGTCCCACAAGGTCCAATCACCGGTCAAGGAAATGGATCTGCCGTGGTGGGTTCAGCCGGTAAACCTAATAAACCACCTCCTCAAGCCCCAGGTGTTGCCCCGGGAGTCGCCATGTACGGAGCACCAACCATCGGACAACCAATAGGAGGACACCTCGTTTCTGCCGTTGGAACGCCAGTAAATCTTCCACCGCCTGGTCACTTGGCATATGGGGTTGGGGCTCCGGTTCCCGGAACCGTGGTTCCAGGTGCCCCGGTTAATATGGTTCCTATGACTTATTCAATGCCTCACACATCTGGTCATAGGTAAAATGTGCTGCAAAAGTTTGCACTTTTGTATGGATTATTTGTACTTGAGGAGTAATAATGTTGTAGAAAACTATGCTTCAGTTATTGAGTGGAATAAGCCTTAGGATGAACTGATCTGTATTTTGTATAGACATTTGTGGTACTTTAGTTGATTCTTTAGGATTTTGGGGAGCATTGAGATTTTTTTTTTTTTTGTTCTTGTGTTTTTGGTTTGAGATTTCTAGGCATATTCAGTAGAATTACTACCTGAACTCATGAAAGCTCCAGGAGATATTTTTCATATGAAGCGGGACTTATATACTATCCTTGTTATATCTTTTTCTTTTTTTAACCTTTTAAGTGTAGCATAGTTTAGCAAATAAAACTGCCAAAGTCTCTAGAGGGAAATACAGTTAAATAGTATGTCTTTTGAATGGCATAAATTTCGAGTGGACGGGTGCTTTTTTTGCCCAATATTTCTCAATTTCAGCTCAGATTTGGAGTATCCGTAAGAAAGCTTATGGCGCAATTGGCATTTTGCAGTTAGGAAGCACATTTCACACGGTGCATTACAACTAACACATGTGGTGCGGGTAATTTTTGTATGATGACTGAACACCCCGTATTAGCTTCGAGTTCGAGTAACCTGCACTCAAACATTGCACGTGAGCTAAGTTGGAGTTGACCCGACATAGACCCTCCGATACCTAAATCAGTTGGTGAATAAGGATTGAACGAGTTGAAGCTCAATCAATGTTGCAAGTAATGACAACAACATCAATTCCAGAATAGTCATAAAATTTACGATCTCAAATGAACTCAAATTTATAGGAGCCTACTGATGGGCCTTGGCCAAGGCCTGACTCACTAATGTTGTAGTAAATTGATCATATCATTAATATCGTCTAACTTGAGGAGTTGTTTTGCTCTAACTCTTAAGGTGGTGATCAGTAGTTGTCAAATGTCTTAACCAAATTATGGTATATCATAGTGATTAGTTGTTGCCGAGTGTCTTAACTAAAATATGACATATCATAGTGATTAACCATTGCCAGATGCCTTAGGCAAATTCAACGCGTCAACGTCATTTATTTCGCATAGACGTCAAATCAGTTGACAATTCATCATTGACTCCATACTCATGACGTGTTTTAATTGAATAACGCCAAATGTAATACCAAAATATGGTATACCAACACGTATTAACAGTTTTAATAGAGTTAATGGTAAAAATAAAAATAAAAAATTGTGATATTCCAAACTTGAGGGGATTCAAATGGAGTTATTCCAAATGTATAATTTTACGCACCAACTAATTAACGGAGTCTGGTTTTTATTCATAGCATAGCTAGTATAACATTAATTCTTGCTTGTGGGCAAATGAATGAATCACAAGTCTGGTTGGAAGGGAACGCCTGTTTCCGGAATCCATTGATGTCCTTGAATAAGCGATCTGACCGTGAACTTATTCGCTTCAGCAGGCGACACATTCACCCTCACTCCCTTCCACTTGACCCGATTCGTGGTGACCGCTCCAGGACCCTTATTATAATACTCAATACAGTTTATAGTATCCGGAGGCGTAACATTTGGTATCCATGGATGCCATCCCGCTGGATCAATAAAGCTTCCCAATTGATTCTCCATGTAAACAGTCGTCGAGAAACTCTTCCATGGCCGTCCCAAGTAGGTTTGTACGCCACTCAAATTCTCATTACTACTAACTGAACAGTATTGTAAAGTAAACCCTGATTGTGCGTTCTGGCTCCATTTGCCATTGGCAGTAATGGCATTGAATTGTCCTGGTAAAGGTCTCTTCACGAGTATGCTACAATTCTGAAACACTGCATATGCATATCCAAATATGAAATCTATCGTTCCCGATATTATGGACTCTCTGTAGAATTGTCGCATCGAGTGAGCCAATAGTGTGTCTTGGTATCCGTCAAAACGACATCTGTAGAAAACAGATTGATCGGAACTAACCATTGCTGCCACCGCTTGGGCTTTGCTTGGTCCCGCCGTGTTAACGAATCCCATGTCTCTGGCAAGGAATCTGTGACCCATAACACCTGCATCATTTATTTTTATACATATGGAGTAAGTAAGTAACTAAAATATATATATATATATATACACACACACATGCTTGCATGTAAGAACATAAATGTAACTTTTCAAAGAAATTTAATTAATTTCTTCAGTGACTTACTAAATGTAGCACTGTCCTTTGTAGAGTATCCGGAGGCGTTGTTGCGGTTGGCCGAAACAATAGTATAGTCCATTCCGTCACCAATCATCACCAAGTTCCATTTTGACCTGTCAATATAAACATTTTCATAGTATACTCCCTTCTTCACATAAATCGCAAATCTTGTATTACTATATGAAGGCACAGCATTAATGGCGGCACTTATGGTTGTATAATTTCCGGAGCCATCGGCTGCCACAACAATATTGGCCTGCGTAATAAAGTCTTTAGAATTCCCAAGAAGAAGCGCCCTATCGTCAGAAGACAGCCAATTAGGCGGCCATTCACTTGGAACTCTCATCGAGGACTCGTGATCACTTGTAGTTTTAGTATGAAATGATTTGGGTGCATGTTGATGCATACCACCATCATTGATTTTGCATAAAATGTCAAGACAATTGTTAATAAGCGTAATTGAATTGTTCAAATTATCGGTGACAACCTTATTGGCTTCATACGGAGCATACTCGAACCCATCTGTGCACGATTCCAAGTCGGCTCCGGCAGCACTTACCCAAGTTTTAACATTTTCCAGAATAATATCAGATGTTGTCATGTCACTACTTATTGCTAGTGACTGATTCAGATTGTACAATGCTAGATCCAGGAGTTGTCTACAATTTTCTAACGCTGACTCCAAATATTTGTACTTCATTTGTTCTAATATGGTTTGAGAGATGGTTCCATTTGGAGCAAATCCTTCAGCCACTCTCGAGATCTCACTCATGGAGGTTTGGATTGAGATCACTGAAGTGGAAGAAGCTTTGGTTTGATGAAATAACACAGCAAATATGATAAATGCAATGAAAGATTTGAGGAAAGAGGCCATGGTGCAAGTTGGTTTCTTGGGCAGGGTACGTAGTTGTTGTTACTTATATACAAAAACCTAAAATTGCAAAAACTCGTACCTGTCATTTTTCTTAATCTGAAACTTCAAGAATTTAGTAAGTAATAGTAAATTCAGTACAAAAAAGGAAATAAGTACAAATAGGATAATTCCTAGCTGTTAATATAGCTACCTAACTATGGATAAACTTTCATAACTTTCCTATTATAACTTATTATACAATATAAATACATAACTAGCACACAATATCTAGTATATTACAGATAAGGGTTAATTAGAGAAATATTAAGGAGCTTATCTGCATTAATGTTAATTATATCAAATTTTAAAGGTTGTGATTGTAATTAAATATGCACACACTAGCTATATTTTGAATAAAACGTGTGTGTACGTGAAACTTTAGGGAGTTTAAATTAAATATTAATAATTCCGAAAATATAACTCTTAATTGCCATATTATTAGTAGTTAACAAGTAACCCGAGTCTTATTTTAATTCATAGCATTCATTTATAATAACATGCAGCAGCTTCTATATTACTAATTAATCACAAGTCCGAACGGAAGGGAACGCCTGTTGCCGGGATCCATTCATCTCCACTAATAAGGGATCTCACCGTAAACTTATTCGCTTCACAATCAGACACGTTCAACCTCACTCCCTTCCATAGAACCCGACTCGTATTCACCGCTCCGGGGCCCTTATTTTTGAACTCAGCATAGTAAATAGTATCCGGCGGCGTAACATCTGGGTCCCATGGAGACCACCCCAGTGGATCGATCAAGCTTCCCAAAATACTCTCCATGTAAATAGTCGTCGAATAATTTCTCCATGGCCGTCCTAAGAAGGTTCGAACGCCACTCAAATCCTCAGCAGGATTAACTTGACAGTTTTGTAATGTAAACCCTGATTTCCTATTCGCTTGAGTTTTTCCGTTGGCGGTTACGACGTTAAATTGTCCATGTAAAGGTCTCTTCACGAATATGGAACACCTTTGGAAGACTGCAGCGGCGTATCCGTATATGAAATCAATTGTTCCGTATATTGTGCAAAGTCTGTAGAACTGTCGCGCGGATTGTGCAAAGAGGCTGTCTTGGTATGCGTCGATGCGACAATTATAGAAGACGGATCGGTCGGAAGCGACAGCCAATGCCGCGGCTTGCCATTTGGTCGGACCGGCTGTGTTAAAGAATCCCATATCTCGACCGATGAATCCTTTACCATAAACACCTGTATATATTTTGTATATATGGAATGGATAAGAAGACGAGAAAGAACAATCCCTACCATTTAAGTGGAGACTTGTTCAAACATTTTCGTATGCCCATATTATACTTTAAAAAAAAATTACAAATATTAAAAAAGACGAAATATATCTTTCTATACTAAAAGGAATTTCCTTAAACCCATCGGATGCCCTTATTTTATTTTTTCTTCCTTTTTGGTAAGACAAAGAACAAAGCACAAGGGGTGCTCAACCAAGGTCTACCTCAAACAATCCAGAGGTTACACTCACATTCGAATCTTTACTAATTCTACAACCTTCATTATGTCGACTTCTCCTCCTTCAGCTAGTAATCTATTCTTCCACCAAGACACATAAAACCAAAGTGCATCCCATTCTTCCTTACCTTTCCCACCCGAAAATAGAGCTTTACATAGCCTCATATGAATTCCAGGACTAGGAGTAGTACATGAGTTTTATTTTTTGTTTAAGTTCTTAAATATAGCTAAAATTGTCACTTTATTTTCTTGTTATATGACACACTTACACTTGTTCTTTAGTGCCTTATCAATAATGTAATCATATATGTACATGTATCCATGCCGTATCGTATTTTGATATTTTATAAAATCCAAATTCCCATATCATATTCATATATATTCATGTAACGTAGAACTTTGTGTGCCCTTTCTGAGCTTGCAGTTTTTTTTTTTTTTTTTTATAATATTTTTTCTATAATTTTAATGTTTATTATAAAGTTTACTTTCATTTTCTAAACATTTAAGTTAAGGTTTACTTAAGCAGGTTTATTGAGTCACCGGGTAAGCATTGGCAAATTGTTTCGTTGTTTTTTTCAATTGATTATTGGACACCTCAAGGACTATCTGAAAAAGATGAAATTGGTAACCAAATGAAAACAAATTAAATGACCATATTAATTTGTGAGTTATAAAAAATAATGACTAAAGTTTCGAAAACGTGATACAACTTACTAGCTCAATAAAGATAAACGACTATGTCTGGGGAGTTAAAAAATATTCTGAGTTATTTTTTTAATCATCTAAAAAAAAGCAAAATAAACAAAAGTGTATATATAGGATAAATTATACATATGCCTAATACTTGTACATATTCTTATAAAGTGCATCTAAGAAAAAAAAAAGTAAACATGAAGTACTTCAATGAATTAATATAAGTTTGATCTCATAAATAAGGTGAAATGCAATTTGTAACATTCAAGGTAAAATAAATTAAGCAACTAACAACGACTAAATTGAACCTAATATTTTAAATTTAATTCCCCCCCTAATTTTAAACCTAGAATGTTTATCGATGTAAAATTTTAAAAAGATATTTTTTTTGGCCCTCTCTTTCATTAATTTACATAGAATTTCTTTTTTCTCCTTTTACTTTCAAGGAGTAACGTGGCTAGAGAAATTTGTGGGCCGTAGATGGCCACGAAAAGGGGATAATGAGGCTGTGTCGTAATGGGTCATGGATAAATATTGTACATCCGATAATAAACATTTATAAGTTGCTAATGGATTTCGTAGCATTAATAGTTCGAGTAAACCAATCAAACTTTTAATAAATCATTCAATATTGCTCACCTATTACTTGACCTATGAAAACCACCTTCCCTCCACCCCACCATTCCCCTAAATAATCTAAAAAAAAAATGCAAATTGTAACTGAATCACCGAAAAAGATATGCGTTACACCTAAATTACCCAAAAGAACACGCTACATCAAAAATCACTTAAGACCATACAATCTAATTAAATCACCTAAAAAGACACACTCCAACTAATTTACCTAAAAAAAACAAATACTACACCTAATCACCGAAGATCCATATAATAATTATTACAACTTAAAACTAAACACACGTATGTAAATTATATAAAAAAATATACACTACATGTGAAACACACACTATGCTTAACAAGTACGTAATGAAACACATTGCACCTACAAACACGTGACACACATAATTCGTCTAAAACCTACACATTACACATAAAAACACACTCCAGCTAAGCCACAAAAAAAAAAAAAAAAAAAAAAAAAAAAAAACACACTACACATAATCACCTAAAAACATAAATACATCTAACCACTTAAAAATACATGACAATTAAATCACCTAAAAAGCACATGATACCTAAATCACCTAAAAGACACACTACTTCATCGCCTAAAAAGGTACACATTGCACTCAATCATCAACAAGAACATACCCTACACCTAAATACGTTGACACTTAAATTACCGAAAAATACACACCTAATCACCGAAAAGCACACACTACACCTCAAATTACAAACGATGTCTAAATCACCAAAAGGTACGCACTATATCTAAAATATACAAACAACATCTAAATCACCTAAAAGACATACACTACACCTAACAACCTAGAAAAAGATATCACACCTAAAAAACATACGCTGCTTGCACTAAACAAGAGCACGCACCACGAACTAAAACACTTGTTTACACGCACTACAGTAAAAACACACCTCCAGTCGACTTGATCGGATTAAGTTTATTACTTTATTTTGTTGGTTAATTAATAACATTATTTTATTCTAATAAATCAATAATTCTTTTTTTTTTTTTTTACTTAAATCGCAAATAAACGTAAAGTGCCAATAATGGGATGCACTTGTTAATGAAAGCAACACAATTATAGTATATTTTTGTGAATTAAAATTACATGGGCAATATCTTAAAAATGAGCGATCGACTTACCAAACGTAGATGTATCAAATCCAGCAATTCCCGAAGCATTGTTGAGGTTGGCCGATACAATAGTTTTGTTCATTCCATCACCAATCATCATCACGTTCCATTTGGTCGAGTCAACCCTAACATTTTCAAAGTATACCCCCTTCTTCACATAGATCACAAATCTTGTATTGCTACATGGAGGCACAGCTTTAATGGCTTCGCCGATTGTTTTATAATTCCCGGAGCCATCGGCCGCCACAACAATATCGGCCTGATGCATCATTAACTTTCGAGGACTACCAAGAAGCCTTCGATCGTTAGAAGACAACCAAATAGGCCGCCGACTATGATCAGTAGTACTTGTAACTTGATTTTTGTTACTACTATGAATTAATGATTGATGCACATGACTGTCGTCGACAATTTTGTAAATGATGGCAAGGCAGTTGCTAATAACTCTAACTGAATTGTCCAAGTTATCTTTGACAACCTTACTCACTTCATATGGAGCATACTCGAACGCATCTATGCACGTTTCCAAGTCGGCATCTGCAGCACTTACCCAAGTTTTCACATTTTCTCGATTTTCATGTGTTGTCATGTTACTACTTATGCTTAGTGACTGACTGAGATTGTCCAATGCTAGGTCGATGAATTCTCGACAACTTTCTAAAGGCGACTTCAAATTTTTGTCATTTAGATTTTTTATGGTTTGAGAAATTTTCCCGTTTGGAGCAAAGCCGTTAGCCACTCCTGAGATCTCTCTCATAGAGACTTGCATGGAGAGTTCAACGAAGACTTGAGAGCTGAAATTCTTTTGGGGGGATTTAATTAGAGGAGACATAGTATTGTAACATATGTTCGGGTGTGGTGTCATCGCACAAACTTCTTTGAGTGAAATTGAAGTCTGAAAAGGTAGTCCAAACACATGTTGATGAAATAAAACGAAAACAAGAAAGAAAGATGTGAGGGTGTTTTGAGAGGAGGCCATGGTACAAGTTGGTTTCTTTGGGTAGGGTAGATGTCTAGATGGAACTCCACATATATATAGATGGCAAAAAACTTGACTTGCGATTTTACTTAATCTAGAAATTCACGCCTTTAATAATTATACAGTAAAATATTCAGAACTATAGTTATAACTTAATTTTACTTAGCCATATATAATCTTAAACATATCTTGGAATTTTGGGATATAGTCTTGTATCTATATATTGACCATGACTCACGCTATCTATTTGTATAGTATCATATTACATCTAAAATATAAATTCTTTTTTACCAAGAGAGTTTAATCCGAGGTTACCACTACAAAGAAGACACTCATTACGGACAGATGATTCCGTCTCAGAAAACAAAAGTTTCATCTACAGAGACAAGAATTCAGAAGGCGGAGCCAAGGGGGGCTGGGGCAAAATTTTCAATATTCAAGTGCCAGTGCCAGTCCAGTGAAGATTTAAGAGTTCCTACTCCTTTGTTCTCTGTGAGCTAAATCAAGAGAAAGTTGGCTGTATTAGTATACTTGTCTTCATTGGAGGATTAAACTCAATTCTGTTTATCAGGCATTTGGTGGACAATATTTGCATGCTATGTCTTTTAGTTTACTGATGTTCAGCATTAGAAGGGCTCATAGTCTAAAATGAACTGGCTATTCAACATAAAGTTTCTTTACAAAATTGTACCAAAATCCCCATAGTATAGCTTATCTTCACCAATCTTACATAAGAAGAAAATGGGAAAAGAAGAAAAGGAAACAAAATCAAAACGTAAACAAACAAAAGAATTCACATTCTAACATCATAAATTTGAAAAAGGTCTTATCTAGCTTGACAGATTGCCTGATGGAGACACCTCAAAGTCTTTTGATGATTTAGAAACCCCATGAACCAGAACTCAAAATTGTCCTCAGTTACAAGCTGCACATACTTCTGGGTTAATCTTTTTGCATCCTCACTCTCATGGACTCTCTTTATTTTTCTCAATGGAATCATGACCTGCAAAGTTAAGTTATTCGAATATGAATCAGTCTCTACATGAAACATAGCATATATACATAGTCCTCAGTTGGGGCAGACAATAGATTTTAAGGTACCTTGTAATGTAATTTTATCGGCTTTCCAGTTGGAGAAGAGAGTTTGATGGATCTCTCACTGCAGAAGGCAACTCTATTATTAGAAACAAATAGGAGTCCGGCTATTGGCCCAGTTGTTGTCGATAAATAGCACTGAGAAGCTTTTAGCAGTCTTTCATCATCTCCAATGTTGAATTTCTGCTTGAAAACTTTCTCCACTCCACCTACTTGAAGGATTCTTGCCCCTAAGCTCAACTTTCCTTTTACCGTTTCACTTAACTTGGGTCCTAATCGCACTGCAGAAATCAAAAATAGTGCTACATCAAAACCTTGGTTCTAGGATCATGCATATTAGAGGGTTTGTGTACATTTTAACTTTTTGTGAATACTTACGATGCTCTCGGATTCCTTGCGCAAAAATATCCATGATTTCTCCTAGTTTGATCATCTTAGCAAGTACTGAATCTCCTCTACCTGCATCAATTACATTGCAATCTCATTAACAAATATCCAAAGTCTTACAGATTTAATAAAGCCGCAAACTTTTGATCATGACTACTACATATAAAGAAAACGAGAGGACTAACCGTGTCTGATTTTGGAGTAGTGATTGGATGGAGAAGGCACAAGTTGGTGTTGAGTAGAAGGACCAGGTATATTTGCTTTTGATGATCGGTTACAGGCTAATCCATAAGCTATTGGGATCCCAGAAACATGTCCAGTTTGCAAATTCTTCATCCAAAATGTCGATTTGCTTTGTTGAAGTTCCATTGTACGGACTTTTCTAGTTGTTGCTTGTCACTGTAGAGGTGAAGATCAGTCTTCAAACACAAACTTGCTCTGGTCAAGCACCTTGATCTCTTTATATAGCAAAATAATTATTTGATCTTCAGTTTTCAGTTGCATGTATGAGTCAGCTTTGTGTCATCAAAAAGCTAAAGGGGATCAAGATAAAACTTTGGATAATCTTTGAGAAAGATGCACCCGAAAAGTTGGCATTTTTTCAGTCATTGGATGGCACCTGTAATGTACAATTACAAAAAGTATCTGAAAAAAAAAAGAAAAAGTTTATAAGGGTCACAACTCACACGTTGTTTTCTTTATCTAATGCACAACATATTATTCAAAATAAACTCTTTTTGAGCTGGCGTACATGCATTGTGATGCAAGCATCACATTCTAATGAACGAGATTTGGCGAATTCCTCTCATTTTGTGTCGGAATATCCACCTTTTTTAGCAATGCTGACGAAATGGACTATTTCTATCTACTCTCCCCATATGACTTTACACGTCAAGATATATGAAGTCTGATTTTAGTCAAAAGAAAGATACGAAAATAGAAGCTTTGTTGATTGATTACATAGATGCATATAAATATATATGTATATCCTATCAAGATATATGTATGTAGTGGGGCCTTTAGAAGGCAGCTGGGTCCTTTCAAAATGCGCCTTGCATGTGAGGATGTTTTGTGTTTTTCTTAGCCTACCTTGTTAAGGAACAACTTTACTTCGCTTCTTCCATTTGTGATTAAGTAAATTCCAATTTAAAAAGTAACACATTAACCCATGCTATTAACAATAGACAAGTTACCCCTGTGATTAAAAACAGTTCACACTTGCATACAAGAGGTAATGTGCTTATCTACCATAATATATACATGGGATGATTTGCATATTTATTGTTCATATATAGGGAGGCAACAAGTCTATTTAACCTACAAATGGGCCAAGAGAGTTGTCCAAAAACCCGAAATAGATTTTAGTTAGATGCATGAAAAAATATAGGGATAACTACTCTCCTACACCCCCCTAAGGTTCGGTGTAACTACATAAACCTTCTTACTGTATAGATAATGACAAGAACGTAGAAACAGGGGTCTATCTATAATGATTTTCAAAATTTAGAGTTATTTTAACAGACAAGAGAGTCAATCTATAATGTTTTTTTCAATATTCAAGGAATGTTATTCTAGTTACTTAAACAGGGGAAGATGTTTCTGTAATTAGAATTATTATACTAAAAGATTGACAAATTCACAAGCAATAACTTTACCTTTGAAAATCAGTCGGCAGCCAAGTTTGCAACGAGTCAAATCGTCATCCAATTCAAGCATATATCTTATCCTGAAACTGATGATCAATAGAATGTGGTATGCTAGCATCAGAAAGTTGATATGCCAGCTCAAAAAGTACTCTTTTTTACATCTGCAGAGTCAGAATCACAATAGGTTTAGTGAATGATTATAACTGGTCACCCAACTTTATCACATTACATTAATTAACTTAATAATAATATGGGCACCACCTCAAGAAAACGAGTGACACAAAGCTTCACATTATGAACTTTTTTTTTTTTTTTTGGCTTGATAGGAACATTATGAACTATTTGAATATATACAAAAGTAATTGATAATGAAAAGAATAACAAGAATGCATTTTCAGTTACACCTAATGGAAAAAAGAAAAGAAAAAGAAACCAGAAATGCCAACTTTCTGATGGATCTTTGTCAAAAGTTTATTCAAAATCTCATATTCACTTTAGCTTTAGATGACACATAGCTGACACATGCATGCAACTGAAAACTGATGATTAACCAACTATGCACTTTATATTTCCTTTTAAATAGACCAATGGAACATGCTTGGATCAAAGCAAGGTTCTATTCGAATACTGATCTTCATTTCATTAGTCAATATGCATCAAAAACAAGTAATTATGATGGAACTTCAACACATTAAATCAAGAATTTGGAAGAGAAATTCGCTCAAAAACCAAGTTACTGGTTCAGTAGATTATGCATTATCCATTAAGGGATCATCGAAGACCCTTTTACCTGATCCTTCTACTCAATACCAACTTTTGCCTTCTCCTTCCAATCACCTCGCGAAAATCAGAAACGGTATGCCTTTCTTTCTTTCTTTGTATATATGAAGATTTCATATATAGTTTCTCCCGATATTTGCTAAGGAAATTCAAATGGAAATGCAGGTAGAGGAGATTCAGTACTGGCTAAGATGATCAAACTAGGAGAAACAATGGATAACTTTGCTCAAGGAATAGGAGAGCACTGTAAGTACTCACAAAAAGTTAAAGATGATCATGCATGGTATCAATGTTTGATAGAGATATATTTTTTGATATTTGCAGTGAGATTAGGACCAAAGTTAAGCGAAACTGTAAAAGGAAAATTGAGTTTAGGGGCAAGGATCCTTCGAGTAGGTGGAGTGGAGAAAGTTTTCAAGCAAAAATTTGAAGTTAGAGATGATGAAAGACTGCTAAAAGCTTCTCAGTGCTATTTATCAACAACAGCTGGGCCAATAGCCGGACTCCTATTTGTTTCTAATAATAGAGTTGCCTTCTGCAGTGAGAGATCCATCAAACTCTCTTCTCCAACTGGAAAGCCGATAAAATTACATTACAAGGTACCTTAAAATGCAAAGTTTGCTTAAACAAACTCATGTTTCTGCATACATTAGGAGATGCAAACTGAATCATTTCCAAACTAACCTAGCTACATATGCAGGTGATGATCCCATTGGAAAAAGTTAGGCGAGTCCATGAGAGTGAGAATGGGAGAAGATCGGCGCACAAATATGTGGAGATCGTGACTGAGGACAATTTTGATTTCTGGTTCATGGGATTTCTAAATCATCAAAAGACTTTCAAGTGTCTCCATCAGGCAATCCATCAAGATAGATAGATGACACTACTGAAGTGAATTCATGATGTTAGGAGAATATGATTTTCGTTGTTTGGTTTGTCATATTTCTTAACTTCCTTTTTCTTCTTATCGATAGAAAGAATCCAGATATCTGTACAATTTTGTAAAGAACCTGACTCATTTTGGTGAAAGAACGGTGAATTCATTTTTCTTCTTTTAGAATAACACGGAACGTACACAGCAAAAAAATGTTACAGAGCCGGCAATGGCATAACCAAATTCATGATCAACCGCATATATACTCTTGGTGCAATTAAAACATAGAAGTAGCATAGACATACAGTACTGTTGGGAACATCTTGTTAAGCTAAAAGCCTAAAAGTATATATCCTCAAGTATATAAAGTTTATCGTTGCGATCTTATGCTCCCACTTGCATATGAGCTAGATGAGACATGAGCTTTAAAAGCTTTACAGAAGTATATATATGAGCTAGTGATTATTGTCTTGAAGATCGAAGGCCATGATTTCGGCATCACGTGAATAAGCTTTCTAATAGTGAAATAAGCTTCCATGTGTTAAGACCTACTGCTGAGTTAATAATGGCTGTAAAATGAGTTAAAGAAAGACCTGAAATAAAAGCAAATTGGTTGGTGGGAAGGAATTTGCAAATAAAACCAAGTTGGTGGATTGGGTTGTAATATTCGTTTTCCAACGGGGTCCCACCCACCCACCACAAATTGGACTCTCTTTGGCAGCAGATGTATGTTTATGTTGGGTTAAAGTTTATAAGGTGCGTGCCTGTTGTAGAGTAGTCTCCTCTCCTTGTTTTACTTATCAACAGAAGAGAAGAGAAGAGAAGAGAGGAGACCAAACAAAACAAATGGGGATTTTAGGCACACTGCCACTACTTTACCCTCCTTCTAATCCTAATCTTAATCCTAAACCAACATCATTTTTACTCCATAAATCCAAACCATCATCACCCATAATACTAGTTGCTGCTCACCATAGGATGATGATGATGATGAGTAGAGGAACAAAACTTATACTTGAACAGAGCCCAAAACCCATGTCGTCCCTTTTCATGGGAGCTGGAATTATTAGCTTCATCTCTCTTGTGGGACCCTCAAATGCAAATGCTATGGATCTCATTGAACCCTCCAATGCTCTTTCTCTCCCCACCTGGGCTATTCATGTTTCCAGTGTCCTTGAATGGTAATAACTAATTATATATATATTTATACTATTGGGATCTTGTCCGAATTGTCTAATCATCAACATACTGTATTGTATTGTATTGTATTGTCCTGTTTTTCTATCTCAAAGGGTTACTGCAATGGCTTTGGTATGGCAATATGGAGAAATAACAACTGGCCTTCAATCTTGGAAGGCTCTTTCATGGGGAATGGTCTATTCTCCTTCCTCCTTCCTTTTGTCTTAATAATAATTTAGGTATCAACAAACATTCCATAACTACCTCTGCATTGTAGGTACCCCTGCTTGGTGGAGCACTTTGTGCCTGTACTTGGCATTTCTTTTACAACTCACAGTCCCTTGAGGTAATAAATTCTCTTTCAAGAATTCATTTGTATTTGTTTGTTTATACATGTGGCCTGCTAAGATAGCTTTAAACAATACAAGACTAGCTCATATACTTGCTATGCTCATACTTCATGCACGTCAGCCATTCAGATCTTTCTAGTTTTTTACTCTTCTTTCTTGATAGGAGTGAGGCACATTTTATCATTTTGCCCTTCAATTCATTCATACTAGTTATCTTGAGGTAGTTTCTGTGCCATAGGGGGCTAGCCACATGTGGCTGGACAAGGAGGTTTTGTTTTGCAACCTGTTCCCACTGGGGCGGGTAGGGAGGGGAGAGGAAGCGGGGAAATTTCCTTTCACACGTGTCTTATCAATACCGAATCATTTTCTACAGTATCAGATAACTCAAACAAAACGTCTTCTGCATTGATGTATAGGCTCTAGTCGTTCTACAAGCAGCTTTGACAGTAATTGGCAATGCAACAATGTGTCTTGCTGCATACCGTATATACATGTCGTCACAAAAACGCTCCAACAACTCCTGAATTCCATATTTCTTTCATCTGGTGGATTCAGTTGCAGCTCTTTCCTGTCAATCTTAATGGTACTTCCTTTCTTTGGGTATTTTAGATTTATTGCGGCATTGAATTATCCTAATTATAGCTCTTTCGTTTCTTACTGCATGTCAAAAGAGCCTCATTGGCTGGAATATTTTTCGTGGCTACAATTTCTATTCTTGGCAAAATTTTCAATATTCAAGTGCCAGTGCCAGTCCAGTGAAGATTTAAGAGTTCCTACTCCTTTGTTCTTTGTGAGCTAAATCAAGAGAAAGTTGGTTGTATTAGTATACTTGTCTTCATTGGAGGATTAAAGTCAATTCTGTTTATCATACACTTGGTGGACAATATTTGCATAGTATGTCTTTTAGTTTGACTGATGTTCTTGTCGTATATCATCAAACTGGACTAATAGTTATACTAAGTGGAGATGGTGATCACAACGCTTACTAATATAATTTGAGATTGGAAACAGAAGGAATTACTGAAGGTGCAATATATGCCGACTCGGCCAGCTCGTGGACGAGCACGTAACATTGCACATGCACAACTAGTGTCTGCAAAATTGTTGCATACCTTAAACATTATTGATGTACTTTAGTAAATACAAACTGCCCATCAAAAAGGATTCACTTAACATGTAGATAACCGACTTAGAATATTTAAGTCAGTGCATACACACAGCATTAGAAGGGCTCATTGTCTAAAATGAACTGGCTGTTCAACATAAAGTTTCTTTAGAAAATTGTACAAATAGTCTAAAATGAACTGGCTGTTCAACATAAAGTTTCTTTACAAAATTGTACAAATATCCTCACAGTATAGCTTATCTTCACCAATCTTACATAAGAAGAAAAATGGGAAAAGAAGAAAAGGAAACAAAATCAAAACTTAAACAAACAAAAGAATTCACATTCTAACATCATAAATTTGAAAAAGGTCTTATCTAGCTTGACAGATTGCCTGATGGAGACACCTCAAAGTCTTTTGATGATTTAGAAACCCCATGAACCAGAACTCAAAATTGTCCTCAGTTACAAGCTGCACATACTTCTGGGTTAATCTTTTTGCATTCTCACTCTCATGGACTCTCTTTATTTTTCTCAATGGAATCATGACCTGCAAAGTTAAGTTATTCGAATATGAATCAGTCTCTACATGAAACATAGCATATATACATAGTCCTCAGTTGGGGCAGACAATAGATTTTAAGGTACCTTGTAATGTAATTTTATCGGCTTTCCAGTTGGAGAAGAGAGTTTGATGGATCTCTCACTGCAGAAGGCAACTCTATTATTAGAAACAAATAGGAGTCCGGCTATTGGCCCAGTTGTTGTCGATAAATAGCACTGAGAAGCTTTTAGCAGTCTTTCATCATCTCCAGTGTTGAATTTCTGCTTGAAAACTTTCTCCACTCCGCCTACTTGAAGGATTCTTGCCCCTAAGCTCAACTTTCCTTTTACCGTTTCACTCAACTTGGGTCCTAATCGCACTGCAGAAATCAAAAATATTACAACATCAACCCTTGGTTCTAGGATCATGCATATATATAGAGGGTATGTGTACATTTTAACTTTTCGCGAGTACTTACGATGCTCTCGGATTCCTTGGGCAAAAATATCCACAGTTTCTCCTAGTTTGATCATCTTAGCAAGCACTGAATCTCCTCTACCTGCATTAATTACATTACTATCTCATTAGCAATCATCCAAAGTTTTACGGATTTAATAAAGCCGCAAAATTTTGATCTGGGAGGGCTTACCGTGTCTGATTTTTGAGTAGCGGTTGGAAGGAGAAGGCAAAAGTTGGTATTGAGCGGAAGTATCCAGTAAAATTGCGTTTGATGATCGGCTAAAGGATAATCCATAATGTGCTGAGCTTACTAATGGGATTCCCAAAACAGGTTCTTTTTCCAGATTCTTCATCCAAAGTGCTGATTTGCTTTGTTGGAGATCCATTATATATACTTTCTTGTTTTTTTTCTTGTCAGGTGCTGAGGTGAAGATCAGCGCTCGTGTATAGAACTTCTCTGGTTCAAGCATATGTTAATCCCTTGGTCTATTTATATGGTAAAATAATTTCATCTTCAGTTGCATGAATGAGTCAGCTTTGTGTCATCAAAAGCTAAAGGTGAATCAAGATAAGATTTTTGAATAATCTTTCAGAGGAAGGTGCAGCAGAAAGTTGGCATTCCTGCTTTCTTTTCCTCCTTTTTCCTTTTTTTGCAGTCATTAGATTGCACCTGTAATGTTGATAAAATATAGTAATAAGGGAGAGGGTTTGCATTAGGGGCATGGTCGAGAAAGTAATTGAAAGAAACAGAAATAATAAAAAAGTTATGGGTCACATGTTTTCTTTAACTAGTGCACATAATATGATGTTCATTACCAATTTAAATCCTTAAGCTTATATTTAATCATAAATTCGTGAATTATATTTATAATACGTACCACCAAACCCTTTTTGAGCTGGCATACATGCATTGTGATGCAAGAACCACATTCAAATGAAAGAGATTTGCGTTAGGTTCGCGGAGATTTCCTCATTTGAAGGAATGCTGACGAAATAGACAATTTCCATATACTCTCCGCAGATGACTTTACACATCAAGGCCTAGTCTAATTTTAGTGAAAAGAAAGTTATGAAAAGAGCCTAATAAAAGCTTTGTTTGATTGCTTATAAATGTCTTGCATGTGAGGAGTTTCGCATTTTTCTAAGCCGACCTTGTTAAGGAACAACTTTTAATTCGCTTCTTGCAATAGTAATTCAGTAACTAAAACCAATTAAAAATTAAGATCCACGCGTCCATAATAGTGTAGAGCATATATCCCGGTACAATATTTCATCGGGTATCTCATACGGTCAAAGGTGAAGTGGGAATTCTCCCAAATCCAAGTATACGTGAGTACTCTGTGTCGGCTATCTACATGTAAAAAAGTGAATCAATCCCTCTTGATTCCCATTTTGTTTCCACCAAAAAAACAAGGGAGAAAAACTTACCGATGTTACAATCAAAGAGAGTCCTAATTTGACCTTGACATTCCACAAAGTAAAAACATGTCATGTAATGCCCGTATTGACATTTCAAGTGAGTCCGAGTAAACAGAGATGGCCAAATAAACTCTTTTGGCAATTTGCAGAGTTGCTATGAATTATAAAATGAGTAATAATGGAAATTTTTGTCCCTAAAGATAAGGCGCCTTATAGTGAAATTACGTTAATAGGAGGAAAGAAGCATGACTGCAAAGGTTTTCAACTTTTCATGTTTTTGATGCTACGATTTATAAACTTTTGCTTTAAGTTGTATGTTTTAACTCAGGTCCAACGATCTTGATTTCAAATTTAAAGTGATTGAGGATTAATAATCGTGTAATTCATGTTAACTACAAGAACAAAAATTTAATTCGTCGAAGATCAATGGCAAATATAATGATGTCTGATAAGAAAATTTTGAATTAACGATACAATTTCACCGCCAATATCCATGAACATCAATCAAACTTCAAACATAAGCATTTAGGGACTGACAAACTTCCATTATTCTAAGTGTCAATGAAGCACGTTCTTTCTTCTTCCTGGAAGAGCATCCCGTTACTGTGCATGCCTCAAAACAACTTCACCAGTCAAATGTGTACTAGTACTAGTAAGTAAGCTAATAAACAGAATTAATTCTTACTTCTATATAAAATGAATATTACAGCGATACAAAAGAATGAGCTTCTCATCCAAAAATCATATGTCTGTCGATGGAAAAATAAAAAATCTAGACAACTTTAGAGGATCGACCCGCCAAAGTCGACACCCAATGACTCAAAGCTTTGAGCACTACTATTTATATGAGGAGCTAAATCATCCAATTCCAAATGAATATCACTCGTATCTATAATGACTCTGCACGGTGCCATAATCTCCTCACCAATGAAGACAGAACAATTTGGGTAAATACCTTCTTTTGGTGGAAGATTCAACAAACAGGACCTAGGAGCTGATAACTTCTTCTGATCTTTAAAAATCACCTTGTCATTTTTAACCTCCAGTATAAGACGATGGTGGCGTCCCAAAAGCTCTGAGACGTAATTCATGTCACCCTTGGCTAGGGCATGACGGACTCGGGTGGATGAAACTTGGCCTTTCTCATTTGAATTGGTAGAGAGTTCGTTTGACAAGTCTTGATTCTTGTCCATGACGGGATTTATTATGAAAGCTTTCATGTCATACTCGTTGCATAGTCGCAAGAGGTCAGATGCATCACCCACGGCTTTAAATCCAAACCTGTAATTTTGACCTGCAATAATAAAATAGTACTTGTTACAATATTACTGTCAAACTTTGAAAAAATTGAAAGACCAATGCTGAAAGTCTAGACCTGCCACAACCCCACGAACTCCAAGCTCGTGCGATAACTTCTTCACAAATTGCTGGGGAGTTAGATATCGAACTTTTGAAAACTTAACCTGGAATTCCTTTGGTGTAAGATTACCACAGAGGGGTGCCCATGAGGAGAGAACACGTTCCCGGTCACATTTTGCAACTATGGGCGCCCTATTTAAAATATGAAAGGAAGAGGTGAGTAACAACCTTCCTGCCCATTTTTGACATTATGACAGTGGAAAGGATAATTTTGACGTCATGAATAGAGAAGGTAGATATGAACAAGAATGTGAAGTAAAAATCTGATAACCCAATAAGGGTTGTAGTGCAGCAGGAGGACTTGATATATTTTTCATATTATTTATGATTGCAGCTTACATCATTTAGTGTAAACCACTATGAAAGAATTTTCATTCCTCTTTATAAAGCAACTCTAGAATCAGCATATAAACAGATCATGTAACGACGACGAGACTAGCGAGCAGTTCCATACCTAGGTTCCCAGCCAAGTACCTCTGCCATACCAACAAAGGACATGAGAAATGGGAGTCCTATCTTTGCAGCCTGGATTGCAAGTTGGCGATGACCAATGTGAAGAGCATCAAACTTTCCCAGAGCTACTATCCCTCCTATTATTATTATTATTATTATTATTATTATGATATGATCAACAACCCATTTAACATATGGAGCTAGCTATTGGATGTTATGTAAGCATTCAAGATATATATATATATAGTTCAAACAAATGCTAGTTTAGATACATAAGAAACAATGATGGATGGATTGATTGATAGGGTGAGAAGAGTAGTACAAGTAAAAGGATGGAACCTGCGACAGGTGATAATAATTTATGAGGTGGAGGATCCCAGCAACCATCTTCAGCTATGCTATTATTATTACTGGGTAAGGGTGAAACACACAACAACAACAACAACAACAAAATAATAAGGACAATAAACAATTGAAAATGCAAATGTAAGAGAGAGAGAGAGAGTAAGAGTAAATTACCTGAAAGAGTTGGAATTGGAAAGACGACTAGGAGGAGGAGGAGGAGGAGGGTTGTTGAGGAAAGAATTATAATTATTGTTGTTGAATCTGAAAAATCTGTGTTTGGAGGAACGCCGCCGTAAAGAGCAAGAATGGAACAAGAATATCTTTATATTGCACAAACTGTTAAACCCTAACTGCTGATGCTGATGCTGTTCAATTGAATTTTTATTATTGAATTGCTGCTGTGTTGTAATACTAATGCGACACCCACTCAAACTCATACTCAAACTCAACATCATCATCGACAAACAAACCTCTTCAATTCAATTACACTCATTTTCAATCATCGCCTCCAAATTTCATCACCCTGCCGCTTGCTCCTATTCTTTTCTTTTCTTTTCTTATTATTATTTTATTTATTTATTTACTTCACCACACGCTGCTGCATATTTGTTATCACAATTTTACTTTTAAATAACAATTTGAAACCTTTTGAATTTAGTGTTTTTTGGGGTTTCCTTTCTTTCAATCAGACTAGCTAGATACTTCAAATTTATAGAAAAGGCTTACTTAGTTTGGTTCATTCATCTGGGGGAAGAAAAAATAGAAAAAAAGGCCCCGCTGTTTAAAAGTTTCTTATAAAAGATAGTAGGAATAATAAACATATCATTAAAAAATAATACCGAAAGTACACAAATATTCCTGCATCGAATTATGAATTAAAACATGGCTCCAAAAACAACATAAGATTATTACTCAGATGTTTAAGTTTAACACAATATGTCTTCTCTGCACAAAACAAAATAAACACAATATGTCTGTTTTTTGGAGCCAAACTAATTGTGAAATATCAAGAGAGAAAACATCATGAGGTCAGTGTCAGATTGCTCTCAAAGTACATGAATGCAGATGAATAAAGCTAAATACTTTGCTCTCAATGATAATAAAATAAACCTTACAACTTCAGAGTACATTTCTCAACTCATCAAAGCAAAAATTCCCATAAAGTCATTACCACAGTAAACTTACCTTTTACATCTCCACTCAATAAAGAAAACTGCACACAACATTCCAATCTACTCCTAAAACATTATAAATGACTAAACCAGATCAAAATACTACTAAAAATACCGTGTTTGTTTTTGCATTATACAAACTTAAATCAACACAGATATCAGAATTGATCATTAAGTTATGCATAACACCACATAGATGGCATCACAAAAGACCATCTAAAACTTAATCATGATTAACTTATAATGCAACTTAGATTTCATGATAAACTCATAATGCAACTTAGTTTATCTTTGTACTATTCCTCCTTCCCCACCACTTTTTTCTTGCTTTCTCACCCGAACTTTCTTCGCCTCCAAGCTTGTGAAGTATCACCTTTGTTTCCCTCAATCTCGATCCATAATCTTTCTTCCAAGCTTCAAACATTTGTTTCAACCTTCGAAGCTCGTGATCCGGATCCAAACTGGCATCAACTTGGCCTGATTTCACTTCTACCAAGAACTTGGCATCATCTCCAAACACTTGACTCCTTTGCTCAAACTCTTCTGCCATTCGACTAATTACACTTAAACCAGCACTAGTTGATCTTCCACCCCCATTGCTATCGTGAATATGGAAATTGCTATTACCGTCGTAGCTCGACTCTCGATCGTCATTTCCGTTGACGGATGCGTCAGAATTTCTGTGGGAATCGTCGCATGCAAGGCTTTTCTTGGCAATCGAGAGGCTGGATTGGAGTGACCTCATTTGTTTTTGCCAGACCTCTTCCATGGACTTCATTTTTAGTTCGTATTCTGACCACCGATTTTCGTACTGTTGTAGCCGTTGGTGAAGAATGTCGTTTTCCTCTTCTTTTTCTCTGAGAGAGGCTTCTGCTCTAAGAACTCGGCGTTGGAGTTCAGCTAAGAATGAAGATTTTACGAGAACTTCTTCTTGCTCAGAACCCTGATTTGGTTACATCACATGTTTTGGGTCAGAAACGTGCATTTATAGCATATTAAAGAGAAATGTGAGGTAAGACTTCAAACCATAAATATAAATGCCTGTTAAAGAGAAATGTGAGGTAAGAATTCAAACCATAAACGTAAATGATTGCAAGGTTACTTGTGTGTTTAGGCCGGGGTGGGGGGGGGGAGGTCCTCAGGAAAAAGGGGAAAAGAATATGTATCTTGGACTCTTGGGAGCTTACTGAGGAGAAAAATGCATTTACTTAACTAAGAACCTATTTATAATAAAAAGTCGATTAAGCTGTTAATTTCATCATTTAAACCATTAGTGACTCAATGACTGCCTCCAAGGTAAAAATATGAGATCGTATGATTCAAATAGTGAAACAAGAAAAAAGGTGAGGAGTACCTTTCTTCCTCCAAATTGCAGCAATCCAATGTCACCAGAGCATCTTCTTACCAACCAACCACGGATAACTAGAAAATAAAAATAATGAAGGGCGCCATTAGTTTTTCTGTACCACTCTCACAACTAGATGCAGTGCCTCAGTGCCTCAATCACTTCATTGTTGACAAAACTGCTACAGTGACCTAGGTTTTATATAGTTACATACTTTAAAACTCCCATTCATGTTAGTCCCAAATAATATGAAAAAAGTTTCACTCACATCTCCGAGAAAACATAAGCTAGATCTTTGTATTACTAGAAAAATTTAAACTTGTTGAAGTGAAAGGAAATTAATATTTTATTCTTTCTAACACGACACACAATATGCAATAATACTCTGTTTGGAGCCTAGTATTAGTAGCATGTAAAAACAATATTTTCCAAATGGATGGCGTTGAGATATGACCGTAACATCTTCTTGGTATGGCTCTCGTGCTATAACAAACGAACGCTTCATCTGAAAGAGCTCTAATAACATGTAATTGTCTCAAACAAAAATTGAGCTTTTTGATCTAAGTAGGGATTATTGGTTAATCAATCTCAAGAATCTCAGAGCAATTACATTTTAATTTTTAAAATACAAGGATCATCTGCGTCAAAGTAGAATATAGATTATGCTTACCCGCTTGTATTACAGTTGATGCCCCATTTAATCTCTTAAAGTTTTTCCTGCAACTTCTGGCCTTTATATGCTTTTGGATAGATACAGCTGCTCTATGCCTTTGCAATAAGATTGCAAATTCTTTTCTAGTTTTTTCACCACGAATGACTGCATTGAGAGTTTTCATGTCAAAATGAAACTTATAAATTTAAAAGACCGGAAAAATGATTATTGGCTGAGACATACACGACTGGAGTGTGGCAATCCCTTTCTTTAGATCCTTTAGATGGCAACGAGCTCGATGACCTCTGAAGAAGCTTTGCACACGTAAAATACCATGGAGAGTGCGATTTCTCGTATCTTCCAGAACCCCAATCTGAAAAAAGTTGCACAAAGTATGAAACAAGTTTAATTGTTGACAACACATTATATTTAAGTTTCAAAATGTAAACAATATGATAATTATAAGGAGTGAACAACAGTTTTATATGATAAGAGTTCTCTTGATTCTTGTTTGTTGAATTGACTATTTTAAACTATAACAGAACATAAAATACATGTAAATCTTGTTTTCACTGATGCACCTTTTTCCAATCATTTACTTTTAAGAAGTTCTAGTAACAAATATCTAGTACTGCGATTGGAATTAAGTTTAAACTCCGCGTGTTGTGAAAAAAGTAGTGATTAATATGTAATCACCACGACATAAATAGACCTAAAAATGAATACTATTTAATCATCAAGCCAAAATTGTTTTGGCAAAACAAATTGTCTTCGCTCCTAATAATTGCTTCTTCACCCCAACAAAAGTTCTCACAGGAGGTAAAAGACAAATATAAATAACAAGAGTAAGTATCTGACCTGTCCAGTACGGAAAAACAACTTTGTGTATCCAACTTGATACATCTCAGGTAGAATGTTAAACTGATGGAGAATAGTTACAGAAACACTGAGCGGATCCTGGGATGCAACATGGTCTAATAGAAGAAAACCATACCTGCCAAACCAAGCAAGCAACATAACAGATGATAAAATTAAAATGTACAATTACATGTGCCCCCCCCCCCCCGGGTTTGTCTAGTTATAGAAACGTTCCCTACTGTTTAAATAATTACATGAATATCTCTTGAAATTTGAAAAGTATATTATAAATAAGCTCCCTTGAGGGTTGAATAATTACAGAGACACCTCCGAGTGTTTGAAAACATTACAGACAGGCCTTTATTTTACATTAAGTTGAAACTTCATGAGGTGTCCCTACAACATTCAAACGGTAGGGAAGGTTTCCATAATTAGATCTAGCTTCAAGGGGTGTAGATGTAATTCTCTGTTAAAAACAAAAATAAAATATAGCAAGAAATAACAGTCCACTGGTTAACCATAGCTCACTTTCATACCTTCTGGCAAACTTTTGATGCGACATTCTGGTAGGAAAACCAGATCTTGATATTCTAACAACTTCTAAAACTCCACAACACCGTAGCTGTTGCAGTACAAGGCCTTGATTGTAGCTACCGGGAGATTGGAAGTTGTTTGGCTTTATACAACGTATGAAATGTGGTGTTGTATTCTCCAGACGTTGCATTAATTGGAATAATTGGGTCTGTAAACCAACAACAACAAGAAAATAATAATAATAATAATAATAATAATAATAATAATAATAATAATAATAATAATAATAATAATAAAAAAAAAATAATCACACTGGATAGGAAATATACCAAGTTGTTTCAGTTAAGTCCAAAGAGGAAACAACGTAAGCAATTCTAATAAATGAAAAAAGAAAATTGACTGACATTGTTCTGTTTTATCACAATTCATCTTAATCATAGTAAAAGTTGATGGAGCAAATTGACATCTTAATCCATTGAAGTAATAGCAGGTAGCCTTTATGTAACACATAAAATCAAATTTTGCAATAGAGTAACATTACGACTAGATATAGAACATTGCATAAATTGAAATCGATTCAGGAAGAAATATGATTTGAATTATGTTTATGATCCTTTCAAAGAATAATTACCTTAAATTTAGTAGTGACACTTAATTTTTGTGAATCTGCTCCACCAGATTTGTGTAGTGCACCTACTACAGGCTTCTGAGATTGTGTAAGCAAACTGGATGCAAAAGCCTGGGGGAGCTGGCATGTGCAAGAAGACAGAAGTTGAATGGAATCCAAATGAAGTAAATCTCGATTCTTCTCAAGAAATCCAGTTGTGTCATAGGTAACCTGAGATAACAAAAGTTACCAAAGCCCTCTAAAAATCCAAAAAAAGGAAAATATAATAGTGATATAGAAATATTTTTTGATCGATCTATGTATCTTGATAGAATACCTCTCCTGCGTAATGCGAGACAGTAAAAGCTTTCCCTCTTTCTCCTCTAAAACAAGGATTAGAATCCAGATGTTGTTTTAGCTTATTGGCAAAGCTTAAATCCGTGCCATTTGGAAAGGTTGATTCCTCATCGAGCAAGGATTGTAATCCTAATGGTTTCTGTACAAAATGGAAAATATTGAAAAAGTACAACACAGTTCACCTTTCAACTAAAATGTCAAAAAGTTCAAGATATTTACCTTCTCGAAGAGATTAAGACAGTCTTGGTTGTCTTCAAAATCAACTTTTGCCCAGTCAATGCCATCTTGAATGTATTCCTTCAAGACAATTTGGAAACTTTAGAACTCAGGAAGAAGATATAATGCATTCTCACTATCACCTTAGCTCATCAATGCACTTCATAACCCAAGCCTTTAGTTTTATTTAAGAATAGCGTGCTTCTAAAATGGTTAACATATTCCCCAATATGTTAAGCACGTCCTTACAGTTCAATGCATTTGGCCATATCTGTAGTATCCAATTATAGATTCAGATATTCAGTTTTTGCAACCAAAAGTATGACCCAGAAGCATGATACAAAAGCACGAGAAAAATAGAAAATTTATATTTTTCCAATAATTCATTGACCATTTGGTGATATCTATCCTCTAAAATAAATTTTGTTTGAACTATTACGAAACACAAATATGGTGTTTCTGAAAACTTATATTTAGAAAGAAAGAGATGGTGCCAAGAATCAAGGAATAGTGCATAATTAATTACATTTGGAAGATTGAACTTGGTTGGATACAGGAATTATGAACAACTAGAAAAGAGTTATGGTATGGTCACCTCTTGCTCCAACTTGAACAAGTGACGGTTGAAGTGTTGTTGCAATCTTTCATTGGCATAATTGATGCAAAACTGCTCAAAGCTATTCCTCTAATATAGAAAGAAAGGAATCATAAGCAAAACGATGGAAGCAAATACAAAGAAATAGGAATGGAAAATAAGCAGAAAGGCACACACCTCAAATGATTCAAATCCATAAATATCAAGAATACTGATGGACCTTCCAGTGCGCCGTTTGCCTACTGCTAGTGATTTATTAATTTGTTCAACAAGCCAGTCAAACAAACAAGAATAAATTGATTTTGCCAAAGCATCTCTTGTGTCGATCGCCTAAAAAGAAAAATGACGAATGAAATATAAGTGAGGAAACTTGTTACATGAATATGTTAAAATTATAACGTCAGTGGATGTAAGATCTAAAATAGCTGTTCCAGATGAACTACAAACCTGAGCCATGGTAAGCTTTTGAACAATTGTATCATTTCTTTTTCCTACTCTCATTTTTCGAGTTGATAACGCTAGCTTTAGTTCCTCAATATTGCACCCAATCAAAGAAGCAACATTGGTTAGACCTGGAAATAGACATGAAAGATAAATAATGTAACTTGTAGGAGTTACAGGCAGTAATATGCATGCAAATTTGAAATAGGTATGAAAATTTCAAAAATGTATTAAAATTTCGAAATATCATTACATTCATCAAACACTGGTTCAACATGATTTTCACCATCAACCACCGAAAACGTGACATTCCCAAGCCACAATACTGCCGCTAGCATTGCAAATACACTATCTTGATCTTCTTTTTTAACATGAACGACATCCAGAGCTTCCTGAATTAAGGAAGAAGATTTAAGACAGTTTTTTGACTCCACAGTTGAATAATGAAAAGGTTGGAGTTGGAAAGTCATGTAACAAATCCATATGGATAGATACCATTACTACACGGAACTGTTCGGCATCATCAACCCCAGAAATTGAGTAGCAATCACTTTGCCTCAAGTACTTGAACTCATCCGCATTTTTTAAGTTCAATTTTTCTGCATAACATTGAATGTACAACAAAACATTAAAAGGCGAGAGATGCGCACAAAGGTCCGCTGAAAATTAAACCACAAAAAAAATCCAAGGTTGGGAATTGTTAGTAGCACATCTGAATGCGAAAATGCTGTACCTCTAAGGCCTGGTGGAGCTCCAGCACAAAGCTGATAAAATATATGATAGGACCTTTCTCCCTCTGAACATTGCACAACTCTGGACTGTTCATAAAAAGTAGTCTACGTCAGACTTAGTCCACAAAGTGAATGATATTTATCAAACCACTAGAAGAAGGTTTAAAGTACCTTCTCAAGTAAAACTAGAGGGAATAATGGACCGCATTGAATGACAAAACACAAAAAATTAGTACTGGTCAGTATTTTGTAATTCCTAAAATGTCAAAGTAATAATATGCTCCAAGATATTATGCTGGACGAAAGCTTACAAGTCTGAATCTTGGCACCAGATATTTTTCCAGTTTCACTGAAGTGAATTTCAATCAGCTTTCCCTGGAGATATAGCAGAGAAACGTTAACTATTCACTTTCATAAAACAAGTTGAACTGATTCTGACTCACCCATGAAGTAACGGAAGATATGAGAAAGTAAACTTACAAATCTGCTTGAGTTGTCGTTTCGTAATGTTTTGGCATTACCAAAGGCTTCCAAAATTGGATTTGTTTTCAATATCTCGTACTCTATCCCACTACCACCGCCCAAGGCAGCCAAATATTGCATTGCTATTTTTGCTGTCTCAGTTTTTCCAGCTCCACTCTCCCCACTGGATAAAGAAACAGTAAGCTACCGAGATTTAATGTATGATATTAGATTTTGGCAACATCTGACTTCTATTGCATTACTAAGAAAACACAGACACGAAAAGAGTCGTAGACCATAAGTAAAGGTAGACTGAAGAAGTTTGCAGCAAAAGTTTGTCTTTCTAGAACTACATATGCAGTGAACGGAAAGCCTACCAAAATCAACAGTGGTTCAATTACCTTATAATGATGGATTGATTCACTTCATCTGCAAAAGGGGCACGCCAAGTTACTCAATTAAATTGCTTCCAAGCAAAGCTTCACTCCTATTTTTATATTGAACTTTTACATATTATTATCAATAAATTATATTACCTCGAATCATTTCACGCATAGCCGTGTCAGTGATGGCATATACATGCGGGCTCCCGTTAGATTTGCGCTTATAAGCTTCGATATAATCATTCCCATATAACGGGACTTTCTTAAAGGGATTAATAGCAACCAGAACTGGGCCTGCTTTGGTCTGAAACGAACAGAAAAGCAAGAAAATCCTATCCCAGTTATATCTATATTGAACTTTGTACAATACTGATGGTCTATTTTAAGTACCAAGGACAACCCAATAAAAAGAAGAAGAAAAAAACATGAACTGTAATAGAAGTTTCAACCCCATGTACACTTACATATATCATATCCCGATCATATCTATACTCGAGATTGTACAATACTGATGGTTCATTTAAGTAACTTAGTTGCATTAGATCATCAACCCCATCAAGTATATCCGGATTTGCTGGCACCAGGACTTCTGAATTAACCTTCAAAACCTAAACCGCAACAATGGTTAGAGCAAACTGTAATTCACTGCTTTATGAAAGGAAAATCTGAGGAAGTCAGATTCGTGCTCACTTTCCCCTCGGGAAATGATATCAATGACTCATTTCCAGAAGTCTGAAGAACTGTCCCAAGCTCCCAGTTACCATCAGCAGGTTGAAACCATGCCTGTAGCTTCTAAAAAAATAAAGAAACAATTCCATGAGATCGACGAATAGTAAACCTAATATCGGTTGTAAGGCTGATTGTCATATATAGTGGCTTTCTAATGCCATACATGATGGCTTTCAAAAATTCACAAATTTTGGCTCGTCTTCATTAACAATTGACGACAAAAGAGTGTAGATCCTATTAACAGGTCTTATTAAGATTTCTTCAAAGACAGAGCAAAGTCCAAAACATCATAAAATACTTATTTTATGTGAGGTCAAGCATTCACATAATATCTAAACTTTTTCTCGATAGTGAGATCATACCATTAGGTCATGAGTTCAGTATTAGTAGTAAATTGTTTGGTCTTCGTTGTTTTATTTGGAGATTTATACTCATTCATACAGAAATTATAAAAATGCGCACACGCCCTATATCAGTTAATGTGGACAGAAACATGGGAATAAGAAGTCTAACTCTGTATTGACCTACCAGTTAATCCCTTTTAAGTAAAAATAGTTAATGGGTCAGTCGAGAGTTCATTATGTTTGTTTAAAGCTAGCAGCAAAATGTTATCTAGGCTCTAGCTTGAGCAGACGATTTGAAAGGAAAATGTCCTTATCCACTCGCATATGAATAATATGTATACAATAACTAGTGAGTCTTAGGGAGAAACTGACAGATCCTCCCTTGATAACTTACTTTAACTTTTAAATCAGGGTAGAACGAGGATCCTCTTGAGAAAGATTGGCAAGTGATAACAAATGAATTTAGTATTCGACTCTGACTATGCCGTTACCAGATTGGCAATAGTATAAAAAAGGGAAATGGATGAGTTTCGCTTTCTGACTTTAGATCCCTACAGAGCAGGATGGCTTTAATATCAAGAATTAGTAAAAAGATGAGATTCCTTTGTTAGAGGTTTACACTTATCAACTCATACAAGGATCTTTTCTGCAAAAAATCTCAATCAGTTCAACGTGCTTTAGCCTTCCTTAAAACAACACGGAATGCAGTATAAAGAGAGTTTTATTATTAAATAATGAACCTGATAATGAACATATGCACACCCAATAACATCCAAGGAATCACTCACATATTTAGCTCTCAGCAGCATAAGAAAAAACAATACTGTACCAGCTAAATGATGGTCTATGATGATTGTTCCTCTCGCACAACCTTCTAGAATGATGCTCGCAATTTAACAAATATCACAAAGAAACAAAGCAAAATCCTTTATATACCTTTTTCGATGCATAAGGAGTGGTGTCACTCCACTTAGCATCAACACCTGGGCGAGTAAACAATTTTTTAGGAGTATCTGTAGCCTTATGATCATCACCATCATTGGCTGATGCATCCAAACTGCAATAGGGTGATTCATCACTATCGCCAAGCCTTCCATTAGCAGCGTCAACAACATTTTCGGATACCATCATCGGATCACCAGAAATCCTAAAATCCACAGGCATGGATTTGATCGAGTGAAGTGACCGGGATTTCTGTGACATTTTCTTTTCCTTGAATGACAATCACAGCACTATAATTGGATGAAAAGAGGAAACTTTTTTCCACACTTTTAGTGAATGAAGACAGGCCCCACTACTACGCTACCAAACTTAATGGAGGGGACCATACAAATACAATTCAGTTAGTAGTACGTACAATTTCACTAAATCTCAAAACTCACCAGCCAGTTAGTTCAACTCGTAATCACTTAAACTTTACTTCAAGAGATTTGGGGCAAAACCTTCCAGCAGAATTCTACACACTTAAAGCTGCTGCAAAATGAATTCTTAAATGAACAGATCACAAAAAGAGAACTCAACGGATGTAGAAGAAATTCCGATCTATCAATTGCTACTGAGAGAGAGAGAGAGAGAATATTGACCAGCAGAGAAATTGAGAACAAATCAGCAAAATTCAAATGCAGAAGAAGCCTGCCTTGCTTGGTGGGAGACGAGTGAATAAAGAATGAAAGATTTTAGTGAGAAGATTTTGTGAAAATAAATTGAAAGGTAAAGCAGAGAATGAACAATAATAATAACTTTTGCTTTATTTCTTCTTCTTAATGGACGGACGGTTTCAACTTTCGCCTCCATTTGTTTTTTCAAATTTTCGGCACCAAACAATTTTATTCATTTTTACACCAAAAGTAAAGGATAACTAATTTCATTTTTTGTGGGCCGAAATAACAAAGGTCAATTACATATATATATATATATATATATATATATATATATATATATATATATATATATATATATATATATATATATATATATATTCCTTCGCCTTCCGAATACACTCAACCTTCTTTTGACGTTTTCTGTTTTTTTAAATATATTTCAATTACTCTTTTCTAAAATTTGAATGGTATTTCTTAAAGGGTGCATCGTTTTCATTAATAATGATGATCATTTGTCACATTTCAGTCAATTCATTCCTCTAGGCATGGTATAAATTGGTTTACACTATTTAAAATATGGGCTAGTTTGCTAAACCAATTTGTATAATTGTATTCAAACCAATATATGTTTTTGGGTTTCCAAATAATAATTTGAATAAAACGTTTATAATATTTTTTGTAGCCGAATTGTTACCTGACATTTCTCTTTTGTTATTCGTTGTACTTGAAAGAAAAAAGACAGGGCATGGAGGGCCGGGTCAAAAGTGCCACCTCTTGTGTTGGACCCTTTTTAAAGTATTACCCAAACCAAACCACATGATACTGTCATACTCATACACCGTTTCCTCTTAATTCTTTTTATTTTTCTGGAACGGGCGGCAACACAACTCTACTTACTTATACATATAATAAAATTATACTTCGGTTATTTTTTATTTTATGCTACAAATTCCACTATATTCTGCATTTTCTAGTATTATACGAATCCCGAAATGCGATAAAACAAAAAGAAATGAATTGACCAAACAAAAAATTGCACTGAAATTTTCCGAAAGATGCCTTTTATGCGATACGCGTGTTTGATTTTTTTTGCAGATAAGCAATTCAAGAATCTGGTTGTAATTACCACATTAATTGTCAATGGAAGTGTTCGTTGCATGATTATGTCGTATCTAGTAAGCACGTTACCTCATATAAAAGGAATTGCTAGTCTCTTAATTTCTTTTGCATGTTTTGATGTTAAAAAACAAGAACATCCCCAGATAAAACTAAAAATTAATTTCAAGAAAGGGAGAAGTCATTCACTAGTATCCTTCTTTTTTCGACAAATGATACTGCGCAAGGCGCATGTTAAACTTTGACACAAAAATTGTTTACTATTAACTCTACTGTGTCTTTTCAAAAAAATATGAATATTGTCGTACTTCTACTCACAAAATTAATCTCAATTAACTATAAATTTACTGCACTTGCATATAAAATAGAGCATTTTACTATCTCTAAGAATACATTGAAGTTGAGAGTAAGAGTTGAATTGCTGCTTTCGTGCCTTTATATCAAAACCGAGTTTGGCTGCAAAACTCCTGATCAAGTGCACAGTGCACACTACTATGTCATTCCAAATGACCTTTTCTTCTTCGCTCTTCGCTAAAAATTAACAACATGAGCTTGAAATATTTTCTAAGCCCTCACTAGTCAAGTTTATACCCTCCAAGGCACATAAAACCTTTCGTACAAAATTGCAAACAAGGAAGGAACATCATGAATCCCGAGCATCGCATGTCAACTTTAAGGGATAGTGTAAAACATTGTATACAGAGCAGTCAACAGAACCGTAATTTACCCCATAAAAAGGAATAATGCTAATCTTCTGAAGCCTATACTTTTGTGACAGTGCTGCATAACTTGTTCAAGAAACAGTTTCACCACCTTCACTGCCGGCCCTGCAACAGGCAAAAAGAAAGTCAAAGCAGGTAGTAAAAAAAAAAACACCTTCTGGAAAATGAAAGAGGTAGCGGTGGCCATGTGTTGCTAATGTATCAATTTGATACAAACCAAGAAAGTCAAAAATCCGGGCAGAAATTCTGTTACGTCAGAACACTATTCAGGTGCTGGTGAATCCTCCCCCCACACCCCATCAAAGCATCTCCTCTAAATCAATAATTCAGAAGTGAGGGTATGAACCGCTAAAAACATAATAAAACCTGTTTGGTAGGATATTAACTCCCTCCCTCCCTCCCTCTCTCTCCCCACCTAAAATAAACCTATAAGCCTTGTGAAAATATAAATTTTGGCCCTTATTTTGATCAAGAATTACTCCAAATGCCCCTTATCTTTAATGATCCTGGGAGCTTCATTGGCTTAATGCGACATACCCCAATCAATGTTTGAACAAGGTTCTAGACCAAATTACATAGTATGGTAACCTTTCTCTCAATAACCGGCTTTCCGACAAGTGGATTTGGCACATGACATGGTAGTATCATACCAGGATACTACCAGTGCCAGTAGAACCTTTGTGTTAGTGCCAGGATACAACCACTAGCTCAGACAATCTCTTGAATGGCCAGAAGACATCCTTGAATTGCCTTAAGTTTTTACCATTGGTGGAGCTGTTACCAAAACAAACGCAATAAACCAACTGTTCTTAGAACTTTTTGCTTAAATTTAGATTAAATCTCAAGTTTTTGCTACTACTCATGCATTACTTAATCATTTACAGTCACCTAATTAAACCACTACTATCAGATAGCTGGAATATAGTGGTATGGCATGACATTCATGTAACCGGTAACTATTTTGTTAAACAACAAATGTAAAAGAAACAGATGAAATGAAAGAATTCAACAATCTTGAAATGTTACGTTTTGTAGCTCACCAGAAGGAAATAAATAATAAACCCTGATATTATAATAGCTTGATAAAAGTACAAGAAAAATGATTGTTTATTCTCGATCATTACTCTGGACATGAGTAGCCCTTATGCACACATATATAAGCACAATCGTGTCTAATTAGGGTACTTTATAAGAATGGAAGATCTGCGTAGCTAGGAAACCAGGTTTTAAAAAATCTAACTAAACTAGGAAACCAGATTCCTTATTCCTTATTGACATGCAGATCAAGCAGAGAAAGTAAAAAATAAGGCTTCGAAACCATATTTTCAACAATTAAGATGAAATGATAATAGGAAAAAGAAACCATCCCCTAGTGTCCCCTCACATTCCCTAAGGGCGGGGGGGGGGGGGGGTAATACGATAGGGACAAAGGGAAGGTCAGTAAGAGGGACCAGGGTTGAGGAAGGCGGAGGGCTGCTAATTTGAGTAGCAACTCTATTGAACACAAACACTTCATTTCACATCTGCGAAGAACCCACCCACAAGTCGAAAAAGAAAGGACTAAGAAATAACTTAAACTATAGACAAAGCAGTGTTAACAGAAACATCAAGTTCAGGCGACAAGAGAACAGAGAAAAGAGCAAACTTTAGGAAGAAAAGAAAAAAAAAGGAAAGGAAATACTAAGGTCACAAAAACTATGTAAAATAAGAATAGTCAATCCCCGATGTAACTTTTCCTTACTTCACTAAATTGGTTCTGATTTTACAAATCATGAGATGTGTATTTAACTGCCTAATAAATTGAATCCGACATGTCATTAAAAGATCTGTTAAAGGCCGTATATGAGTTCCTTTCCATAAGCAATCAGTAATTTAGTAGCTGGAGTCCTAATGATAAGGAAGCGAGTGATCATGTTACACTAGATAGCGGTGTAGTGACAAATAATTGCTTATTTATATGATGCAAGTTCTTCGACTAATAACAACATCCTGCCATAATTGATAGTAAATAACTCCTATCCGTGCATAATCAAACAAAGATAGAGCTTTAATCTAGTCCACCCAGTAATAGCCTAGACCAAATTTACCTGGTACTGAAGTCCAGCAACCGGAGATTGAATGTGATGTTATCTTTTCGAAATCTTGAAATATTTCTAAATTAGTTTTGTGACAGATGTGGGTAAGAGTTGAAAACATCATGGTAACGCTATCATATATCTGAAAAAATAATTTGACAACGGAATCCAGAATCGTTCAAAACTTACTAGTTCATCACTAAGCTTGTTCAGTCTCAGTATATGAGCAGATGATATGTTATAGTCTCTGAAAGGGTTGATTAAATACAAACAAGGAAAGACATTTATCCTACCGCAAGTTCCGGTCACATCAAGAACTCGAACTAATTCAGGAAGATATATATTTTGCGCATTACAGAGATACTTAAAGATCCAAAGTCTAATAGTTGAGACGGTTTCCAACAAATTTTGTACTGCAGTCTCAGTTATACCACAGCGACAAGAACTCATAATGACATACAAGTCAAGAGAGCAACAATCCAAAAGCAAATCACAGAGTAAATAATCAGTTTGCCATATGACTGGGCAAAGCTTGAGCGAAGATAACTAAAGGGGTGAGCTGCTTACCATTTGATAATGGAACCAAAGAGAAAATGCTGCATAATAGGAACCTTCTCCAAGACTTCTACTTTATACATCTTAAGCAGTCCAGTGTTGACCTTATTCCAATTAGGAACACCGCTAATGTCGTCCAACATGGGTGAATGCTCGGCAAACAAGCCCTTCTTGACCTTCTTGACGAATGCAATGCAGGAGAGATATAAATACTCTTTGGAGAAATTATCCAAGATATCGTGGTTATGGATGGACTTTGGCTTCATGTACTTGTGGTCGATCAGTTGGGAAGAGCCAAATATAAAAGGCAAGAAATGATAGTCATCGAGTCCCCAGACGCCGTGGGAGCCTGCAGGCTCTAAGTTATAGGTAAGTTGCAATTTCCTCATCAAGTCCAAGTAGGTGACAAAGACTCTGGAGACGAGGGCCTGATAATCCTCTTGTCTGACAATATCCAATTTGGCCAAGCAATACAACCAGGCTGCGAAATTGGTCTCGTGGCCAGTGCCTATGAAGTTGGGATAATAATTTATAGTCGGCTAATTAAGAGGAAGAGAAGGAAAGAAAGAATATACATACCGTAATCGATGCGAGTAGAGTTGCCGAAGCTATCAGTGAAATAAGGCAGTAGCTCTATAGCAGCATCTTTGAAATGGGGCGGCAAGAGGGTGATGATGAAGTCGTTGGCCTGATCGGTCATACGGTGGTGCCAGGTGCGATAGGAGACGTTGCCATATCGGGCGGACTGGGGTGCGGGAGGGATCTGATCGACGTAATCGGAGAGACAAGTTAAGAAGTGAACTAGGGTTTGGACGTTGGGGGAGAGGTGGCATGGATCGGAGAGTTTGTGAGATCGGATGGACTCGGAGAGGGAGACGACGAAGCCGAGGAAGTTGTGGAAGGAAGGAGAAGAGTGGAAGATGGAGAGGTCGCACTGGGACTGGATACGCTTGATGGGGACGGTGAAGGTGTGTGGAGGAGGAGTGACGATGGGGTCCACTTTCTGTGACTGAGGGACAGGGGTGCGTATGATGGCTTCTTTGGTGTTGGAGGGTGGGTTTGGTAGGTTCACGGCGGGGAACCGGATCGGGATGTAGGATGGGTTGGGGGAAGGCGGGGGTGGGGTGGGGGAACAAGTGGGCCCGCCGCACTTGGCGCACTGTGGGGGTTCCATCTTCCCTAATAATCCTTTTTGCTACTATGAGATTGTGAAAACTGTTATTAATATTTCTAGTCTACACTCAAAATTACTCCTGTTTTCTTCTATACATTTTCTCAATTCTTTTTGAAAAAAAATAAATATCCAATGATTATTTGATAAGAGAAAAGTGGGAAAGTAAAAAAAAAATGTAAACTGCAAAGCTGCCCCCATGCAGGATCGAACTACAGACCTTCAGTTTACAAGACTGACGCTCTACCACTGAGCTATAGGGGCTACTCTTACTTGGAATTTTATTTAACCAAATCAAACCTGTGTGACAAGAAGGCTACTCAGATGGAAGAAAAATGCATGTATGAGTGAATTAGTGATCAGGAAGACATGAGAGGCATCCGGTCTACGGCCAAAACGGCAGCGGCATCAGATAGAGAAGATGAGAGGTCCGATTGGATTAAAGTGAATTTTGTTCCAAGATGTAGACACCCTCAAAATTAATGTTTAACATGCAGCAAAAAACATTTCTGTTTTGTTCAAAGTGTTAGTTTTAGTACATGGGGTTCTTGATTTGAACAACAAGGAGCTAGATTAAAGGAAGCTAAGTTTTATTTATTTGACTTGCCGTGGCCAAGCAACCTGGTTGTACGTGTAAATCTAAAGTTTACTACATATAATAATATAATTTTTTATTATTGTTTGTAGTAAAAATGTTAAAGATTTTGATGAAAAAATTATTTGCATTGCTTTATGTTAAAATGTAAATTTAGACTTTGACTAACTTAATTTGTTCAAGTATATATTCAAAATGCAAAGATATGTCGAACTAGTTTTTAATATCCATATACTGTATATAAGCTATATATATAGAGAGAGAGAGATAAGTTGATAGTTCTCAGTTATTAAATAAATCTACGTACATGTTTAAATATGATGAGGAATTTGCATGATTGTTAAACTGGTAAATACTGGTAAATTTGCATGATTGTTAAACTGGTCGATAAGATGACATTAAGATTTATAGGGAAGTATCATTGACCCTCACTTGTTGACATAGGAAAAAAGGATAAATTCCTTATCCAACAAAGGAAAAAAAAAATGCGTGGTTTTGAATGAATTAGAGTTTACTAATTAATCAAATGTAGGCTGCCAATTGCGTAATTAATTACCTGTTCTCCTTCTCGTCTATAATAATGGGAAAACATATATATCCTTACTTGTTTATCCTTTAATCCATGCAAACTCCGAAACAAGAAAACAGGTGAACCACATGAAAATTTAGCGGATCAGAAAAACATGCACGTCCTTCCCTTAATTCTTGGCTGGTTGAGTTCGATTTATCCATTCATTTTGCCTTCCCTTTGTGTATAAATACCCTCGACTCTTGTCGGAATAATAATCAAGCATACAGAAAACAAAAAACAAGGAAGAACAGGAGATCAAGAGACTCTTAGAGAAAGAAGTACGTAAGGAAAACTTTCCAGAGAGCCTCATGGTCTTGCAATATTCTTCCTCTTTCCGCGGTTTAGTTTCAAGAAAGTATTCTCTTTTACAAGATCTAAATTACCCAAAGTAGAAATAATTAATTAATCAATTAATAAAACAGCGAGGCAGGATCTATCTAGCTACAAATCAAGATGGCAGGCGGAGGTGTTGTTGCAGCAGGCGGACAAAACTATGAAGGGCGCATTACCCCCTTCGTCATTATCACGTGCATGGTCGCGGCCACTGGCGGGCTCCTTTTTGGGTACGACATTGGTATCTCAGGAGGAGTTACTTCCATGGACGAATTCTTGCAAAAGTTCTTTCCAGCTGTTTACAGAAGGCAGAGGGACATGTCCGGTAATCAGAGTCAGTACTGCAGATTTGAGAACCACATGCTCACACTCTTCACGTCGTCTCTCTACTTGGCGGCTCTCGTTGCCTCCTTTGCTGCTTCCATCACCACCAAGAAGTTTGGAAGGAAGGTCTCTATGACCATTGGGGGTGTCATCTTTCTCATCGGCTCCATCCTCAATGGTGCCGCGGTGAACATGTTGATGCTCATCCTTGGTCGTGTTCTACTTGGTGTTGGTGTTGGTTACGCTAATCAATCCGTCCCTGTCTACCTATCTGAGATGGCGCCACCCAAATTGAGAGGTGCACTCAACATCGGATTCCAAATGGCCACCACCATTGGTATCTTTGCAGCCAACCTTGTCAACTATGGCACAGCTCAAATGAAAGCCAACGGATGGAGAGTCTCACTTGCCTTGGCGGCGGCCCCTGCAATCATCATGACACTAGGCTCTATATTTCTACCCGACACCCCTAACTCTCTAATTGATAGAGGGCAGAAGGACGAGGCCCGCCAGATGTTGGAGAAAATACGTGGAACATCGAACGTGCAGAATGAATTCAATGATCTGGTTGAGGCTAGCGAAGCCTCAAAGCTCGTGGACAATCCATGGAAGAAAATCATGGAACGTCAATACCGACCCCACCTTGTGATCACCGTGTTGATTCCCTTTTTCCAGCAGGTTACAGGTATCAACGTGATCATGTTCTATGCCCCCGTGTTGTTCAGGACACTAGGATTTGGGGACGATGCCGCTCTTATCTCCGCCGTCGTGACTGGCCTGGTTAATGTTTTCTCCACCGCTGTTTCCATATTCACGGTGGACAAGTTCGGGAGGAGGGCCCTTTTCCTTGAAGGAGGAATTCAAATGATTGTGTGCCAAATTGGAGTTGGAGCACTGGTGGCCTCAGTTTTTGGAGTTAATGGAGAGGGAACATTCTCAAGGTCAAACGGCAACCTCGCTTTGGCCTTAATCTGCATCTACGTCGCGGCTTTCGCGTGGTCTTGGGGTCCGTTGGGATGGCTCGTGCCAAGTGAAATTCATCCTTTGGAGATTAGGTCGGCAGGACAGTCCCTCAACGTCTCTATTAATATGTTTTTCACATTCGTTATTGGTCAGCTGTTCCTCTCCATGCTTTGCAATATGAAGTTTGGGCTCTTTTTCTTCTTCGGAGGATGGGTGATTGTAATGACCTTATTTGCATTCTTTTTCATTCCGGAGACCAAGAACATGCCCATTGAGGAAATGAGCAGAGTATGGAAGGCTCATTGGTTCTGGGCCAAGTACATCCCAGATGATGCTGTGGGTCTTGGCAACCACAAAAGTTCTAATGATGTCTAACTACTACATACAATAAGAAGACCATTAAGAAGTAGGAATTTATTATTTCGTGAACATTGTTTTATTTTATGTAAAAAATGCATATAAGTAAATGAATCGGGGGCTAGGGACGGGAAGTGAAGTGAAGAGAAGAGGATGTTTTCCACATACCTTTTTACTCCCTTCAAGTTGTACACTGTTCATTTATTAATGTTGTATATCAATAAATTGTATATACACTTTCCCGTGGCCCTCTCCATTACTTTGTGTTATCAATATAATTTCATTTATATATAGTTACATATATATATTATTAATTCCTTCATTTGACTTCAAAAGGCATCAACAAATTTCATTCATTATCTTGATAATTTTCATGGAGGAGAAATTGAAGCCTAAAAACATGAGAATTTTCCAATAATAGTCCTGTAACTTGGTACTTTTACAAAATCAGTCCGATAGTTTTTTTTAACTTCAATTTTAGTCTTCTAAGATGGCACATGTTACAATTTTGGTCCTCTGGCCAAAATTTTTTCTTCAGAAATTGCTCATTTTCTTTTATTTTTCATTTAATTTAATATTGCGAAAAACACTCATTTTCTGCGAAATTGGCTGGGAATTAGATTAAAAAAAAAAAAGAGCAAATTTCGGCAATAATTGGATAAAAATTCGTAGTTGACCAAAAATGTAACATGTACCAACTTAAAAAACTAAAATTGCACTTAAAAAGTTAGCAGACTAATTTTATAAACTGCCTAGTTACACAATTATTGTCAAAATCCCCCTGAAACATATTGTAAGAAATAAGTCGAGACTTTGACACTTCACACTCGTAGATTACAAATATAAGAACTTCACACCTTCACATTTCAATTCTCATGCACTTCGCAACCATATGTAGTTCCATTATTCTGATTGGCGCTATGATTGTCTTCGATGTGTGTTTCTAAGTGCTTTAATGGGTAAATTCATCTTTTTAAGTTTAAAAATATTGTATGAGTACCGATTGCACCTCTAAAAATATATTTTATTATAGGCGAAAGTACGCGTTTAAAAAATTACACCTCATATTTCTATCTAAAAACAAAAAAATAATGGAAACGTTTTCGAATATCAAAGATTTATCCAACCATCAGCAGCTCAGCCAGCCCCCATTAGTTTTTTTTTCCAAACTTTATTTTTGTTCTTCAAAATTTTTGAGGCAAAGCTAATTAAGTATGAAAAGCAGAACAATCAGCATTGTCTTAGGCTCGTTATTACATGGGAGGGTTGTATAATCACTGCCCCTACATAATTTTTCTCGAAAAATGAAATTTATTTTCCACATTTGAAAAAAAATCCCATGCCTTGGGGCCTCGCCAAAGAGAAAATATGTTTTAAAACAATCTAGCATGGAAAATGGAGAAGTTGAATGCAATTCTATTTTACCAAGTTGTAAGCTACATGGTGACAAGTGAAGAATTTAGTGAATGAGTCTTATTATATGCAAATAGTGGGAAGTCTCATGTATTTCACCAGTCAGGCCACCACAAAATTTGATATGATATTCGTTATATAGTTTGATAAGTCATTACATGTGTAAGCCTGAAGAACTACACTTGCAAGCGGTTAAAAGAGCTCTTATGTATATATGAGAGGAAGAACTAACTATGTGAAATTTTACAAAGGAGGTGGTGACAAAAAGTTACTTTTTGACATAGTTGCTTGAGTTTAGTGATAGCGACTACGTTAAACATATCAACAATTAAAAAAAGCACTTTTGAGTAATTGTTTTTATGAGTTATGAGTTGTATCCTGGTCTTGCTTCTAAGAAGCAGATAATTGTCACACTCAGGGGTGGAGCCACACACAAGGTTTGGGGTCCAACCCGAGGTTAATTTACGGCCCAAAGTATTATTTTTATGTAACTATAATTTAGTCAATGAACAATTTTGTGAAGATCACGTAAGTTCTTATAGGAAACATGAAATTAAGTTAGTCTAATTTTTTATATTTGTTAGGCCTCTTAAGCCAACTTCTTCATTAAACTAGAAGATTATTTTACCACAATATTAAACTTGTTTTGCACAAGAACTATTTTACAAAATAGTAAACTAAACAAACTTACAATGAATAAAAAACACTTCTCCCAAAATATATTCAAATTTTGTTTGGCATCAAATCTTGAACCTCACTTCAAGTATTTAGTTTAAATGTGGGAATGATGAGATAATGGTTAAATTAATATAGTCTGACTCTGTCTTTGTTTACACTACCAAATGCTTGTGTTAACTCCAGTTGGCTTGTTTTTCTGTGTTAGCTTGTAAAGAGTAAAGACCACTCAAGTCTTGTTCATTTATTGAATAAAGCAGGTCATTTTGAAAGCTTTTAGTTCTCGAGTTCAAACATCTCCTGTGTATTTCATACGCCACGATCTTTTCATTAGAAAAAAAAAAATCATATCATTTCATGAACTTGAAAATAATTTATTTCAATTAATAACAATAATAAAACTTCAAATTAGTCAACGCTCTGTAAGTCTTAAACAAAGAACTTCAGAGAATTCTTTTATTGTATTATTTCTTATGAATTGTTGGAATTGATCTCACATTGCTTGGGAATGAACTTGATCTTCTGTTGATAATGATTTTCCCCTCTACCTCTAATAAGACCTTTGGGGGAATATAAGAGGGTCCTGATTTCTTTCATTAATTTAAAACAAAAAATGAAAAGATCAATCGAAAATTATATCTCAAGTCTGAGCAATCCCCAATTGGGATGAAATAATAAAGGCAATATAAGTTGGAACAAACACGTAGAGGTATGGTATTTTAATATATTTTCTCCCTTCTCAACAATGGTTGCTCTTTAAATATTGTTAGGCTAAACAAAAATCTAATGCTTTTAGTTAAAACTTGGTATGTTTTACTCAAGCTTTTCATGCTTTTATCTTTGTGTATTATATTCTAGGCGCCATGCACCGCACACCAACTAATCAAATAAAAGTAAAAAAATAAAAGTGCCCTCTGCATGAAGTACTTAAAAATCTTGAGATCCAAAAAAGAATAAAATTCTTAACTTACAAAAATTAATTTACATGGGTTAAAAATTTCTCTTGTTTGGTCTAAGTATAAACAAAATTAAATAGGTATATGATTGTTCCCCTAATTTCGAACTCGAATTTGAATAAACAAAATATTTTGATCCTTCTTAGACATCATGAGCATGAGCATGTTCATGATTGCCAAGACCCACAGCATCATCTGGGATGTACTTGGCCCAAAACCAGTGAGACTTCCACACTCTGCTCATTTCCTCGATGGGCATGTTCTTTGTCTCCGGAATGAAGAAGAATGCAAATAAGGTCATTACAATCACCCATCCTCCGAAAAAGAAAAAGAGCCCAAACTTCAAATGGCAAAGCATGGAGAGGAACAGCTGACCAATAAGGAATGTGAAAAACATGTTAATAGAGACGTTGAGGGACTGTCCTGCCGACCTAATCTCCATAGGATGAATTTCACTTGGCACTAGCCATCCCAACGGACCCCAAGACCACGCGAAAGCCGCGACGTAGATGCAGATTAAGGCCAAAGCAAGGTTGCCGTTTGTCTTTGAGAATGTTCCCTCTCCATTAACTCCAAAAACTGTGGCGACCAGTACTCCAACTCCAATTTGGCAGGCGATCATTTGAATTCCTCCTTCAATGAAAAGGGCCCTCCTCCCGAACCTGTCCACCGTGAATATGGAAACGGCGGTGGAGAAAACATTAACCAGACCAGTTACGACAGCAGAGATAAGCGCGGCGTTATCCCCAAATCCCAATGTCTTGAACAACACCGGGGCGTAGAACATGATCACGTTAATACCTGTGACTTGCTGGAAGAAGGGAATCAACACGGTAATCACCAGTTGGGGTCGGTATTGCCTTTCCAAGATTTTCTTCCATGGATTTTGCACCTGTCGTGAGACTTCACTGGCCTCAACAAGATCATTGAATTCGTTCTGGACCTCTGGCGTGCCACGAATTTTTTCCAACATCTCACGCGCCTTCTCCTTCATGCCTCTGTCTATCAGGGAGTTAGGGGTGTCGGGTAAAAAGATAGCGCCTACAGTCATTATGACAGCAGGGGCAGCAGCCAGGGCAAGCGATACTCTCCAGCCATTCGATTTCATCTGAGCAGTGCCGTAGTTGACAAGGTTGGCGGCAAAGATACCAATGGTGGTGGCCATTTGGAATCCAATGTTGAGGGCACCTCTCAATTTGGGCGGTGCCATCTCTGATAGGTAGACAGGGACAGATTGATTTGCGTACCCAACGCCAACACCAAGTAGAACGCGACCAATGATAAGCATCAACACATTGACCGCGGCACCATTGAGTATGGCACCAGCGAGAAAGATGAGACCTCCAATGGTCATAGAGACCTTCCTCCCAAACTTCTTTGTGGTGACAGAAGCAGCAAAGGAGGCGATGAGTGCAGCCAGGTAAAGAGACGATGTGAAGAGCGTGAGCATGTGGTTTTCAAATTTGCAATACTGACTCTCATGACCGGACATGTCCTTCTGCTTTTTGTAAACAGCTGGAAAGAACTTTTGCAAGAATTCGTCCATGGAAGTAACTCCTCCTGAGATACCAATGTCGTACCCAAAGAGAAGCCCGCCAGTGGCCGCGACCATGCATGTAATAATGACGAAGGGGGTGACGCGCCCTTCATAGTTTCCTCCGCCACTCGCTGCAACACCTCCGCCCGCCATCTTAATTAATTACAGATACAAATGTTGTAAAAGAGAATCCTTTATTGAAACTAATAATAAATCGCGATAAAAAGAAGAATTTTGCAAGACCATGAGACTCTCTTAAAAAGCTTAGTTGATTCCTTTCTTTGGAGAGTCTCCTGATCTTCTTTGTTCTTACTTTTTTTGTCTTGATTTACATGTCCATGCACAAGAGTTGGGAGTAGTTTATAAACAAAAAAAAGGTGTACTTAGCCAGCCATGAATCAAGGAAGGGACGTGCTTTTTTTTTTTCTGAGTAATTCAGCGGGTCCAACCAGAAAGTCATCCATCCAAAAATTCATGTGGCTGAGCTCTCTTCTCGTTTGTGATTTTGCTTGGATTAAGGAATAATCAAGTCATATCTGGATATACTTTTAATTTGCTATATCATCCAGAACCACATCTGATGTTTTATTTGTCGGATAAAAAATTATCCTTCATTTTTTTTTTAATTTATTGAGCAAATTGACCTTTAATTTGGACTATGCATGCTTGTTTCGAAGGGGAAAGAAAAGGGAAATCTTTTTTGTAATCTAGAAAAACATAATTTAATTACCTTAATTAGAATGATAGGTGCGGTGATGGTTACTAACTTACTATATAGTATCTACTAAACAATTGAAGTTGACTTTCTACGACTGGTCGAAGTGATCAATCTTTCATATTCAAACCTAAAGTCCCTGCCATTGATTGGATTCACTTGATCCGACTTGCTAGAATTCGTAGAATGTCTACTTTTCATATATTAAAATATAGAACATAAGAAATGTACTAGATAAATTAAACACAGTTTTTCAAAATTCGAATAAGTATTCCCATTAAATCCAACCATCGACGGGACTTGTTTGATTTGATCTCGTCATTTCTGTTGATGAGAAATCCAACCATCGACGGGACTATATTTTTTATGTACTTTTTGCAAGGTATCAAACTGCCACATGCATTGTGCATGATATTTCTGGAGAAAATGTGAATATGGGATTTGCAAACTCTTACCAAAAATTAGAAATTCATAATTTAAGTTTTAAAAACAACTTTTCATGTCATAAGCGGGTGATGTTTGGAAAACAATCTAAAAACTGATTTTTTCGTAGTACAATGTTCGCAAGAAAAAAATAGTTCTTCTCATTTTCTTATAGTTTAACTGTAGTGCCCATTATTTATACATTATCAATATCTATCTACAAAAATTATTACAACTTTAAAACATTAAAGTAACTCCAAAATTATAAATAAAAGAATCATAAATATGGTAACAAGAACTATTTATATTTTCATATCCATAATGTTACCTGCTTTCGTGTATTGTTATGTTTAAATTTGTTATAATACGGCTTCGATAATTTAACTACACTACAAGTTCCAATTTGACAAATAATTGCAAGAATGAACTAATTTTTATAGGTATCACATCTGAAAACTCAATTGATGATTTATTAAATAAATTACACTCGTCAACATGAAATAAAAATTCTAATCATTAACAAAAACTTGTAAATCATTTCTATAGTGATAAGATTTTCATTATAGAAGAACTGGAGGCTTCTTGGTATTAACTTGGTTTATTAGATATAGTTTGTTACTTGATTATAGAAGATAATGGTACAATTGTACTAGTAAATATTAATTTATGTAAAAAATGCTATTATAAGATTGAAGCACTGCTTTACCAACTTCAAGATCGGGAGAGTTTTTAGCTTTAAAAAAAATTTCGCACCATGAAGGCTAAATTTTGCACACAAACCCACATTGCTTAATTAAAGTAAAAGCTTATTTGAACACTTTTTAAGAGTTTGGCAACACTAGCTTAAAACAACAAAAAATGTTATAAATTGGAACGATTTTGTAAAAAACAACAAAAAATGTTATAAATTGGAACGATTTTGTAATTTTAGGTGGACTAAAAAGATAAAAAGGGATTGCAGCAACAGCATTTGAGGTTTTACGTAATTACAAAATCCAATTCCGAGGTTTAGGAAATTACAAACATATATTTAAGTTTGAAGTTAGTGGGCGACGGGCTAAAACTAAAACCCCAGCGGTCCGGCGGGGCTTATCTCTTTTGCGATCGAGAGAGTTTGTCAAATGTTAATATGATGATGTATGTTCATAAACAACCACTCTTGTTGAATATTCCCCCAATTCTTCAACCCTTGAAATCAAACATAAATCGCCGCCCGTCCCTCGTCGTCAGATGCTCACCACCTCCGCTGCGGTGTTCTGCTGATGCTAGGAGGAGGAGGAGGATTGTTCGGAGGAGGAGTAGTGACAAGCCCAAAACCATCATCAATTATAATAATGCTAACCAAACACTTTCAATTGCCAAGCCACTCGCTCTTGCATTGTTTTCTGTCGTTGTTGGATTCCTATGTCCGCTTCTAGGTTATCATCGGAGACCTGCATTTGCTGCGGTCGTACATAAACAAGAGATTGAGCATGAGGAGGAGGAGAATGTTGTTCACCCCTACTCTAATTGTACCCGCAGCTTATTGCAGGTTGCGTCCCGTCTGGTTAAGGTAGTCGATCAGGCCAGGACTTCTGGAACCCACGACTTTGTTCAGGAGGCCTTAAAGGAGGTCCAAATGACTACCAAGGCATTGCAAGACCAGATAATGAATGGCCTTTATGAGGACTTGAGGGTTTTGAAGAGCGACAAAGACAAGCTCATGGATCGCTCTCGACAAATTGTCGAAAATGTCTACAGGGCCAAAAAGGAGGGACCCAGCTTCATGACGGAGGAGGATACGAGAAATTGGGAAAATGAATACACTGACACGTGGGACAGAATTGGGGAGATCGATGATATGATCGCAGCCAGAGAAACCATGGCATTAGGTATTGGCATCAGGGAGCTTTTGTCTATTGAGAGAGAATGTCAAACTTTGGTCGCACACTTCTTCAAGGAAATCAGGAATCCTACCACTCACAGGTCCTGCTATGCTTTTCTTGTTTGCTGCTCTCATCTTCTATCATTATTAAGATAGAATATCCACTTATAAACCTCTTTAATACATCATTTGTTGGATATTCAGCATCAGTTTTATCATATTCTCATTATGTTACTAATACTGCAGATCGTGTAAGTATTCCCAGCCTAAAGCTGCATCATGTGCTGGCTCATAATCTAAGTGGCATGATCTTGTTTTGTCAATATAATATAAAGTACCTGATGCAGATAATTAACATTTATAAAGAATTGTAAAACTCCCCTGTTGGCATCCAGACATTTTCATTCAGTGGTAACTCATTTGAGCTTTTAGTTCCAATAAAATGCTCAAAGCTGTGAGGTACACAATTTGGTTTGAGTCCTAACTTTATGGATTATGTTTTGTATCAGTAACAACAATGATTGAAACATTTGGTTCTTAAAGGAGTTCTGATTGGCAAAGATGTCAAAGTAATCCTTTGTATGCCTTCTCAAGTGTATGAAAAATGATCCTTTGATGTTTCAAAGATCTGGATAAGGCACTATTCACACCTTGTGTTGGATTTGAGGTAGTTAATTTCACAACAGCAACTTAAGTCTTCGATATAGACATCCCATAACGTATACTCACACACGCTTTTTCGTTTTGTTTTCCTGTTTAGTGTGTCTTGAATTGTAAAGACAACATTTATATAGTCTTCTATGTATTAAATCTTTACCTTTATTCCTTTCCCATGTCTAAGATGAGTTGGAATAATTTGCAAATTAATCTAAGATTTGTTGAAGTTTGTATTATCACGTACACCTCCTACATTAGTATCTTTACTTCAAGGTGATTATTGCTTTTGCTATTTCCAATAACTTTATTTAGCTGAGTTGCGATATCTGCTGCTTAACCGATATGATCTAAGTATATTTGCTGCTTAATTTGGTCTTATGAACTCACAGTTCCTCAGAAGTGTCTGTTACCAAACTCTCTAAGGGTGAGATCCAGAAAGAACTGCAACATGCACATAGAGAGCTGCAGGAGCAAATTGTTTTACCCAGTGCTTTGCTGAATGAGAATATGGGATCTCTCTCTGATAATTCAACTGCTTTTGCTCTTCGGATACATAAAGTTCTTACCGATTCAAGGGAGATGCAAAAGAACCTGGAAGCTTCCATCAGGAAGACTATGAAGAAATATGGGGGTGAAAGACGTTTTGTTGTGACCACACCACCAAATGAGGTAGTGAAGGGGTTTCCGGAGATTGAGTTGAAGTGGGTGTTTGGAAAGGAGGAGTTAGTAGTTCCAAAAGCGGCAGGCCTTCATCTACTTCATGGCTGGAAGAAATGGCGCGAGGATACAAAGACGGACCTTAAAAGAAGTTTTCTGGAAGATTCTGAATTAGGTAAAAAGTATTTGGCTGAGCGACAGGTAATTGTTTTGAGAAGTATCACTTTGATGAATGAACTTTTACATGCACTTCATATTCTAGCAATATTTGTTTTGTTTCTTGTCTGCCAAAGTGTCTTTCCCTTGAGGCATTTGTTTAATAACTTCCTTTTGGTTTGATACTACATAAGATTATTTTTAGAAAAGGTGGTGGGAAGGATCAGTGATGCCTTCTAGCTTTCCTTCATATTATTTGCCTGTTTTAAGATTCCGCAATGTGAGTTGCAGAGAAATGACTAAATGAAGGCGAATTTTATGTAATTGCCATTTTCTTTTACATATTCTTAATCCGCCTTGGTAATACTTCGTCTAGTTCCATATTAATTTACAAAGTAATGTTCTAGCCTATTCGTCCTGGTGTTCAAAAGATACCTTGAAGTGCACATCGTATTTTTTATGCGCTAGAAAAGTTGGATCTGATATTTTTTACTGAATTGGTCTGGTTGGAATGAAATTCGTGAGAGAGAGAGAGAGAGAGAGAGAGAGAGAGAGAGAGAGAGAGAGAGAGAGAGAGAGAGAGAGAGAGAGAGAGAGAGAGAGAGAGATTACCATGTTGGTCGACTTTTACATTACTGTTTACTGCAAGTAAAGTTGGTCGACAGTTATTGGATTAAGGTCGATCTCTCGGCCAAACATTTAGTTGAAAATAGAAGAAGCCTGTGCATATGTTATTTAACTTCTTGACATTTCGTTGCATGGGGTGATATGTTGAGTTCTTTTGCTCTCATATATGTGACTTGTAAAATGCCAACTACAGGAACGTATTCTTTTAGATCGGGATAGAGTAGCATCAAGGGCCTGGTACAATGAACAGCAACGCCGGTGGGAATTAGATCCAGTAGCAGTTCCTTATGCTGTATCCAAGAAACTTGTGGAGAATGCTCGAATAAGGCATGATTGGGGTGCCATGTATATCACACTTAGAGGGAATGACAAGGAATATTATGTGGACATTAAAGTAAGTGGTTTCTTCGTGTCTTCTCTTCATTGTTATTTGTAATTCTCTTTTGTAATTTTTACCTGGGCCGTGGACTGTTATTGTCTTGTTTACAGGAGTTTGAGATCATGTTCGAGGATTTTGGAGGTTTTGACGCGTTGTACTTGAGAATGCTTGCGGCTGGCATTCCCACTGCAGTTCAGTTAATGTGGATTCCCTTTTCAGATTTAGATGTTGGCCAGCAGTTTCTCTTAGTAGTGACGGTGTGTCGTCAGTGCATTACTGGATTCTGGAGTAGTAAAATGGTTTCACTAACAAAGACTTGGACCCTCAAAAAAATAATGCATATTAATGATGACATAATGACGATGATCATTTTCCCTCTCTTGGAGTTTGTCATCCCGTATGAGGTAATTAATTGGATGCTTTCTGAGTTCTAGCCAATGTTCAGTTGTTTGGTTTTCTTTCTCACCTGCCACTCAACATTCTGGTCTTTTTTCCATGTTGCCCTCTGCTGTGTAATTTCTGGATGCAATCTACTGATTTTTTTTGATTTTTTTTTTTTTATCCAGGTTAGGATGCAGTTGGGCATGGCCTGGCCGGAGTTTTCTGATGTATCTCTAGGCTCAACTTGGTATTTGAAGTGGCAATCTGAGGCTGAAATAAATTTTAAGCTAAGGAAAACAGACGGATTCATGTGGTACTTCTGGTTTGTAGTAAGAACTACCATATATGGATATTTGTTGTTTCATGTACTTCGATTTATGAAGAGGAAAATTCCAAGGGTCCTTGGTTTTGGGCCTGTCAGAAGGGATCCCAACTTTAGGAAGTTGCGAAGAGTGGTAAAATTTCTTTCCTGCTAATTAATACTGCTAACACTATATGTATATGAAGATCACAGTGATTAAAATTTGCTAGTTTAATCATAATCTTTGTTTTTACCAACCTTCTCGGATTGTCAATGTGATTTTAGGTGTGGCAAAAAACTAATATACAATGGTTGCTTTTCATCTTATTAATTCTTACTAGAATTTTCCACAATTGATCTCATTATTGTTAATATGCAAATTGAGAAACATTTCTGACCAGTTCCAGTCTCCCCTTTCTTTCATAGTATGTTTTTTCTGCTCGTGGTTGTTTCCGCGATTCTTAATGGTATATCTCCTCAGTACTTTAAATCTTGGGATGGAATGTCCTGGGAGAGAAGTAGATTTGATACACATTATGCTATTCTAGTGTGGGAAAGGTCTTTTCTACTGCATCTCTGATTGTTATATGCATATAGTCAAACTGTTTTTGGAAGTCATGTAAAATGGATGAAGCGAGAGTTCATCGGAGGAGGTGTTGATTTAAATGTCTTTTGAATTGCTTTAAGGTTTATATAAACCGTTATTTATATCTTCTATAAGACGACCTCCCATGATACCATGAGATGCGATAAAAGTTCTAAAATAAGTTATTTTGATACACATTATGCTATTCTAGTGTGGGAAAGGTCTTTTCTACTGCATTTCTGATTGTTATATGCATATAGTCAAACTGTTTTTGGAAGTCATGTAAAATGGATGAAGCGAGAGTTCATCAGAGGAGGTGTTGATTTAAATGTCTTTTGAATTGCTTTAAGGTTTATATAAACCGTTATTTATATCTTCTATAAGACGACCTCCCACGATACCATGAGATGCGATAAAAGTTCTAAAAAAAGTTATTTTCTGCAAATATGGTAATCCAGTTACAGCCCATAGATGACTGCTTGTTATTCCTTTCTGTTTTATTTGATTTAAATTATTGACCAGCTCCCTCCCGTTATTCTTGTTTATTCTCCCATGCAGAAATCTTATTTTAGGTATAGGCTGAAGAGAATAAAGCGTAAGAAAAAGGATGGTGTGGATCCGATAAGCACAGCTTTTGAACATATGAAGGTTCTCACTTCGCTATTAACTCACAACTCATTTGCAAGGTTTATCTTCACAATTTTCTAAATCTGTTTCCTTATTACTCGTAGAGGATTAAAAATCCTCCCATACGGTTGAAAGACTTTGCTAGTGTTGAATCTATGATGGAAGAAATTAAAGAAGTCGTGGCATTCTTACAAAATCCTTACGCGTTCCAAGAAATGGGAGCTCGTGCACCTCGGGTATGCCACTTTCTGCAATCTCGTGCAAATATATTAGCTGGTCTCTTATTAATGAAGTATGTCCATAATGGAATTTTACAAATTTTCTTTTGTGGGGGATAACTAGTTTTTCCAATACCTTCATTATAACATATTCCGCATTATATATATATATATGTGTGTGTGTGTGTGTGTGTGAGAGAGAGAGAGAGAGAGAGAGAGAGAGAGAGAGAGAGAGATGTTACAGTATTTTTACTGTGTGCAACTTTTTTCATATTTCATTCCCTTTGTTCCTTCTTTTTTTCATATTTCATTCCCTTTGTTCCTTCTCTCTCTCTTTCTGTGTTGCCATTCCATGAATATAAGCTTTTGATCTTGCTGGTAAAGAAGTCTGGTTGTAAAAGATCACGGAGGAATAGGGAAAAGGAGAAAGTGATACATTCTTTAGCTTTAATTAGTTCAAGATTAGTAGTGTGTAAAGGCATGGCTAACTCTCAAAGCCTGCTTAGTATAGAAGCAACAAAGTTGTTCCTTTGTAATTCCAACTTTGGTAATTTAAAAATAGGGATAAAAGCGTTAAACCTCTATACTTTACCCTTAGTTGCACGTTGCGCCCTATTCTTTTATTTTTGGCAACTTGCCCCTTGTACCATGGATAAATAAGCACTTTGGCCGAGTCATTTGTTCACCATTGAATTTGGACACGGGTCCGCATTTTTTGCTGTTGGATTTGCCTTCAGGGGCAAAGTGCTTATTTTTCAATAGTATAGGGGGCATGTTGCTGAAAAAAATGGAATAGGGGGCAAAGTGCAATTGGGGCCATACTATAGGGGGTTTGATGCTTTTATCCATTAAAAATATAACATTGAGGCATAAAGATGGTAGAGGACTCTGTTTTCGATACTGATATGGACAGGGAAAATTAGATAAACAAAGTATGAAGTTCATATTTCAGCGGACAAATAACTTTTGGATAATACCTTTTTAAGTCTGCCGTATATCTCTAAGGTTTTATTAGTAGTGGCCATATCCCTACCATTAACAGTTTGCTTGTAAATAATTTGTCGTCCTCTGTCAAGTTTTTCAAAAAAACGTAAAAATGAAAAACGAAATACATAGAGATTCATTCACGAAAACTTGCATGTAAAATGTGTCAACAGTAACTTGGCTGATCGACCCAGTGACCCCTTCTTTGGATACAAATAACATAATTTCAGTTTTGAATGAATAAATTGTTATTGTTGGATGAGGATATATTTAGGTCTATGCAGATTATGCTTTACTCTGAAATCCATACTCGTCCATCGTAGGGTGTTCTGATTGTGGGCGAGAGAGGAACGGGAAAAACATCACTAGCACTGGCTATAGCAGCTGAAGCAAAGGTCCCTGTTGTTGAAGTTAAAGCCCAACAGCTGGAAGCTGGTCTTTGGGTGGGCCAAAGTGCCTCAAATGTTAGAGAATTGTTTCAAACCGCACGTGATCTGGTTGCCTTTTTCTTCCTTTCTTTCAGTTTGCTTATAATTTATATAATCTATCAATTTATTAAATTTAAGGATGTGAGCTACCTTTAATAATCACGAAATCTTATACAGTACATAAATTTCTTATTGATCATACATGAATATTCTGTTGTTAATTAAGGCTGAAACCGATGGAATCACTTGAATATTTTACTATTTCAATCTGGTAATTAGTTCCTTGGCTTTGTTTGTCTAATTTTAGACTAGAACTGTTGATATTGTGTCCACATGACATGTTTGGACTAGTCAGTTTTTGCTTGAGATTAAAATGTCAGTTCGAGATATTTGCTTGGGATATGTCAAACTTCTAAAAATGGAAAGTCATTTTTATGTCACCGATGGAATCACTTGAATATTTTACTATTTCAATCTGGTAATTAGTGCCTTGGGTTTGTTTGTCTAATTTTAGACTAGAACTGTTGATATTGTGTCCACATGACATGTTTGGACTAGTCAATTTTTGCTTGAGATTAAAATGTCAGTTGGAGATATTTGCTTGGGATATGTCAAAACTTTTAAAAATGGAAAGTCATTTTTATGTCACCCCCCCGAGCTGCTATTTTCTATCTTATTCCTACTCATACAATTTAGTGAAAGGGAGAATTTCATTTTCCAATATAGACTGTGGTGCATGGTGCTTTCTAGAAGTAAGTAAATGAGACTTTGCAATGGGTTACTATTGATCAAAGGAGAACAAATTTCTAAGATGGAACTGAAGCTATGTGGCGTATGGGTCCTCTTGTTTGTTTCCAATTATTCAAAGGTTCTTCTGTGTATCTGTCACATATTTCTCCTTTTTCCTCTCTTTTTTTTTTGTCTCTTTTTTCCACTTCGTTTGCAGTCATATTTGCAACTATCAAGCCTGTGTTCATCTAATAAATAATTATGTACCCAGGCTCCCGTCATTATTCTAGTGGAAGATTTTGACCTTTTCGCTGGGGTTCGTGGAAAGTTCATTCACACCAAAAAGCAGGACCATGAGGCTTTCATCAATCAACTTTTGGTGGAACTTGACGGGTAAATTTCTAGTTTCAATTATTTCTGAAATTGATTATTGAATGTGTGGCTTGCACTTTCCAAAGCATTGGACTTCTGTTTAACTTCTGTATGTATATTGTGCCCGTTCGCTTATTATTTTAGAAAGATGTTTCTTATTTGTATTTTTATGGATAATAACAAGTCATCTTGTAATCTTTACTACAAATGCATTTATGCAAATGATGATATAAATTAGAACGATTGCTTCAACGTAATCAAAGTAGTACTTCAATTTTTTTGTTCTTTCTATACTATTTAGTTGGATGAAGCAAGGAACTTTGTTGCTCAACTTTTCCTTTTGGATTTTTGCAAGCTCTATATACAATATAAAATATGATAGAATTTTTATTGAGTTGTTCATCTTGTTACACCCGAACCTTCCTTTTTTATTTGGTTGTAAATAGTCCATAAGGGAGCTGAGCATAAAGGATTTATACATTTCTGGGAAGCAAGTATCTCAGGTTAATGCTCAAAGTCATTTTTTTTGACTCCCAAACTACTCATTGAAAGGGACCCTGATGTTGCTATAGTTCTTCAGGTTATTTGCTGCATTGACTTGTAGCAAATGTCTATCACTATTTCTTCTTTAGGCTGTTGATATTTCCATAAAATTTATGCGCATTACTTTGTAAACATTTCATGTTTTAAATTTGAAAAAGAACACGTTATGATGGACCCCAGGATTTCAAACATGCACATACTATCTGCATGTCAAATATTTTCCAGAGTTGGGCAATTTATTCATGTGTATCCTAAAAAAATGCAAAGATAAGAGGGATTCAAGGGAATAACGACGTTATATTTATTAAATTATTATTTCTTGAATACTTGATGGTGTAAGGTATTAGTTGAGGATTGGGGCATGCATGTGGATTGTCGTTCCCTTGGCTTCCAAAGTTTGTGATTGTCTGACAACACTATGGAGTGCTTCTTTACTCTATTGCATTTTGGAGATGGTACAGTAACTAAGTATATTGAGAAGAGCTCTAGGGCATGTGAATCAATTTTAAGTTATATTGCCGTATTACTTACTCTATTCTTCTTGTTTGCATTAACAATCTCTGTAGTTTTGAGAAACAAGATGGCGTGGTGTTGATGGCTACTACTCGAAATGCCAAGCAAATCGATGAGGCATTGCAGCGTCCTGGTAGGATGGATAGAATATTTCATCTTCAACGGCCAACTCAAGCAGAGAGAGAGAAAATCCTTCAGATTTCTGCAAAAGAAACAATGGATGAGGATTTAATTGACTTCGTAGATTGGAGAAAGGTAATTAGAATTACTTCCAGCCAGATGTTGTCCATTTTATTTGTATTTTAAATCCTTAAAATGAAGGCAATTTGAACTATATTTTTTTATATAGACAAAGCTGTAACAATTATTAATACTCTTTTAAATAAATATTTTATTTGGTGCTTGACTGGTGGTTCCAAATCTAGGAAAAACTTATTTCTTTAATCTTTTGTATTTGGTTGGATGCTTATATTAACATCTTTAAGCACTAATTTGTTTAAGAACAGAAGAACAATTCTTTTATATCTGAACCTGCAGGTTGCTGAAAAAACAGCTCTTCTTCGTCCTATAGAATTAAAACTTGTCCCCTTGTCGTTGGAAGGTAGTGCCTTCCGAAGAAAGTTCGTCGACATGGATGAACTTATGAGCTACTGCAGTTGGTTTGCAGTAAGAACTATTACTCTCATCCTGATCTTGCTGATTTTGTTCATTTTTGTTTTCGAAATTCATTATTATCTTTCTGCTTTCCTTGGGTTCATACGATATAATCTTTTCTATTTACATTTCCTGGTTCCTTAACTTGGTTTAGGAATCCCAAGGTTCATTTGTTCTTCCCCTTTCTTGTTGGTGCAACTCTTCTGCCATTGGTCTTCTTGTGGTCATTGTTAGGGATTGAACACAGTGGATGCATCTATAAAATATATTCGTATTAATAGCCATGTTTTGCTAGTATATGCGGTGATACGACTTGAGTTTGAAATCAAGTTGATATTATTATTACATTTGGTCTTTATAGATAAATTTATAATTTTCATGTTTTGAGATGTGGAGTTCAATCTTAAAGCCATACTATTTATACCTAAGGATAAAAGCGCCATACTCCCATCATATGCCCCCTGCATTGCAAACTGCCCCCTGTTTTATAAAATATAACAACCTCCTGCCCCATAACCTTTGGAAAAGTGTGAAGGCCGCTCCCAGTCGGTTGATCGGAAAATTCTTTTCGCCGGAAAATCCATTTCTCGCCCAAGTTCGAATCGTGAATTTGGGGGCTCATCGTAATTTAGCCTCAAATTTTTTTAAAATGGCCTCTTTTCAGTTCAATTTTTGTTATATTTTTTCTTAATTTTCAAGCCTATTTTTTGATTATTAAATTGGGGTTTGAAAATTAAGAAAAAAAAGATAAAAGAATTTGAAGGGAAAATAGATCATTTTATTGAATTTGAGGTTAAATCGTGATGAACCCACATGTTCCGTTTCAAATTCTGGCGAAAAGACTCCAAGGGATTGTTGACCATGGGGCAAAGTGCTCAGGGGCAAGTTGCTATTTTTGTAGAATATGGAGCAGTTTGCAACATGGGGCATACGATAGGGGGTTTGACGCTTTTATCCTTATATATATATTCTACTATGTTGCTGTGGCTATGTAGTAGTTCATATTTGTCCACTGGTTGTCTGCAATTTCCTACTACATACACAATTTACTGTTGTTTGCAAGAGCATCTAATTTTATTGGAAGAAGTGTTTTCTTTGTTTCCACCTCTTTGAGATACTATCTTCTTATCCATCATACTTATACTATTTGCAGATATAAATCTTCCACACTGTAAATGTAACTAATGCACATCTTTTTCTCTTCAATTAGGCCATGTAATTGAACAAATTATGTCTTAATGTGACATTGTGTAATGATTTATTGACCTGCAAGTTTGCAATTTCTTGAACAAGATGACTGATCACTACATGTGATGCAGCTTTAATACCACAGGAAGGAAATTATTTTTATTTATACAGTTGGAAAACCTTTCTTTTCGGAATTAACTGACATCGGTGCAAAAGCACTTGATTTTTGTGAGCTTACTACTTTTTCTTGCTTTTCCAGTCTATTATTGGCATAGTAGACTCAAAACTGTTAGCTCTCTGTCTGCGTATTTTCAATCTATATTACCATTTTGCAGACACTCAGTGGTGTAGTCCCTAAGTGGGTGAGGAAAACCAAAATTTCGAAAAATATCAGCAAGATGCTCGTGAATCATCTTAACCTGACATTGACAAGAGAGGATTTGGAGCATGTTGTTAACCTGATGGAACCATATGGTCAAATAAGTAATGGCATTGAAATGCTGAGTCCACCTCTTGAAGTAAGTTACCTTGAAATTTATTATGTTTAAAGATCCATTTTATTGCAAGTTAGGAATCTAATACCAGAAACTCATTATGCTCTGTCCAATATCTAACTGTCACAATCCAGAAAGCTTCTGTTATTCTTTAATTCTGTGATCCGCAAAGCTTCGTAATGCTTCTACTTGGAGAACAGTTCTAGTGCAGATTGTGAATATACTAGATGCAATGGTTGGTTCCCACTCAATCCCTTCAGCTTTTCGTGCAAGTAAATAAACTTTAGCGGCATTGTAAAAAAATGGATCTTTAAACATTGAAGTGGGATTTTTATGGCCCATACTGAATTTGCACTTTCTATTATTCTATCTCCAAGCTGCAGATCAGTCGTTCTATTTTTATTTCCTGATATAATCCTGAATACTTCCAATCTAATAAAAGTTACTTTTACTCAATTGATAATTCCATAGTGAAGCTAAAAGTATGGAACATAACCTTGTAGAATGAAATCATCTTGTATAACAAGTTTATCAAGACATGTTAAGATTCTCTAATGCACACAGCAAGTTCTGACAATGCTTAATTTTTTTGGTGATTTTCAATTAAAAACAATATCCATTCAAGACAACTTAACAAAGATTGTTTGTATAATTACCTGTTCTGCTGCAATTTATACCCAACTGTGATACAGGACTAACAGTTGATCTGATTCCCTGTAGTGGAATAGAGAAACAAAATATCCCCATGCTATCTGGGCTGCTGGTCGTGGTCTAATCGCTCTTCTCTTACCAAATTTTAATGATGTTGATAATCTGTGGCTTGAATCTTCATCTTGGGAGGTATATCTGTTGTTTTCATTTTTCAATTATACCCTTCTGATCTTGATCCTCCATATTTATCAATGTAATAGCACCAAATGAGATTTTCCACACGGTATAGTCGAGGCGTTATGATGTTAGTTGCAATAAGAATTTGAGCTTGTTAGTGTTTTTTTTTTTGTTCGAGTATGCGATCCTTTAGTATGTTTCATGAATAATCAAGTGCATTTAAAAGGGCAGTCCTATATGGAATTTGATGATAGTGTTCGAACAAATTCTTGTTATCTGGAGACAATGTTCAGCACGAACTTATGCCTCACCACAATAACGAGACAATTGTCCTGGATTTTAGCTGTACTGTAGAGAATCAAATAATAAATCACAGTTATTCTTTTTCCATATACCCATGCAAAGCAGAAAGGTATTAAAGAAACTTTTTGCGATATCTAACATGATACTCTGAGATAAGAGAAGATGGGCTACTTTAGTGAACAAGAAGCAATTGAAAAAAAAATGTTGTAGCAGCTTAGGATGGGGGTGGAAGAATCAGTTTATTTTCCACTCGAAGTTAGGAAGTCAATAATGCTAATTTGTGGGGAACTTTCTCCAAATTGAATTGTATTCAGATTTCTGTGATTAGAGGCAACATTTCTGCTGGTTTGCCTGTTAGTATCTACGGCATATCAGTATAACTCCAGAAAAAAATGTAATGAATTTTGGCCTTCATGCTGTTTCAGCTAGTATAGTGGTTTTATTTGTATTCGAATAGGATCATTATATTTAAGTTTTTTGTTTATATATACTTTAGGACGTGAGGTTTCCACCATTCTAGAGTGGGAAAAGGATGAATCATAATGAAATTAGATATTATTTATGCGACCCATAAACTCAAACACTTCTTTTGGGCAATAATCATCAGGGTTTGGCCCTTCTCATTGCAGGGAATTGGATGTACCAAGATTACCAAAGCTAGGCATGAAGATTCCATGAATGGGAATGTTGAGACTAAATCATACCTTGGAAAGAAACTTGTTTTTTGCTTTGGCTCTTATGTTGCAGCACAGCTGCTTCTTCCATTTGGGGAAGAAAACATTCTTTCTTCTTCCGACTTGAAGGATGCGCAGGAGGTTGTATATAGTCAACCCCTATTAATTGGGATCAAAGGCTTGGTTTTTGTTGAGTTGTTCTTTACTGAATACTTGTCTGAATCAAATGGTCTTTTCTGCAGATAGCTACACGGATGGTTATTCAATTTGGGTGGGGTCCAGATGATAGTAATACAATTTACCATCACGGAAACGCGGTATGTATTTTTCAGTGTATGCGATAATAAATATTTCTGGTCATTATAAGGGGCATCTGGATTGAGTGTTTGAGGAGGTAGGAAGCAGCCTGCCCTTCCCACCCCGATGACTACCAGTACATGTTAGAAAATTTTCTAGTAAGAATGTCGCGAAAAAGGTTTAGAATTTTAAGCATTCAGTTCCAAAGACATTAGTGAAGGAAGCTTGTCTATCAGGTCCAATTTTAAGCTCGTCTCCACAAAATCAATTCCAATTTTAAGCTTGTTTTTCTAATATTGTGCTTTTTCTATTGCTTCATGGTGGTATGATCTTATATTCTGCAGTCTGATTTTCTTGTTATCTATGTAGTTTTGATTTTGTGAATTTTAGTATATTAGAGAAAGGTGGAAGTTAGTCACTTTACCTGCAAATGTGGAAGTCAACTATTATATACATATTGTTTAAAAAAATAATGAAACTGAAGACTAAAGAAAATGCTGAAGAAATTGAAAGTGATCCATGCGGAATCTATGGAAATGAATTGAATAGATTTTGATCAACAAGCTACTTCGTCAATATCAGAAATCACGACAGACTTTATAAAGACCAGTCCAGTGAAAGCCAAGAAAAGATCTTCAAGATGGAAACTGATCTTCCAGTTAATCAATAGGATGAGATTCATGGGGCTATGCTTTAGTATAGACAGATCGCAGATAAATTGGCGGTAGGGGCTATGCTTTAGTATAGACAGATCGCAGATAAATTGGCGGTTTTGATTCACTGAAAGTTCGTAGATTATACCTGTTCAATGTTTTTACAATTTTTTATTTTCGTTTTCCATATACAATTCATGTGCAACTACTCGTTCCTCTTCTTTAATCTATCCATTTTAACTTCACCAATTTTAACTATATTCAGTATTTGAAGTAAGATTCTGTCCCACCAGATTCGATTCATCCTACTTCCACCAATGGCATTGTTGCACTGATCTGATTTAGTAAATATAAGAGTTGCAGTTTCTACAACACCATATCCCACTCTTATGCTTCACTTTTTGTAAAACAAGATTATTCACTGAAAGGTTTCTCAAACACAACTTTCCAGGTCTAGTTCAGTTCTTCTGTTCTCTTCTTTTTTTAATTTTTTGCCATTTGCTACTCCGTACACTTGAATGGTTGTTTCACAGTTTACATAGCAACGTGGTTCAGACAACCTTCTATTCTTCATAGTTGCTCTATTCTATCTTTCTTATCCAGGATAAGGCATAAATGTTCAATTGAAAGTATATTTAGCTTCCACACCCTACATGATCATTAAATCATCTTTGACCTCCCTCATTTCTGGTTTATTCTTCCATTACGGCCCGATAGATTCTGTTGATGGCAAAGATTTTCTGGACATTCATCACATCATAATTTAGCAATGATGATCTGGAGAAGGAGAAGACAAGAAGCTAGGTTTTCATTAAGCTTTGCCTTCTTTTATATAGTGCGGAAACTATCATAGTTGTACACAAAGACACTGCTCAACACTTTGTCAACTTGTACTGTACTAACTTGCACACTGTACCATATGGACTGCTGTACTCTGTTTTTTCATTAAATGGTCGGTGATGCACGGTGTAGGAAGAAACTGCACCGCATTCACCGCATTTGTATATAAGATCTTAAATTAATTTATGCACACGTTTATGATCATCTTTGAAAACATACTACACATGTTTAAGTTTTCTTTTCCCCTGAAAATATTGATAACCTTGCATATCTCCCGGCAGTAAGTTTGTTATAGATACTTCACTTCCTCTAATATCTTGGCTGATATGCATATCTACTCTTTGTCTGATTGGCACAGGTGACAGCTATGAGTATGGGAGACAACTTTGAATACGAGATGGCTGCTAAAGTTGAAAGAGTACGTTGATTATGCATGATTACGAGTATCTGCAATGCTCTTATATATAATACCAATTGAAATCTCAAATAATTTCTCTTTTCCAGAGCCTTTTATTTTCGTTTGAAATCTGATATTTACGCCTATCTCTGTCTCTGTCTCTCTCACTCTCTGTCTTTTCTCTCCTCTTCGTTGTTCAAATCTTCTGTCCCCAAATAAGAATGTAATGTGTTCTGATTTCTCATGCTTTGTTGGGAATTCATGGTTTTGGTAAAACAGTGACAAAGTCACCAGCCAACAGGGAGTATATTGGCTTTGAAGTGAGTTATGAAAAATGTGAAAAAGTCATGGTAAAGAGTTTTTCATTTTAGCGGGGATCTGTTGGAAACTTAAATAATGATTTTGGTGTCAAACAGGGGATAGTAACTAGATTGGCTTAGTTTATTATGTTATCCTATGGATCTCTTTCTGTGACCATAGTCTGAATATAGAAAATTAAACAATCTATTTTGAATTTTTTGCAGATTTATAACTTAGCATATGATAAGGCAAACATGATGCTTCAGAAAAATTATCTAGTGCTGGAGAAAATTGTGGAGGAACTACTTGAATACGAAATTTTGACGGGAAAGGTATGTCTCTTGCTCTCAAATGTCAAATTTAACCTGATCCTTCAATTATTTTGCTTGATTGAGTAGACTCTTATAGTCAACTTTACGTGGCATACAGCTAGAGTTTTAATACTCCTCGGCCTTCTGATTTACACTTAATAATGTGGAGTCAACAGCATGTTTTTGAGTTATTTGTATAAACCCTACATTATTGCTACGTCTCAAATACCATCCTAATATCTATATACTAATTGCTAAAACTCCAGCCACCTCCTATAATTTCTGTTGACCATGGATGAAATAAATGAAATTGACACCGTTCATGAAAATCCTATTTTCCGTGAACAAAATCAAAATAAATGAAATTGACACCGGCATTCATGAAAATCCTATTTTCCGTGAACAAAATCGAATAAAATGAAAAACAATAGAACAAAACAAAGCGTTGTTTATGTTCAGCTTCCAGAACATTAACTATTATGACTTCCCTTCAATTGTCATTACCCATACCAACCAGACCACTAAAGTTAACTAATGTTTATATTATTATATATAACTTTGTTTTCGATGAACTTGCTAGCTTCAGTTAGGGAAAATGATGAATTTCCATTTTACCTCAATTTACTATGCACAATGGATTTACGAATACACCTTTTATGTCAAGGGTGCCATGGTTATAATACCGAATTAGATGCCAAGTTTTTGGAATTTGGGAATGTGATGGCTTAGTAGCAAGCTTCTTTTTCTCCTTTCCTAATTCATTTATTTGTTCATTTATGTGACTCTTCTTTTTCATGGCAGGATTTAGAAAGAATTATTGCAGAAAATGGTGGAATTCGAGAAAAAGAACCATTTTTCCTGACTAATTCCAGTCATGAAGAGGTATAATTGCACTTTTGGAGGCCGAACGGCATACAACATGAAAAAAACATCTGAAGAAATCTATATAAAAATTAGGGGTAAAAGTATCAACCCCCAGCATATACACGTTTTGTAGCTTGCCACCTAAATTAGAAAAAGAAAAGAGCATTTAACCAGCCAGCCTTTTAAAATATGTGCCACTGGCGGCCAGATCAATTTTCCAGCTGAATCTTTCGCCTGAAAGTTAATTTTTTGCCAGAATTTGAAACTTAAATAGTGGATTCATCTTGATTGAACCCCATTTCAATAAAACTGCCTCTTTTCCCTGCATTTTTTGTTCTATGTTTCTTGATTTTCAAACTCTGATTTTCGATTATTAATTTCAAATCCTAGGAAATTAAGATGAAATTGAAAGGGAAAAAAGAGGTTTTTAGTGAAACTATCGGTAATTGAGATGAACCCCAATATTATGCTTTGAATTCCAGTGAAAAGTTGGAGGGGGGGGGGGGGGGAGCTAGCAAGTTGCAAAAAGGGGGTATGCTTTGGGGGGTTTGATGTTTTGTACCGTAAAGAGTTATAACCTAAATGTCTGGAGTTCCAAACATGTGACGTCCTGCATCATTCAACAAAGGTGTCCTGAGAAAGATAACAGAATCACCTTAAGCCTGGAAGGATACCACGATGGAGGAATAATTTCGTTGTTCTAAAGGCTTTTACTCATATGTTATACAGTGTAGTTCTCAGGAACTTCTCTGAAAACTGGCAACAACGAAAGCACAGCTGTTGTAGCCTAACTCCCGTTTGTGAGGGTGACAGCTATTAAAACTTAGTTAAACAAAGTAATATATAATTTATATAAGCTTACATGGCTTTATATCCTCATGTCGAAGTTTTGAACACTTATTCCTGCTCTGTGGGAGAGATGAACTATGTCACAGGAAAGTATTGGTATGTTAAAACATACCGACTCCTGTCCCATCAATATATCTACTAGAAGACTAACCATAGACCCATTTGCAGCCTGTGTTCAGAAGTTCACTTGATGGAAACGTGCCAGAAATCGCTCTTCTAAGCTCAGCAAACTAGAAGTACAGGCTTACCTAATTGTATATCTCCAGCTCCCTTGCACCAGCAATTAAGTTATGAATGTGGGGAGGGCATAGCGCAAGTGAAAGCATTGAAGCGTGATTGGACAGTGAAGTTGGGAAGAGGTTTACAAGTTTTCCTTCTCAACAGTCAAATTGAGGTTTCTCTTTTTCTTCTTTCTTTTGGCAATGTATTGAGTTCTTTATTTCTGAAAATGGAAATTGAAGATAGGCTGTGTACCCAATGAGACATTCCGTCCTGTAATTGAATGGACGGCATTTTTAAAGAATTTGAAAGAGATCTGAAAAATCTGTGGCATCTCTTGCGGAATTTGCAAACTTTATAATTTTTGTTAATGATGGCTGACAATTTGCTGAACTGGCATATTTGATGTGCAGTTAGTTGTATATTATTGATTTTGAAGGGCAAAGAATAATTGGGTGGATATACAACTTTTGAGGTGCCAATAGGAAAGGCATGGTCGTTTATAGCAGATATGTAATATGCACAGAATCTCTATTGCATCAATCATGGGGGCTTGTAACCCACTAAGCATTATAGTTCAAAGCAATAATTGCATGCATTTTTACGCAGTGAACTCTCGTCTGTCTGATGCATGTATTGTTAAGAGTGAATATCTTGAGATGCTAATGGAGTTGTGCTTCTGTATTCAACATTTATTGGCATTTGGCACAGTATATAGTGCGGTGACTTATATAGCTCAGTGTTAGTTGGGGGGGCTATCCTATCCCCATCTTCACGTCCCCACTTCCTCTCAGCCCGGCGAGGCATGCTCTCGTAATTAACGGACACTCCGACAGTGGTAGCCTGAAATCCTAAAGATCTATTAGGGATGACTAGACCCGACCTCCAAGGATGATGAATAATATAATATCCCCGTAATTTTGAAGTTTTGTAATTTTGAAAATTTGTGAGGATGTTCATATTCTTAACCATTGTTAATATAGAAAAAGTTAACTCAAACATTACAAATACCTGAATAAGAGTTGCTGGCTTTGAAGCCTTAGAGAAGGGATAGCAAGACTGCTCCCACCAGGGAATAGCATGACTTGGTGGATCGGGGTTTTAAGAGAACAAAAATTTAAACTCAAATGACTACAAACGGCAAGCAAGCAGAGCTTGAATAATTAAGTGATAACATAATTACGGAAGAGGTAAAATCACCCTGCACCTTTGTGCGGATACGAATACGGTATATATGTTGCAAATCGATATATGCTACGGTTTCGGGACATGATTCTTCTTCTGAACATCATAGATACAAGCTATTTATTTTAGTATTTAGATTGAAATAATACATTAGTATAAATATTTTAATCCAACTATACTAATTCAGATTGCATTAATAAAGCCTTAAAACAAAATTTTCGTCAAAAAAGTTATGTTATACAGCATAGGAAATAATATCAATGTACGAGAATGTGGAATGCAGCAGAAAGCATAATATACAACATATCTTGATTTTTATAACTCTGCATGGGATAAGAGAAGAATTCTCACTCATTCTTTGGAAATTCAAGCATAAGACGAAAACCAAACCACCTATCAGTGCACAACCATAAATAGTGGCTAAACTCCTTGATAAGTTGTGAGAGAAGAAGAGAAATTACATCACGTCAAGCTGTCCTCAACATTTATGCTAGTCCTTGGCCGATATTGACGACCTGGTTTCTGCAAGCTGCCACCCTTGTCAACTGCTAAACATGATTCATCTTCGTCCATGGCAGAGACTTGGCTTTCCTGGGCGCCCTCTGCTGTAACACCAATAGACCACCCCTTGTTCTTTAGATCATCTTCCGTGCTCTGACTCATCTTTACTGGTTTAACTTTCGGAATAAAAGTTACTGATTTTGGAACATCAGAAGTATGATCATCCATTTTAGATGAAGAATCAGTGTTTGTTGTTTTCCTTATATACTGGAAAAAGTCCATATATGCTTTTTGGTTGGACTGGTGATCCACATCATCAGAAGAATCAAATGTATAGCATGTGTACTTTGAAGGGTTATTAACATAGTCAGGAACAGCAGATGAATATCGAGAAACCTGATCACCAACTGGCAGATCATGTCTTATAGGTTCTGAAACCTCGGGCTGACACAGGAAGCGGACACGTTTCTGTGAGCTAGAATCCACAGGAGTTTCTCTCTTCTTGAGGATTGGTTTTGGGTTATGACCATCTTTGTTGTCGACATGTTTGATTTGTGCATCTGCAGAATCAGAAAGTTGTAGAGTATGAAAATCATCAGAAGCATGTGCATCTTGTTGGAGCCTAATTTTAGCAGCGGCATGATTTGCACGAGGGTCTTTGAATGTGATGGGAAGCAGGTCAGTATCAAGTTGATCATAATCAGCAGTTTTGACATCCTTCATGTATAACAAGTGTTTAGAACCTAGTGCCACTTTGTCATATTCATCTTCCTCTTCCTTCACAAACAAAATCAAAACATCATTTTGGTTAGGGTTAGGGTTAGGGTTAATATGAAAACAAAACAGAGAGAGGTGTACCTCATAGTCAAGGGTAGGGTCGCGGCCAATGTTGGATTTAACATCCCAATATTCATCATCAACAGGTTGCTGCTTGTTTTCATCATCATCAATTTCATCATCATCTACTTCTTCTTCATCTTCCGAATCAAGCGGATCTGACGGTTGAGATTCGTCGTGATCTTGTTTACGGCGCCTCTGAAGCTGCTGTTCTTGGTCAGTAAGGGACCACAACGAAGGGCCAAGCCCACCAAATATTTTGTCCACCCGAACTCTGAAATTATCTTCCATCATCAATCAAACTCACTCAACAAAATCCAACTCAATATATATATATATATAGTGCTTGCTTCTTCTAAAGGCGGTGCGCCCTAATTCTCCTCTCTCGATGGGGATAAGAGAGAGAGAGAGAGAGAGTGTTATAATATTAATAATAATAATAATAATCTTCTCTTACAGAAACACCCCCTCACCTTTCGTCTAACTACACAAATCACCCATCTATCTTAAACCAATTATACATACATACATACAAACTCCTCTCTACAACTTCATAACTCTTTCCATACCTTACATCCTTCAACTTTAATAATCATCTTTTCTTTTCTTTTTTCAAACACTCTTAATCATTTGAAGAACAAAATTAAATAGAAAAAGTGTAATTTCCAAATCATTTATGGAATGTAAAACGTTAAAAGTATATATTTTGGGAGGAGCAAATCATCAGATATCTATTTATGAAATTGAGCTTTGGACAAAATAGGATGAAAAGTTTCAAAATATAGGATTATTTTTTATTTGTGAGAACGAATGTGATGAAAAGTTTCAGAATGATTTTGATTTTAGTATTCATTTATAGCCTATACTAATATATACATACTAATATGTAAAGGAAGCCCTATTGAACACATTGGTACACTAAATTTTTGATTTTGAATTTTAACCTTACAATTTAAGCTACACCATAACATCAAATAGTCAATCTCCAAATCTAACCTTATAATTAAAATTACACCATCAAATTACATTATATACCCAACATAGGTTTTCATTTTATGTCTTCATATAATCGCTCTCTTGTTACTTTAGACCTTATATATAAAATCAATCTCTATATGGTAGATATCTTTTCTTTACCTTTTTAGTTATATTATTGACAAATTTATGTTTTACAAAGAGAAAATTATAACGACTTTTCTCAATTCAAAACTCCAATCAAATGAATATTTTTCTTAGCATTATAATATAATAAAAAAATGGAAAAAAGAGTTGACCTAGCATACGTATCGTAAAGAAAATTGTAATTTTCTCACTCGAGGCAACTGTGCAGTGTTTACTAATTCATGGATATGTGTTCTACTATGTAAATGATTGATTCATGATAATAATGTATTTCATAGTTTGTATGCTAACATTATACACTAAAATAGTAAATGTGAGAAGGGGTAAGCATTGTATAATTGAGAGGGAAGGTTGTAGTAATTTTCTTTAGGGTTAAGTGTAAGAAACCCTTCAATTTATAGGGGCAAAATGATTAATGACTCAGGGGCAAAATCGATAGGATAGGTTGAGGGGCATTTGACAGATTTTCATAGGTTAAGGGGAGAAAAGTGATAGAAACCTGATAGATTGGGGAGTTTGCAGCAATTAACCCTTACTTTCCCCACGAAATCAATGGAGGTTAGTTTTAGAAGAGTGTTTAAATAATAATGCAAAATTTGGTGGTGTGGTGTGATATGAATCGTCGTGACCGTGGTTGCTCTCTATTCTTCTTCCGTCAGAAATAGAATAAGAGCCATTTGAACAAGTAATTTAGGAGAGATGACTCGACAAATGACGACGTCCGCTTTCCCCAAAACCAAAACTCTCGACAACAAATATGTATGTGTATTATTATTATTATTGATTTTGTATTATTACTATAAAAGAACACACACAATAAATATATTTCATTTCAGATGCTTGGAGATGAAATTGGTAAAGGTGCTTACGGAAGAGTGTACAAAGGTTTGGATTTGGAGAATGGAGACTTTGTTGCAATCAAGCAAGTCTCCCTCGAGAATATTGCTCAAGAGGATCTCAACGTCATTATGCAAGAGATTGATTTGTTAAAGGTATTTCCCACCTTTTATTACTCTTCTTCTTTTAAACTTTTAACTAACATCATCATCATCATCTTCAGAATTTGAATCATAAGAATATTGTCAAGTATCTCGGTTCACTCAAGACTAAGACTCATCTTCACATTATCTTGGAGTAAGTAATATATATATATATATATAATACACTATTTTCTCATAACCCATACAAATCTCTCAATATCTCTATTTTTTATTTATTAAAAAGGTATGTGGAGAATGGTTCTCTCGCTAACATTATTAAGCCCACCAAGTTTGGCCCTTTCCCAGAGTCCTTGGTTGCTGTCTACATAGCCCAGGTTTTCATTTCATTTCTCCTTCCTTCTCTTTATTTCTATGGCTTTTATATTTACCACTCTACTTTCATCAGGTATTGGAAGGTCTCGTCTACCTTCATGAACAAGGTGTAATTCATCGTGACATCAAAGGGGCTAATATTTTGACCACAAAAGAGGTAGGTATTTAGCTCCTACCCTTTCATAACGTAGACTTTTCTTGATTTCCCGTTTCGATGTTAATATGATGGTTATAAGATCGCTGGCATTGTACTTACACGATCTAACTTAATGCTCTCAGGGTCTTGTGAAACTTGCAGATTTTGGGGTTGCCACAAAACTAACAGAAGCAGATGCTAACACACATTCAGTTGTTGGAACACCTTACTGGATGGCTCCTGAGGTATGTCTTTCCTCCGCTTGTTGACATTTGAGATTTCTATTCTTTCATGAAGTTGGAATCTTTTAATTATAGCTCTCCTCATTGGAAATAAAATGAGTGTGCTCCAGTCACAGAATGAGGGAACATCCAGAGGTGAGGGTGGTGTTTGATAATATGTAAGCTTCAAACAGTGCATTTATCTAATCTAGTTGGAGTTGAGTTTGAAGGTTATGCAGGAGCCACTACCCATGGGGATTGAAGCAGATGCCAATAAGTATTACATTTTATTATTTATATGGCTTCATACAGTTTTTGGGTAATCCACGAGCAGCGTGTGGAAAGCAGATTTTTTTGGTAGTTGAGAGTGATAATTATCAATATATCTCAAGTGGGCTAGATTTTATCATGAACTAATGACCCTGTGGCCAAGCTAAGGACCGTACTAAGTGGCTCTTTCTTTTCTCTTCTCTCTTGCCTAATTCTGGTAGCTCATAATAAATGAAGCAGCAAATTGTTATTGCACACATTGTTGGACAACGCTTCCTCTTTCTCTCCCTTCATTCGCTCACTCACTCACTTGATCTTCCCTTCAATTTCACGTCTCTTCTCTTTGGGGGCCTCTGATGAGGTTTAAGCCTCGTAGAAAAAGAAGAATTTCACGAGTCAAAGAACATACCGATTAATTGTTGTGGTAGTTAGTTATCTCTTGTCAAAAGACAAATTGATATTACATAACCCATTGTATTGTTATAACTCCAGAAGTCACATTCTCCTACTTCATAGGAACAAGAGCAACTACTACTACAAGTGCTAATAAGCCTCTACTCTTGCATAATTGCCAAAATGAGATCTCTGCTTGTTGAGCACATGAGTTTTCCTTCTCCTGTCATTCCTATACTCATTTGGGTAGAGTAGACGGTCTTCTGTAAGGTCCCATTAACCATATCTTATAATCTTATCGAATATTTTATTCATTTCCAGCTCGAATTTATTGGGGTTGAATATCTGATAATTAGGTTATAAATATAGAATCTGTTCAACTAATCCAGACCTCCATAGTTATTTCTGGTTGTCTTACTGTTCGTGGGAGGTCAGTTTGTAGTGTCTGTCGTATTCGTACTTTAGAAAGAAAGAGAAACTACATTTGCTATTTTCTTGGACGTATTAAACTCGTTGATATACCTTACTTCACTTTGATTACCTATATTAGAATGCAATACAGAGGATTTGCCCCAGAGGCAGTGTTAGCTATACAGCTCAACTGAAGTACATCTGCTGCTTTTCTATTGACCAACTGCAGGTCATTGAAATGTCGGGAGTTTGTGCTGCATCTGACATCTGGGGTGTTGGCTGCACTGTGATTGAGCTCCTCACATGTGTGCCACCATATTATGATCTGCAGCCCATGCCCGCACTCTTTAGAATTGTACAGGTAGAAATCAGGCCTGCATTATTGTTGTCACAATTGTAATATTTATGCTATCATATTCCTTTGTGGTGGGATGACTTTGATCATTATTTATCTTTTTGGTTGTTAGATCCTCGCTTTTATTAATAGTTTTTTGCTTCTTGCTCTAATCCACCTCTTATCCTGACTATCATCCATGCTGATACTTGAATTCTCAACTAATTTTGAAGTTACTCCAATACAGGAAGTAAAATATATAAAATTAATTATAAGTAGGCAAGTAAACTGAGTCTGTTAGCAGAAATGTTCGTTTCTTCTTTTGGATGTGATACCCATGTTTCATCTTTTCCAGGATGAGCATCCTCCGATTCCAGATAGCCTATCTCCAGCTATAACGGATTTCTTGTGTCAGTGCTTTAAGAAGGTGAGCTGGAATATTTACTATGAGTATGATTTGTTTGTGTTTTAGTCCTTATATTTTCAATCAGTTTACCTTGTTTTTTTTTTTTTTCTTTCTCTTTACTGATATTGTTTTTTGCATCAAACAATTGTGGTTTTCTATCCTTATTTCTTTTGATAACTTTAGGTACTAGTGTTCCTCCTTTTACTTGGAGGCCTTAGTAATGGAAATTCAAATGAAGCTTTTAAATTATTCTGAAGAAGTCGACAAGTGGAGATAGAACTCTTGGTACTTGGCCCTGTATAGAAGATTGATCATTGTATGCTTATGTGAAAATTAGCATCGAAGAATCTGGGAATAATTATGTAATGTGTAGGTTATATAAGGTTTTTTTTTTGGCCAAAAAACCCTTGTGTTATGTGTGCGTAAGAGGCAAACAACCCCCTTATAAAAAGAAGAGAGGCAGAAACCATTGCTATGTATTCCGTAAGTGGCAAAAGTGTGAAAGTATAATGGAAAAAATCCCCCTTTGATTTAAAAAAGAGAGACAAAAAATCCCCTCTGTATCTTGCACACATGATTTATTTTGCTATATATCTTTCACAGGGTTTTTTCTAGAAACTTCTGCAAAACACAAGGGATTTTTGTGCCTCTTAGCATAACGCAAGGGTCATTTTTGGCTGTTAGCTCTTAGTTAAGTATATAAAGTAGAAAAAGTAGTTATATAGCATCTGTTGGTCTTCTGTCTACCACCTCCCACTCCAACACCCTTCTCTGTTATATTCATTTAAATGAGACCTCTAGTGTATCTGGAGCCCTCTTTTTCATATTACAATACTCTCGTCCCCTAGTTTCAGGGTCTGTTTGATTTACCATGCCTTAGATTATAGTGTAGGTGGTTTTTCGGATCAGCAACAGCTGGTAATCATAAATGAAGTTCTAGATTTCTTCTTGTCTATGTTGACTTGGTTCTTCTGTTAAGCAAATAAATGGGTTGCCAGTTCAAGGATTTGCATATGCTTTTGTCAGTTTATGCATACAATAAACTGGTAATGATTCAGAAAATCATAAAATATCTAAGTTCAATACTAATAAGCTCCCTTGTACGCACTTACTATTATATTTTATACTTAAGGTGTTCTCTGTTGACTCTATGTAGCTGTAGCTCTTACTCCATCGAACTCTAACTTGTCAGATCCATAAAAAGAAGAACTCTAACTTGTCAGTCAAAGAATATGGTAGAAATAAGGCGGTTTCTTTGAGGTGATACCACCTAATTGTTTTTCTTCATGGACACACCCCTCAGTTCAATTAATTTTGCAGAAGTCTCCCACTGATTTGGGGTGAAAATTTACCTTTCGCCATTTTTCATTGTACTCAAATTGGGAACGTATGTTCGCTAACATGAAAGAGATAACTTAGATAGACTTCGTGTGGTATGGTTGTCAAAGGACTGAATGGAGAGGTCTGATCAACAATGAGTGGAGAAAGAATCCACGTATTCAACTTGAGTGATTTTTGTCAGGTTCGCATAGCCTAGCCCGATTGATTGGGTTTTAAAGGATTTTTTTTATTTTCTTTGCATTAATCTGCTTCTGTTAAACTCTGCTCAAGAGATATTAGCAATATTAGGAATAAATGATTTAGCCCCACTCTATGGAAACAAAATTCTTGAATGCAGTTCTTTTTCTTATTTTATTTTTTGTTGTTTGAGAGGAGGTGAAATTTGGTAACCTTCCATAATGTTGCTTAGTTCTTCCCTCTGAGAAATAGATGAAGAAGTGTTGTGGAGTGGCAAGGGAGAATCAAGTCAGTCATTGGTTATTATTCAATGTGTCCTGAGTGTTTAAAGAAGTTTGCCGCGCAGCTTCGTTTAGGTTAAAGTTGTTGGTTGGTTGGTTCTTCTTAGGCACCCGGATGCTGTATTGAAGTTGAATGAACTGCTTTTTCAAGTTTCTGAAATTCAATTTATGATTAAGAACATCTTGTAATTGATAGAGATCGGAAACTTGTGAGAAGAGAGAATAGAGAATTAGATAGAAGAGATTAGACTTTAGAGGGAATCTAGGAATAATTAGAAGAATAAGAACATGAATAGAAGATTAAGAAGAGCAAAGAGAGAAGAGAATCAGAAATTAGGAGAAAGAAATTGCAAACATCAATCATAATAATGAATTCATTCTTCAACAATAAAACTTAGCCTCTATATATTTATAGACTGTACAAAAAAAACCTAGCATACTAAAACTATTAATAAAAGGTAACAAGATAAACTAGAATCCTAATTTAATAATATATCCAACTATAAATAAACTCTAATTATAAATTCTTAATAATATTTAATTCTTGATTTCCATCAGTAACACTCTTATATTTCTTTTGCGCATAGAGAGCAACATTGTATGATTGGTACCTCTTTTGGTCGCTCTTTTCACTTTTAGATTAGCCTTTCAGGATGCGAGACAGAGGCCTGACGCAAAAACGCTACTTACACACCCTTGGATTAAAAACTCAAGACGTGCTCTGCAGACATCCTTACGTCGTAGTTCCCTAAGGTATATGCTTTGTCTCTTTCTAACTCACTTATCTCCCCTTACGTTTTGCTCAATTTTTAGACATGGATGTTGCTCTTCACATAGGAGGGGATACATCATATGTTACGATAGGCCACAATCTCTTGCCTTCACTAAATTTGAGTATCTTTTGTGTGTCTAAGGCAATCATCTGCTTGCTGATATTGCTTTCGCACTTCATTTATTCATTTATTGATTGTAATCATAGATATCATACTCTCACATATGAGGCGATGCACATATGTTGCGACAGGCCACCATCTCTTTCCTCCACTAAATTTGAGTATTTTTTTGTGTTGTTTTCCTTGTATACACCGATCATATGCTTGCTGAAATTGTTATTGCTTTCACACTTCTTTGTTGCGACATCAGTTAACGGATTTCAAGACTAAAATATCTCACTTTTAATTGCTACTTAGAACAACTCATATTTTAAGGTATCATTTGCTGTTATTTCTGAATTTTGTAATTTGGTGGATATGGAACCTTCCTTTCTTGATACAGTTTTAGAGTTTATTCTTTTGTTTGCATCTGAGTGTTACGGGTTGTGTGTGTGTTAGAGTAGGTATAGATCTTTGTACATTCCACACCAGGACAAACTTGCTATGCCCTTCTGTTATTATGGAGTAGATTTCTTTCTCCAGGAAGATGACCTCCTGACCAGGATGTTTCCAGTTCTTGAAGATCCCTTGGTCAATCTATTTTTATCTTGTTGATTCTGTTTGGTTCCATTAGACTACCGCTTTATTTCCCGGACTTCAATATATTCTCCTGTACATATCATATAAGATCTTATATCCCAAATATCTTTCAAGTTCAGCCTGTGATCTCTAAAGCCTGAAAGTTAAAAAAGTTTCATAATTTTGACTCTTGAAGTCGTGTTTATGCTAGTTGATTTAAGGTTTCTGTATTCTCTGGTGGTCCATATCATGGCACAGTGGATGACTTTAATAGCTACTACCAGCAAGTCTTTTATTATGACAAATATTGGAACTTGCCTGAAAACTTCACGAGTGCTGAGTGAAATTCCATGTCTGTGCAAAGTTAAGCCTGCGGTTCCCCTCATTTAATTGCTATATTTTCAGTGTTACCTATTTTTCTCGGACTTGGTGGCTTTGTATGCTTGCAGATGTTGCATGTAACTGTAAATTGATTGTGTGAGTCAACTGAAGGAATATGTTATTGTATTTGTATTCTTTTATAGACAAACATGCGGTGTTCAACTGTTGGTGTTTCTTCATTGATTCTCTTAAATCCTGCGATTGGAGTTCTGGGCTAATATCAGCATCATGATTAAGCAATATTTGAGCCTATTAAATTCTGCAATTTGCAGAAACATTGAGGAAGTTGGATCTGAGGATACTGAACTGGGTAGGGGTGGACAAGGGCAAGATGTTGTTACCTCTTCTGATGAGAAAGTAATGTAATTGTTGGTGCAACTTTCCCTTCGTGCAACATGCTTTATTACTATGCCTTGAGTTCCCCGTATCCTTTTCCTTGTTTTATGCAATGAAGAGGATCTTTTTCACCTATTTTTTGTCTCTTAGAGCTTTTTCTGGCTTTTCAGGAATGTAAATCAGAGTTATTATCTGAGGCAGCAGGTATCAGCAAAGCTTTTGAAGTTGGTAGTTCTAATGCTAATGTTACTGATGAAAGGGCAGGTAATCTTGAAGAAGAAGCAATTTCAGATCAAGTTCCCACATCTGGAATCCATGAAAAGTCACCCATGTACACCAGTCCCCAAAGACTGGCAGATGATCATGATTTGGAACTCCAAACATCCAACTTGGAAAAGCAGGTAGAAGTGCTGGTAAGTGGCGATTTAGAATCTTCTGAGTCTACAAAAAGAAATTCTCTGGTTAGAAAATCTGGTGGTAAAGGAATTTCAAGTGCTTGTGAGCATGGTGCATCTAATTTTGGTCAAGGGAACCAAGAATATAGCCCTCGGAAGGTAATTTTGATGTCTGTTCAGTTGCTTTACCTGTTATCAACCATACTTGGAAGTCAATCTTAAAAGTCATTTTGTTGATGATGTTTACGGGAATATGTCAAAAGAGCTTTAAGAACATCTTAAGTCAGTTTATGACCAAAAGTGAAATTTATTGAGTGTATCATCAATTATCATAGAGTCATTTTGTTGCAACTTTTTAGAATGGAACTATCTTATATTATGTTAAGAGAGTAAAAGGAAGTTGTGGCATTAACCCCAAGCCCAGTTCCATTTTACTCTGAAACACTATCAAAACTAATGGGATGTCAAATATTAGGTCTAGCTTTCCCAAAACACAAGAAGGAAAGTCTAGGGCTAATACCGTAGACGTTATACAAGCAACACCTCAAGAAACCTGGCCCTAGCTCTGTATTTGTCAATAATATTAGCATTAAAAACTATTCAAATGGCATAATAATTGCCGATAGAAAGGATTGCATGAGAGATGATTAGGACTCAGATGGAAAGCTTCATGCCTGTACCAAAAGAGTGACAAGGATGCTTGTCTAATACAACCACAATCAAGCCTAATAATAAAATATTACCTCCGAACACCCCCACCTAAAAAAGAAACCTCGGTCATTTATGCTTCTTTATGAACCAAAAAGTGTGAGAACACAAAACTACTTTATCTAGCTCGAACTCGCAAACTCATCAAAACTTGATATGCCAGAAACGCAAAATTGTGAATATGTTTGTGCATTTAAGCAATTATACCACAAGCTATTACTAGCCAGACTCTCACCCATAAACAATTCTCAGCACCTTTTTGGTGGTTTATATGGTTATGTGGCGAAATTATGTTGCACGGCAATGCTTTCAGACATAAAGAAGATGTTAAGTCGGTCAAAATTCGATATTTGTCTGGTCTTCTCTTCTGTATGATCGCCGCAATCTTTCTGGAGTAAATCATTTAACATGTGCGGGTACATTCATAGGATTAATTTTTGAACATGCTTTTGCATAGGTTGCTCATGCATTCTGATGCTAGGTTCTGCTTTTAACTAGTTCTTTACACTTTTTATTAGTTTGCATTTTCCAGTAAAAGAATTATGCAGTTTGTTTTGCCTTATACCATGGAGGCTATCATATTGATAAATTTGGTTTCTATCTGTGAAGGCTCTGAAGGCATCAACTCATTCTGGAGAAAACGAACTGAGTAGATTTCGTGATACTCCGGGTGATGCTTCTTTGGACGACTTATTTCATCCATTGGAGAACTTGGACGATCGAGTTGCTGAAGGCTCTACTTTTGCGTCCTCATCACATGTAAATCGGGGCGATTTGGTCTCTGATGTTGGAAAGAATGATTTAGCCACAAAGTTAAGGGCTACAATTGCTCAAAAGCAGCTGGAGAATGAATCACATTCAAATGGTGGTGACCTACTTCGTATAATGATGGGTGTTTTGAAGGAAGATGTAATTGATATTGATGCTCTGGTATGAACAACACATTGGATTTGATTGCTTAGATCTTAACTAAATAGCTTATTTTTTTTAGATCTATGCTTTCTTAGCAGGGATTTGACGATAAAATGCCTGCAGATAATTTGTTTCACCTTCAGGTACTTATATCCTGCTGAATGTCCGGTTCCTATATATCATTTATATATTTATGGCTTCTCTTTTGTATTGAAGTTGGAATGCAACAATATCTTGGAACTCTTTGCATTTCACGTAGTTCTCTTTATTTTTTTGTTGGGAACATCTTTGGCTTCTTTGAAATGCGCCAAATTCTGTTTGAAATGCTTTTGGAGTTCAATAGTCCTAACATACTTCTTTCAGGGAATAAATTATTCTCTGATTAGGGTAGGAGGCGACTCTGCATCTCCCTGCAACATTATCTCTCTGCAGCTTCTTTTCACAGCCTCACATCTCTCTTCTGGCATTCTTCCTAAATTTAATAGCCTATTTAACTGGTTGTGCATATACACGTGCGTAAATACTTATACAGTATATATGTATAATATATATATATAAACTATATACCAATCACTTACTATATAGATATATATGTATCTGATGTTACATATATATATATATATATATCATTCTGTCGTCTGTTATTTTGTGGACCAAGGGGGCTCACAGTTGAATGATTTATGTGTTGACAAAGAATAGGATCCAGAATGTGAAGTGTGGATCAAGTGGATCCTTTCAGTTCACGTTCCGCCATAGATAATCAACCGTTATTGCAAATTATGTAGTCAAAATATTTTAGTTTAGTGTTTTATTTGTAACAAGCTTAGAGCGTAGAACGCTCTAGCTTGAGGGGGAGTGTTAGAAGTAGAGTAGTGTGGGTGCAGGGTATTTTGGTCATTTAGTACTTGGGGTTGCATACTCATATTGTACTTATGTATCACCTTATTATGAATGGAATACATCATGGTTCTTCCTTACATTCCTACTATCAAATAACAATCTCAATTAATTAAGACCATTATTTAGCATTAAAATTACTCTCTCTCTTCTTGATTTGAAATTGCTTACACGAAAGTTAGAAATATTATTATAGGGAGCTTACATCTTTTGTTTTATATATCCAGCACGCCTCCTCACAAGTGGGCTGTAATGTTTTTGTTAACTTATGACAATTTGACTACTTTTTCGATGAATGAGTGGTGACTAGGTACGCGTAATGACTTCTTTTCCACGTGACTTTGGTACCATACAGAAATTGAAGCCCACATATGTTCCCCTTAAAAGGCCTTTTAAGGGAGGGCTTATTAAGGGGAGATGAGAAATTTGTTCATATACAGAAATCCGGATTCATTACTGGCACTGCGAGATAATTCTTAATACATCTCCTCGCCTGCGGGCCAGTATTAAATTTCAGTCTCATTACAGGGTAGTTGCAAGCCCATCATTTGTCGTGGGATGCAAATCCATCATTTCTCTTATGGTACTGGAGCCTACCTAAGACGAATGATGGATTCACTACCTACGCCATGATTGGATCAAAGTTGAATTCGGCTCACACATGAGGGGACATGTTGAGAACTGTCCTGCATTGCTTGTGAATGAATTTGGATTTCTATGTGCAAATGAACTTCCCTCTCCGGGCTTCTATATTTCTACATATTGTCCCAGAGCTTTTCATAAGAAGGGTCCAAGTAGCTGATGTTTCCTATCATTGTGTATGGATTGCAGTTGCTATGCAACTCGGCATTTCTTTAGACTGCTTTTATCTTCTTGCAGTTAAAAGGGCACCACACGTTCTATGAAAATTATCATGACATCTCAGTAAACAAATTTGTCATTTAATTCAACTATTGTTTGATGATCTGTTTGTTGAAATGGATTTGATCCGTTCTTTCCTTTCTCACTTGTGCAATATTTATTTGTTATGAAGTAAACTTGGTTTTCTATTTTGCAGGCGGTAGAATTCACCAGACTAGTGTCGTTACTCAGGCCAGATGAATCCGAAGATGTGATTGTATCTTCTTGTCAGAAGTTGGCTGCTTTCTTTCATGAGAGACCAGAGCAGAAGATTGTTTTCATTACGCAGCATGGGTTGCTTCCTCTGATGGAACTGCTTGAGCTTCCAGAAACTCGAGTGTGTAATCTGCATAAGCTCCGTGAATTGTTGTACCACTTTGTTTTGTATGCACTCTGTGTTAATTCTCCTCATTTCTCCCGGTGGATGATTTTCAGGTCATATGTTCTGTGCTTCAAGTTCTGAACCAAATAATCAAAGAAAACACTGATTTCTTGGAGAATGCTTGTCTAATTGGTCTTGTAAGTATCTATTTTTTATGTATGTATGTCCTATATTCATCTCGAAGTTGCCAGGGAGAAAATTGATTCATGATGATAGTGGTGTATAGTCGAGATTTTACAGAGAGTTTGTTGTTTAAATCTCACTAGTATGGAGTTTTCTGCTCAACAGTCAAATAATAGCCAAAGATTTCCTTTTACAAAGTGTTTGATGATTGTCTGCAAACTCTCTGAAGCTAATAGATAACTATATATCAAGATATTGGAGATACATATGATATGGCTGTGTCCTTGACAGTTCTTGTAGCATAAACAGGAGCTAACTACTTTCATTCCCTAATACTGTGCTGCAATTTCATGGCAAAGAAAGATTAGTTTTTTGCCAAAACGTAGCATAAGTAATTTTTTCTTTTCCTTAAACTGGAACTCTTTGGACTGCTATACCTTTTTTTATACCAATGTAGCCTTGAACTGGTAAAGTACACAACAGGGTTGGCATTAAGAATCCTGAACGTTGATCTACGAAATAAGGTTTTTAGTCATTTGACCTTTCTCTCATTCTTAGTGTGCTGCAAGCTCGATGAACTATCAGAAAACCTTCTAAGCAGAGAAAAATGGTTCGATTGGAGCTATTTTTTCTTACATAAAATGGGCTATAATGACTACTCATTTGGCAAAGCTATTACCCTGTGCACTCCCATACCCACCCACTTCCACATCCAACTGAAAAAAGAAAAAAAGGAAAGAATTCAAATAAACGAGGAGGTATCAGATCACTTTAAATCTTCGGGTTTTGAGCGGTTTTGATAATCTGAAATCATGCTTATTTGTAAGTTATATGACAGATACCTGTTGTGATGGGCTTCGCCATGCCCGATCGTCCTCGGGAGGTCCGCATTGAAGCAGCGTACTTTCTTCAGCAGCTCTGTCACTCAAGGTTTATCTGCGTATTATTTTCTTGACCTAAATCGTTTTGCTTCGGTGTATATGATAATATGTTGTTTCTTACAGCTCGTTAACATTGCACATGTTTATTGGTTGTCGTGGTATACCTGTCCTGGTGGGCTTTCTAGAGGCTGATTATGTCAAATACAGGTCAGTAATTTATATTCTTGAATTATGTATGTGATTGAGTTGCTTTATTTCTAATACATTACACAAGCTTTTCAGCAAGTGGAGGTTTATGTGTTCATGGGCAAGTTAGGGTTTTGTGGGCTTGGAAACAAATGTATCTTGATTCTAGTCAAATGCCTTTTGATTAGAAGTCCGCAAGTTCTTAAGGCTGCCAAATAAGAACGAATTGGAGAGTATTATGTTTTGATTTTACAAGCTGGGTTTATGGTGAGCGATTAATGACATTTAACTTTTTATATGCACTCGTGGTTCTGAACCTGTTCTGGGCCTAAAAGGTTTGTGGTGAATAGAGGTTGATAATATGAGATATTTAATCGTTCAGCCCAAGTTGTCAGGCCATAATGTTTCTTCAGTTTCTCTCTTTTAAGTTATTTGTATCCTACACGTTATCACTCTACGTTCTGTAAATATTGAAACCTTAGTTTAGTTAGATGTTTACATTTTCTTTTGGTTGTGTGTTGTCTGCTTGATGCTTGTGAACTGAGAACCACGATCTCAATGTAGAGCATATTTCTATTGCCAGAATTAGTGCCAAGTGCCGGATCCTTATAGTTCCCACAAACTGACTCTATTAATTATTTGAGGTTGGATGCTTAGAAGTTTGTTGATTCATATAAACATTATACAAAATGATCCCTAGAGATTAAGATTGTTCTCTCTCGTACAATTGCATAGAACATTAAATGTCAATGCTAACCCTTTATATTATAATGGTGGCTTTCTTAGGAACTGATTTATACTTTTGAATGTCCAGAGAGGAGCCTACTGTACTTGAAAATTAGTATCTATATACGCACACAAGGGTAAATAAATGAGTGGCAATAGCCAGTATGAGATAATGAGCTACGGAGCTGGCTGTTACTGCCCTTTTTCTTTCAATCCAACAGAGAGAGCTGCTTTCTAGGGAAAAAGCAAGTTAAGCTATTCTACCCTTTTTATTAAGCTTGTTGGTAGAGCTAATAAGGACTGCACTTAATTTAAGGCATATTCCTATGATAGGCTACCAATATCAGAGGCCAATTTGCTACCTAGTTTAATCCCATATGTCATGAGCATCTTTACTACCAATACTGAAGTCCCTTCTACACCATTGGTATAACTCACAAGTTTCTGTTATCCTCCTCTTGAGAACCCTCTCAATTTATGCCTCTCAGTTGCATCTTTCTAGCTCTGCTGCAAGCCCATTCAATCATTTCTTAATATCGTTTTCCTGTTATTGTCTTTTAGTGCTGGAGTACGATCGGTGCTTCGATCATTCCTCAATCTTATCAATATCCTTTCTTAAAGATTTTGTCTTCAACGCTGAAATTGGAGCATTATCCACAATTGAAAGTGATGTCCAAAATCTTTCATGCATCAATAACTAACTTCTGTGTAACAAATGCTTCTGATATTGCCTAGTATTACTGTTTTGATACATTAGAACTTTTTTGATATGAAGCTTTTAAGGTGGTATTTCAATGTGGAGTTCTGACTTGAATCTCACAGCCGGCTACTTATTTAAAGTATCAGAATATAGCTATGCATTTGAGATTAATGTTCGACATAATAAATATTAGATGTCTCTCATCTACAGTTTAACCTTTTGCCTTTTTAATAAATCTGCAGGTTTAAGCTTTTGTCACTTGATAAATCTGTAAAACCTCTTAATGGTTTAGGTCTCTTACCTCTTAGACAGTTGATGACCGTATCACCTGTTGTTCGGTTCTCTTATTTATCACTTTTGACAGTTAAATCTATCATGGATGCAATGACTGATTCTTGTGATTTATTTTCCAGGGAAATGATCCATATGGCTATTGATGGCATGTGGCAGGTTCTCAAGCTTCAGAAGTCCAAACCCAGAAATGATTTTTGTCGTATATCTGCCAAGAATGGGATATTACAGAGACTTGTTAACACTCTATATAGTTTGAATGAGGCAACTCGCCTTGCTTCTTTAGTTGCTGAAGGTGGATTCCCTCCAGATGGTTTAGCTCCACGACCAATATTTGGTCCTCTGGATTCTAGCCGTCCTTCCCTTGGGCAGATGGATGCTTCATTTTATCAGATTGATCAGCCTGATCACCTTAAAGTTAAGCAAGCAGATCAAATATCACAAAGTGGATCACAAGAACCTTCACGAGCTTCAGTATCACAGTCCCCGGAGTCTAAATTTTTCTCTCCATATGCTGATAGGCCACAATTGAGTATTGCTCCTTTGGAGACTTCATCTGCCCCAAATGTGCTAGATCCCTCGTCCTTGGGCAGAAGATCCAATTCTGTGAAAGATTATCATTCTGCTCACTCCAAAGATAAGGAAAGTTTTGATCGTTTTAAGAATGAACATTCTGGGGCTGAAGTTGATGTAAAGCATCAAAGACCTGGAAATGCAGCAACCAGAACATCAACAGATAAAGCCCCAAAATTAGCTGAAGTGGCATCAAATGGATCTTCTGCTCCCAATGCTCCCCAGCAAGAAAATGTTCGGCCTCTGCTGAGCTTATTAGATAAAGAACCTCCATCCCGCCATTTCTCTGGTCAGCTTGAGTATGTCCGGCATTTCACCGGGATTGAGAAACACGAAAGTGTTTTGCCTCTTCTACACACATCTAGCGATAAGAAAATAAACGGACTTGATTTTTTGATGGCTGAATTTGCAGGTGACTGCATCCTTCTATTTTGACTGATGTCCCTAAAGTCTTAGTCTTTAAATATAACTTTGTATGTTTGACATATATCCCCGAAACGCTGCATACACGATGGAGTTCACAACAGTGCCTTTATGCTTATTATTTTGGTTTAACAAAATCCAGTTCATGTTTAGCTATGCGATAACGTTTTGATTGCCTAATTTATTGGTTACTTTCTTTTTCATCTTTAAAATAATACGTCAGTATGTCATAGCCTTAATATTTTCTGCACAGAGGTCTCTGGAAGAGGAAAGGAAAATTCTAATGTGGATTTATTGCCCAAAAGTTCACCTAGAGCTAACAAAAAGTTAGCAACTCTGATGTCTAATGGAGGAATTTCCTCATCTTCTGGACTTGTATCACGGACTGTATCTGGTGTGCTGTCTGGTTCAGGAGTTCTAAATGCTAGACCAGGAAGTGCAGCATCATCTGGGCTCCTCTCCAATATGGTACCGCCTTGGAGCGTTGATGTTGCCAGAGAATATCTGGAAAAGGTGGCAGACCTTGTACTTGAATTTGCTGCAGCAGATACCGTTGTAAAATCTTACATGTGTAGCCAAAGTTTGCTGAGTCGTCTTTTTCAGATGTTCAATAAGATTGAGTCTCCAATTCTTCTGAAGGTACCACTGAAGGTTCTTGTGGAACATTGCATTTTGTTTCTGTCATGGTAATAACTTTGTAATCGTTTTCCTTGTTTTCAGTTGTTAAAGTGTGTAAATCATCTATCAACTGATCCACATTGCTTGGAACATCTTCAGCGAGCAGATGCAATCAGATATTTGATCCCTAACCTTGATCTCAAAGATGGTACCCTTGTATCGGAGATACATCATGAGGTACATGTGTCAACAAATCTGTATTTGGCTTCATACCTTGAAATGTTACATTTAAATAGAGTTAACAAGAACAATCAACTCCCTAATCGAAACTAAGTACAATCTTTTCTAAATCTATCCAAGGTTAGTAAATAAATGATGCAATTTAATTGATTTAATGTGGTTGGTGGTGATTACGCCAATCATTCCTTGACTTCCCCCCTCAAATTGAATCTACTCAACATCAATTTGCATTCAAAATAGACTCCAGCTTGACTACATAACTGGTTACAATGATTGATAGTTGATAATGAAAAGTGAACTGAACCCAGACTTGAAATTTCTAAAATCAATCCTCGTCGAGTAATCTGCAACTCCGCATAACCTGTAATTTTGCAGCGATGAACAATTGGCGACACTCCAATCAACAAAACGTGGAACCACTTGATTTACCTACAAGAGACGACAGATTGAACCAGAAAACCTGCAGAACCGGAACCAACACCAAGAACTCGGCAATCCACAAAACACAACTCCAATCAAGTAGCCAACCAAAGACGATGACAACACCAAAATCCGAATCCATACCAAATACAAAATAATCCAAAACCAAAAAGGCAAATAACCATAGCCCAAGTCCAAAAGTAAATAAAATTCAATGAAAACACCAAATCCAAATGAAATCAAGAACCCAAAATCTAATATTATGATAGAAACCAACCAAAGAACTGAAATCTGCGAATTTGTATTTTTTGTTACCAAACGGTCTGCAGAGGCTGAAACTAAGGGGTGAGACGAAAAAATGATGGTTCATCGTCGTCGGCGAAAACAGTGTCAGGAAGCAGCAAAATGATAGTGGATGGCGGCAGGACGAAAGCGAAAATGAGGCGCACCAAACATGACACTATTCGCGCGGTTGCGAACCGATCTGTTTAACGTGAATGATGTGCGATTAAAAGCCAATCTGGTGACACTGAACAAGGACGGGAATGGTGGTGGTGGCACATGGGTTTGCAAAAATATGGCCGACGAACTCTCAAAACATTTTTTTTGGTCAACAGGCAGAGAGTGGAACTGAGCTTAAATAAAATCACCATAGTGATTATACTTTTACCATTCTTGGAGATGAAAAAAAACCCTACTAATCATGGTGTCGCGGCGGTGGCGGCGATGTCTAGATACTGCCAGAAAACTACTCTGCTAAGATTTTTTTTTTTTTTGAATTGGTTCTGATACCATTTCATAAATCTGTACTGGGCGCAATGCCTTGAATCGAATATTATATTGAACTTACAAATACAAATCAACTCCGTAATTTTAGCCAATTACGATCTTTTCTTATCTATCTAAGGTAAGGTAAGAAGATAATTGATTTAATGCGATTGGTGTTGATTACGCCAATCATCATTGACATTCCCATGTCAATAAATCTGTCTTTGGCTCAATGCCTTGAATCTATTCATTCCCAGCATTATACAAATACAAATCAACTCCCTAACCATAGCTAGTTACATTCTTTCCCAATCTATCTAAGGTTAGAAGACGCAACATAATTGATTTAATCTGATTGGTGTTGATTACGGCAATCATGCATTGACATTTTAAACCCCTTCGTAGAATTAGTCTAGTTACTTGTTTGTAGGAACGTTTCGACAAAGTGAAACTTCTTTCTTTTATACAATATAGTTTGTTGAGATGTAAAAGATTCAATGATGTATGGATTAAGTTATTAGGAAATAGGATCAGAATCGTCTTGTGCTTTATATTTAAGTTTGCATTAACATCGAGTATTTCTAGTTTACACGTCATTGATATTGTCTGGTTTCCTTGCTGAAGGTCCTTAATGCTCTGTTCAACCTATGTAAGATTAACAAGAGGAGACAAGAACAAGCAGCAGAAAATGGAATCATTCCCCACTTAATGCAATTTGTCATTTCAGATTCTCCTTTAAAACAGTATGCGTTGCCCCTGCTTTGTGATATGGCGCATGCATCACGTAATTCAAGGGAGCAACTACGAGCACACGGGGGCCTGGATGTGTACCTGAGTCTTCTTGAAGATGAGTTGTGGTCTGTGACTGCTTTAGATTCAATTGCTGTATGTTTGGCGCATGACAATGAGAGTAAGAAAGTAGAACAAGCTTTGCTCAAAAAGGAAGCTGTGCAGAAACTGGTCATGTTCTTCCAGTGTTGTCCGGAGCAGCACTTCTTGCATATACTGGAACCTTTCTTGAAAATTATCACGTAGATTATCTTTTCCTATAACATCACATATCTTTATCAGTTTATGTCTACAATTGTATCTATCTATCCCTCTCTCTCTCTCTCTCTCTCTCTCTCTCTCTCGCTCTATATACATATATATATATATACATATATCTGTTGTGTGTTTGTGTATGTATGTATTATATAGATGTACATACATACAGAGAGAGAGAGAGAGAGAGAGAGAGAGAGAGAGAGAACACTGATTCGATCTAACATATGTCTAGAACTTTTTTTGATTTACTAATTTATTGATGTGTGATTGGCAACAGTTCAAGAAATTCACAGCATATTCTTGTGTTACAGGAAATCATCTCGAATAAATACTACTCTGGCAGTTACTGGTTTGACTCCACTACTAGTCTCTCGACTCGACCATCCAGACGCTATTGCTCGCCTGAATTTACTTAAATTGATAAAGGTGGGTACCTGATTTATTTATGCTACACTTCTTGCACGTAATGTAGTTCATGGTTAATCTTTGCTAAAAGTCTGTAAATTTTCAAAATGTAAAAAGCGTCAAACTCTCAACATATGATCAGTTTGCAACTTGCCGCCTAAAGTAGAAAAAAAAAAAAAGAGCATTTAACCCCTCAACCTTTCAAAAAATATGTGTGACTTGCACCCCGATCAACTTTGTGGCGAAATCTTTCCACCCGAAAGCTTGTTTCACCGGAATTTGAAACGTAAGCATGTTGATTCATATTAATTTAACTTCAATTTTACTAGAAAGCGTTTTTTTCCCTTCAATTTCATCTCAATTCTCGAAATTAAGGTTTGAAAATTAATTATCTAATATTAGGGTGAAAATTAAGAAACGTATAACATAAATTGAATGGGAAAGCAGGCATTTTATTGAAATCGGGATGAATCCCCATGTTTACCCTTCAAATTCCTGCATAAACAAACTCTCAGGCAGAAAGATTCCGCCGGAAAGTCGACCAAGATGCAAGTTGCATATGTTCTGAAAGGTTGAAGGGTTAAATGTGTTTTTTTTTTTTTTAAGTTTAGATGACAAATTGCAAAACAGGGTATACTTTGGCGGGTTAAATGTGTTTTTATTTAATCCAGCATGCATTCACTAACTCAATGGATTGCTCTGGAAATAATTCGAATACTTATGTTCAAATTGGGCCATCTAATTTTTGGGTGGGGTGTTGTTTCTATGGTGGCTTTTTAAGTCCTCACATTGCTCTATTTCATCTTTTTAACTCTAGCTAATAACATTAAGCAATATCATTTTTCTAATTGCAGTTAATGAGGGTTGAAATGAAAAGGAGTTGTTGGAAAAGGCAGTCTCTGTTTCTCTAAATCTTATAATTCCAGTTCATACTGATCCTGATTCACTCTGTGAGATACAACTTAAACACTTGTGGGTGACTTGTTACTCACTTTAAACAGATAAATAGCAAGTAAAATGACTACTCTCCTTCACTTTGAGCCTGTCTTTGTCATTGATACCCTACTACACCTGCCCATGGTTTAATTTTGATTTCCTTAAAAGTGGACCCCTCTTGAGAAATGATTCATACGTCACATCCAGCCAGCAAGGATAAGTTTCTCTCTTAAAAGAACAAATTAGGGGACGTTAAAAGATCTTGAAAATAACTTTTATGAGTTTAAAACTCCATTTGCTAAATGTATCCCTGAAAACCTTAATGTAGAATTGTAAGATCTTTCTACAGGAGCACACGCTTGTTCGGCGGAACACCTTTTGAGCTGCTGTTGCCAGCTTACTATTGTTAAACCATTTCCTTATCTGCCTTGCCTACCCAAGCATGGCTTCTGGCCTTTCATATTATACAAATTCTTGATGGGTTATTTTGTGTTGATCAACTTTTCAGGCTGTCTATGAGCATCATCCTCGCCCAAAGCAACTTATTGTGGAGAATGATCTGCCTCAGAAGCTTCAGAATTTGATTGAGGAGAGAAGAGACGGGCAGAGTTCCGGAGGCCAAGTTCTGGTTAAACAAATGGCCACTTCACTTCTCAAAGCACTTCATATCAACACTGTTTTATAATTCCACTGGTGTATCATTTTCTGTCTTTATTGAACATGTAATACATTCTGGAGCAAAACAATATTGCTTTTCCTGCTCTCTTCGGCTTGTTTTCCTTTTAATATTTTCATCTTTCTGTGTGATATGCTGCAGGTGTGAATGTCTTTCTTCTGTTTTTTACAGCTGAGTAGCAAGTGGCAATAAGTAAAAATGTATCTCACAAGTGCATCCCATTGCAGCTGTTGAGTTCTGAGCTTTGACTTGGTTTTAGTTTTTGACTTTTGATATCCAACAGTTCTGACTAGTTTTATATTTTTTCATCTTTGGGAGAACTTCTCTTGTTGGATGGTAATTTACCATGTATCGATAGGAAAAATATTATTACAATGAGGTATCAAATATAATGAATTGTTCCCTTTATGTGAAAACCGTACCAGGAACAAACAATGGATGCAGCACTATGGATACAGTACAGGTGTGGCCACACGATTTTTCAGAAAAGTGATGAATACTCTTGGGTAAATACGATTGTTTATCTTAATATAAATATTAATACCATGCATTGATATAAAAATTAATCTATAACCTACTCATTGTAAGTATTTTATATAGTCATTTAACAACGTTTTTTTAACTTGGTCACCAGATCTAAGTGAATATTTGCTACAATTAATGTTTGATTTGCGCCCTAGTTATGTGATAGACCGAAGTCAATGTGCTGACCTTAAATTTAACAGATAATTGTCGGACAAAACATAATCAGAATGCGATTTTGGTCTAGTACAGCAAGATGTTCATCGCACTTGTTGTGTAGAGACTTTATCTTGGTAAAAGACTAGCTTAACTTGTTTTTTAGTAAATAAGTAGAAACTAGGCACTCTCTTTTGGAGATAAAAACATTTTTCATACCATAACTTGGCACAATTTTTATTTTCATACCTTAATTTGGCACTCGTCTATTTGTATGCCATAAGTTGAACACTTTCCTCACATTGGGTACTTTGGTGCCGAAAAATTACATGTAATCGACGTGGAATATGTTGAGGTGTAAGGTTGGAGTTGGTCTAAATTGGTCTAAATTTCCAAATTTTGGCTCATAGCATGACACCTTGTACTTTTTTGTGGCGGAAGTACACATTGTGAAGAAATTGTCCAACTTATGGCATGCAAATTGATGAGTGTCAAATTAAGGAATAAAAATAAAAATCGGGCCAAGTTGTGATATGAAAAATAATTTTATCTCCTCTCTTTTGCTTTGACAAATGATATCTAGAGCTCATGTGTTCTTATAAAGAGTGTGAGTGAGTGAACTTAGAGTGGTATGACAAAAATAGTGCCAAGTGTTTGAGAAGTACAAACACTTTAGATAGACAAGAAAATGACTCAAGGAAGTATCTTTTTAACTTCTGACAAGAAGAAACCAATTAAATTCGAGAGGTGAAGATGAAGTCATACTTGAAGTCTCTTGGCTTGTTAGACGTAATCACGGGCAGAATCCTCTATCACATAGATAAGGCAACATGACAAAGATCTTCAGAAAAAAAAAAAAAAAAAAAAAAAAAAAAAAGACACATAGCATATTGTATTCTACTTTTGCTTATTGCGTTTTCACTGGCATAATGACTCTTGAATCTGTCAAAGAAATATGAGATCAATTAAAATAAGAGTGAAGGCAGTGAAAGAGTTGAAACAATGAGGTTGCTCACTCTTATGACAGAGTTTGGGAACTCAAAGATAAGAGAGTCGTGCGGCCCAGGTAAAGCCTATTTTAGTGTAGCACCTGGTAGGAGCCTTCTCCTTGCCGAGTTTTGCTTCTGATCTCTTTCTCAGTCTCTAGTTTGTTACCTTCTACTACTGATTTTCTCTTGCTGCCCTTACTTCGAGGGTTTTCGACACATTCAAAATCCACCCTGAGATGAATTGAATCTCTCTTTATTTGAGTCGAAGCGGTACATATCGGAGAAGTTGACGTTAATCCCTCTTCGAATATCTTCTTCGAAATATTAAGAGATAGTGGAAGAGTATTTTTTTCAAAGTGATGGATCTTACCAGCGAAATGAAGCTACTTAGTGAAGTGGTTAAACAACACAGAGTTGTTGAAAAGATGCTATAAGTCTTCAAGAGAAGTTTGAGGCCTAAGATTTAGCTATCAATGAGTCTCGTGACCTCAAAAAGTGGACTATTGTTGAACTAATTAGCAAGTTACAGGTTTAAGAACAATGAAATGTTGTAAGATCAAAAGGCCAAGATGAGGGAGCTTTTCACCTAACATTACTCAAAGTCATTGAGCTTTAAGGATGAAAAAGAAGGATTTGGTGATAAAAGCTAAACAGGGAAGGGTATTGAAGGTGAACAAAGATAACCGAGAAAAGATCAGCTTCCACCTTATTCTCAGTATAAGTAAACTAGCCATTATGAAAGTAGTTGTTGAAAAAAAGGTTCAATGCAGATAGTGCAAGAACTCGGGCAAATTGTTAAGTATGCAAGTTAAAAAAACAATCATTTCATACACTCTACCACAACAAGGAGAATGTGGTAGAGAAACAAGTCGAGGATCTTTTTCATGGTTGTTCTATCAAGTAGAGCTCCATGAAAGCATTCTTGGTTGCTAGACAGCAGCTGTCTAAACCATATGACTTCAAATTCAATTTGTTTTTTAGTAAAATAGACACTTCAGTTATAATATTTATCAAAAGATTGTTGTTTTGCTTATGATTGACAAAAGTTTTGTTGTTCATTGGGATTCAAATATATCTCTTACACGTATAATTGTTAGTGATGGCTCTTGGTTGTGGCATAAGAGGTTTAGTATTGCAAATTTAGATTTTTGAAACTTTTGCAAGAAAAGCTAAGACATGACTGTTGTACAAACATGTACTTTTGTCAAACAGAAATACTACATAGACTTTCTTTTCCATCGTCTCAAGCTAAGTGGAGAGTTGTTCAAAACCTTGTATTAGTAACTCAAATGCTCGTGGACCTATGTAAACTCCATTATGAAGTAATAATTGAAGTTCTTATTTTGTTTATTGATGAGTTAACAAGAATGACTTGACTTTATTCCATGAGTAGGAAGTCATTGGTGTTTTCGTGTTTTAAAAAGTTCAATCACAAAGTGGTTTCAAGCCGAAGAAGTTGAGGACTTGTAATGGAAAAGAATACATTTTCAAATGAATTCACAAAGCTTTGTGATGATGTTTGACTTCTACACCAACTTATTGTTCCATATTTTTCACAACAAAATGGTGTTTGTGCGAGGAAAAATAAAACTCTTCTTGAAATGGCTGGGACCATGCTTAGTGAGAAGAATGTACCAAGAAAGTTTTGGGCATTGGCTGTCTACACTTTTGTTTATCTGCAAAATAAATTACTAACTCATGTTGTACAATACCTGATACAATGTTGAGGATTTGGCAATTTACCCCCATTTGTTATGCTAAATTGGCAAATTACCTCCCCGTGATTTCAAATGGGCAAATTACTTCCCTATATAGGAAGGTGTAGTTCACTTGTTCAAACTTGAGAGTGGGGATAGTTTTTTAGGCGAAAAAAGACATTTATGTCCTTTTTTCTCAACAAATATGTATATCTTTGATTTAATACTTTAACTTGTTCAAAAAGATGCAAAAACAAAAGCGAAAATTGAAAAATAAGTTATGATTTTATAATATGTATGTTTTATAATTTTTTTTACATTTTTATTTATAATTTTTCAAAGAAAAGTTTGAATCAAATTTGAAATTACATAAAATAAATCATTAAAACCAACAAGGGTATTTTGGTCATTGAATACAAGAAAATACACTAAAATATTTACAGCAAGGTGGTGTGCCAATTTTTAAAATCATAGAGAGATAATTTGCCTATTTATTTTTTATAGGAAGATAATTTACCAATTTATCATAACACAGAGAGGTAAATTGCCAAAAACCCAATAATGTTGCAGCAAGACAATCAAAATTCATTCAAGAACTAAGTCAGATGTACCTGGGAGCACCTTCGTCAAGAAAAAAGAGCTAGCTATCCATATATACTCTTACAAAATAAGTTAAGACAATCAGAATTAGTACGTACATTAATAAGATTTAAAAGACGTACAATTCAAAGGTTACTTACAGCCAACGTCCTAAAGCTACAAAAAAGATAATATTTCTTGATCGTGATAAAAAAAAAAAAAGCTAGAAACTGAATTAACTAGAACAAAAGAAACAAGAAAAGAGATACATATGCATTAATCTAATAAAATTAATGACATAATATGTACATATCACAATTTTTTCTAAGCATTAATTATAATCTGTAGCTAATAGAGATTGGCCGATTAATGATTGCCGCCGGCGGCCTTAAGCAGAGTGTCAACTTTAGTATTGGCAGCGTATGATAGAAACCTCATGCATATAGGAGCTTTTACCCCAAGCAAAGCCAATATTGCACCCGGAATTCCCCACAAAGAATCACCACAGATTAGTCCCGATGCAACGGCCGGCGCAAATTCTTTTGCCGCCTTCTTATTTTTCATCTCCCATAAGAACAAAATCAAGCTCCCCACACACATGTCAATGGCAAAGTATCCTCCCAGATAGAATGGAATAGCCATGCACATAGGAATAGGTATAAACCTATAAATCCTATACTTGGTTTCATAAGTTTTCAACAAAAGCGTTATCAGATTTATGATCATGGACGCGAAAAAGAATACAATGACGAGTTTCAAGCAGTTCTTGGGAAGAGAAGAGAAGCCCTCGACTCCTAAAAGCGCGATGCCACGGTACATCAAAGCGAAAGGTGCAGGGTACGCGCCTTCAGGGTCCCCGACGCTGTATGCTTTGAAAAAGAACCAAAAGACCAAAGGAGAGAGTACACACCCCATGGCGGTGCCTATAACTTGGCTAACAAACATGGAACGAGGCGAGGAAAGTGTCAAATATCGCGTTTTGAAATCTTGCATTAAATCTGAAGCAGTCGCCACAATGCTCATCATCACACCACAAGAAGCAAGACCCGCGAGTACCCCCCCGTGTTCTAGGCCGATCCATGCGCTGAACACAAGGATTGAGAGTTTGCCATAGTTGGATGCCAAGGACCAATCTGTAAGGCCACAACCGTAGGCGTTGCAGAAGGCAAGAATTGGGGCAATTATGTAGGCCACTAGGATATGGTACCATTTCAGTTGATGGAATATAAAAGGTACGGCAATGATAGATATCACTGCTAATATAAGGTATCCAGCAACGGCGCCTGTGTTTGGGATTTGGTCTTTCAAGAAGTATTCTTTTCGCTTTTGTTCGTCGTAAGTTACAACCTGATCATCATCAGACGACTCCTTTTGCGATTTCTTCTGTAATTGCTGCTGCGCGAAAGTCTTTACAGTGACTGTAACCATGTAAATTACATGAAACAAACCATCGCCAAGAATCATTGCAATAGCAATAAAAACCTGTTGACATGTATAAAACGATCCAAAAGATTATAGAGAGTTTGTGTTTATTCATTTATGAAAATCTTTCTATGTATCAGCATCAAGTACCCTGTATCCTTGGATTCCATCAAGACTTTTTGCAGGCAGTTTAGCACTGTACCAATCACCTTTCTTAGACTCAATCAGAGGCCATAATATTGCCCAAGAAAAAATGGCTCCAACAAGCAATGAGATATTAACCATGTAAGAGCAAATCATCCCAACACCAACATATGTAGCTGAGAAATCAAAGTAGAATCTGCAACAATAGAGAGAAATGTGTCTATGAAACGATGTTGTAAAAATATGTTGATATTGCTTTGCATCAATAGATTTCAAAACTTCATTACACATGTATATAATTTAAAGTAGCAGGGGAAGTGCAGAAAAAATAAATCTAACCTTTTCTGAAAAGCTGTGAGACCAAATGTTGGAAAGTTGACGAAACCACAACCGTCAGCTGCATTGAAGAACCATTGGAAGCATGCCCATAGAAAACTGCCAATGAAGGTTTTGAATAGAATCCACACTTGTCTCCTGCAAATATCCAAACAGTAATAAATAAAGTTTACTACCAAGTAAATATAAAAATCTAACAATTAGAAAATTATGAAACGTAATAAAAAAACCGAATAGTCTATATATAGACTAATATATGTCATACTTGGCCAACTTGGCACCCTTTGGAGTGTGGAAGCTGTTGATAAGGTATGCAGTTGCAGTCCCACTTGGATATGTTAGTTTGTACTTCAAGATCATCACCTTTTTCATCAGTTACAAAAATCTCTTAGAACTTAGAAGGAAAGAAATTCGATACATACAAATAAAAAAGAAATATGTTTATTAACAGTTGCTTATTTAATAAATGGTTGGTAAATTGAAACCTTTCTTAGAGGCATAATTGAGAATAGACCGACAAAACTGACGATAAAAAGGAAGGCTATAATCCATCCAAGTGAGAGTGCTTTCACATTATTAGGGGTATTGCCTGAATCAGCTTGGGCTGCAATATGTGGACTCATAGCAAGGAGATAACTCGCTGTTCCACCTGATCACGAAAGATACATACATAATTAAAACTACATACATATACGTTTATAACTAATACTAGGCCGTGAAACTAAGAATAGCTAGAGAGAGTGTATATGTACGTACTGCTAAAAGCAATGCCAGAAGAAGCACTAACGCAGGTCTGGATGACGGTATTCTCCTGCCTGGTAAAGGGTTGCCTCAAAAGACCACATTTCTCAATCAAAACAGTGTAGGCCTTGACCATTGCGAAACCGAGAAGCCCTGCGGCAACGTTGAGCGACGGTATGACTCCTGTGGTGAGGTTAAGTTTGCAAACAATAACGTTGAAAACTATGCTCAATAACAAGCTTGTCACCATTGCTCTGATGGTCACTTGCTTGTACCAAGGTGGCACCTCCAATTGCTCGAAAGCCTTTTCGAGGGCCGTCTCATCCTCTACTTCCTCCCCTTCAAGGAGCCCATTCTTGTTTTCTTGATCTTTTTCCTTCATGTTTTCTGAATCCTAATTGATATATGTATATGTGGATATATAGATATATGTTTATTAGGAGACAGAAAAAAAGAACGGAAAGGAATCAAATTCTTATTATTAATGTTGAGGGGAGATAATGATGAGAGTAATCTTCCAGTCGTTATAATTTGGGACCAAGTGCATGCTTTAATAGAAAGAGGGAGAGAGGCTAGCTTTTGGTTGTGCACGTATGTAGAGAAAGAAGAGAGAGTGGTGGGAGAATGAATGAATCACGCTGCATCTGAAATCTCGCCGCCTCAGAATCTTCTCTCCAAATTTTGTGGCATTCACTAACGTACGGTACATATTCAACTTTAAGATACGTACGTACTAATGTCAGTCTAAACTTTAAATGATCGATTAATTAATTGTCGCTATACCCTAATTTTACTTAATCATTCATGATTAATTACTCTAATTTGAGATAACAACCAAGACATCAACACATCAATCATACTAAATAAAAATTTATATCAAAGAGAAAGAACTGAGCAATAGAAATATGTAGTGATCATAATTCAATCAAGCACGGCCGCTGGGAGTATTTTCTCTATTTTTCTATTTAATTTTAGGGTACGTTGGTAGATGTTTTACCTTTTGAGAAAGGATTAGAATAATAATCCAGATCAGAGAAAAAAACTGTGAGCCTGAGCTAGGAAGAAAACACCGGCCATGGATGTAATCAGACCGCATTGATATTGTCTAGAACTCATGGACGACCCGCAAAATTCCACTCCGGATATTGATCCATGTCTGCCATCCTACTAGTATATCAACAGTGAAGTTTTTATATAGAATGAATCTTTGTAATCGAGACATTACGTTGTGTGTATGGAATGTCTTCGTAATGGCACACAACTCGGCATCACTAACATAAAGCATCTGTTCCGTCAAGCTTGTGGATCCATAGTCAAGGACAAGCTTTTTGCCAACAACCCAAGTTAATCATTTCAGCTCGGTCTTCTCCCATGGTTCATTCAATTGCCCATTTTGGATTCAAAAACATGACAGGGAAAGCAGTTTCTTGTTCCCATTGGTAACATAGACATGATATACCCACATATTGACAAAAAGAAAACGGAGACTTAAAAGAAGAAAGTTCAAGGAGAAAAGGATTTGATGTTATATTCTCATATTGCACACTCATCATTTACCATCTCGGCTCTTTTGTGCTCTGGCCTTTATATATATGTGAAAGGATCCCAACAGGAAGTATGCCATCTTGCTTATGTCAACTTCTCCTACAAAATTGTCTATTTAGACAAAGCATGCCAAAAAATTGTTCTAGTTACTATATCATTCATAAAGTTTAAAAGAGAAGAATGTAAACATATTGATTGAATTCCACTGTTACACCCCAAAATTCCAACACAAACTTATTGATTAGCACATACAAAAAAATACATGTCCTTCTAGCATGAAGTATAAGTAGCATTTCTTGGTCTATATTGATCAAAAAAAGATCAGTGAAGCTGATTATCAACAAAAGTATTGGAGAAGACAATATTAAGGAGATGGCTAGATACATCCCAACAGATATATTCATGAGTGTGAATGATTTAAGTGACAATGCATTAAATAAAATATAATGACAAGACAAAAACAAATTATGAAAATCCCACGGGAAGTAATATTCTTAGACGTGAATTCTACATCACTCTGTTCCAACATAGGCTGCAAATAATTGTATAAAATCCATTACAAGGATGAGCTCCCAAATTTTATTTTTTTGAGTTTCAAATACATAATGGAGATGAGGTGTCAATCAATACCATGAGTGCTACATCTGATGATATGATTTTTTGACTTGTTTTTTCCTATGAGTGCATCAACTTTTCCAACAATGCATTGGTTCCCTGGCCGAGTAACACTGCCATAAACAGCCATTTCAATAATGTCAAGTTGCTGGTCTGTGAACTTCATATCACAGGAGTAACCTTTGAGTGCTGTTTGGTCAATGTCATTCTTGTCCGACTTCAACCTATTTACCCTGGTTTGAAGAATTTGACAATTGTCCAGCACCGACTCACCACCTCTGGAGAAAGGAATGATATGGTCATACTCAAAGCAGAGGCAGCCCTGACAGGTGTGGAGACGTTTGCAAACGACATTACCAGCCGCATCTGTTCGCCACCTCTCAGGATCTCGACCTGGTACAGGTTTAGCTTTCTCCCAGCACATTTTCTTAACCATTGAGTTGAAGTATCTAGGTCTGTCCTCTGCACCATGCTGCTGCTGGATATAGTAACAAAGTCTTGATTTTGCAAGTCTCCAAAGAACAGGTGTGGAGTACAATGCTAATTTATATACATATCAAGATCTTTTATAAACAAAAGAGGCAATAATAATTAAAGCACAAAATCTACGTACTTCATTATGTGATACTCGGGAAAATATTGCATCGAAATGCAACTGTATGTAACATTAATCACGACGCTTGCCTCAGCTATAAATGAGAGAGGCTCCTATGCTTACAAATTAATTACTGCAAAGAATAACATTCAGCAGCCTAGTGCATGGCATGCACGATGACATGGTGCATCCATTTCGGTTATATGTGTAATACATGGTTGGAATGGGAAGTTAACGCCCTATAATTTAGAAAATATTTATCATCTTAGTTGCACCACTTCATCATGCAGTCGCTTCGCAAACATAAATTAATTGATGCTGAGGGGCGATTAGTTACCGTATATCCAAGAAGGTGAGCAGCACCTATCAATTGACGGCGGCTAATTGAGCCTGAAGAAGATGAGAGTACTAGGCATTGTTCAGGGTGAGATGTGAGTTGGCGAACAAGATCCTGCACCATATTATATATTGAGAGTTGCAAAAGCTGGTGAATAAGAGTTAATTAATTAATTAATGAAGCTGAGGGTTAGGCATTACTTTTCTGAAATGATACCCAGTACACACACTAGTTTGTCTACTCTTCTCTCTTATCCTGATTAAAGTTACTGTTGAAACAAGCTAAGGTAATAGGTAGTATAATACGTCAAACAGGTTGAATGGTGCCATTGGATGTAGCTCAGATGGTAGAGCGCTTGCTTAGCATGTGAGAGGTACAGGGATCAATACCCCGCATCTCCAATTTACTCTCTTCTTCTTCTCTAGAATTTTTAAAAATTATACTCTTTTCTTTTTCTCCAAATTTTTTAAAAATTACTAGATACAATACCAAAATACTTGTCAATAATATTTTGAGTTCACTCACGAATAAATATTTAAACTTATTCAATTCAAACACAAAGAAGTGATGCAAGAAAAATTAAAAGATCAATAATCCAAAACTCAAAATACCAAAATGTAAATTCTAAAACTACACAAAGATTAAAGAGTTATACAACCATGATAAGTGAATATTCAACGAACCTCTAATAACATCATGATAAAATTTGAGTGTTTTGTTTCTAAATTTTTTGATTCATATAAATCCAAATTGTAAAAATTACACAAATTAATCAATGAAAACCGAACGGCTCTACCCAAGAAGTTTTGATTCCTTCTTTTTTCTTTCCCACGAGAAAACATATTAGGACCTAATATTCTATCTATCTTTCAACCTGCAAATCCAAGCTCATTAGGACCTAATGGAGCACTTTTGTAAAAATACATCATCACTTAGTCATTATGAGGTACACTCTTATTGTTCATTCGACCTAAAATTTCAACATAAAGGACTTTGTGGGACCAAGTTCGATCTATTGCACCTCCGGTCTAACTGTGCAAGTTCGACCTATATCACTTTTGACCTAAGTGTGCATCTCTGATCCAACTTAACTCAAATTTGATCTAGTTTAGCTCGAACTTTGACCTAGGAGAGTTCAAATTCGACCTAATTACTCTTCCTAAAGGCGTTTCTAACTTAATTGTTAGAATTGCTTCATCGGTCCTGTTCGACCTAGTTCATGTTTGGTGTCTTAGTGGAGGATTCTCAAAGTAAAATTGACTCAAGTTTGGCAATGCTTGGATCAACCTGACGTGGAACGCCTAGTCAACGGACACCTCACCAGACAAAAATGTTTAACATCAGAACTATATTCAATCTCAACGACTAGTGGTACCACGTCACATGCATGTATAAAATAATTTTCCCTCTCATTAGACAAGATTAGAGGAAATCCTCTTTCTATTCAGAAAAAAAAAAAAAAAAAAGTGGTGCATTCTTTTAATTTTGAAACATATTTACGTATAGTCCCAAAACGCAACAAAGTTAATTTCCTCCTCTGATTTTATGAAACTTTGAAACATGCTATTATTGTTAAATATCATTTCAAAAGAAAAATCAGAATGACCAATTGCTCGATAAGTTGCTCATTCCATAGTTTTTAGTAAATGAAGGAGAACAGCTTGGACAAAAATTGTATGCATGCAAGACAATAAGTAAGCTTGAAAGCTTTTATTTTTGAGTGGTTTTGGCAATTTATCCCCATGTTTTATGCCGAATCGAAAAATCACCCCCCGAGAAATAAATACACAAATTATGACTACGTAATTTCAGAAAGTGACAAATTACCCCCTTATAAGGATGTGTAGTTTAATTGCCCAATCTTGAGAGTGGTGATTGTTTTTTGGGTGGAAAATGACAATAAAACCCCCATTTCTCAAAAAACAAATATGAATATCTTTAGGTTTAATACTTTAAATTGTTAAAAGTGTTGCAAAATAAAAACTAAAACTTAAAATAAGTTATAGTCTCATAATATATCTGTTTATAATATTTATTGATACTTTTTAGTTTAACTTTTTAGAGAAATGCTATATTTTAAAGTTGTAAGTATAAAAAGAAAAACATTAGAAATAACAAGGATATTTAGGTCATTAAATGTAAAAGAATATACTAAGAAAATCACAGGTAGGCGGTATGCAACTTTCTAAAATCACAAGAAGGTAATTTGCCAATTTGTGGGGTAAAATGCCAAACTAATTTTTTATTATCTTATTTTTTGTAGTCATTTATCACAGGTGCAGTTCACAATATTCTTGTGCATTATCAATACTTCCGTAAACTCACATTTTCCATTGAGATAAAAGCATCAGACCGTCTATTCAATGTCCTCGATAGTAGACTACCTCTTGTACTAAACGTGTTGGCAACTTGCCACCAAACCTTTCAAGAAATTAGCAATTTGGCTCATGGTGGATTGGCCGACAAAAATATTTTGACAAAATTCTGTTTCCGCCGAAATTTGAAACGTAAATATGAGGGTTAATCATGATTTAACGCAAGTTTCAATAAAATGCCCTCTTCTCACTTCAATTTTATGTTATATAATCTCAGTATTAAACCCTAATTTAATAAAACAAAAACTAGGATCAGAAAATTAAGAAAATGTAAAAAGAATCGAAAGAAAAAAAGATGCACCTTATTGAAATTGAGGTTAAAAATCGCGATGACCTCAACACGTTTCAAATCCAACAAAAAACGAATTTTATGGCAAAATGACCGAGGGAAAGGTTCAGGTTTTTCGAAAATGAAGGAGGAAATTGCTATTTTTTCTAGTATAGGACGCAGTTTGCTAGAAGGCGCATATAATAGGGGGTTTGACATGCTCCTTTTATGCCCCATTCACTAGTAGAAGAGGACGCATACTTTGCTGTCTAACCCCCACTGAAAGTGCAAAATAAACTAAAAATAGTAATATGGATTTAATGGTAACAACACCCATACAAGGACATTTTTATCAAACATATGATATATACATGCTCTACCAAATTTTGCAAGAGCACGTCAAATAAACTCTCAATAGTTGAGTCATCGACCTCCAACTTTTACACTAGGTCTAGAGAGTAACACCATTCTTCCCCAGAACTATAATGTATCCTACATGTTCATTACTTCATCTAACCAGTATCCTTCTCTGCTATTCCCCACTGATTAGAAGCAATGCTTCTACAGATTTCGAACCTAAAACAATTACAGAGGATTTCACTAATCAAGTGCTGTTTTGTTTCTGCGGCCCATTGGCTTGGGTAGGCCATCGAACATTGGTCTAGCAATGGCTGCAGTAGACAAAGACTGAAAGTCCGGCTTTAAACTCCACTTTGATGTGGGCCATATTGATGACAATGCACCGTTGTCTGAATCCTGCAAACTCGATGCACTTGACGACTTCCTTACTCCATCCATATTACCGGTGGAGGCATTTAAGACGGAATCCCCCAAACCAATAGGAAGAGGGCTAGAACCACCAGCGTCACTATCAACTCCTCTGTTGACTGACTTGGGACGGAGAGCCAAGCCTTTGCCTGTGATTGCGGAGAATATACTGCTACTACTATTTTCCTCCTTGAGAAGCTTTTCAGGGGTTGGAGAAGTAAAATCTGCCTGATGGCGTCGTACCATCGATCCAGCAGATAAGAGGGGATCATTTAAATGACTATTTTCTGGGGCGAAACAATTAGCTAAGCTTTTGGATCTCCTAGCGTGATTGAGAAAAGGTGAAACAGCCATCTCGCAACCTTGTGGATCTAATGGTTTAAGACCATAATAACCTCGTAAGGTGGTCATGGCTGGAGAGACGGAAGAAGAGTTTAGTTTTAATGATGGAAATGAATCAAATAAATCAGAGTGCGGGCGGGTGGTGGATGAGGTCTGCCCAGAGCTGCTAGGCCTGAAGAGTAGAAATAAAAATTAACTTGATTGATAGATAGATAGAGTAGAAATATAATATCCATCCTCCACAATGATCATCAAAGTAGATACCGTATCGTGGTGGAGTGGATGATGATGATGATGATAAGATGGGTGAAGGAGGATGCTTCCCAGGCAATGGTATTTGAAGAGTCCTGAGACCAAACATTTGGAGGTCCGTAGCCAAACCGTTTAGCCTCTTTATATCTCCCACCTGTGAAATCGATCTCAAATCAATCAATTATATATGCAATTTTATCAACAAACAAACAAACGTCTATTTCTTCTTCTTCTTCTACTACTAATAATACCTCAACGCCGTATTTTATGGCCACACCCGCCAGGGTATCGAGCTTCGACACGCTGTGTAGTATGTAATTCACACCATCGGACGGTGGAGATGCAATTGATCTCGATGATGATAATATTCCTCCATTACTTCTCCAATCTTTTCCCATCTTTAAAATTAGGTCATGGAGATATTTGGGGACTGACTGGGAATAGTGTTAATTAGCAGATCTGGCTGGCCTGGCCAGGACTCTCTCTCTCTCTCCCTCTCCCTCCAAGTATGTATGTATTATATAACAATAATAATAATAATAATAATACTAATACCCTACGTACTTATGGTAAATAAATATATCACATATATTCTTTCTCGTAAATTGGCTCTTCATTTTTGGTTTATTATGACTTTCGACACATGCTTACCTAACAATACACCTCAAATATACAAACCTAATTTGCTAATAAATATTTTGTGTGAACCAGTTTTGATGTCCAAACTTTTACTCGTCCATGTGGATATTCATACATGCTCTGTCTGTCTGTTCACTATTAATATTTAATAGTTTTTAAAAAAAATGCAAAATATTTTACTAATAAGACTACAATTTGCAACAGTCGCCAACTTTAGCTATCAGGATTTTAAGGCAGGCAGGCTCCACGACATTGTAATTAAATATTCCAGGGAAATGTAAATCCATTTTGTTTTTAAATTGAGAGATAAAGTCAACAAGAGTGTTAGAGAGAAAGTCCAAAGAATTGAATTGATGGTAGAATAGAATAGAACCCCACCGACAGCTTCCGCGTAGCGAATACAGTCCACATCCTTCTTTTCTTCTTTTATTTTCGTAATATATATTTAGTTTCTTGTTTATTCTAATCACCTTTTTTGCACATGTACAATTGGTTTGCAAATAAACTGATCCAGACATGTTCAGAGAAACATCGCCACCTGCACATTTCATTATGTGCAAAGAAACATAATTCCATCTCAATGGCTTCTTTAGTAACAAAACAACGAAAGTTGTAATCAGCAATTAAGATTGATTCTCGAGAGTAAATACGGTTTAAAAAAAAAAAAAAAAAAAAAAAAAAAAAGAGTCCACTCATTTCTCAACTTTATCATTCGTACCAATCTAGAGCTGTAACAGAATATATTTCACTACAGAAGAAATAATACTATACAGATTACACAAAGTACATGTTATTATGTTAGCAAGTTACACATATATTAATTATAGGTAGACGTGTACAAGACCCACCCAAACCCGCCTGCATACCCCTCTACTTCCTTTATTTATAAAGAAATAGAGAGAGCAACGAAAGTTTTTGAAAGATATTCATAAAATTGTTATAATATAGTATTTTTTTTGTTAATTTTGGATTGTTTGATAGTGTATTTTGAATTGTGCATCGTTTAAATTGTTATTTTGTAATTTATGCAGATAAAATAGTATTTTACATCTTTATAGAGTAATTTTAATTAAATTATGTTATGATTAAGTAGTTTATTATATTATGGTATTGTTTTTGTCGTTTTTCAAAACTCAAAGTAGATTATATTTTTGTGTAATACGAAATATTACTATATTTTTCCTCACAATTTAGACCCGCCACCCACATGGTTTAATTTTTAACTTAACCGACTCGAGTGATAAATTGATAACCTGTTGGTCATATTTTCAACGACAAACCGCTCAACCCCGCCCGCAAATACCCCTAATTATAGGCATTATGAATAACCTGCGTACACTACACGTCTCGTCTTTCTATAATCAATGAAAGAAGTAGTAGAAGAGAAAAAGGACAAACCTTTTCCGCATTAAGACAAGATGTTGTGCAACAGCAATTGTAATACATATACGTGCATAATTCTGCAATTGTTCCAACTAGTTGTTAATATATCCAATTAAAATCATATATTAAATCATATTGTCTATCAAAATCACGGTATCAATGACCGACCTGACAACTCAAAATAACACATCTCAACTCATGACTGGATTAGTTTGGTTTTATATAAGCACACCCGCGCAACTCCAAACTGGCAAATTTCATCCACTTTCGCTTTCTTCTCTCTCCACCCACCTACCCTCTAATTTGAAAATTTTCATCCACCTCCCTTCCCTTAGTTGATTGCTAATCAAAAGTTTAAATTAGAAGGTAAAAATGTCAACTAGCATCAAAATAGTATAAATTATTGATATCTTTTTACAACACATACAAACAACTAAATAAATTAACAAGTACTAATAGGCAATATTAGATTTAAATTTTATATTTAAATAATTTAATTTTAGTTATAAATATTCATTGCAACCAAAACATAAATATAGTAAATGTACCAATGTATTTTGGGCTTGCTCAACATAAAGATAAGAAACCTTACATGAGCACCATGAACTATAAGAATAAAATAGATTTGGACCCTAAAATTAAGGCTAAACATAACTAAATCCATCTATATCATGTCTAAAATTTAATTATTTATTCAGCAAGAAAAAAAAATTATTTAAGTACAACATTTTTTTCGTTTAATTTTTTCATTGGTTACTATATACTAGTAATTGTCTACAAAGTCACCAACAACAACACCTATAAATAAGCACCAAGACAAATCATATGGGTGCTGAAGTTCTGCAGGAACAAAAAACATTATAAAAGCTCAACAAAAAAAAGAACATAATATTCACTAATGTATTACATTTAACAGAACTCATAAAAGAAAAATTGCTTGCCATTCGTAAGTAAGTAACAACACCATGAAAACAGCAAAACATATAGAATTTAAAACTAAATCAAAATTAAATTATTGTCAAAAATATGTCGAGAGTTATTCACGAAAAGGGTATTTTTTTAACATTCGAAAATAAAAAAGCAGATAAACAGAACAGAGAACAGTAAGGCGCATCCAACACGGAAATATCTTGGCTACCCATATGGGTAGAAGCACTTTAGACACAATGTGTGTGGGTCCCACATGTGGAGGGTCCACACACATATGAGGGAAAATGCTTCTACCCTTATGGGAGCCAAGATATTCCCATCCAACACACACAAAAAAAAGACCAAAAAAAAAAAAACAGTCAAGTCAATGACCATAACAGAACCTAGGAGACAGGTAAAGTACATTCACGCCACAAATTCCATGAGAATGCAGGAAAAAAAAATAGCCCAGTGAACCGGCAAAATCCCAGAGCAGAAATCATATCATCATATTGTAAAATTAAACTACAAAGTTCCAAAACAGTGCACATCAACAAATTGAAGACTAAATTGAAAGTAAAAGTTTCCAAGTATGTATGTATTATATAACAATAATAATAATAATAATAATACTAATACCCTACGTACTTATGGTAAATAAATATATCACATATATTCTTTCTCGTAAATTGGCTCTTCATTTTTGGTTTATTATGACTTTCGACACATGCTTACCTAACAATACACCTCAAATATACAAACCTAATTTGCTAATAAATATTTTGTGTGAACCAGTTTTGATGTCCAAACTTTTACTCGTCCATGTGGATATTCATACATGCTCTGTCTGTCTGTTCACTATTAATATTTAATAGTTTTTAAAAAAAATGCAAAATATTTTACTAATAAGACTACAATTTGCAACAGTCGCCAACTTTAGCTATCAGGATTTTAAGGCAGGCAGGCTCCACGACATTGTAATTAAATATTCCAGGGAAATGTAAATCCATTTTGTTTTTAAATTGAGAGATAAAGTCAACAAGAGTGTTAGAGAGAAAGTCCAAAGAATTGAATTGATGGTAGAATAGAATAGAACCCCACCGACAGCTTCCGCGTAGCGAATACAGTCCACATCCTTCTTTTCTTCTTTTATTTTCGTAATATATATTTAGTTTCTTGTTTATTCTAATCACCTTTTTTGCACATGTACAATTGGTTTGCAAATAAACTGATCCAGACATGTTCAGAGAAACATCGCCACCTGCACATTTCATTATGTGCAAAGAAACATAATTCCATCTCAATGGCTTCTTTAGTAACAAAACAACGAAAGTTGTAATCAGCAATTAAGATTGATTCTCGAGAGTAAATACGGTTTAAAAAAAAAAAAAAAAAAAAAAAAAAAAAGAGTCCACTCATTTCTCAACTTTATCATTCGTACCAATCTAGAGCTGTAACAGAATATATTTCACTACAGAAGAAATAATACTATACAGATTACACAAAGTACATGTTATTATGTTAGCAAGTTACACATATATTAATTATAGGTAGACGTGTACAAGACCCACCCAAACCCGCCTGCATACCCCTCTACTTCCTTTATTTATAAAGAAATAGAGAGAGCAACGAAAGTTTTTGAAAGATATTCATAAAATTGTTATAATATAGTATTTTTTTTGTTAATTTTGGATTGTTTGATAGTGTATTTTGAATTGTGCATCGTTTAAATTGTTATTTTGTAATTTATGCAGATAAAATAGTATTTTACATCTTTATAGAGTAATTTTAATTAAATTATGTTATGATTAAGTAGTTTATTATATTATGGTATTGTTTTTGTCGTTTTTCAAAACTCAAAGTAGATTATATTTTTGTGTAATACGAAATATTACTATATTTTTCCTCACAATTTAGACCCGCCACCCACATGGTTTAATTTTTAACTTAACCGACTCGAGTGATAAATTGATAACCTGTTGGTCATATTTTCAACGACAAACCGCTCAACCCCGCCCGCAAATACCCCTAATTATAGGCATTATGAATAACCTGCGTACACTACACGTCTCGTCTTTCTATAATCAATGAAAGAAGTAGTAGAAGAGAAAAAGGACAAACCTTTTCCGCATTAAGACAAGATGTTGTGCAACAGCAATTGTAATACATATACGTGCATAATTCTGCAATTGTTCCAACTAGTTGTTAATATATCCAATTAAAATCATATATTAAATCATATTGTCTATCAAAATCACGGTATCAATGACCGACCTGACAACTCAAAATAACACATCTCAACTCATGACTGGATTAGTTTGGTTTTATATAAGCACACCCGCGCAACTCCAAACTGGCAAATTTCATCCACTTTCGCTTTCTTCTCTCTCCACCCACCTACCCTCTAATTTGAAAATTTTCATCCACCTCCCTTCCCTTAGTTGATTGCTAATCAAAAGTTTAAATTAGAAGGTAAAAATGTCAACTAGCATCAAAATAGTATAAATTATTGATATCTTTTTACAACACATACAAACAACTAAATAAATTAACAAGTACTAATAGGCAATATTAGATTTAAATTTTATATTTAAATAATTTAATTTTAGTTATAAATATTCATTGCAACCAAAACATAAATATAGTAAATGTACCAATGTATTTTGGGCTTGCTCAACATAAAGATAAGAAACCTTACATGAGCACCATGAACTATAAGAATAAAATAGATTTGGACCCTAAAATTAAGGCTAAACATAACTAAATCCATCTATATCATGTCTAAAATTTAATTATTTATTCAGCAAGAAAAAAAAATTATTTAAGTACAACATTTTTTTCGTTTAATTTTTTCATTGGTTACTATATACTAGTAATTGTCTACAAAGTCACCAACAACAACACCTATAAATAAGCACCAAGACAAATCATATGGGTGCTGAAGTTCTGCAGGAACAAAAAACATTATAAAAGCTCAACAAAAAAAAGAACATAATATTCACTAATGTATTACATTTAACAGAACTCATAAAAGAAAAATTGCTTGCCATTCGTAAGTAAGTAACAACACCATGAAAACAGCAAAACATATAGAATTTAAAACTAAATCAAAATTAAATTATTGTCAAAAATATGTCGAGAGTTATTCACGAAAAGGGTATTTTTTTAACATTCGAAAATAAAAAAGCAGATAAACAGAACAGAGAACAGTAAGGCGCATCCAACACGGAAATATCTTGGCTACCCATATGGGTAGAAGCACTTTAGACACAATGTGTGTGGGTCCCACATGTGGAGGGTCCACACACATATGAGGGAAAATGCTTCTACCCTTATGGGAGCCAAGATATTCCCATCCAACACACACAAAAAAAAGACCAAAAAAAAAAAAACAGTCAAGTCAATGACCATAACAGAACCTAGGAGACAGGTAAAGTACATTCACGCCACAAATTCCATGAGAATGCAGGAAAAAAAAATAGCCCAGTGAACCGGCAAAATCCCAGAGCAGAAATCATATCATCATATTGTAAAATTAAACTACAAAGTTCCAAAACAGTGCACATCAACAAATTGAAGACTAAATTGAAAGTAAAAGTTTCCAAAATGCTATTTACTTGATATGAATCTGTGCGTCGAAAAGATAAAACATATGCAGGGAGGTGGCAAGAGTAGCAGCAAAGGAAGAACTAAATCACCAGACTCCACTAATTTCACCTATGAGATATATTATAATATAATAATTACAAGCGTCAGTACAATGAGCAAAAAAAAAGGCTTACACTTAGAAGTATGTGTGCGGGGATGCATTTGTAGGGAAAATTTTCAATATACACAGCACGCCAAGGGTTTCTCCACGACTTCTCAACAATTCCATCCCACTTTTGTCTATGACAAAAGCTCGTTTGGAGCATTATTAACACCAGTCTCCTTGCACGGTCCTCTATAACCTGAAAAGAATAGGTATATTAGCATTGACAAATCAAGAGAAAAGAGAATTGGTATTAAGGTAGGGCAGCTACCAAAATGGGCAATCTTATTCTTGCTTACAACATTAGTAAATTTGACATAACTTGTGCTGAGTAGGAATATAAAATGTCAAAAAAAAAAATTTATGAAAGGAATACTGATGTGTGTGAATATATGATTACCCCCGAAAATGCTTGGTTTAATACACAAAGACAAAAGTGAAAATTTGTATAGAAGCAAATCTTAAGCTACTAAGGTGGTGTTTGCAAATGCTTATAAAAGGAGCTTGTTGGCTTTTACGGCCGCAAAAGCACATTTAAGTGTTTGGAATACTGACTTTCGCTTCTACTTGTCTAAACAAAAGTCAGAAAAAGCACAAGCCGGAAAAGCATGCCCAAGGATGCTTTCCCAACTGCTTTGGAATTATGCTATTTATAAAAGGTCTTTAAAAAGAAAAGTTACTTCTCATTAATTTTTGCAAACACCTAATTAATGATTTAAGTAGCTTTTTAAAAAGAATTGCAAACACTCCCGACTTTTAATTAAGTCACTTAAAGTGGCTTTAAGCAAAAGTAGTGAACAGGCTCCTTTTATAAGCATTTGCAAACACCACCTAAGAAAGACCAGCTGCGAAGTACACTGTTTGTCTATGGTGTACTCATAAATCTTTATTTGTGACCTAATTCGTAAAACCATTTAAAACTACTTTTCGATAAGCCAAAATTGTAAACGATACATACTCGACTCTGATAAAGCAAAAGAACAACCTTTTTGCGATAGTCGTTGTGACAGAGTGTTATTCCATGGTACTCTTTCTTTTCCTAAATAAAAAAGATTTCAAAATGTCCAGGCTTGAGAAGAAAAGCACATATAGGTTCATGATTGTATGGACTATGGATCCACTATCCTATGTCATTATGCAGTTCAACTGAATTTCAATTCACGTTCTTGTTTGGCACATATTCCACCACATAACGACTAAAACTAGGTCTGCATTTGTTCAGTAACAATTCAGCCTATCTTTTGAATGTAACCGTGTAAGAGCCCTTATACTAGTTCTCCCCCACCCACACCTTTCCCTTTATGTGTGGTTCTCTTACAGCTGAAACTAAGGGATAACAAAAGCCTAAAATCATGCATATCTATTAAAGGAAGAAATAATCAGGAAATGCGGATTGGGTTTAGATCAAGGGATGGTTTGAAAATAGCAATATAATCATAAAGGCCGTACTTCCCTATTAGCTATTCAAGTATCCTACATAAATAAAATAGTAGTCAGTAAGAAGAGGGCAAGAAGACTAAAGAAACAAGCTGTAAAGCTTTAGAGGCTTAGACTGGGAATGAAGGTTTCTACTTCATCAGTTATTTCCTGCACCATTGATTCAGTATCAAGACGTGTAATCATTCAACTCCATTCAATATAAAAATTGTTTGGCTTTGAAGTTTACCTGTGCCTATTAGGTTCTGTGACTGCCACGGAACTTTTTCCAACCAAATATTTAATAAACTCTATATTTAACAAGAAATTCAGTAACACTGGAATTATGTCTCACTAAGAGGAATGTGCAGATGAGAAATTTACTGCAAATCTAGTTTAACCAAAAGGAGCAAAAAGTAAAAAGCTCACACTAGATCAGGTAGGCATCAGAATAATTATTATGGTGGTCTCCAATTGATGGAAGACATTTCTGGTCTGCACGGCATCATCTGAGCACCATGAACTGAGATAAAACGCAATATGAAGTTGAATCAACATAAACTAAGAACCAAAGAGAGTGACAAAACAATCTGCTTCCAAGACAATCACCTGGGATTGCAGCAGCTGGTAAATTATTCGGGGCAGATGGCTGAAACATAACGACATTTGGAGGAGGCCTTTCGGTAGATAGTCCAAGATAACCTGCCAGAATGAATACTTATAAGTGCCAATGAGAACATGACGCGCTGTCATTATAAGCTATAATTATTTGTCGCCTCCGATAAAAGATTAAAGGCATTAACCAGTGAGAGATACACAAGAACACCAAGCAACAAAGGATTAACTCCATATAAAGCTCTTCAGAAAAAAAGTATTGCATTCTTCAGAATTCAACGATAAACAAATGTGCTAGAACGGACTTCTAGACCGTCGGACTCTGTCTTCCACATAATAACACTAGTGAATGCATAAGTAACTCGGCAGAGAAATCTCCTATGTTGAATCTCTCAGGAAAGAAAGATATAAATTAAAATAAATAGCTAAAATGGTATATAAAGAAAATTTTCACCAAGACAATTCTTTCACTCTCACATAGTCACGGATTCTTTTCCTTCACGTAGAATCTATGGCATCCATTGTGATGTGCGTGTAAACATGTACCCCATATATATATATATATATATATATATATATATATATATATATTACACAGAGACACACACATATAGATATGTATTCATGTATATCTAAGTATACTGTGTTCGTTTACAAGCCTTACCTTTGGGTGCAAATAAAGGCAATGATACTCAATATGAAAGAATCCAACTACATGTTAAGGCAGCATATTTGCATGAAATTCAAGTGCCTGGCAAGTACCAGCAACCCGCCATCTGCTTCAGTATGTCCAAAACAACCTCAGGATAAACTACAACCTATCCTAGATGGATCATCAGCTGATTGTACAGACACTTCTCTTGGTGAAACATATTACACCTATTTCTAGCCTTTAATAAAATCAAACGAGTCACTAAATTTTTGAACAATTAACAACTAAAGAATATTTTAAAACATTGACTGGGTAAAATATGCTAAATCAAAGTAAAAACGATTCAAAGATACTCCAGGACTATTGGAGATTATACACAAATAAATATAAGGCTAACAAGAATGAGTGCTCGCTCATGATATCCCGCTGTTTAAATTCCAGAACACATGATACATACCTTCATGTGCATAAGGTTGACCTGAACTCCCTCCTTCCATCCACCCACCGCGAGGACAATCAGCATTGAACTCATTTACCTGCATTCGCCATGGTTCATCAGCAGCATTCCTCCTTGAGCCGTCAGAGAAACTTGACAATGCATAAGCGGAATATTGATGTTGCTGCATTGACGTTGGATAGGAAAAATGGGAAGGTGCATGTTGAGCTGGGGGGTCAGGGTGCAAAGGCCTTTGTGCAAAAGGTGCACCACCAGGCAGAAATGGGTGCCTGTGTTGGGAAGCCTGGGGATTCATGTATGCATCAGCCTGGACATATTCTGCGGGCCTTGATGGAACGTAACCAATTTGTTCTCGTGCACTGCCAACCCCAGCTGGAGGAAAACAAGATGATTGCTGCGACAATACTTCGCTTCTGCCAGGTGCAGCAAAATGAGATCCCTGATTGTGGGGAACAATAGGGGTACGTTGATTTCCCTAGAAATATAAAAGTTTATCTTCAAATTCCTAATTGATGGACAATGCTGTACCCAGATAACAAGACAAAGTTACTAAAGAATCAGAAACTCAGAATACTTACAGAAAGTGCGCCACCAACTTCATGCACAAAAGCAGGCAGTTGATAAGATGATGCCGGAGAAGTTGCTATGGTTGATGGAAGTGACGTCGTGTTTTGGGACATGCATGCCGGCTGAGGATGCAATGATTGGTGAGGAAGAAAAGGAGGAGGGCCAGCAGGTGGTGGAGGAGGGCCAGCAGGAGGTGGAGGACCAGCAGGTGGTGGAGGACCAGCCGGAGGTGGAGGAGGACCAGCAGGAGGTGGAGGGAATTGGTCTGATTGTGACAAAGGTGGAGGTGGTGGGGGCGGTTGAGATGGAAATGACAACGGTGGAGGTGGTGGAGGAGGTGAAGAAGGTAGAGGTGGAGTTAAAGGAGGAGAACCAGGCGGCAACGGTGGAGAGCCCTCTGGAGAAGGAAACAACTCAGCATATATGTTGGATGCTGATTCAAGAGTCCTATCCAAATTCGGCTGATATTCAAAAGTTCCATTACTAGGAAAGAGCCTTTCATCCTTCGGGTTTCCAGAAACATCTTCCATTTCAAGCTCACCATCAACATCCTCTAAAATACAGTGACGCCTGTCACTTGGAGTAACACTAAAGTTCTCGGGATCTCTGCTCGCAGCAGGTGTCTGTTTAGATGGTGATGCACCAGCAACTCCATTGCATAAATTCGTTGGGAAATCATCCTCATCTTCTTCTTCTCCAAATACACAAGATGAGAGCAGTCCAGGCAACTGAAATGACGCATTGCTGAAATCAATACAGAACAGGAAACATACATGAGATTCAAAAACAGACGCCAGAAATCAGAAGGTAAACAAGAGACTATTTACAATCAAGCAATGACAATCTATGTCCAAGTGCATGCCAAACTTCAGAAACTAGATACTATGGATGCAATATAGCATACTTTACTCCTAGAAACTTGGAGATTTATGTGACGTATATTTCACAATTTGGATAAAAACTAATTTCGCTTCTGAAACAAAGACAACACAAAAGATAAATACCCAAGAAAAAAAGGTACAGAAAAAGGAAAGTGATAAGAATAACATCGCACCCCCCCCCCCCCAACAAACCCCAAAAACATAATTACTCTGTAGGGCTTGAACCACGATATGCAAATCATTTTATAAAGTGAAAACAGCTCTTTTATGCTAACGTGAGAAAATCCAATGAAGACAAGCAACTTAAGGGGCCACGGGTACTGTAGCAAGATTAGGGCCAGGACACAATACAATTAGATATTAAAAGAAATCGAGAACATCTAGTTGGTCTTCATTAGAGTTGTAGATTGAGTAGGATAAATGGCAAATTCATATGTAGCGACATTTTTGCCATTTACTTTATTTTGATTTTCTTATTCATTTCTTCATTTTTCTCTTCCTTTTACTTTGGATATGAGGAAATGGATAATGCTCACTTTTCTAGAAACCTATGAACAAACTTGACATTATTTTGATTGAATCTACCCATTTGAGCAGATTGATAAATATGTGACAGCGGCCGGGCCTGGGTACAGAGGCTGACCAACGATTATGTCGCATCAAATGCCTGATTAGTCATCATTGACAGTCAGTCAGGCCAGAGATAGCATAAAATGCCCTAAATCTATAACTTGATATGTTATAGGTAAACATCCACAAAAAAGAGATACCATCACAGTGACTCGTCGGTAATCACAATCCAGTTGAATTCACCTCTTTTAACTATAGTTTTCCATATCAAATCGGCCTTCAGTATCTTGTCAAGCTGGCTAAACAAATGCCGAAACACATGCCAAAATTTTCAAAAGGCCATCATACAACCCAAACCAGTGCCTAATCTTTCCTATTGTGTTATTGTTATAATGCATGGGAGCTCATGCACATGGAAAGCCAGAGTATACCGCTGATGAAGAGTACCTAATAACCTCTCCACTTAAATAATGGTTTACATTTGCTAAGAAATCTTCTTAAAATTCAAATTAAGCTTCGTACATATTTTATGATAAAATAATATCCCTAGATTTCAAAACTTTTCCGCAACTAAAAATATTTTATTTGTTTGTCACCATCTGGTGATATTGCAAACTGAAAGTGCCATCATAACCCTAAAAGCAAAATAAGAACTCCAGACCTCCCATACTCATCCACAAACATGCCATCATAACTGAAAGTGCCATCATAACCCTAAAACTGAAGAGCATATCACACTAAAAGCAAAATAAGAATTGGGAAAATAGAGAAGAAAGAATTACTGAAGGAGAACAAAGAGAGAACTCCAGACCTCCCATACTCATCCACAAACATGCCTTCCATTTCTCTGATTGGATCATCAATAGCCCTCTCAGCTCGGGAAGGTCGTCTGAATGAAAACCCAGCCGATGCCTCAGAATTTGCTAGTCCTACATCATCCATAAAGCGGCGTAGAACAAATTCTGGAAAGATTTTCCTCTCGAGCCACAAGCGCAAGACCTACAAAATTATTGCGACTCAGAAACTCTGCACCAATTTTGAAATGCTTACTTCTACATACTCTATAGTCACCTTATGACACTGACGGCGATTCTCCTGGGCACTTGCACCAGGAGGAGCCGCAGCTCCAATAAGACGGGGCAAGGCTGCTTGAACAATAGGGATATAAGAAGCCCCAGCAATCCCTGAATAACATTGAAGTAGCAAGAACTCAGAAAATATGTCAGCAGAATAGAGTGGGTAAAGATATAAGAGGAAGTCGAGCTGGTCGGTCTTTTCTCTACTGCATTATATAACAGTATAGAGTGGTAACAAAAGTAATTGGCGATCTAGCTTTTGAGGATCCACATCTTTCAATAGAGAGGATGGAGCATGTCTGCATGTGTGTGCGAGAGAGGGAGCCAGAGAGGGAGCGAGAGATGATCCAATTTGCATAACAATATTCTCATACCTTTCTGTCCATGAGAACACTGGGTTATTGAATCAACCAGAAAAAACAGGTCTACTCTGCGATGAAAGCTTGGCTCGCTTTCCAGCTTCCGTATGAGAAGTTCAACAACCTACATGGACACCAGAGCTAGAATGTTAGTTAGGTGATCAAATGACATAATGCAAAATCCCTACCCACCACATGAATACATGGAGAGAGAATATCAGCAACACACACGGGATTAACAGCAAAACATCTTGGTTCAACATAGACTGCCCCACACCGTCCCCATTTTGGCTGCATTGACTTAGATAGTGAAAAACGATTTATTCCTTGAAGAGTGCTAATATTTTTTCGACTTCTAGATTTACAAAAGGATTGTACTAGTTCCTTGTTAAGTTTTTTTTCATATGCAAAATGTCTGCGAAGGAATCATCTTTCTCAATGAGCGGGGTTTTGGTTTAGCAAGAACAAACTCTGGCATCCAGACAAACTTCTTTTACTCATGGCTATCAGTGGAAATCAGCATATACTGATCTTTGTCAGCTGGTCAATACCAGCACCAGCACTTCTTACACCCTCCTTTGACGTCAATACCAGCATTAGCACTTCTTGCACCCTCCAACTTTGACAAGTTCCAGTGTTTCTTTGCTAAGAAACCACTAGCTTTTGCAAACCACACAAGGCCAAATCATCTTCATGTTTTCATCAAATGACATAAGGACTCTTTTACCCCTTTCCACAGCAACAGGCATTTGAGAAAACCTAGAAAACATTACACTAAGATATCCTCTATCACTTTCTACCGTCATATCCCTTCACACACAACACGTAATAAACTATTGACTTAATTTGACGTTCCATTTCTCTTTTCTTTTCCTACATATTAAAAAGAGAAGCAGAGAAAGCCCCGATGATGTTATGAACCAAAATTTTTAGCAGCCGCCGAAATTGAGGACTTTGATTCAATTGATTCAATGGAGTCAAAGTCAAGTAAAACAGATGGTAAAGGCCACAAGGGATAAGAAAAGAGCGGGAAGTCAAAGTCAAGAAGTATCCAAATCCACTCCCTTCAACTAATAGATTCAACCTAAAATAAAAATTAGAGTAGTGAATCAAATCATAAAATAGTCCGTCTATAACAAAGTCATCCTTATCACTTACCCTCACTTTCAAGATTTAAAAAAAAAAAAAAAAAAAAAAAAAAGAATGTGCTTTATGGATAAGTTTACCTTCTCTCTCAGCTCCACTTTGATGTTGGGCAAACTGGAATTCGATTTTAAGCAGATGTTCTGAACTTACTCACGGTTTGAATATGAAAAGATATATCTTATGATTACTTCGAAAATTTAGACCAACACTAGATAACTGGAAAGTAACAAAGATAAATATATGTTATATAACTTATATTCAAGAGAAAGGGGAATAAATTCTTTAATTGGGGGTACATTGGCTATATCGAACCAAAATCTCCAAGAACTTTGAATCAATGTTCTCCAAATACGATACCAAAAAAATTGGCTTTGAACTTGACAAACCAAATTTTGTCAGCTTTCCAAAAGGATTATCCAAATTTTTCATGGTAAAAAAATGGTCATATTTTTCAATGTAACTAACTTTAGGTTCAATTAAAATACACATACAAAGTACTAATTAGTCTCATCATCAACAAAAAATCAAAATATAAAAGACTCAGAGCCTCATAGTAACACCAGCGACATGTGACAGCCAACAGGCAAAAATTAGAAACAATATGTGACCTCAAGAGACGATCAGACAAAAATAAAAAATGGCAAATTGAAGTCATGTGGAGCAGGCAGGCGCCCAATGAATATCGTCAAAGTGGAACTATTCATGACTGCGGAGTGGAATTTGAGGTTGAAGAGAGTAAACATATGGCAAATCTCTGATGATCATTTTGTGATCATCTTTAGACCAACCTTTTTGCCAGTAGCTGGTGTCAGTAGACGCAACTCACAGATCCTCCATAACATCGCATGAGAAGTAAAGAGAGGTAAGAGATGTGGCTTACTGATAGCAGAGGTTGAGCCATGGCTTACTTACGAGAAACAATTTACAAACAAGAGACTTGGACAACGAACATTTCCACAGGACTTCGGCACATGAAAATATATATATTTCCTTGTGAATGGACACCCCCCATAGGTTTGTTATATCAACTGATCTATTTCTATCTAACATAACTGATGCCAAGAAATATACAAAATTCACCAATATAAGAGAATGACAAAAATAAAGGTTATCAAATTACTTTGAGCCAGAGCACTCAGCTAACAAAAATGAAGATGATATACTGATAAGGACCTGCTAAAACGATTTGGGGGGGGGGGAGGTAGACGAGTGGTATGTCGGAAAAATAGAACAATATTTTATCTGAATGAAGCAATTAAAAAATGCCAATTTACCTACCTCATTGGCGATCCCATACTTAGCGCAGTCAATTGCAAGACGAGTTGCACGTCCAATACTCTCTTTCGTCCTTGACAGTGTCTCTATCATCCCTTCAAAAGCATCACGAGCAACAGCTGCCTCAGTACCTCCACTTAGGGAACTCCCAGTCGCCTGATGACCTGAACTCACCCTCCTTTCCTCAAATTCTTCGGTCTCGTGTTGATTAACTGATGAAAGTTGGCAAACATCGGAGGACGGAGAGGTAGGATGCAATCCTAGCACTTCCAGTTGGAACATGTTGCTTGATTCAAATGCCAGTGTAGCAGGGGCCGGACTTGTTCTCTGTCCAGGCATGTCTGCTTCAGGAACTGAAAAGGGAAGACCATTTCCATAAGAGTTCAGTATATGGGCTTCTCTTTTTCTAGCCTGAGCGGCAGCAATAAGATGTTTCATGGACATGGAAGAATCTGGAGGTTTCAAATCAACTGGAAAACTTCTTTTTGCATTTTTGCCAGCATCCAGTCTGAGAAATGGAAGACATACATAAGCAATAGTAACAAAAAGATAACCATTCGTAATCTCACAGTCAAGAACTCTAATTACCTATCACCAAGTGAATTAATGTTTTCATCTGGATTCCTCACCATAAGAACAGGGTCAATGACCTGTGTAATGGATTTAGGAGATTTCCTTTTCTCTCCAGAAGCAGCTGCTGATTTGCTTCTTTCAGTTACTGATTGATTTAGAGAAGAAGTTGATCTCTCAGAGGCTGTAGTGAGGAGTTTGTTGGCTCCAACCAAAGCTTTCTTCTGACAAATGTTAACAGGTGCTTTAATAGACTGCTTGTTTTGCAACTCTGTTGATGCTCTGGCACCAGATGTAGATTGAAGGGCCATTTTAGGGGAAACAGAAATGGGTTTAGCCTCTACGGAAAGTAATTTCTCCGAGTCTAACTGGGATAGACTAGGAGATACATGTGCAGCAGATAATTCTTTAGTCGTCTCCACAACTTGCTGAGGAGATGGAGCTTTATTCGATACTTGAGAAGACTGTACCTGTTCTTTCAGGTCATAATCAACTGTTCCAGAATTTCTTAAGACTGATTTATCGAGGACATAGGCCATACCAGGTTTCTTTTTTGAATGTGAAACACTATGAATGGCAGAAGCTTTATTGGTAAATACTCCATGAATCGGAGTTTTTGGCAATTCATCCCCGTCATCGTCACATCGAAGGACAGCTCTCCTCTTTGTTGGCAACTGCATAACTGGTGACCATACTTTGCTAGGCGACACCAAGTCATTATGAGGTGACACAAAGCTTCCCAATTTATTTTCAGATGTCAAAGCAGAACCAGACATTGCTCTCAATGCTCTGCGATGGCGCTTTGTTGGCGGCAGCTCATCTTCGTCAGTAGAATGATTAGATTCATTAGCACTTGTCTGCACTCTAAAGGGCTGGCAATTATCAGCCTTGCCGTCCAACACTGATATATTAGACTCTACATCAGTCGTTTTGTCATCAACAACATTATGACTTCGATAATTGTTTTTCCTTTGGGCTCTTTCCGTGCCAGCATCGTCTCCACCATAAGCAAATTTTGACATTTTAGCAGGAGAGGAGGCTACAGTTGTCAGAAAATGTTGTTTTTCATGGCCATGCTGAGCTTTCATCTTCTTCCTGGATAGAGAGTCCATATGCTCTTCCATATTTAATTCAGCATGCACTTGACTTTCATCTGTTGCTTTAGAATGCTTTTCCTGTTTCAACATTTTTATTTGCTTTCTTTCACTGCCAACATCTACTGCTAATCTTGAATTATCAGCAGATGAGACTTTAGTGTTGCCACTTGAAGTTAACTTTTTGTGCAATACATTTCCGCTTTGCACATGAGAAATAGATGAACCACTATTCCTCCGAACTGGACCTTCACTGTTCTTCTTTGAACCTTTTGCCAACTTCGGTTGGTGACCATTTGTCAAATTATTCTGCCCACCATCAGAATGCCTACCTTCCACTTTGATATCATGAAAACCTTCCTCCACAAGATGGGAACGATGGGATGGGCTACCTACAGAGTTCAGTTGAATACTAGGATTTGACGAAAGCTTACTCTTCTTCCTCACGGATGAACTTGGAGATGGACACTGATTCACGTTGTCTGATGAGCAACGCTTTACATCTTGACATTCCATTTCACCTTGTCTTTGTGAAAATTCTTGAACAGGGATATCAGACATCACTTTGATCTCTTGTTTAAAGTCAAGTCCTTCCTTATTAATCCCATGGCTTCCACTGACCTCTAATGCCTCGTCTCCTAATGGATCAAGAGAATTCGACTCCGTTGCAAGATTTTGTGTACATTCGCCATTGCTTAGATTTTTAAGTTGCGACTCTTCAAATTCTTCACAGATTTCCTTTACCGCTTGGGCAAAGTATTTAACTGTCTTACCCTGGCATCGTGCAGACAATTTAACTTTTGCTTCAGTGGTGAATGCCTGAATATCAGCAGGAGCAACAAAGGCTCTGCGAAAAGGAGAAAAGAATCAGCGTTCAATTCTAAAAACATGTCCAAAAGACAGCCTACATGTTGCTATTTCAGACTATATTACTAAATTTAAGAGGCCGACAAATAACAAAATAGGAGGTGGTGCAAGCACATAAAGAATAAAATTAAAAGGACATCTAGGACAGTCAATCATCATAAGAAAACTTTCAAAATGAAAAGGCAGCGGATACCGAGTCTGCGTAATAACTTCATTCATTATATTACTGAACTGGGAGCAAAACATGATCAAACTCATAGTACTCCACATTAAAAGAAAAAGTCATTGTCGAAAATGATTAGCTAAACACCATTTAATATGGCCTGCGCAGGCTACTTGCTGAGGAATGTGGAAGTGTAAACTATACACTCCAACGTATTAAATGCCTTGTATAATTCCAGATAATAAATAAGCTTTTAAAGTCAGAACATGTAACATAAGGTAGACATGGTATTCCTCAATAAAATCCAGAACACAGCAGAATACTTATTTCTGTGAATTGCAATAAAACCTCAGTTCTTATTTGATGTAATCAGACTCTAACTGCAACAATTCCTAAAAGGAAAGGTAAGAACATCATTAATTTACACTCTACCAGCTTTAACCCCAGTGTAGCCTTTAAGTTTGATTTTCTGGATCACAGGTGAATTCGTAAAGACATGCTGTTTATGCAGACGTGAGAAACTTTCAGGATTCTTCAAGAACAGCTTCAGATTCTGTAAAGCCTACACGCAATCACTCTCCGAAAGTATTAACAAAAAAGGGAAGACACGTTCTTCCTTCTCTTTAATCATTTCTTCTGTGGCATGTTTGACATTATCCGGTTATCTCTTTAACTTCACTAGCTTTATGACCTTCCTAAATAAAATTACATCATAGACACTGAAATACATACCAGCCACCATCAATTACAAGTTCCAGCTCAATAAAGAAAGGTTCAATATCACACTACATTATACTACTCGTTACATCAGCAGCAAAGTGCACCTACTACAGAAGGCGACCCACAATATAGCAAAGTGGGATGAAAAGTAATCAAATAGCTAATAGACCGCTGAAAATAACAATGAAGCAGAAAGGACAAACTCGTTCATTCTTATGCCAACAAACCAAACATAACTGGGAAAGTGAGCTAATAATTAAAATATTGTAGGCAAACCACATTTGGCCAGCTAGAAACATGGGAATACGTAAAACTAAATGCAAACAGATCTATTACGGTTTGTATTACCCTACTCCTTTGTCCTTCTGCATAACTAATTTAACTAATATTGTCCTTGTATAAGCATACGGCATCATCATCATCAAAATTAAAGGAAAAGAAAAAGAACATGTATGTGCACCATATGATTGTTGTTTACGAAAATAACTCCAGAATTTGAAAAAACAAAAGGGTTGAGAAATGAACAGCAAACGCTTTTGGTTTGTAAGTTCATAGAAGAGATAACTCGACTTGAATTCGCAACTGTCTTCCAAAATCGCCAATTAGATTATTTTTAGCCATAGGACAACACTGGTTGGTAAGCACTAAGATTTGTGTGGCTTTCTACCGGAAAAACAGGCAAACTTTGGCATGTCATTTACCATATTATTCAGATTAGTTATTCAAAAAAAAAAAAAAAAAAAAACATTGAGCCCATCAAAATAAAGGGACCAAGAGGCAGGAGTGTTGCTATACTTAATTAAGATGAGATATTCAACACATAATGGAGAAGGCAATCAATAAGAAAATGCAATAAAATAAGATTTTTCCATCAAGAATGTAATATTAGATCATCAGTAACTCATGTTCTGTCAATACAACAACTTCCTACAAAGTGTGCAGTGTTAAATTCATAAAGTAAAAGCCCCTAGAGTCCTTATAACTTTACTTATATTCCCTCGGAAGCCAAAAAGAAATACTTAATCCTCGAAAGAGTTCTAGCTTTTGACATTTGTACAAGGAAAGAAAACATAAAAGGTGAACACTTACATTTCTGATGTGCCAAAGAACTGGACAAAATACTTTTTAGGGTCAGGAGTGCGCTCCCAATCTTCAGGCCTGCTTATCTGGAATTCAAGACCGTGAAAAGGTGCAACAACAAACAACTGAATTAAAATCGATATAGACAAGAACAAGCAAAGACAATACGAACAACAAGCCAAGTACAGATAAATAATGCGAGACAATATTAATGCAGGATACTGAGATCCAAATGTCCAAAATCGAATGCTTGACGAGTGTGTGTACCATCTACTATTATGGTTGCATCATAGTGAAGCAGACACCCACCTATCTATCGGAGAAACAATAGAAAAGGAACTCAACAGAACCAAGATATCAAGAAGACATGTGCCTGCTTGAGTGGCTATAAAAACAACATAAAGTGGGTATTTAATGCCAAAGTATCTCCCTCGAGTTCCGACGCGCCTTAACTCCGCGTTTTGTCATATTACCTAAGGAAGGGCGTGGGGCAGAGAAAATTCTCGGAATCAAGAATTGATCTACCCTAAACTAGCATAATAGGCGCTGAATCAAACTCCATAAAGTGAAAATCAAATTAATTGACAAACAAACAGATAAATAAATTAAAAAGAAGTGATTGTAATTAGGCGATAAAAGAATGAACCTTGGCAGGCCAAGCGGGAAATCCCTTGACCTTGGCGAGGACGAGATCGCCCAAACTCAACTCGCTCTTCGTCTTCGCACCTTTCGCCCCACGCTTCCGCCCCGGAGCCATGCGAAATACCCACCTCTCCTCCTCCTAATGTATGTATGTATCAATTTAGAACCCTAGATAAACATACACATATATTATTTTTATATATTAAAAAAAAAAAAAGAAGAAGAAGAAAATTAAGACAACGTCGCTGTGGGTTAGGGTTTGCGGCGATCACACAAGAGATTACAGAACACAAGTGTGTGTGTGTGTGTGTGTGAATGAAGGCGGTGGATGGTGGATGAGCCAAGACAAATACTGTGCGTCTACCAGTGTTGTTTAATATCTCGTTGAGAGAAAAAAAGAAAAAAAAAAAGAAAAGGGAGGAGGAGGAAACCGGAAATATTTTGCTGCAAAAAGGGTATAAATGTCTTTCTTTCATTCACCTTTATTTAGTCACAAACTTCATAAAGAAACTCTTTTCCTTTTAAATAAATTTGTGGATTCATGTCCTACTAAAATAAAACTTAGAAGCCTAAACCACAACGTTGCATTCAATCAAGAGGGATGAGTAAGAATTACTCATGTGTTATATTTTTCTAATTTATATAGTCTTCCCAAATTCACGATTAATTCAGAGTACAACTTGTTGTTTTTGAGATATTATGACAACAACAATATATATTATTTTATAGAGATAAATAATTTCAATCTAACATATTTCTAAGACTTATCTCATTTTAACATTTTTTTTCCATGTCAAACAAATGTCAACTAACACCAAATTATAATTCATGAGTATATACTATCTGTTGTATAAATACAAAAATATAGAAATAAATTTACTTTGACATATTTCTTAAGTTAAAGAAAAAAGTCGTTTTCATTGGCAGAAGTCCTTGTTCTTCCTTGTAGAGTAATTGATGGGTCTACACTCTACAGTTATACAAATCCAATGAAAAATCAATGTTGCGAAAATTAAAAAGTCACGTTCGGTTAATAATTTTTCAAATTTAGAAGGCTATTGAAACGAAAACGAAAAAAAAAAAGAAAAAAGAAAAAAAAAATGAGATACCTGAAATCAATGACCAACTAGGGAGTACGAGTAATATTTCCCATTGTTTTCCATTTATATTGAATTAAAATTAGTTAATAGTATTGATCTACCATTTCTCGGTAAATATAGTTATACAACATTTGGCGACCTACAAATTCATCACATGTCATCTAACCATAAATCACCAAGTTTCGGACCTCTATCTCGCCTTATGCCTTACATTTTCGGCGTATGCCTCTCATTGGGATGGCAACGGGTGGGACACCCGTTCCCAACCATAAATATCCTATCGAGAATTCTTTGAGGCGCTCGGGATTTTTTTGGAATATATACTCGAATGCATACCTACCCGCTAGTTATAAGGCGGGAACAAGTTCGGGTGGTCACTTTTCATTTCCCATACCCTATTAGGTGCCAGCTTATAATTTTTTTATTTTTGTGTATTTTATGCGTACATATTACAAGTTATTATCATAGAAAAATGACTGTTTTCCCAACTTCTACAAATATTTCAGAAATATGGGAGCTTCGGTTTAATACGGAGGCTCATGCCTCACCTATGTTTCGAAATTGCAAATGGTTTCTTTTTACAAGTCTTGAGAATAAGGGCGAGGCAATCCTATATTTTCTTCGGGACTACAAATAGTTATTTACACTTTTTATGGTATTTATGCTTACTAAATATGTTCATTATCTTGTTATCTCATTCTTTATAATGTTACAATGTGCGTATGGTTGCATAGATGGGGTTGAGGTTGATTAAATAGGGGATTGATAGATTATGGTAGATTGGGACAACAACTTTTTGTTTGGTTAAATTAAGGACTATGTGAGATTGATTCAGAAAATATAGTAAATTGTCTATATTACCCTTTCATATAAGGTTTTGGTACTTACTTTTTGCATATTATATGCTTTAAAATTATAAAAAAGATATGCTTTTTGAATTTCTTGTTGATATGTAATTCTCAATTTAGAATTAGATTTTCTTTTCCCCTTTTCATATATATTCGTTTGTAATTAATCATATTCACCTGAAGTTATATGAATTATTTTTGAAGTTTTAGAAAATAATTTCAAAATTTGATATGCATATATTGGATAATTAACAATTTAAATTACTCATAAAATTATTTCACCTTTTTGTTCAATTGAAAATAGAAGCAGAAAAAAGAAAATAGAAGACAAAAAATGAATCAATTGATTCGTCTTCCTCAAGCAGCAACCCCATTCTTGCTTGCTCGGCGCTCACAGTCGATTTAGGTCGAAGACCACCTCTCTAACGCTTCCAAGCTTGGTGTCGAGTCATCTCTTCTTTCGTTGTCCTCCTACACCATCATTCACCCATAAATTAGGGCTTCGGAGAGAAAGAAACTTGTTGCAGGTGGCGATAATCAATTTTCCTTCTATCGCCTGAGTCACTACTATTAGAGCGGGGACCCGCGACGGACGCCGGTCAATGGTGGATCGAGAGGGAGTAGAAAGACATATGAGGTGTGTGTAAACGTGGAAGATTTACGAAAAATGGGTAATTAAATGGTAAATTAAGAGTTTCATGGTCAATTTGTGTTATTGTTACCCCATATTACTAATCCAAGGGAGGGTGGGCTCGCGAATTATCTTCGCTCGTGATAAGATGGTCACATGGGTTCAATCCAGAAGATTCAGTTTTCAACCTCTTGAACCAAACGTATGTTCTTCCCAGATTAGCCTATACAATTTTCTCTAATAGGGGCCTAATAAGGCCACCCATACATACCATATGTTATAAGATTAAGAGAGAAAACTTATGCGAATTCCACAAGTGTATCGTAGTTCTCATGCATCAATAATGCTTTACGCCTCACCTTCTCAAGGAACATAACCAACAACTCATTGGTTGACACTCTCAGGTTCTGTAGAATTATACCGAGTTGATATATGACAAGGTCCTCCTAATTTTGAAAACGTTCGTAGTAGAAAAGGTATGCATGAAAACAACCATTACTTTTGATCCAATGCTCCAATCGAGTCTCATAACATAACAAATTGAATTTTAAGTGCTCTATAGTCAATAAACCCGTATAATAATATACAGATAGTTTTGAGACCAAAGAAGTCATCCAAGACACTTCCAGAGACACAATTTCATTACGAGTTTCATTAGAATTCTAGTTAGGATATTTAATATTTTTAAAAGCTGCTTATTGTTGGTATTCTATTTTCTCTTTGAATTTATTTTGAAGTAGAATTTTGTTTCCCATGTTAGTTGATATATATATATATATATATATATATTCTTCTTTCTGACATTTTTTGATTCATTATTAATAAAACCAAAAGTTTATTTCAATTTCTAGTGGATTCTAATGTTCTTTCGGCGATTCAACGTTTGTGTGTCGATTTTACTTTTCTATTATGTTTCCACGAGCCCATGAAGTATCTATAGATATTCTCTTATAACAAGTTAAAAGGTATATCATGTTCACTTAAGACTTTCTCTATCTAAGTATTTTTTTTTTCTCTATACTCTACTCACTTGAACATCATAGACCATTTCAGAGTCCAAGAGCTAGTCGGACGGTTCGCATTTTCACGTGGAGTATCTAAGTAGACAACGAAGATACGCTGCATCATTACTGATTAGTTTATGTTATATATTTGTAGAAAAAACATGTATATGCATATTTATACAACAAATGTCATATATATATATGAACAATACTTTAGTGTTTATTTCCATGTTGATTTGATAATCGAGAAGGTTATGATGAGAATATTTGTTCAAAGTGATATTTTTTTAAAGTATTAGTTTTTGAATTATTTAAGAAACATCAGTTTGGCAATTGACTCTAAATTTTAATATTATATAGAGAATAACATGTTTCTTGTTAATTACAAAATTTTATATTTTATCAAAAAATGTGTATACCAACATTTTATAAAATCCTTTTTTGATAGGTAGCTTTTTGGAAAAGAAAGGTGTGACGTTTAATATGGTACATTGACAACGACAATTGTAAGAGAGAGAGAGAGAGAGAGAGAGAGAGAGAGAGAGAGCCCATAATTAAAATATGATTGATATTTATATTATGATCAAATATATTAATTCACAAACGCAAAAGAGAATAATGAATGGGGATGAATAGGTAAATAGCAAAAGTAGTCTATATTAATTACTAATTATATGTTTATTTCTACAGGATAGTCTCAGGCTCTCAATCTCAAGTTATATATTGCAATGATTTGTTTATAGAAGAAAACGATGCATTATGATCAATTTAAATACGAAAAAGAAACCAGTGTCAATATCATGGTTATTTATACGAATCGCAAGATGATTTTAAGTGATAATCAAATCGATAAACACAAATGAAGTAACTCGTGAAGTAAAATAAATAAAATAAAATAAAATCTTTTGTGAGAATTAGATGATACCATTTAGCATCAAACATAGTTGAAGTATACCATATTTTGGTAAAAAGAAAAACGGATGGACGAAAAATGAAGAAATTAGAAATATATAATTAAGATTAAGATACCAATTAAGAAATGATTTTTTTCATAAGAGATTGATTTTTAATCAAATAAATAAGATTAGGAGAGGAGAAATTACCTAATACTCTTTTTACTATATGATTGGTAGATTGTTATATACTCTTGCATAATGAATGTTGACGATACTCCGGGGACAAAATAATGAAAACCCAAAATTTTGGAGTGCTAAGGGCTAATGTAAGAATTTTAAAAAGTTAGCTCAGTCACGTATCTTCATTCAAGAATTGTATGTGGCAAAGTTGAATGAGATTAACTATAATAAATGCGATTACTCTAAAAAATAGTATTCGCGTGAGGATGGGGAAGACTAATCGTTATATCTATTGACCCCCTAATATACAAATTTCAGGCCACACTCAAATCATGTTGTAATTTATTTTCTTATTAAAAAAAAGTTAAACCATCTATGAGAATCATCATATACACATATGTAGAGAGAGTTGGTTTAAAAACCGGTTAGGCGGTTACATATGGGAGAGCCGTTACATATATGAATACATATTTGGATGGCCAAAATGCAGAATCTGCCTTTTACTTAGTTGCTTTTCATGTTTCTACCCCGTTTTCGTTCGGGCCGGGAAAAAATCCCGTAACTCCCTGATTTTCAAGCAATTTATGTCCATCCCGGGCCCGAACGGGCTTCAATGTTAAATACGCGTGCCTCGTCCTACGTGTCATCCAACTTGGACAAACCGCCATTTTCCTAAATGACACGTCGGACGTGACATATCAAAGTTGCAGGGCATATTTTGCAATTCAGCTTTAAAAATTTAAATAAACTCATAATTATTATGAAAAAATAATTTAATCAATCTAACATATAATTTATTAACTTATTTATTATTTAAAATATTAAAAAAATAATAATATTTAAGAATCTAATCGATGAATTAAATTGCTTTTTTCTTTCAAAAAATCTATTAACTTCAAATTGGTTCTCTTCAAATAATTGAAATTTTTTATTTGTCAGACCTAAATACTTGTTAAGGAACTTGTGAGTTATATTCAATTTTAAAGTAGGTAATAAAAGAAAATATGTATTTTTTATATCTTTATAAATTATAAATTTTAATTGAATGGAAACTTGTCTTTCATAATAGACCCACCCATGTCACAGCACCCCCTCCCCAAAAAAAATAATATTTGTGACCCCATTCCACCCCCCTCCCCACCCTAAAAGCACAAAGTTCACTTGATTGTGGCTAGGTAGGCGTATGTAATAAATTTATTTCTTTTTCTTTTTTATTTAAATTTTGATTAAAAAAATATTATCTTTTATTACCTACTTTAAAATTGAAAATAGCTCACAAAAAAAAAATCAATTATTTGAAGAGAACCGATTTGAAGTTAATATATTTTTTTAAAGAAAGAAGCAACATAAGCAATTTAATTCTTCGATTAGATTCTTAAATATTAAAATAAATGTTTTTATTATTTTAAATAATAAATAAGTTAATAAATTATATGTGAGATTGATTAAATTATTTTTGCATAATAATTATGAGTTTTTAAATTTTTAAAGCTGAATTGCAAAATATGCCCAGCAACTTTGATATGTCACGTCCGACGTGTCATTTAGGAAAAGGGCGATTTTGTACACGTAAGATGACACGTAGGACGAGGCACGCGCATTTAACAATGAAGCCCGTTCGGGCCCGGGGTGGGCATAAATTGCTTGAAAATCAAGGAGTTAAGGGATTTTTTTCCGGCCCGAACGAAAACGGGGTATAAACATGAAAAGCATCTAACTAAAGGGCAAATTCTGCATTTTGGCCTATTTGGATTTTGCCATTTGTCCTTTCTGGCTCTCTTTTACGGTGTTACCTTGGATTTTTAAAATTCCAGCACATTTGCCCAGCTTCAAACCTAATTGTCACGGCGATACCTTTCAAGTATAGTATTTTATCTTTACCTAATTTTCATGATTTTCCTTAAATTTAGTTACATTTTCTAATAGCTTGCAAATATAGTCATTTAACTTTACCTATTAGCAATTTTATGTTAATTTTAAAATTAATTAATTTTTATCTTAATGAGTTTAATATATTTTCAAGTAATAAAAACTTATTAATTTTCTTATCTATTTTTTCAAAACAAAAAAAATCAACTCACTTTCTTTATAATAGAAAGAAAAAACTAACAACTATCTTGTTTGAAGTCCAAAATTAATTAATAAATATAAATCAAAGGACTAAAGTTGGCAAATGACCATAAATTACTAATTAACTAAAACAAAAGTACGTTTACAAGTAATAAAAATAAGGATTGAAATCGCAACACAGTGACAAAATTGCTAACCATAAAGACTATATTTGTAAACCGTGAAAACGGTAAAAACTGTTTTTGGGAGTACCCTAAAGTTAAGGTACTGAATTTTCATTCCATCCCAAAAGCCGCCAATTGTATACCCACTAATTTGTTATGCCTAAAAATACTTAGAAAAAGTTCAAATTATTGAGAATAAAATAAACCTCTATAATAAATATTTAACCTACTAAATAAATAGGCGGAAATAACTTTTTAGTCCAATAACTTTGCCGATTTGGCACTTTTGCCCGATAACTTTTCGGGTCGTGATCTTGTCTAGTAAGTTTCGAGTTCCTTTGCAAAATATGCCGAATCGGGTTGTAAATGGGCTTTTTCCCTACGTGCATAAATTGCTTGTCCAGGTGTAAAAACGCTTTGTCACATGTATTTTTTTCACATAAAAAAACGTTTGTACCAAAACTAATAATGCATTTTTTGCACTTTTGCTTAAATATTTTAAATAAATTCAAAAAATTAAGATGAATTATACAAACCACCCCTCGTATTTGAGAAATTACACAAATCACGCCTCTGAACTATTAATAAATTACACAAACCACCCCTCATGTAATTTCTGTCAATAAACACTAAAAAATTTAGCAAAAAAAGACAAAAATAAGAAAAAGGCTAACAAAAAAAAAATTACAAAAATTATCAATTCTTTTTAAAAATAGAATTAGATTTTTTAATTCTCATTTTAAATTAATGTAAAGCATATTAAAATTTAAAAAAATAATTTTAACAAGTAATCGGGAAGTCGTCTTCCCCGATTCACCTATTAACATAAAATTTTTCTTTTTTATTATTATTTTAAGAACTAAGTCTTGTTTCTTTTTTTCCTTTTTGTTCTAAGAATTAAATTTCTATAAATATGAGGATTGGTTTGGGTAATTTCTAAAGCATGAGGGGTGGCTTATGAAATTTATCCTAATTTTTGAATTTTTTCAAATTTACTAAGCAAAATTTCAAAAAATGCTACGTAACTTTCGGTAAAAATGTTTTTTGTGTGAAAAATATTCACGTGGCAAAGCATTTTTACACATGGACAAGCAATTTAACAACTTGACCTCCACGTAGGCCCAAAACCGATTTACAACTCGACTAGGCATATTTTACAGCGAAACTCAAAATCTACAGGGCAAGATGACGATCCGAAAAGTTACAGGGCAAAAGTGCCAAATTGCGAAAGTTATTGGGCAAAAAAATCATTTCTGCCCAAGAAATAATTGCATTATGGTCTTACATAAGAATAAAAATATAATCTCTTGACCTGCTATGAATTTATGGGGTGTTTGGAAGAGCTTATATAAGGAGCTTAGTTACAATATTGTTTAAAGTTATTTTAAGTGGCTCTTGACCAAAATTTGGCAGTGTTTGCAAATTTTTAATAAGTCACTAAAGTATTAATAGGTGTTTGTAATAATTAATGAGATTTGGCTTATCTTTTTAAAAACTTTTTAAAAATAACATATTTTTAAAAGCACTTGGAGAAACACCTCGGATGATTCTTGTGCGACTAATGCTTAAACTGATTTTTTTTAAAACAAATTGAAGCAAAAGTCAATTTGCAAATACTAAAAATATGATTTTGCGGCTAAAAAATCAATAACCACTCTTAATAAGTATTTACAGACACATAATTAAGGATAGCCTCTTGGTCTTACACCGAGGAACTTGAACTTATAGTCGGTCAAAACTCAAAAATCGAGTCAAAGAATAATAATACGTATAAGATGAGGAAAATTCAAGTTTTCTTTCGGCACAAAATCCACGAGAATTAACCAATGCAAGACCTCATGAATTACTGCGTTGAGCATCAGTCCGAATTATACTTTGCATTGAAGCCTAAGATTCTGAAAATCCAAAATGTCCTTTGCCATTATTCAAAGATAGTCCCCGCAATCTTCTATTATTAATTACACGATAAAATATAGTACCAAATTGATTATATATATGTGTGTGTATATATATATATATATATATATATATATATATATATATTTCCGAAACAGATATATTTCCAAGAAGGAAGGTAACGAATAGAGCAATATTCTTGGGATCCTTATGCATATTTTTAGTAATAATAGTTAATAAAAATAAATCATAGTAAACGTTACAACCAATTTCTTATCTGTACATTTAACTCTCCGCCTTACGTCTCACTCACTCTCCTATATATATATATGTTTTACCCCAAATTTTAATTATTCAAATTAATAACCAGCTAGAGAGAGAAATTAAGATGAATTGCGTGGCGCATGTGTTAATGATGGGATTAATGGCGGCGGCGTTGGCCACCGGCGCCAGTATCCCGGCGGAGCAAGAGGCGGACCGTGTGGAACTACTGCCAGGTCAGCCAGCGGTGAGGTTTAAGCAGTATGCAGGATATGTGACTGTGAACGAAACTCATGGAAGGGCACTGTTTTATTGGTTTTTTGAGGCCACCAAAAATCCGCACAACAAACCTCTCCTATTGTGGCTCAATGGAGGTACGTACTCATAACGACTTTTTTTTTTCCTTTTTTTTTTTGTGTGTGTGGGGGGGGGGGGGGGGGGGGGGGGGTTGAAATTATTTGATTGAAAGTTTATTAAAGTCATTTTCAGTTTTAATTTTCATATATATCGTCATGTTATTTCACATTCGCTACATATACATGACTTAAAAGCATCTCATGATTGTGGCTCAAAGAATCGAGAACTTAATGTTATTCATCATTCAATAAGCGATTATAGAAAAAACTATCATTGAATAAGGAATCTGCAACGATCACATCATATTAATTGCAATTAGGTTACTCCAATAATTAATAAGGATCGATTGACTTTCCAGTCTAGCATTTTACCGTTTACCTGGTTTGCAGGATATTCTACAGATAAAGATTCTCCTATCTATTTATTATTTCCTTGGAAGTATTAGGCACTGATATTTCGAATATTAGTCATTGGAATGTTAATGATTGCTAATTGCCATTCAAAAAATAAAATATTTGTTTCCTCCGCTTCATTTAAAGTTCCGCACGTTCCATTTGAGGTTGGACAAATGAGGAATTATGCCTAATGGAATTGGATTTTAAAGCCAGCTAATTTTTGGAATCAATAAATATATATATATATATATATATATATATATATATATATATATATATATATATATATATATATATATATAATTAAAAAGGAATAAGTGCGGCAAATCTCCCAATCTATGGGTGCTTTTGCATTGTGCCCCCTAACTTATGAAAATGTGCGATTTGCCCCTCAATTTATTAATTTTTATGTGATTTGCTCCCTGATTCGTTGATCAACCGTTCATTTTGGACAAATGTCTAAGTTTATGTCCGTTAGATTTGGCATCAGGGGCAAATCGCACAAAAATCAATAAGTTGGGGGACAAATCACACATTTTCATAAGTTAGGCACTTAGGGGACACAATTCAAAAGCACCCATAAATTGGGGAGTTTGCCGCAATTTATCCAATTAAAAACTATTAACCTTCTAAACCTTAAAATATAGCTTTCTTGATTATGCAATCTCCGTTGATTTCTTTTAGTCCAAATTGCGTTCACGCACTCTGTACTAAATTAATTATATGTAAGTTATTGTACAAATTCATTGTAAAGAGATGCCATATTAATAAGGCAACTAGGTATATTTCACAGTATATATCAAGGCTTGTTGCGGAATTATATGTTAGAATGTTGTGATCAGTGTTCTCAAAACCGGACCGGACATAGAACCGGTGACCTTACTGGTTACTGGTTTTATTGGTTCAACCGGTTGAACCACTGGGCCAACCGGTATTATGGTATTTTTATATTTTATATTAAATTATATATAAATATATTTGTAGCTATGTATTATATTAATGGCATTTACTAATTAATCATGTAAACTTTGTAATCCTACCAATTTTAAATTAATAGTTTTTCATTTAAACTCACAATAAATTATGTTAGTCGATGTATACATATTAAAAAAATAAAACTAATTAGTGTATCCAATTTAGGAAGTGCAATAATAAATACACCGTGTAATCTAAACATTTAGAAAATGTTGATGAATCATAGATAATTCAAAATGTAAATGAGATGAAATTTAAATGTGATACAATAACAAATTTAATAGAAAATGTGCTTACTATAACATAAATTACTTTATAAGTTATTTGTTGCATTTTATGAACAAAATAAAAAATTCTAAAATTTAAAATATAAAGAAAGAAAAATGCATGCTACAAATATGCATAGAAATAACTCTTACACATTAGGAGAAGTGCACGAAAATAATAATAACATCATATGCTTTCAAAATCAATTCACAGTAACTAATAATTATAGACTCATCCTATGTAATCTGTCATTTTTTATAATTAAACAATAATCTTTCTTATATAAGTTAAGTGAATCATTAACTCAAGTAAGTTTATTAAATGGTCAAACTTTCTTAAGGAAAGCCTCTCTTTTCCATAAAACTTTGCCATTACATATTAAAATATAACCAAATAATCATGGTATGATTTATTTTCTTTATTAGGTTAATGCATTAATTTATTTACTTACCTTTTGCAATTGGATTTAAATGGGATATGGTTTGTTTCCTTATACATAAAACCTATCAAATAATTTGATCCAACGTATTCATTCTAATTTCTAATCTCCCAAATCTCATTTTTGCTCTTCCTCCAATCCTTCACCCATTCAACCTTTAAATCATTTTTGCTCTTTCTCCAATCCTTCACCAATTCAACCTTTAAAATAAAATTTTCAGTGCAAAGTGTGGGTTGCGGAGGGGCGGCGCACGGGAAAGAATGAAGAATTGAAGACGGATTTGAGGTTTTTTTTTGGGGGGGAGGGGGTGCAGAATCAACATTTTTTTTTTTTTTTAAATGGGAGCACCGGTCCGGACCGCCAAAACCGGCCACCGGTTACCGGTTTTGGTCCGGTTTTGGGCGGTCCATACCGGGCCGGTTCCCAACTGGTTTTACATGGCACACCGGACCGGAAGAGAGGCCGGCCAGCGGTCGAACCGGTTCGACCGGCCGGTCCGGTCCGGTTGTGAGAACACTGGTTGTGATGAATGAAAAACTAAATTTTAAAATTAGCTATTTAAATAGAAAAGTGACAAAACAGAAATAGGTGGGAAGGTGAAAGTCACCATCCCACATAAAAAATTTGTGTTTGTGTTTTCATATTTATTAATTCATTCCTTGAACAAGGGTTTGAGTCCCTTGGAAAACCCAAGTGTTTAAAGGGAGGAAGACCTATGTATTATGTATTATGGGTCTTTCTCCCAAACTCCACACGCACGCACCCGTCCGGCCTAGGCTTGGATTTTGGTTTGGTTTTGACAAAAACTAATTAATATTTTAATTTAATTTTGGTTCTTTATATTGCACCAAAGCAACTTTCTAACATCCATAAATAGACCCCTCTAAATTCATTCATTTTAATACATTCTCTTCTTTCTTTCTGTTTTGTTCTGAGAGTTCAAAACTATCTTTTTGATTCGTTGTTTCTTAGTAATTGTAGTACTGCTTTATTAAGATTTTGTGTCGTCGTATCTTGAGAAACGATTGCCTGAAATATAGTATTTCGTTAGCACCGTACTGGGGCAATATCGTTTTAAAGACAATGAATCCAACTCTTGCCTCAATATTCTGGCCGATTTTTTACATCGCTTTCCGACATATATAACATATATACATTCGTTTATGAAAACTCACAAATATATGCCTTTCTAAATTAACCTTTTATATATAAAAAAAAACATAAATATATATATGTACATCATTTCAGGTCCGGGGTGCTCGTCGATAGGCTATGGTCAATCAGAAGAGCTGGGGCCTTTCTTTCCTCAGAAAGGAAAACAACCCAAGCTCAAATTTAACAAAAACACATGGAATAAAGGTGTGCCGTTTTATATATTATTCATTAATTATTAATTTTCCTATATTGTTATACATCGTTGCTCATTTCATTACTATAACACACGCATGCACGTATGAATCTTGATTTTTCTTGATGTAATATTATAGTCAATCTTTTTCTTGAATGCAGTAACTTTTGCATTTAAATAGAAATATTAATACTTAACGAGAGCTATATATCTCAGATACAGTTGTTGTATTATTTAGTTTTCTTTGCCTAATAATATTGTCAAAGCATAATTTATTGTTGCCACGTAAAGTAATTTTTTCTAATTTCCTAACTTGCATTTCATTGTCAAAAGACCATTACTTCAATAATGAAATTCTAACAAACAATTGTAAGAACTTCTTATTTACCATTCCTTCAGAATTTTGTGGAGTAACTTATCATACAGCATGTCTAATATCTTCGTAGACAATATTCTTATTTCATTCTTAGAAGAGGTACATAATTTTTTTGGAAAATTCCATGGAAAACTTAGTTCTCTGCAGTCGAAAGGGGAAAAAATGAAATAAAGAAATAAAAACCGAAAAAGTATGTAATATATTAGTCATTTTTAGTTCGCAAAATTTGTGTCTTGTTTATCATTTCCTCACAAAGAGAGATACTTTACTACGGGAATTGAATTCAAATCACGGTGAGCTTGCATTCTTCAACGAAATGACATCTTTTGCAATCATTATTTTATTTACTAAATAATATTTTATTTTTGTATATTAAACTAATCAATGGGGCTTTATTTCCCTTCTTTGATAATTAATATCATGGATACCTACCTCTTTACTTTTTCATATATTGCTTATTTGAGTATGACATACTTTGGACTTGATTTAATTAATTTTCTTTTACATAATCTAGCTAATTTGTAATTTGAAGTATTGTACACATTCTAGTTTAACATTGTTTCTAATTTGTAATTTAAGGGTTATGAGTTAAACAGTCAATATTTATTTCTTAACATTATGACCAACTTTACATTTTTAAACTTGGTGAAACTGGAGCTCTAGAAAAAGACTTTGTATTAATGGATGAATACTACAGTCTAAGAATGATCAATTACTGGAGAGTATTTTATTAAGGAAATTTCTACAATTAATTTTTGTAAGAACAATCAAGAAGTTCAAAAAATTCTCTGATAGCAATAATTTTTGAATATCTTCAACATTTTTCTTCGTATTGATATCCTTGTGTCACAATAGATATAATGAGAGTGGAATTGAATTTCACTCTTTGAATTTGTTAGCGGCCAACTTACTGTTTCTAGAGTCCCCCGTTGGTGTTGGATTCTCGTACACAAACACCACCAAGGATATTAGTGAACTCGGAGACCGTATTACGGGTAATTCACCAACAATCAGATCTTCTTTTTTCATCTTCTTGTCCTGACCAAATGGCTGAATCTGTTGGCTTTCTCAAAACTTATATAAATAATTTATGTAACCAGCTCAAGATTCATACAATTTTTTGGTGGGATGGTTTAAAAGGTTCCCACAATTTAAATCCCATAAGTTCTACATCGCTGGAGAAAGTTACGCAGGTATCTAATTATTTACACGTAATTCTGTTATAGCTCTCTATCAACTTCCTATGCTTAACAAATTAATTCTCCCTTATTTTGTTTTATAATTCTTAGGGCATTACGTCCCTCAGCTCGCAGAGGTTATTGTTGACAAGAATAAAGAAGCCAGCAAGCATGAAGAGATTAATCTCAAGGGTATAATGGTGAGATTCTGATCATGGCAAATGAACTTAATCTAAAAATGTACAATCGAATCATTATTCTTTTGCCGACGTTTAATAAACATACGTTTTAATATCCATAAATCAATAATTAAGTTGTATAATAAATGCAGATAGGCAATGCAGTATTGGATGATGAAACAGATCAGAAGGGACTAATAGACTATGCATGGGGACATGCAGTGATATCAGATTCTTTGTACCAAGAAATAAAGGATAAATGCAATTTCAGCAAAGCAAATCTATCAGACGCGTGTCAGACTGCTCTCGCCAAGTATTTTGATGTGTACGATTTAATAGATATGTACAGTTTGTACACTCCGACATGCGTTGAAACCAATTCCACCAAACAATTTAGACATGTTAAGGGCGCTTCTCCTCGATGGTTATCCAGCATTGTGAGATTTGATTTTTTACCTTTATAATTTTATTTCATTTCTTCAATTGATTAATTTACTCATAGAATAAACTAGCTTTATATGTAATTCAACTTTTTATATGCAGGACGGACGGGGAAAGAGACCATTAGCGGGGTACGATCCATGCGCTTCCGATTATACTGAGGCCTATTTGAATAGGCCTGATGTACAAAGAGCTCTTCATGCTAATGTTACCAAAATTCCTTATCCATGGACGCACTGCAGGTATCTATCTATATACATTTCTAATTTTCTTTATTTTCATTTAGTATCTAACAGTTAGTTCAATAATTATGCATATTATGTATATGTGTGTGCTTGCGCATGCATGTGAGCTAGACTTGGGTTGACTGAAATGATTCACCATTCTTGTGCAGTAACAACATCTCGTTTTGGAACGATTCACCATTCTCCATACTACCCATCATCCGAAAACTTGTTGCTGCCAACAAACGAGTTTGGGTTTTCAGGTACGTAACTGATCGATTATAGTAACAATGTATGTAGTATAATTGATGCTCAATCTTATTACAATACTGGTCTAACAGTCGAGATTTAATTGTGTGATTGACAGTGGAGATACGGATGGAAGAGTACCAGTAACAGGAACAAGATATGGTTTGAAGAAGTTGGGTTTGACAATAACTCAAGATTGGACTCCTTGGTTCACTGACAACCAACAGGTATATATATATATATTAATTAATCAATATCTTCTCTTTAATTGGTTAGTCTTCATTAGTTTTTATTTGTTTTTGGCCCGGTCCTGATTCTCACTATTTTTATAATTTCTTCTAATTATATAATAGGTCGGAGGATGGACGGTGGAGTACAAAGGTAACTTGACATTTGTGACAGTGAGAGGGGCAGGTCACGAGGTGCCAACATTTAAGCCAAAGCAAGCTCTACAGCTTGTTAGCCATTTCTTGAAACACAAAAGGCTTCCCTCCGAACCCTTTTAGCATTAATTGACAGATGCAGAATATTGACCATCATATAAGGATCAATAAAGTAAAGTAACTAATTCCCGGAATATTCTTTTTCTTTTCTTTCTTCCTATTTTGACGGGGCGAACTTTAATGAATTTTATCTGCTAAATTCTAAGGTGGTGTTCGCAAACTCTTATCTAGAAGAAGCTCATAATTTACGTTGAAGTTGTAAAGTTATGCTCAAGTTATAAGTTAAATGTGTTTGCAAAATAATCTAAAAGCTCAGCATAAGGGAGGGTGTATGAGGAAAAAAAATCTAAAAGATCCTAAAGAGTTGTTAAATGATATATAATTACATTTATTGAAAATAACCACCACAAACTAAAAGCATTAAAATAACAATTTTTAAATTGTGGGCAGTTTAGCTTAAAAAAAGTGTTTGGATGATTTCGGTGGTGTTTGGAAATTCTTCTCCAAAAGCACTAGCTCGTAAGTTAAGTAGATTGTAACTTTTTTTTAAGAGTTTGCAAACACTACCTTTAGCTTGTAAACCACACACCCCAAAAGTGCTTATTAATATAAAAAGTAGATTATACCTTCTTTTAAAAGTTTGCAAACAACACCTAAGTTAGATCCTCGAACTAGTTGATGACGTAAAGCTCAAGATTTTCTTTTTATTTACAACTTTAGCTTATCAATTTCTTTTTTGAATCAATTTGATTTCTCTTCTGTATAAGAACTAATTCATGAAGAAGTCAACCTATTTACCGTAACAGTTGTTTCTGTTATTAGGTTAGAGCCCGTTTGGATGGCCCAAACTATTTATCCTCATATACCACTGGTGAGTTTATAGTGAGAGACCCATATTTATGTGGTGTTTGGATCCTAATTTTTATCTCCCATATATATTTATGTAATAGGATTGTGAATAGTACTCACCAAAAATAACTGCAAAAGGGACAAATCAATTGGATAGAGAGTTTTTTTTTTGCTATTGACAACATCATTAGATGCTCCATTTTCTTTTCCCATTGAGGCCGAACCTAAACCTGTGCTCGGAAGGGTTTTAAAACTGATAGGTTCTTGACTTCTTGCCACTTAGAAATAGCCAAGGTTAGTTTTTTCTTTTAACTGAGGTCATATAATGATGTTGGAGATAGGGCATATTATTTCTTATCCAAATATGACCTCAGTTAAATGTGAGCTGCTCAACCATATAATATGCCCTCCTTTGTGAGCTGCTCAACCAAATGATTTGAATGGCAAAAGGGAAGTTGGTTAATTTCTTCGTTATTCAGGTGAAAAAAGGCCAATAAGAATTCCCTCTAGTTCTATATTAATTATATCAATGAATTTATATTCGTGCAAAAAACTGCTTAATTATAATAAAGCAAAGAGAAAGTCAATTTGCGTATGATATAAAATAGAGATAAATGAATCAAACACCCTAACGTATGTCTTTATTCTCAATGTGTTCCCTTACGTATCAAAATGTATGATTTGCACCCTAACCTTTTAATAAAGGTGCACTTTGCACCATTCGTCCCAAACTATCGACATTTAAATGAATATTCTATTACTTCCTTAGACTTAAGGGCATATAGTCCATTCAATTCAGTATACCACACAACTTAAATATGTTAGGGTGCATATCGCACTTCACACAATAGGTTAGGGTGCATATCGCACATTGAACAATACGTTAAGATGTACACGACATAAATGACAATACGTTGAGTAGCACGATAACTTTGAGAAAAGCATAGGGTGTAATTTAAGAAACTGCTATAAGGTTTAAAATTGTCGGACAACAATGCCCTTCTCACATTCACGTGACTTGCACATGATAGAATCAGAATGGCATATTCTGTTAGTCTTGGACGGACGATGCAAAGTGCACCTTTTTTGAAAGGTTGGAGTGTAAATCGCACATTTTAATTTGTTAGGACTTAAAATGCACATTGAGAATAGGGGCATAAGTTAGGGTGCTTGATGCATTTATCTATATAAAATATTGAACAAGTTTTGGTTGATAATTCTCCACACTTTTCTCATTGAGACAAGGCGTTAATCTGGGTTTGGAATCCTTTCTATTTATGGTCGACTTGACCTTTAATGTGAGAAATGGAACGAAAGATAAAAATATTATTTTTGTTCATATAGGGCAAATTATAGTTACCCCATGAGAGGGTTTCTTCTCTTTTCATCCACTCTCCTCTAGTTTTGGCTTGCTCATTTATTAAAGATAAAGAATAATTACATAATAGGGTGGCAAATATTATTTTTCTAAATGAAATATTACAAAAATTTGCATTTAATTACATTTTTATGTCTTTTCACAAGTTCGTGGAGAAAAAAAGCATAGAAATTCTATACTAATGCCAATTAAAATTTAGGACTATGTTCATTTTTAGTATAAGGATTCACAAATAGTCAAATCTTCAAATGCTAAATATCATAATTTTTAAATAAATTTTCAACGAAATGAGCCCTCATCAAGCATAAAATCGTGTTAATTCTTTTTATTATAAACATACTTTATATTGTTTGTATAATAACTATTCGCACAAAACATCTTGTGGTTTCAAATGTTCTGGCAGTTCTGCACATAATCCCCTTGAGTTTCATAAAAAGAAGATTTTGTGCAGAGTATAAGAAACCACATGGGGTTTCATGCAGGTTTTTTAAAAAAGAAGATTCAACCGAAAATGAACAATTGATCAATTTAGAGGTTATCGCCAAAAATAAATAATAAGCTAGGGAGCATATTACAAATTTTCATAGGTTAGTGGGTGAAGTGTAAATGACTCCACATGTTGAAGGTTTCCTGCAATTAACCCTTTCTAATATATTCGTCTAACTTCCTCCAAAAAAAAAAAAAAAAAAAAAAAAAATATATATATATATATATATATATATATATATATATATCCGTCTAACTATTCAAAATAATAATAAATAATTAACGTATGAATGAACTCTTATTGTTATTTTTTAGTTTTTCACTATGATTAATCGTAATAAAAATATAATAAATATATGCTAGATGAGGCTCTCGTAGTTCTATATCGTTGAGCCGCCACCACAACCAAGACCGCCTCACACACACGTTCTGAGGAGATCTATAAATGCTCCACCTTTCAGAAATGACCCAAGTTATAAACGAAACTGGTAACTGTTATTAACGAACACAAATAATAAAACCTGTTCCGACAACATTAATAATCAAATGATCTACACTCACAACAGTCTGAAACTGATGACTACTCCAAAATAAGCAAAATTCTTGAATACAGTGGGCTACAAAAAGGGACAAACAAGTTACACACGCTTGGCGGAACCAAAATGCTAAAAAGATTAAAGCGTCTGGAAAACCTTCTTGGCAGCTGCTATCGTTTGTTGAATGTCCTCCGTGGTATGTGCTAGGCTAGTAAAACCAGCCTCAAATTGGGAGGGCGCAAAGTATATACCTTCCTCCAGCATCCCTCTGTAAAACCTCGCGAATTTTGCCGTATCACTTTTCTTTGCATCCTCAAAATTATAAACGGGACCATCGGCGAAAAAGAACCCAAACATCCCATTTATATATCCACCGCAGATTGCATGACCAGCCTTCTTTCCAGCATCCACAATTCCCTGAATAAGCTCACCAGTGATCTTGTTCAGGTAGGCGTATGTTCCGGGTTCTTTTAACCGCTTAAGTGTATGGATCCCTGCTGTCATTGCCAATGGGTTTCCACTCAGTGTCCCAGCCTGATACATTGGACCTGCCGGCGCAACCATTTGCATGATCTCTTTTCTTCCTCCGTACGCCCCAACAGGCAGACCACCACCGATGATCTTTCCCAGTGTGGTCAAATCAGGAGTTATGCCGAAATACTCCTGAGCACCACCGTAGGATAGTCGGAAACCAGTCATAACTTCATCAAAAATAAGGAGGGTACCATTATCTTTAGTGATTGTGCGAAGAGCGTTAAGAAATTCAGGCTTTGGTGGAATAAACCCAGAATTTCCTACAACTGGTTCAAGGATAACAGCAGCGATCTCTCCTTTATTTGCTTCAAAAAGGCTTTCAACTGTGGAGAAGTCATTATAAGGGGAAGTAAGTGTTTCATACGTAGCTGCTTTTGGGACACCGGGGGAATCAGGGAGCCCCAGAGTAGCAACCCCACTTCCAGCTTTAACAAGGAATGGATCAGCATGGCCATGGTAGCAACCTTCAAATTTAATAAGCTTTTCTCGGCCAGTAAATGCACGAGCCAATCGCAGTACGCCCATGCATGCTTCTGTACCCGAGTTGACAAAGCGAACCATTTCTATACTTGGAACAGCAGAGATAACCATTTCTGCAAGGACATTTTCAAGGAGACAGGGAGCACCAAAGCTGGTACCTTTTTTCATTGTTTCAGCCAAGGCAGCCAGTACCTACAGATTGTCAATATGCAAATCCAGTCATTTATCTGCCGTTCATAATATCAAACCACAGACAATGTATGTATATGTGGATCAAAAGAATTAAAGAAATGCTCATAGATTACATATCTCATAACTGGTATATGCACATACTAAATTTAAAGAGTTACGGGAAATGCAGCAGACAGAATATTCGCTAAGTACATATTTTTGGAAGTAGGGCATATTATTTCTTATCCACCGAGTGAAGACAGTAAAAGAGATAGATGCTTTCATCCGGTTTTCAGAAAGTGCATTCGTTCATGGCAATTTTACGCCCAATAACTAGGTCAAGAATGGACCTCATCATCAGCATGGCCAATTATGGCGGGGCCCCATGATCCGACATAGTCAATGTACTCATTGCCATCAATATCCCACATGCGAGAGCCCTTGACAGAATCAATCACTATAGGCTGGCCACCAACCGATTTAAAAGCACGTACAGGGGAATTAACGCCGCCTGGCATCAGTTCCTATTAACATGCAGAAAACACTGGATTACAATTAAACTTTACTCAATTTTAAGAAAGATGTAACAGATTAATCGATTCATAGATGAAGTCAAAAACATTTTTCAGGAGCAATAAGAAAGCAGCAAAAAAGTCCAAGATTGGTCCTGCTGCTGAAAAAAAAAGATCTCCAACATGAAGTTTCATCTTGCAGATCAAAAAGGAACGGAGGAAAAAAGTATAAAGAATGATGAGTTTCCTTCTATGTCAATCATCTCTATCTCTCTCTCTCTCTCATTATTAAATAATACTTTATATTAACATATATGCTATCCTTAATCTGCAGGCTTGGCATTCATTTGATACATCAATGTTTTTACAGAAAGACCAAATACAACTAGAAATATGTAATCCTCTTTTAATTTCTGACAGTTGAAGTTTCAGATGTTTGCAGAATATCGTATATTTGTTTGGCAGAACCCTCTATATGCTGAAAATAGGTTGTGGCAAGGTAAAGGTTTAAAATCAACTAATCTGGTCATCTATATCTTATAAGTAATTTCAGTCACGAAACGAGATGGGAAATCTTAATCACTTATGAAGTTATTTTGAGCAGCATTTATTTTACCAGCAAAGAATAGCCTACTAAACTCAACCATATGTTGAAGTAGTTTCATTCTAGAAAATTGCACTGTATCAATCCTAATAGTCTTAATGCAAAAATCGTCAGTGCTCCTCATATTTTCCTCCTACTCCCAAGTTCGTAGCATCAGATAGTACTCATTAAAAGCACAAATTAGTTTGTGTGTTTCAACAAAATTTCTCATAAGTCTTAACACCTTCAATGTCTCTAAATGCTGAATAAAGGCATCTATCTATCTACTTGAAGATGAATACCAGTACGTTTGATTTCAATATCAAAATATGTTTGCACACTACTTTCTTAAAACCCATAAAATTAAACATAGAGATACTGAAATAACAATTAATATTGAAAAAATAAAAATTATACCTTGGCGGCGTTAAAAGCTTCCTCGGATTTCTTGAGAGTGTACGCTTTCTTTTTCTCCTCAACTACAGTCATTCGGATGATCGAAGCGCGTGGCTGATGGCGGCGACCTACTACTGTAGTTTGACTCAGATTTGACGGACACGACAACCCAAAACCTGTGATTGCAACCGCCATACCGGACCGCAGACGGCGAATTTGTTGTTGGATTAAGTTGTAGGAGACTTTTGAGGTGTCGGATTGGAATCAAGATAAGAAATCGAGGAGATAAGGGGTTATTTATATTCGTTAGTCAATGTGGGGATTAGCTAATTAATAAATCAAATCAGTAAAATGAAAAACAATCTTTCTCGAGGAAACAAACAAAATGGCCAATTTTTTTTTATTAAAATTTTTCACTGCATTTTTTTCACGTGAATTTGAATTGTACCTGAAATTTGTGGAAACTATAAATTAGCATGGTCACTTAAGAGTACAATTCTATTTTACCTCCTACTCGTAATAGAGTCGAAATTCCAAGAATTCAAACATCACATAATTCTCATGTAATGTGATTAAGCTATTTTCTCCGCGATCAGAATAAATTAACACAAAATAAAAGGTTGTTCAATAGTTCACGGGGCATATCGCACAATTTCATAAGTTAGAAGGCACAATGCAAAAGTACACAGAGATTGGGGGGTTTGCCGCAATTTGTTGCATAAACTATGCTTTGCAAAAGTTTCTGATGGGTTATGATGATCTATCAATTTTTTGTACATTTTCTTAATTTTCAAACCCTAATTTTTAGAGATAATTACAGCTACACCCCCTGAGGTTTGGTGTAATTACACATACTTCCCCTGTGGTTTGAGAAATTACACATACCTCCCATGAGGTTTGAAACCTTACACATACCTCCCCTCTACAACTTAAGGGTTGTTTGGGTGTAAGTTATGATAAAATTATGCTTATTATGCTTACACCCCTAAAGTTTGGTATATTTGTAAAAGTAATCCTTGATGTTAGAAAAATTACAATTAAATACTCCAAATAATTTTAGAAACTACTATATGACTAACCAAAAATATAAAAAGTATTTAAATTATTTTTAAAATTTAATCTAATCTTAATGTTTTTATTATTTTGTAAAAATATCTAATTTCTTGTTTTTGTTTGTTTTTTTATTTCTTCATTTTTGTTTTACTTTTAATAATCTCATAAATTTCATTATATTTCCATATTAAATACTATTACGCGTCCCCACGGAAATTTCAGTTTATCACAACAAAAAAGAAGCATTTGGTAAAATAATAAATATCTATGCAATCTCCGAAAAAAAAAAAGGACAAGAAATAGAAATTCAATTGTAAAAAATCTCATTTTCAATGAAAATTAACAAATATAACAGAAATAATCAAGATTTTCATAACCCATTTTAAAAAATGAAGAATGATGACGAAATTACCAGCAACAGTGACAATAGAATTATCATCATTCGATCAGACATGGTCACTGGTTTTAGGTAGCAAGTTTTGTTGAACTTTTTGACAAAATAAACAACCTAAATGCACTATATTTAGTGAAACCAATTATCGGTATTTTATCTTCTTCTATTACTAAAATAGTTGTTAGTTTAAAATTATAACAAGAACAAAGGCACAAAGATGAGTAGTTAGTTAAGTTTTGACTGAGATTTACGGGAATTGTTTTAAAGAAAAAAACTAAAAGTTAAGTGTTTTGATCAAAAATATATTTTGGATAAGATTAACTTATTTTTAAATTTAAATTTAAATTTAAATACTTTTTATATTTGTAGGTAATAATATAATAGTTTATAAAACCTTTTGGAGTATTTAATTTTAATTTTTGTAACATCAAGGATTACTTTTATAAATATACCAAACTTTAGGGGTGTAAGTATAATAAGCATAATTTTATCATAACTTACACCCAAACAACCCTTAAATTGAAGAGGGAGGTATGTGTAAGGTTTCAAACCTCAGGGGAGGTATGTGTAATTTCTCAAACCACAGGGGAGGTATGTGTAATTACACCAAACCTCAGGGGGTGTAGCTGTAATTATCCTTATTATTATTATTATTAAAATTTTGGGTTTAAAAATTTAAGAAAATATAACAAAAATTAAATGAAAAATAGGGTAATTTATTGAATTTGAGTTTAAATCATCGTGAACCCCCATGTTCACGTTTCAAATTCTGGCAAAAATTGGGTTAAAATTCAATCAGGGGCAACATTTTTTTCCAATCAATAAATGAAGGGGAAAAGTTCTTGTTTGAAAAAGGATAGGATGGGGTATAGTTGATGCTTTTATCCCTTTAAAAAAATTCCTTTTTTAACTTTTCTCACTTTTTCCTTCATTGATTTTTTGGAATGAATTTATTGGAGAAAATTGTATTTTTCGTACCCTAAGTGGGCACCATTTCTTTTTTCATACCTTAACTTGACAGATCAGAATTTTGGTACTCGAATTTGATAATTTTTCGATTTCGGTACTCCGATGGCGGCGATTTCAATATCTCGTCGGGATTTTCCACGTGTGACTAAATTTGAAAATTTTGACTCAAGTCAAACTCCCAAATCACCCACCCGCCACGTGAAAAAAAAGTATGTAAAAAATAAAACAACAAAAATACAAAATTGTGGACGTCCAGTGTGGCAAGTGGGTCAGTTAAGACTTAAGAGTTTGACTGGGGTCAAAATTCTCAAATTTAGGCCCACACAGCAAGATTTCGAAATTGTCGCCGCCGGAGTATCAAAATTGAAAAAAAATGTCAAATTGAGGCACCAAAATCATGATCTGCCAAGTTAAGGTATGAAAAAAGAAATAGTGTCAAGCAATATTTTAAAAGGCGGGAGCGTAAACATGGCGTTTTAGTCCCTCGAAGGCGAGGTGTAAGCCCTATGGCATGGGGCATAAGCTCCACACAGTTTGACATTTATATTTTCAAAAAATATATATCGATATTAATAATAAAAAAAACATAAAAATGCATAAATACAAATATAAAATTTTTAGACTTCTAGAAAATGTTAAAACTATTTGAGATAAGACCAATTATAAATGCAAAATTGAGCTAAAATGCTCTGAGGCAGCTGTTAAGGCGTAGTCATGTAATTTGGGGCGTACGCCCCAGGCGCACAAGGTGTAATTTCGGAGCGCAAAGAGCGTAAGGCCGAGCATAAAATGCCAAAAAAAAGGAAGAAAAATATAGTTTATTTTGTTAATTTTATATGATTGTTCATTCATATCTTACCTATAATTTTTCTTATTTTATAAAATTATAAGTCACTTTGGTAAAATATATTTCACATTTTTATATAATTTTTAAATATTTTTTTATTAAGTTTTAAATTCATCTTTTGTTTATGAATTTTAATAATAAGCATCTAAAGGGTATCAAAATTACAATTTTTTCAATTTGTTGCATACATATTTAGTTATGCATTTGTTCTAATTGGGATTTGTGCAATAATAATCCTGTAACTTGGCACTTTTACAAAATTAGTCCTGTAACTTTTTTAAATGCAATTTTGATCTTCTATGTTGGCATATGTTACAATATTTGTTCATTTAATCATTTTTTGGCCAATTCTCGGCCAAATTTTGGACAAAGTGACTTCCTTATATTTTTTGCAATATATAAATGAAATAAAATAAAAAAGAGCGAATTTTGGCAAAAACTGATAGAAAATTGGCCAGAGAACCAAAATTATAATATGTGCAAACTAAGAGAACTAAAGTTGCAGCTAAAAAAGTACCAAGTTATAGGATTATTATTAATTACACCAAATATGAAGTGCAAAGACAAACATCCAGACGGATTCAGTCAACTTAAGTAGACGCCCATAAACCAAAATAATACCAACTTTTTTTCGGGTTTTGGCGAATGAGATCCGTCAGTTGCCTACTCGCTTAAGGGTTTTTTGGGTATGCTCGAATTCTAGAAAGAACTGAATGCGAAAGGTTTGAAAAACATGTTTTTAACTAGAAAATCGTATTACTCTCAAAACTTCGGTGGGTTTTAGAGTACTAAAAGACCATCAATCTCCACAACTACAGGAAGCTGCTCTATCTGAGCCGTAAGGCTGTCCAAAAACTCATATACAGTTGCAGAGGCGGCATGTGAGTTGTCAAAGGCCACAAACTCATGAACCGCACCATCCGACGCAATCCAGCTACATCCCGGACTCTTTCTCACCTGGACTTCATTCATTTTTCGCTTCACAACAGCTGCTCCCTCCCAATCGCAGCATTTGGAACACAAATTCGCCAGAAGGGCATATCTGCCGCTGTGTTGTGGCTGCAACTTAATTAGATGATTTCCCACACTTTTTCCCAGCTCATATTCCTTATGAATAATGCAAGCACCAAAAAGGGCACCCCACATCCCAGCACTGGGCTCCATTGGCATGTCATCAATCAACTTAACTGCCTCTTCCAAGTACCCTGCCCTTCCAAGGAGATCGACCATGCAACCGTAGTGATCTACACTGGGTCGTATGCCATAAACACCTTCCATCGAAGCAAACAATCGCCGTCCCTCACTAACATAGCCTCCATGCGAGCAAGCACTTAAAACAGCAATAAAAGTGACCTCATTGGGTTTGACTCCACTGTTTAGCATCTGAAAAAAGAGGTTCAGGGAGCCGGGTGTGTCCCCATTCATAGCCAAACCAAAGAGTAAGGCTGTCCATGAATATACGCCCTTGACACTAGACATCTTATCAAAAACAGAAAATGCGTCCTTCACACACCCACACTTAGCATACATATCTATCAAAGCAGTCTCGAGCATCGAATTCAGTTCTAATTTGCTTGCAACTATATATTTGTGAACCCACCTACCTTGATCCAAGGCCCCAAGCTGTGCACAAGCCGTCAGGACGCTAGTTAGCACGACTACATTAGGCTCGATATTTTCATCTAGCATTTCCAGGAAAAGAAGCAGTGTCTTATTATATTCGCCAGACTGGGAATATCCGGCTAGCAAAGCACTCCAGGAGACAATATTTCTGTAAGGCATATCTCGAAAAACTCTAAGGGCATCTTCACAGCAACCGCACTTGGAGTACATGTCAACGAGAGCGCTGCCAACATAGACATCTCGTAAAACTCGACCTGACTCGACGTAGAAACCATGAATCCACCTTCCAAGCCAAATGCAGCGGAGCATTCCAACTGCACAAAGAGCGCTAACGACGGCTACCTCATCCACGTGAACCCCCCTAAGTCTCATCTCCAGGAAAAGGTCCAGAGCATGCGAAGGAAACAGAGAATTCCTGAGGTAGCCATCCATTAATGCGGTGTAGGCAACAACATCCTTTTGCGTCATTTCATCGAACAGTTGGCGAGCGGAGTGGAGTTGCCCAAATCTTGCAAAGGCCGCCACCAAAGAGTTGGTTACGAAATGATCAGAAGCAAACCCAAATTTGATAATGTGAGAGAGAATCTGGAAGGGGTTATATAATTTGGATTTGAGAAGTAATGGGAAGGTGTGCTTGTTAGGGAGGATACCGTCTCTGCGCATTTGAGAGTAGAAGAAATCATTTTGGGAGTGGAGACCTCTGAATCTGATGATGAGAGCGTTGGGCTGCTGCGATGATAAGTAACATAGCGATCGCCGCAACTTCTCCCAAATTGCCGACCGTTGCATTCAGACATGGATAGAGAGAGATCCAAATTATACAACAAAAAATAATTTCTCCTACAAATTCAACTTCTAATCTTATCCAATTAAGATATGCTCCTATCACAATTTAGCATTTTCAACCGAGTCTTTTGGTTCTACGCGAGTCTCGTCAAGTTCTATTGCGGTGGGGGTTTTAGGTGCAGTGAATTCCTTCATAGAGTAGTTTGTAATTTGTAGGTGATTCAGATGTATATTTTTAAGTGTTATATGTCTTTTAGTGTAATGTGTATTTTTGATGTGATTAAAGTGTCACGTGTATCCTCTTTTTTATGATTTAGGTGTCTTTAGTGAGTTTTATGTATGATATGTATTTGTTAGATGATTTAGATGGTATGCTGGCTTTCTTTGACATTCGTCATCTTAATACGTGAATATTGCACATATATCACTTGAAGAGATACCGAATCATATGTAATAACGATTTCATTCTAAGGGTACACTCATCCATACATGATTGCCTTTCTCTTGATTAGAGCTTGAAAATAATTTTCAATTAAGAAAAAAGCCAATAAATATTTTAAAAAGGAACAATTGTTAGCACAATCTAGGCATGGATCTACTGTTTTGTGGGACGATCTTTACCATTCTCGTCATCTGACCCTTCATTTCTCTGCAAACTTTCTCCAGTTCCACCACCCTCCACTGCATTCTCTCCAAGCTTACTTGTATCTCCTCATTCTTTGAGAACTTGGAAGCCTCATCATCTTTACTTTTGTACAACACCATTTGATAATTATTTGTATTCATAACGCTGCTGCTTGGATTTATATCACTGTCACCATCATCGTTATTCAAAGACTCAGAAGTCTGTAAATAAGAATGCTGAGAAGCCAATGCTTGAATTGCAATTCTTGGAGGTATTTTGGGGTTCTTTGCTAAGTCTTTGCAGGTTTCTAGGTTTAGCTTTTCGTAGTTCAGGCATCTGCACAATCTTGACCGTTCCCCTAACGAAAGAACTGGATGAGCCTGCAGTGCATGATCAGGAAATGAAGATTACATTTAATTTATTTTTCAAGTTAAAAATGAAATCTTATAATAGTAGTGGGAAAATTGCATTTTTCATATCCTAACTTGGCACCGTCTTTTTTTTCATACCTTAACTTGGCATATCACATTTTGGTACCTCAATTTGGCCATTTTTTTAATTTTGGTAATCTAGCTGCGGCAATTTCAAAATCTCGCCGAACTTTCCAGGTAGCACTAAAATTGAGGGTTTTGACCCCAGTCGCTCCCAACTCACCAACTTGCCACCTTGATTTTTTTTGTTATTTTATTATATTTTTTAATTTGTTTTCCACGTGGCGTTCAAGGCGCTGGGTGAGTTCAAATCTAGTCCCACGTGGAAAACTCGGGGGAGATTTTGAAATTGACGTCCTCGGAGTACCAAAATTGAAAAAATATTCAAATTAAAGTAAAAAAAAGTGAGGTGCCAAGTTAATGTATGAAAAAAGAAATGGTGTTCAGTTTATGCAATTTTCTCTAATAATACTATTAATAGTGGTATATTAAAGAGAAAACATACAAATTCTCCTCTATTAAAGCACGAGTTTATGTAATTTCTGCAAGCTAAGAGGTTTTGGTAATTTCACCAAATGCCAGTAGTGTTATCAAGATTCACACTGATACAGATATATATCGATCACTAGTACTTTTGCTTGTATAGGAGCAGTTTAGAGTTGACGAGTACTCGGTACTTTTTCACATGAGGATGTTTATATGTTGCCTTCTCATTTTCATATTAGAAGACAAGTAAGGAACACGACTAATGGAATATTAGGCCCCTGGTTTTGCCTAGATAATGGCAGTTAGTACCTGCCTAACAGTTGTAGGACTCACAGGTAACTATAGCACAAGACAAATGAAGAAAAGACAAATATACTGCTGGAATTAATGTACATACAATTATACAAAATGCATTCTGGCAGAGAATATTTAGCATTTTGTTTACTCTTAATTATATATTATAACGAAACCAAGGCAACTTGATAGTCTTGTCAATCTCAAATGATCGTTAGCAGGAAAGCAAATCTTTGATGAACTTTTTGAACCAGCTTTACCGTTCAATTCAAGATCTTGAAAGTTGAAAAATGCAAAATTCCAAAAAAAAAAAAAAAAAAGGTCCTTTTATCTTTTGTATGATTGTTTACATGTTTTTGTTCCCTTCCCCTCATCTTCTCCCATCACACACCAATAGTTTATTATCCCTTACATTCTCCAGTTTAGTAGTTGATGATAACATGGAGAAGAAGAAGTAAAATGATAAAATGTACTTTAAAGAATTACCTGAATATAGATATCAACTGCTCTGTAAACTTGATCAAATGAGTCCCTTGCACAATCAGGCAGGCTCTCAGCAACTCCAACAAATTTTGAGATTTTAAGGTTCGGGTCAGGGCCAATCTCTCCCAAGTACATATCTATCAATTCCCCAACTTTCTTCAACTTATGTGTGGACCTTTCATCATTATAATGAACAAAAGTTCTGATCAATCTCAGCACAAGATTCACATCATATACCCCTCCTCCATTGCCCGACACTAACAAGTCGTCCAAAGTTGCCTGATCAAGAACTGTCCCAATAAGCCTCTCTAATGCAGTGCGGCTCTCTCTGCACAACCCGAAACCGGAAACAATTCTCAGCACCCAAAAGAGCCGTCTGCAGGAAAATGCCGTGTTTCCCATCAAAACGACGCCATGAACGGCCGTGTCCACCAAACCCCCATACTCCGTTGTAGTACTGCAGCCATTGGGATGGAGTGAAGTTTTGAGGTAATGAAGGAGGAATCTTGTGAGGACTAAATTGTTATTGTCACTCCCATAAGCCCCTAATGCCCTGAAAAACTGTTGTATAATCTTCGGGCTTAAAATGGTCAAATCTTGAAACCACCATGCCCAAGATTTCCTTGAACTTAAACTTAAACTACGTGCTATTTCAGGTGAAGAAGATAAAGAAGAAGACGGTGTGACAGAGAGGAAATTGATATCAGAATTCTGTGCAATCTTGGCAAGAAGTGGAAATATAAGCTTCTGAATAAGGCCACATGAATCTGCATTAGAGAAGAAAGGCTCGCAGTTCTTGAGACAGGTGAGGATTTCGTTCCACGACCAGTAGAAAATCCCTTCAAGAAATACTTCGGTTTGATGCAAAAGATTGACGCGGGATGCTTTTTCTGTCATTCCGAGAAAAACCGCGCAGCAATGGAGGAGGGCAACATTTGCAACTGTTATTGAAATGCAGCCATTGTTGTAACAGAATCTTGAAACGAGTTCAAACCCATCGGGACCACCTGGAAACTCATCAACTTCAATCCCGGAGTTTCGTTTTTGTTGTTTAATGATCTTTCTGATTTTCCCAGAGTACTTGGACAGAATTCTCTGTAAAAGCAACAACATTAATTTGAATTCAAGAAATACGATATAGTATACATCATTAAAATCAAATTGTCCATATTATCAGTAATACCTCGGAAAGGAAGAATGTGTGTTGGCCATTGATATGAATTTGAAGATCACAGAGGTCTGACATGGTGAGATGCTTTGTATTTTGTTTCCAATGCGGCCTTCAGAAAACTTAACTTTTGGATAGTATTTTGGGTAGACCACACACATATGTGAAAGCTCACGAGTAAGTGAAGCACGTATGTGTTGTGTTGTGTCCTGTGGGTGTAAATATGAATTTTTTAGAAGATAGTTATGTTCTGTTTCTGCTGGGCCCATTCTGTCTCCACCAATTCCATATTCCTCGACTAGGCTTGTTTGGTCACTGGCAATATTTCGTGGAAAGTGTATCCTCTAAAAACAAATTTGAAAAAGAGGTGAATTCCTTATGCATGTTTTGTCAAACAAGAAGGCTTTATTTAGACATTGTTGTTGATGGTTTGGTGTAATTAAATAAAATAACACAGAATCACAATATAGTTAAGGCAAGAGTTGGACTATTTTTCCTTAAGAAAATCTTGCCTTACAATTTAAATTAGCAATTGTCTCCCAATATACAATGACTCAGAACTCGATATAGCAACACTACTAACACCAAGAACTATGAATCAAAATTGAACTCTCGAAACAAAAGCACCAGAGAGAGAAGAGAATTTGTGAACGAGTGAGTGACCATGAAGACATGGGGGGTCTAATTATATTAACTAATAAGTGAAACATTGCTTCAGGGTGGTTACACGGACACATCCGTTCTCTTCGTCACATATTTCATTGTTGATAAGGTGCTTAGGATGTTGTTCATGTGACACCTTTTCTCCTACTAAACACACATTTTCGGTGATTAGGTACACATTTTATGTGACTTGACATATCTTTTAGCCGACTTATTACTAAAATCTATTAAGTTATATTTGAACCATAATTAGATTAAAAACTGAATATACCAAATTTTCATTCACCCAAAATGGTTTTGAGTAATTAAATATACCAAATTCATCTACACACAACGTAGATTAGATTCAACGAAAGAAATTCTAATTTTTTAATTGGTCAAAGACACAGTTGTACAATAATGTGATTGGATATGTATGGATTATGGATTCTTATTTCCGATACATTAGTTATAAATAAAATGTTTCTAAACGTCGAATTGTTAACAAGGTGCAAAATGCTTATTTATCCATAGTACGTGAGTCAAGTTGTGATAAAAAAAAAAATGGGACAAAGTGCAACATGAGGATAGGGGATTTGATGCTTTCATCCCAAAAATTAACAGCATGGTTAGAAATATTTTATTTTATTTATTAAAAAAGTACTAGAATAAGCCAAAGTTGTAAGTTCTTGATTGTAGGAAAATTAGTGTCGAAGCAATAGTTCTTCACTCACTATCAACCGTACATGATGCAAATTCAACTTTAGTACATGAAATTGATACATTTACTGTACATTTTCTTAATTTTCAAACCCTAATTTAATTTTCAAAACTTAGGGTTTGAAAATTAAGAAAATAGAACAAAAAAAAGAAGTGAAAAGAGAAACATTTCTTGAATTTGAGGTTAAATCGCGATGAAACCCTGTGTTCATGTTTCAAACTCCAGTGAAAATGAAGTTTTCGATGAGAAAATTCATCGGTCAATCGATGAAGGGGCAAAGTTCTTATTTATCCATAGTACATGGGGGCAAGTTGCAAAAAAAAAAAGGTTAGGGAGAAAAGTGCAACATGGTGTATTTGTACATAGAGTTTAACTCTTTTATCCCTTAGTATTTTTAACAAAACTTAAAGATACTTAAAATAAAACATAGTTATAAATTTCAATTTCTTTCTTAAGCAAAAAAGTTAGCAAACATCTATATATTTGAGAAAAATATAATTTGACATAAATAATTTTCTCTATTCCTGCAATCAAAGACCTATTTATATCCTTTCGATCTGACTCATGTACTCTTCTCATCTTTTCTTAAGATAGATGATTTATTTAGTATCTAAATTTCCGGGTTTGATGAATGAAGTCATAATAACTTAATAAACTTTCTATGGGAAAGTGACCGAAGATACAGAAATCATGTCAGTAACATGCATAGGTACTGCAAGAAACAATGCAAAACAGTTACTTCAAGAAATTAATGTGAAAAATTTGTAACCACGTTCAAAACTTGTAATATATGGAATATGGAGAATACTCACAAATTTTGAGCATTACTGGCTAGTCATTTATAACTAGATCTTTACATGATGTTTGAGTCGCATTTAACGTCATAATTATTATTTGTCTTAAATATGTCGTAGGTGTTGCTAAAACTTAAAAATAAAATGAAATACAGAATAAAGTAAAATATTTAAAATAGTTTTAATTCAAAGCTGGGGGTTAAAACATTAATCTCGACATGATTAAAGCCAAGGGGGGCATTTTACCTTTAAGTGCAGCCCCTACGTTCCCCATAATTAGTATCTTGGCGTATGGTGATCACGCCATACTCTTAATTAAATTTCAATATATGCCTTAGCAGAGGCGGAAGGTACGGGGCATATAGGACCGCCCACACCCTCAACAATATATATATATATATATATATATATATATATATATATATATATATATATATATATAAAGCCGGTGGCCAACGGGCCCGTTTGCAAGTTTTTTTGGACTAAAATGAACAGTTATAATACTTTAAGAATTATTTTGAGATTTTTCAAATATTTAGGGACTAAAGTGCAATTTGCTACGTCTTTTACAATTAAAAGTATAAGAAAATTGGTCCAGTATTAAAATTAAAAAAAATTGGTCCGTCGGAACAAAAAAAGTTTTTTCCTTTTATATATACGTATATATATATATATATGTATGTATGTATGTATGTATAAATATATATATGTGTGTGTCTATTATAATTACATAACTATCTATATAGTAATATACAACTCAAATTTTCTAAATATATCTTTCATAAAATTTTAAATTACTTATAATTTATTTTGTGGTAAATTTTTCATTATTGCTCAATCTTATAAATGATTTGTTTAACTTGTAGCCCACATTTTAAATCTTATTTTTATTTACTCTTATGCATTACATGTAATAATTAAAATAAATGATGATCATTTTTAGCAACACTTGCGTGTATTTTCATCTCAACAGAACATTCTAACATTCGAGCATGCAGTTTTTGGAGAAAAAAAATTTGTGATGACAAAATTATAGACTAAAATGAAAAATTCATTTCTTAAATATTTCACTGATGATATGGTTAAGAATGGAATATTAGATTCAATATTAATTTGATACCTTCTCCTTTTTTTTGGGTAATTTATTAACATGATATCTTCATGAAATATGGTGCACATTTAAAAATATCTAAGTAAGGGATATCGACAAAAAAACTCATGTGAAATACATAAGTCATAACAAAGGGAAAACCCCTGTCAAAAGATAGGCGAAAAACCCCAAGTATCATATGTAACAAGCAAATAAAATCCATTGAAAAAAAAATCATTTCGTTTCTTTTGTAAATTGTTGTTGGAGTTTTGTGTTTATTGTTGAAATAATTATGTTTCTTTAATGAATTATAATCGTTTTTAATAAATCTAAAACAAATTAATTATAAAAATCATACATATTATTGAGTTAGTTAGTCAGTTGGGGTCGTTCTGTAATTAGTTTGTTAGTTTGGGGTCGTTCTGTAATTATTCTTTCCAGTCTGTTAGTTAGTTAGCTGCTTTAGTTCGTTATTTCTGTTTTGTATATATAGCCGTGTATAGTTTCGTTTCAGTTTGGATCAATACATCGAATGGAATATTTCATACAAATTCTCTCTCTAAATCATAACATGGTATCATTCGCTCGGGTTTTACCGATCATCTTCTCCGACTAATCGGCTCCGATTACTCGGCGCTATTCTGTTTCCCGATCATCGTCTCCGATTGATCGGTGTAGTTTTTGATTGCGATCATTTTGATCGGCTGATTTTTTGGTGATTTGCTGAAATCACATTTTTTGCCGTTACTTTCTCCGATCGTTGCTGTGCGATCGTTTATCTCTGCAATGTCGACTCCTCCAACGGTGCCGATAAACTCCGCTGCTTCCTCCGGTGCTCAATTTCATTAATACAGGTCCTTTGCAGCTCCAGGGCTCAGATCACCGTGGAATGAACCTCACTTCAATGCCTCTCACAGGCATTCACAATTACTTGCCGTGGAGTCGATCTATCAAAATTGCTTTAGGTGCGAAGCGTAAACTTGGCTTCATTACTGGTTCGGTGTTGAAACCGGATGTGAATCATCCTGATTATGAAGACTTGGTTAAGGGTGGATTGTATGGTGACAGCGTGGATACTCAACTCGATTTCGAAGGAGCTTGTTGATGCATTTCTGTTTGCAACTTCTGCATCAGAATTGTGGAATCAGTTGGAGGCTCATTATGGAATGAATAATGGCCCTCTCTTTTACCAGTTGCAGCGTCAAGTTGCTTCAATATCACAAGGTTCGTCCACTGTCTCTCAATACTACACTAAACTGAAGAAACTTTAGGATGAGCTGGCTTGTCTTATACCTGCTGTGGTGTGTCAGTGTGAGGCCTCTGCATTATGTACATGTCAGTTGGCTCAGCATTCTTTGAATTTTCAATCTTTAACAAGATTGATGTAGTTTTTGATGGGGTTGAATGAGGAATTTGATGCTATACGCAGTCAAATTTTGGGGATTGAGCCTCTTCCTTTAGTGGAAAAGGCTTATGCTATGATTCTCAGGGTTGAGAAACAAAAGGAGGTGCAGTTATCCTACACAGAGGTTATGGATAACTCAGCTATGTTTGCTAAACAAACTTCTGGTGGTACTCTGTCTAAGCAAACTAATCAGTTCTTGTCTGCCAAAGATTACAAGAAGAAGAATAATGATCGTGTGTGTGAGTTTTGTAAAATGAAGGGGCACACAAAGGAGACCTGCTTCAAGTTGGTGGGAGTACCTGATTGGTACAAGGAGCTTAAAGATAAGAAGCAGACTCAATCCACTAGATCATCTGCTAACTCTGTGACAACTGAGAATTCAGATTCTGCTGTGAATGCATTCTCAAATGGTAATTTTCAGGCTGAGTTCTTCAAGATGATGAAGAACATGATGACTCAGGATTCTTACAAGGCTATGGTGGATCCAGATGCTGGTAGAGTGAACTTTGCTCACTTTTGGGACTTTGCTGGTACAAATATTAAACTTCATAATTTTGATTCTATCAAACCTGGTGATTGGATAATTGATTCAGGAGCTTCCAATCATATGGCTGTACATTTTGGTGATTTGTCTGATCCTATTACTACAACCTCTCCTACACCAGTTTATCTACCTGATGGCACTATTAAGTTAGTGAAATACACAGGAACTATTAGATTTAGTTCCAAACTTAAACTTCAGTCTGCTTTACACATTCCAGACTTCAAGTTTAACCTCTTGTCTGTTGCTAAGCTTTGCAAAAGCGGGAACATGAAATTCACTTTTCTACCTACACATTGTATCTTGCAGGACCTACAGACTGAAGAAATTCTTGCTGTGGGTCGAATGGTTGGGAACCTGTACATCTTAGATCCTTTTCATTGCAAATCCTCTGCTCACTATAATAACATTACCTTGAATTCTGTTGTATCTTCTGTTGATATCTCTGATGTAACTCTTTGGCATATGAGGTTTGGTCATGCCTCCTACAAAACAATAAAACATATTGATGGTTTACATAATGCTTCTGTGAAACACATCTCTCCATGTGACATATGTCACCAATCTAAACAACATAGAGCTCCATTTTCTAACAGCACCACTTGTACTTCTAAAATCTTTGAGTTGGTTCATGTTGATTTGTGGGGACCTTACAGGGTAGCTACTGTTTCTGGTGCACATTACATGCTAACAGTTGTTGATGATTTTAGTCGATCCACCTGGACTTTTCTCATCAATTCTAAGACTCAGGTGTCTTATCTTCTGGAACATTTCATTTCATATGTTTCCACACAGTTTGCTTGCAAAATTCTTACCATTAGGAGTGATAATGGTACAGAATTCACTAATCACACTTGTCAAGCTCTTTTCTCTAAAGCTGGCATTATTCATTAAAGGTCAAGTCCTTATTCACCACAGCAGAATGGAGTAGTAGAAAGGAAGCATAGACATTTGCTGCAGATTACTAGAGCTCTTTTGTATCAAGCTAATATGCCAGTTAGCTTTTGGGGTTATGCCATTCTTATGGCCACACATCTCATTAACAGGACACCTACTCATACTCTTCACTGGTGTACTCCTTTTGAGATGCTTCACAATAGGAAACCGGTTTTTTCCTCATTGAAGGTGTTTGGTTGCTTGTGTTATTACACAAATGTATCTCCTCACAAGGATAAATTGGCTCCCAGGGGTTTCAAGGGATGTTTTCTTGGCTATGCTCCAGGTCAAAAGGCTTACAAGATTTTCAGTTTTGAACACAACAAAGTGATCACATCAAGAGATGTTACATTTCATGAGGAGTCATTTTCTTTTACCTCCTTTTCCACTGCAGATCAGATGGTACACTCCCATTTGCCTGTACATGCTGATCATGACTCCCCTTTGTCAGTTGATGTTTCTGACATAGATGCTACAGAAGCTCACACTGAAGTTCCTTCTCCTGATATAGTTGGTTCTCATGTTGGTGTTATCTCCTCTCCTGCACATGACTCTCCTCCAGTTTCCACTAATGATACACAGACTCCTGTACTAGATGTTGTGCCTGTTGTGCATACCAGGAAGAGTACTAGAGTGACTTCTCTTCCAACTCACCTCAAAGATTATTTGTTGTCTTGTTCTACTGATGTTCTCACATCCTCTCCAGCTACTTGTACCTCACCATACACTCCTCATGTGTTTCCATACATTAAACCTGCACATTTTACACCTTCACACCTGCAGTTTCTTGCTAATGTCACACTTGCTACTGAACCTAAGTCCTATAGAGAGGCTTGCAAGGATCCTAATTGGATCAAAGCTATGAATACTGAAATTGAAGCTTTGGAAGCTAATCAAACATGGGATTTAGTTTCTCTTCCACCTGGCAAACATCCTGTTGGCTCCAAGTGGGTTTTTAAGATCAAACTTAACCCTGATGGTTCTGTGGAGAGATACAAGGCACGCCTTGTTGCTAAAGGATTCACTCAAGTTTTTGGATTAGACTATTCTGATAGTTTTTCCCCTGTTGTCAAGTTGGTTACTGTGCGCATACTTCTTGCTGTGGCTGCCAAATTCAACTGGTGTATTCACCAACTTGACATCAACAATGCATTCTTACATGGATTCCTTGATGAGGATATTTATCTTGTTCCTCCTGATGGTTACACTAAGGTGCTTCCTGGACATTGTTGCAAACTCAGAAAGTCCCTCTATGGACTTAAGCAAGCTTCCAGACAGTGGAATCTGGAGTTTACCAAGAGCTTGCTTGCTTATGGCTTCTCACAATCTTCATTTGACCATTGTCTCTTTACAATGGGTCAAGGAGCCTCATTCATTGCCTTGTTGGTCTATGTAGATGATGTTATAGTTACTAGACCTTCACTCAAGTTGATCTCTGAAGTTAAAGCTCACTTGCACAAGGCTTTCACCATAAAGGATCTTGGTAATGCTAAGTTTTTCCTTGGACTTGAGATTACAAGATCACCATCTGGTTTATATCTTAACCAACGCAAGTATGTGCTGGAGATTCTTGCTGATGTTGGTTTACTTGGTGCTAAACCTCTTTCTGTTCCTTGCCAGAAAGGTTTCAAATTCACTACAGATGGTCCTTTGTTCCCTAATCCAGAGAAGTACAGGAGACTTGTTGGAAGATTGTTGTATCTCAACATGACTCGTCCTGATATCTGTTTTAGTGTGAATCAACTTAGCCAATTCATGCACACTCCTACTCAAGCTCACTCGGATGCTGCACTTTCAGTTCTGTTGTATCTCAAAGATTCCCCTTCCTTGGGTTTATTCTACTCTTCGGCTCCTGATGTCTCTCTTCAAGCTTACAGTGATGCTGATTGGGCATCATGTGTCCTCTCTCGTCGTTCCACTACTGGTTTCTGCATCTTCATTGGTGATGCTCTTGTGAGTTGGAAAACGAAAAAACAAGCTACTGTATCTCGCTCCTCTGCTGAGGCAGAATATAGGAGCATGGCTGCCACTGTTTGTGAGGTGAAGTGGATCAGCTACATTCTCTCTGAGTTGCACATTGTGGTTCCTCGTCCTATTCCTTTGTTTTGTGACAACAAAGCCGCCGTTCACATCACTCATAACCCGATCTTTCACGAGCGCACCAAACACATTGACATTGATTGTCATGTGGTTAGAGATTCTTACAAAGATGGTTTGGTGTCTCCTCAACATTATCCTGCTTCCCAACAACTTGCTGACTTCTTCACAAAGCCCTTAGCAACTCCTCAATTCACTCACTGGTTGTCCAAGTTGAGCCTTGGTGATTGTCACCAGCCTTCAACTTGAGGGGAGGCTATTGAGTTAGTTAGTCAGTTGGGGTCGTTCTGTAATTAGTTTGTTAGTTTGGGGTCGTTCTGTAATTATTCTTTCCAGTCTGTTAGTTAGTTAGCTGCTTTAGTTCGTTATTTCTGTTTTGTATATATAGCCGTGTATAGTTTCATTTCAGTTTGGATCAATACATCGAATGGAATATTTCATACAAATTCTCTCTCTAAATCATAACACATATACGTGGAAAAGAAATCAGACGTTATTTGCCTCCTAACAAACTCCTGGGTTGCCCCTGTGCGTTAGTAAAAGTTATAAATATCCTATTGATAGTTGATACAAAGAATACAAAAGAAAAGGTCGAGGATAAGTTTGTCTCATGCATAAAAAAATTCCTGCGCATTGCAATTTCCCTTGTCAACTAGGGAATTTTTGCTTTCCTTCATTTGTATTTTTGTGGATAGCTCTTTATGAACATGTGAAGCTACATACAAAGTAAGTAAGTGAGTAACAAACAAGAGGGAATAAACTTAAAACTATTATTTTAACTTACTTTTGTCATTCAACGATCAATTATCTTCAAAACTTCGTTTATTCGTCTTATTAGTCAGACTATGATGAATATGTATAAAAAAATCAGGTATCATGTGTCTATATATGTAAAGCAATATTTATCAATTTCAGTATTAATATGATGGAATTGTTGGTGGCAACTTGCAATATAGCAGGATAAAACATGTCAGATTTTGCTAATTAAGTGTAAGAGCATACTACATTCAGGCTCAGTTTGGTTTCTCGAAAAATGTGGGAGAATAATAAATGAGAAAAAATGATGGAAAATAGGATTTTCCAAGAAAACTTTTGTGGGAAATAAGATTTTCCTTTGTTTTCTATGTGTATGGCATATTTTCCAGGAAAATGGTGAGACAAATGATTTTGTGCAATTCAATTTTAAATTCTTTAGTTCATTAAAAAAAAGAAATCATGCGTAACAAGACATTTTAGAACACATCCATTAAATTATTAAGTTTTTTTTTTGAGTATTTCATTTTTTTATAAATTCTCTACACCATTGAAATAAGTGAATTTATCAAATACATTGCTAAATTAGTTAAACCTTTTTTTTTAAATAATATTGTTGCTATGAAATTTCAAGTCCTTAAAATAAAAGACAAGATTTTATTATTTCCTCTCAAATATCAGACATGTATGTTCTTTCTCATCTTAAAGTAATATAGAAAATGTATAAATAAGTACAAGAGCAGAAAACAATGGCTAGAATATATCAAATTTAGCTATATAAATGGTGAAATGCATAGTTTTCAATTTCTTGCGTGAAACTTTAATATTAAAAAATGACAATGACTAATCAGAAATTATCTTGAGAATTTTATAGAGTGCTTTAATTATAATTTTTTTAGGAAAAAACGTAATTGCCAATTCTTTTTATAGAATTACTATTTTATAAATTAATGCTCGAGCTAAATGAACCATATATATTAAAATAGTAAAAATGCTCGAGATCAATTGGAAATGATTAAAATAGCTAAATGATTAAAATAGTGAAAATTACTATTAATGCTCGAGATCAATTGGATAAGAATATGTACAACATACAAAATTGTGAAAATGTTTTAAGTTAACAAGCTAGTGTTACACCATGCTCAAATAATAACTAAAAAGAAAAATTAAATATTTTACTGTGTCTTTTGTATATAAAGTTTATGTTCCTACCATTAACAAAGTGCATTTAACACTAAACATTATCATACAAATTCAGTAAAATACACTAGAAGAGAAGGTGGGGTTGGGGAAAGAGAAAGACATTGTTTTTGTATAAAACATTAATTAAATAGCAAGAATCAATAAGGACCACAAGGTCCATGAGTTTGCTCATGGACCCTGTCCACCTAAGTATTTTCAGTAGTTAGTACAAAATCTAATTTATTATCCTACTAGTCTACGTAAATCAATCAAAGTATATAGTACACATCTACAAGTTGTGTTGTCTCTTCAAAGTATATAGTACATAACCACAAGTTGTGTTGTCTCTTCCCATGATATATTTTTCTCTCTCTTCCCAATACACGATTATTTCTTATAACATGATGCCTTCCATTCTCTCTCCCTCTCTCATTCCTTTCTATTTTTCTTTTCACTTTCTAAGAGAGAAGCAGCCTCCTTATTCAAGGGAAAAAGAAAAAGAGAGAGGACTTTATGGCCAAAGTTAATAGCGCCGATTCACTTGTGTTCCATACGCCCATCAGCTTTGTTAACCCAAGGTTGATAATTTTGTTAATGTTTATACTCTCCTTTTCTATTAGTTGTTATCGACTATCACGGTTTTTTTGTTTTTTGAGGGGTTCGAGATTTTTAGCACTCTTTAATTTTCTCATATAATTTATTTGAAAACAATGAGAAGATGGAAATCCATAAGGAAACTATACTATAAATGAGTTGAAGTTTTTTTTTTTTTTTTTTTTTTTTTTTGTCATTTCTTCAATCGGATTTGAGTAAGAATAGGATGAAACCGCAACAATAGTTTTCTCTGTTATACCCAAGTTTCATGTCATGCAATTTTAAATTTGTTCAGCAGGTTGCTAACGTAACATATATTATATATGTGTATCAGGATGACATTACCATGACTTCCTGGAAGAATAGGAAGTCTACCTCTTCCAATGGGATAATTGTTCTCATTTGTAAGTTTACTTTTCCTAGCTGGAAATTGAGGCAATTACAGTATTTCAAAAGGGACATAATTTTTTAAAATACTGTTTTGGCTTAAGATATATAGATTAGAAGTCTGCACATCTAGAGCTATAAAATATTTATATTATTCATTTCTTAAAATCGGCTGTTTACTCGTAAGTTTTGTTATTTTTATCTCTTCAAGAACCGAAGAAGATATAAGTTTCTTAAATAAGTATAAAAGAAATTAAATTCGGTTATGCAATGTTTGAATATATAATTTTGAGTTAAAATGTCTACCCATTCTTTTCACAATAAGGGACATCATTTATCTGACCTGAAAAACAATAATGTGTCTTGTTTCTTTTACCTAATTCACCTTTTAAAATTTTATTTGTAAACACTGGGACGCTCTTCCGTAATTATTTTATGCTTTCTCCCCAGCTTGTTGTGACAACAAAGAAAAAGTTGAATTTTTTGAGGGTTTAGGGTTTAGGATTTGGGGTTTGGGGTTTAGGGTTCTTTTTTTTTTTTTAATAAAGCCACATTATATAAATGCAAAATATTTACAAACAAGGATTTACCCTAAAAGTGAGTAATCCTAAAACACCCCAAAAGTGGGTAAAAATGCATAATATCAAAACATCCAACATATCCTAGAGGCCCAAAACAAAGCCTTGAACCTTCTAAAAATAACAACATTTCATAGCAAATAACCAACAAATCCTAGACGCCAAACATGGCAGAAAAATAACTAAGAACTTAATCTAATACGATGTAAATTGATAACAAAAATTCCCTCCAAAAAGAAGGTTTTGATCAGCAAGTTGAACTTGAAGGCCTGACTTCCGTTTAAAATAATTAATCTGGCCCCTACATATAGTGAACCATGCAAGGCCCAGCTCCAGGACTCTTTTAATTCAATTCCCACATTCTTCAAGCCCAAAAAATGTACTTCAAGACCCAGAAAATCGCTCAGCCCAACACCTGTCTTGTATAAAAAAATCAAGGCCCAAAAAATAGCACAGCAGCCCATCACATGAAGCCCCCTTACTCCAGCCTCGGCCCAATTTGATCAACTTGTCGGCCCAATTTTTGAATTTGCCCAACAGGATGCTAAGCCCCAACAAATTTCCCTTTGAGCCCAAACCAAAATACACTAACAACTTCAACAAAAACGCAACAGCGTTTTCAGCAGAAATTTCCAGCTCTTTGGAGCAAAAAATCAAACACTTCGTCAGCAGTTTTCCCCATCTTCGTTCAGATATTTCTTCAAACACCTTGCAGTCAATTACAAATCGTGTAATTCCCACCCCTGCGTATAATGAACAGCCCTCAAATTTATAACCTTGTGAACATTTAGCAACATGAAACACAGACCAGCAGCAACACTTTTTCCCCTGCTCATAAAACCAAACTCCAACAAAAACTCCTTCACCTCTCTCTTCTTTGAATCACCATCCACTTTAAATCCTGTACAGCAACTAACCAACACACCACCCCAACAAGGAGCAGTAAACTCCATATTTGCAACTTCAAACATTAGATACCTCAATTGATTCATAATAACCAACCATGAAACGTGTGCTTAAGTGATATTGAAAGATTAGCGAAAAAAGATGTGAGCAAGGCTGGGGAACCTTACAAAAATAAAAAAATGAATCCACTGATCTATCGACAGTGTGTGCAAAGCAAAATACATAGATACACTCCCACATATAACCCCACACACACAACCAATTTAATTTGCTCACACACATTCAGCCAAGCAAACAATATGAATTCGTGCAACTTTCTGGTGAAAAAAATTAAATACCCCAACAATATTACTAAGCTCCAAGTGAATAAAACATAACAATCAGCACTTCTTGAGCCATCCCATCCTTTACTAGCATTTGTGTCTTGCAACATAGACCACCAAAATTCCTGAAACAATCTGATCAAGAGCATTACCCAATAATAATCCAACATATCCTCAATATCAACCATGTGTGTGCATCGTGATATTGAAAAGAAATAATAAGCAAGGCGTGTACAAGAGCGGGGACTCTTGCATTTAAACGGGAAAAAAACCATCCTTCATAATCTAGGCAGTGTGTGATAAGAAACTGATACATAAGTACATACACACATGCATCCCCATTCATTCAAAATGTTCCTTTCACACTCACAAACACAAGCCTGCAATAAACCGTGCACAAGACAATTTATGGTGCAAAAAACCAAACAAACCGCTTTATTAGGTTGAGGATTAGGGTCAAGGGTTTAGGGTTTAGGATTTAGGGTTTAAGGTTTTGGGGTTTAGGATTTACGATCTAGGGTCTAGGGTCTAGGGTCTGTGCAAATATGTATATGCTTTTAACTTTAGGGTACTTAAAAAATGTTACTTGAAGGTTGGTTTAGGGTTTAGGGTTTTTTTTTTTTTTTTTTTTTTTAGCAAAAGATTAACATTTATTCATGATCAAACAAATTACAAAGTGGAACTTGCTCCAAAAGTGAGCAAACCCTAACATCCAACGACCCCCAAAGTGGGTAGCATAATAACAAATGTCCAACATGTCGTAGAAAATAATGAACAACCCAAACAAATATAATTCAAACCCAACACGAACAAAACAACAGTCCTTTAAACTCAATTCAAAAGCATATCTTGTTCAGTCCAAATCCATCGTTGATGCAGCCCAAACACTAGTCGCAATTCCAGCATCCAAAAACAGATTCATAGCAACACAAATTCCATCAATCACAAAATAAAAACCAATTTTCTGCTCATTGAAGCATATGATCGAACAAATTATGTGCAATGTCATTTGTGTGCTATTTATCCTCTCTTTAGTTCCTTTAATCCAACACCTGCTCAACAAACATAATAGCAAAACAATACCAAAACCAACAACAACATATTCCAGCCGTCTGTAATGAACCGTGTGTGCAGTCGTGATATTGAAATTTTAAGAAACAAGACGTGTGCAAAGCTTGGGGAGACTTGCATATAAACTGGAAAAACCTAACTGTTGTAATCTAGGATGTGTGTGCATATATAAGAGTACATAAATACACACAAGCATGCACCCCCGAATATCTCTCCAAATCTACCTCACATACACACAAACATTCCCAAGCATACAAAAGTGTGCAAAATGATATGTGGTGCAACCAAAAACCATTCGACTTGTTGTTAACTCTCTCTGCAAAATCAATCTCATGAACTCTTTGATCGGAATCGAAAATTAGGATATCCTGCTCGATCCATACGAACCACATTCCGTATTTTAGCATTTAGCTCAGCATCACCAAACACCCCGCTTCTATTCTCATCACATGCTTGATTAGCTAACAAATCAGCTGCACAGTTCCCTTCTCGGTAAATATGACTGAACCGAACATTCCCTTGCATCACCAACCCTCTAATTTGTTGCACAACACCAAAGTATGACCAATGACACACATGCTTTCCCTTTATAATGTTTATTGCCACTTCAGAATCACTCTCAAGCCAAACTTGCATTAAATTCATATCTCTACATAACTCCACCCCTCTTTTAATTGCCCACAACTCAGCCCGAGTGTTTGTCATAACCCCCAAGCTCATGCAAAATCCAAACACAACATCACCCTGTTCATTTCTACACAACCCCCCTGCACCTGCATCACCTGGATTCCCTCTCGAGCATCCATCAGTATTACATTTTACCCACCCTGATAACGGCTTATACCAACGCACCACAGACACCCTCTCCTCCTTAGGCCTCTCACACCTCAACCCCCACTCCCTAACCTTATCTAAATCTCCCCTCCAGAATTTGAATTTAGATAATTTGCCCCTATTAAGCATATGAATGTGGTAGTGAACATCAACAATGATCCTATCAGCCGAAAAAGGAATGGCTCTGTACTTAGAATTGTTTCGAGATGACCAAATGAACCAAAAAATCAGAATAGGCACCAATACTCTAACATGCCCAGGACAAGCAAATCGAGAAGATAATTTCCAAACTTGGAGCCACACCAAAACCGATTCAGTATCAATCAAACGAACTTTAAAAATATTGGCGAAGTGACTCCAAATTTTAACAGCACTGGAACTATGCAAAAATAAATGTGACAAAGACTCCACTTGAGACGGCAAACAACAATGACACTTAGATGCAATGTCAAAACCAATAGCTTGAACAATAGTATCCACAGTTATCCAATTTTGAACTAATCTCCACCAAAAAATCGAAATTGACGGTGAAACAGATGAATGCCACCACAATGAAAAAATACGCCTTGTAGGCAAACTGTTTCTAACCAAATTCCATGCAAATTTAGTAGTGAACACACCATTAGACGTCTCTTTCCAAATCAATGTAGCGTGCACATGTTGATTAACAGGAATTAACAAAATCTCATGCAAAATATCCAAGGGAATAATCTGCCTAAGCCTATCAACATTCCACTCCCCCCCTTGCCAAACCCCTCCACCCGCAAATTTAAACAAGTAGGATTATTGACTCTCGCTATCAAAGGACCCTCCCCACACCAATGATCAAACCAAAAATACAAACGCCCTATACCTACCCCCCAAAACATATACTGTTGAACCTCAGAACTCACACCCCTCATCCTTCTCCATGCTAAAGAATCACGAGACGAGACCCTTACCTTCCCTAGATAATCTCCCCTACAATATTTAGAGAAAAGAAACCTAGCCCAAAGAGTTTTTTGCTCCCTAAACCTAAACCACAACTTATACGAGAATGCTTTGACAACATCAAATAAGTTTCTCACCCCCAGACCACCTTCAGACTTGGAAAAACAGACCTCAGGCCATTTAACCCAATGCCTTTTCCTTCTACTCTCAGAACTACCCCAAAAGAACAAGGCAAATAACTTATGTATCCTCTCAATGACAGTAATAGGAGGTTGCATCACTTGACACAAATAAACAGGCATAGAACTGAGCACACTCACAATTAAAGTCAATCTCCCCCCGGAGCTAAAGACCTATGCTGCCACATTAAAAACTGATTCCTCATTTTACTTAAAAGCTTGTCAAAAAGACAAATCTTTTTATTCCCCTTTGCAAGAGGTGCCCCTAAATAAGTGATAGGAAGATGAGCTTCTCTGAAACCAGTCACATTCCTAATCATTTGAATTCTATCCAAGGGAATGCGTTCACCAGCCACAAAACTACTCTTAGCTCTATTTAAAGCCTGACCAGAAACCTGAGTATAATGTGAAAGAAAATCCATCACCAAATTAACCGCCACCTTAGAACCCTTAGTAAATATCATGCAATCATCAGCATAAGCTAAATGACTTATACCTAACCCCCTACCCGTATCAAAATATATGTCAGGATGAGATTCAAACAATTTTTCAAGCCCTCTTGACATATACTCTGAAGCCAACACAAACAAAGCCGGCGACAACGGATCCCCTTGCCTTAACCCTTTAGTAGACTTGAAAAACCCCTGAGGTATACCATTTATTAAAACAGAAAAATGACAATCTTTTATACCACTAGCAACCAAAGAAATCCATCTATCACAGAACCCCAACTGCCCTAACATTCTAAGCAGAAAATCCCACTGCACATTATCATAAGCTTTGGCCATGTCAAGCTTAAACACCAAGTTACCACCCCTAGTTTTTAAATGCAACGTGTGTATCATCTCCTGAGCCAATAGGATATTATCTCCTATCAGTCTATCTTTAATGAACCCACTTTGAGATGCAGATAAAATTCTAGGAAGAATAAAAGATAACCTGTTATTAAGCAACTTGGTACAAATCTTATTAGTAATGTTACATAAACTTATAGGTCTATACTCTGTCCATGTAGTAGGATTTTCATTCTTAGGAATAAGAGCAATTGAAGTGGCTGTAAAAGATTTAGGCAAAGAAACCCCTTGAAAAAAATCAAGCACAGCTTCATACACATCAACAGCTATAAAATCCCAACAAGTCTGATAAAACAAAGCTGTATACCCATCAGTCCCCGCCACACTATCAGGACAAATGCTAAAGACTACCTCTTTGACCTCCTCAAGTGTGGGTTCCACACATAACGCCACATTGTCTTGATCAGAGATAACTTTATCAATTAAATCCCAATTAGGAACAGGCCTAGACATATTCATAGGACCAAGTAATTCCTGAAAGAAAGAAACCGCCGAGGCTGCAAACTCATCCGGTTTATCAAGAACATTACCATTTTCCACAATTTTATGAATAAAAGACTTGCTCCTTTTCTTCTTAACCAAAGAATGAAAGAACTTGGTGTTTCTTTCACCTTCAACTACCCATTTACTAGCAGATTTCTGTTTCCAGAAATCCTCCTCCATGTTTAGAGCCAATTTCAGCTCAGCATTCACTCTTTTTAACTCCAAATGATTGACATTAGATGGATCAGCATCAAAGACCAATTCAGCTCTTTGAACCACAGCCTCACTATCTTTAACTCTCTGATGTATGTTCCCAAAAACATTTTTATTCCACCACCTAAGGAACTGTTTAGTTCTATGAAGTTTTTTCTCCTAGTTTCGCCATTCCCTTAGCCTAGCTGGCATTATCCAATGAAGTCTAACATCTTGCAAGAACTGATGATGCCTAACCCACATATTAAGAAACCTAAAACTAGGTTTCTGTGTGTTAGCATGCATCTTACAAGAAATTAGCAAAGGACAATGGTCAGACTTAGATCTAAGCAAATGTTGAACTCTTGTAGAATTGAAAGTATCACTCCACATAGAATTGAGAAGGGCCCTGTCTAATCTTTGCCACATGCTCCCATTAGACCAGGTGAATTTGTCCCCCTCAAAACCAACATCATGAAGCCCGCAATCTAAAAGAAAACGAGAAAAATCATCCATATTCCTAACCTTAGGATTAGCCCCTCCTCTCATTTCAGAAGCATTGAGGATGATATTAAAATCACCTACAACACACCAAGGAGAAATATTCTGAGCTAAATTACCCACATGCTCCCATAATTCTTTCCTACCCTTACGGCTACAACTGGCATAAACAAAGGTATAGGTAACAGAATGAGGTAATTCAGGAAATGAAAAATGAAAAATGAAAATGCAAAAACTGGTCATGATCCATTAAAACCTGAATCGACACACCTTCCGCTACAAATACCCATATTTTACCAGAGCAATTAGAAAAAGCTTTAACAAACCCAAACTTCTTACAAAAATTACTCTCATTAAATCTCACAAAAGGTTCAAGCAAACAAAGCACTTTAGGTCTATGCTCTCTCAAGAGAGACTTAACTTGGAGTTGAGCAGCCCTGCTGCCCACTCCTCTCACATTCCAGACCATAATCATTGACACGGGGAAGAAGGTGGAACAACTCCCATTTTAGCTACACTTCTTGTGTTAATTTTTAGTGACTGCACTTGATCCCCCCGCTTTTTCCTACTTTTTCTATACTTTCTTTTATACCTACCATCCCCACTTGACTCCCTATCAAGAGAACGACTCCTAACCCCCACATCCGGAACAAAATCCTTATCTATAGCTAAATCACAGCTCACAATATCCCCTCCCTCTTGAGACTTAGACTCAGATTGTTCCCTCAGATTACGTTGCTGACTACCTTTGATATTACTACACCACTCCAACCTAGCTTGTTCAACTAGATTCAATTCTTTATTCAAAGCTTCTTGAGTTTCTGGAACACTTTTCTGACTTAAAGACTGTAACAAAGCTGCATTTTGATCATTCAAACTACTATGCAAACTACTATGCAACTCTAAATTTTGAACATGCAAATTGTCATGTTGAGTTCTTTCTTGACCATGCAACAGTTTTAATGACTGACCATGCAATTGACATGCAGCAAGAGGAGGAATTAACACACGACCAGAACTCCCTACATGTTTGGCTCTAGACAGAATACGAACTTGGTTAGAACCACGAATTGGCTGTGAATTAGAAGGAGTTCTATGAGAAATTTGCACATTATTTTGCCCAGATTGATATTCAGAATCATTTTTATCATTCCCAGCCCCAACCATCTGCAAATCTGGACTATTATCATCAAACAAATCCTCACCATCACACTCCCCTGAATCCTCCTCTGTACTACCCTCAGAATAGTCATTAGAACTACCCCCACCCACATTATCCACACACTTTTCACAACTATTACCAATATCCTGTTCACACAAAGTACCAACACCACCACCAATTTGCACATCATCTCCCTTCTTTTTACCACCCTCAACACCACCAACATTCACATCAATAACATCATTCACATTAACACCATCATTCACATCAATAACATCATTAACATCATTAACATCAGCACCATCATTCACACCTATTTCACCATCTTCTAACTCAGCTAAAACAGCAAATCTATTAGTATTAGGATCAGCCATGATACCTGAACCGTGTGTTTTTTCAACCCCCACCACAAGGACCTTGTCACCGACAGCCGCATCCTTTTCCTGAATCACCTCTTTTCAGCTGGTACTTGTTCAACCCCTTTTTGTTTACCCAAATCACCTCTTGTTGGATCCAAACGTTGCTTAGTCGAAGGGCGAGGCTTCCCATTCAAATAACATTTATCTGTAGCATGCCCAATATGTTTACAACTCATACAATATTTAGGCAGCCTTTCGTAGCTCACATCTTGAACCACCACTTCATCCGACATTAGAATGCAAACCCGCTCCACCAACGGCTCAGTTAAATTTATTTCCACGCAAAATCGAGCAACTTCAGGCCTCGTAAAACATGCTGTACCCTCATCCAATCTCAACGGCTTTCCTATCATTTTCGCTATTTCAATTAACATCTGCTTCTGAAAAAAATATGGAGGTAGCTTTGGCAGAGTTACCCACACTGGAACAACAGGCGATTCTTCCTCAACTTTAAATTTTTTCGTCCATTTCAGCACCCTCATCGGAAAACCCCCAATTATCCATTCTCGGCGTGTCCACAACAGAGAGTAATCCTCCTCCAGCGTCAGCGTAATCAGCACGTGTTTTGGGTCAAGATGCCCAATCGTATACTGCCCCCTCATACCCACGCCCCTAAAACCTTGCGCCAACGGAAACAGCTTCGGACACCCGTGCGATAATTTCCCCACCAACGCGAGCTTCAACGGAGAGAGCAACGAAGAAACCTCACTATCTGGGACAAAAATCGATTTCAATCCTCTATAAATTTCAACTTGTTTCGGCTGAATCACCCGTGAAGCAAGACCCGGGTCATCAATACACGATTTTCTGTTAGCTAGTGTTGTTTGCGCCTCCCACGGGGTCGCACGCGCCGCCGCGGCGTAAGTCGGCAACGGCGGAGCTTGGCCGGTGTCAATTGGCGGTGGCGCCATGGGAGCTGAAGTATCTCCCATGGCAAACCGTCAACAAAGATCAACACCAGCACATGAAAGCCCATTGAAAACGAAGCAGAAACACCTAAAATCGAATTCGATCGCGAAATCTGTGCGAAAAAAGCAAAAAAAATCGAGAGTTCTAGAGAGAGAATTTTTTTAGAGAGAGAAAATTTCAAGCGAATGGTTTTTTTTTTTTTTTTTTTTTTGGCAAAAGATTAACATTTATTCATGATCAAACAAATTACAAAGTGGAACTTGATCCAAAAGTGAGCAAGCCCAAAAATACAAGTATCCCCAAAGTTGATACCACAAATTACAAAGTGGAACTTGCTCCAAAAGTGGGCAAGCCCTAACATCCAACGACCCCGAAAGTGGGTAGCATAATAACAAAAGTTTAGGGTTTAGGGTTTAGGGCTTAGGGTTTTCGGGTTAGGGTTTAGAGTTTAGGGTCGAGGATTTAGGATTTATGATCTAGGGTCTAGGGTCTAGTGTCTGTGCAAATATGTATATGCTTTTAACTTTAGGGTACTTAAAAAATGTTACTTGAAGGTTGGTTTAGGGTTTAGGGTTTATGGCTTAGGTTTTCGGGTCAGGGTTTAGAGTTTAGGGTCTAGGATTTAGGATTTATGATCTAGGGTCTAGGGTCTAGTGTCTGTGCAAATATGTATATGCTTTTAACTTTAGGGTACTTAAAAAATGTTACTTGAAGTTTGGTTTAGGGTTTAGGGTTTAGGGCTTAGGGTTTTCGGGTTAGGGTTTAGAGTTTAGGGTCTAGGATTTAGGATTTATGATCTAGGGTCTAGGATCTAGTGTCTGTGCAAATATGTATATGCTTTTAACTTTAGGGTACTTAAAAAATGTTACTTGAAGGTTGGTTTAGGGTTTAGGGCTTAGGATTTTCGGGTTAGAGTTTAGAGTTTAGGGTCTAGGATTTAGGATTTAGGATTTATGGTCTAGGGTCTAGGGTCTAGTGTCTGTGCAAATATGTATATGATTTTAACTTTAGGGTACTTAAAAAATGTTACTTGATGGTTGGTTTAGTGTTTAGGGGGTTTTTTTTTTGTTTTTTTTTTCGCAAAAGATTAACATTTATTCTCAAACAAATTACAAAGTGTAACTTTTGGAGCAAGTTCCACTTTGTAATTTGTGTTATCAACTTTGGGGATACTCGTGTTTTTGGGCTTGCTCACTTTTGGTTTAGTGTTTAGGGTTTTCGGGTTAGGGTTTATAGTTTAGGGTCTAGGATTTAGGATTTATGATCTAGGGTCTAGGGTCTAGTGTCTGTGCAAATATGTATATGCTTTTAACCTTAGGATACTTAAAAAATGTTACTTGAAGGTTGGTTTAGGGTTTAGGGTTTAGGGCTTAGGATTTTCGGGTTAGGGTTTAGAGTTTAGGGTCTAGGATTTAGGATTTATGATCTAGGGTCTAGGGTCTAGTGTCTGTGCAAATATGTATATGCTTTTTACTTTAGAGTATTTAAAACATGTTACTTGAAGGTTGGTTTAGGGTTTAGGGTTTAGGGCAAAATCCCTATTAATTTTAAGAACCGAACAACCAATTACATTATCTTCGAAAAATAAACTTTAGATTCACACTCAACGAATGTTTCGCTTTCTACCGAAAAAACGTACATAAATAATGTATAAAAATATTATGTTAATTTACTTTTCTATTTTCATGTAGTATTTAGTGATCATTATTATACTTATCATGGTTTTACCTTTGTGTCGTTATTTACTGTGTGTTTTGTTATATTACTTTCATATTAATTATTATGTTTGACTTGTTTTTTTCGATTCTTTTTATACTTGTATTGCTTTTATGTATTTTAGGCTTGGTTTAATTTAAGCATGAATCATTTTTTTTATAGACTTTTATTTAGATTTGATTATGTATTTTAAAAATAATTAGATTAGCCCTCCCCAAATGAAATTCCTGAATTGGCCCCTGAAATTAGGCCTTAAGCTTCTGGGTTTTTTTGCTATTTAATTTATAACAGGGGATTCTTCCTAATAAAATAACTTTAAAGGCCTTTTACCAATTAAAGATAACACAACACAATTAATAAATCTGAACTGGCATCCATAATTTTTATTTTGAAGGGGTTTGAGAAAACAAAATTAGTTATTGTCATGTTTCGTATTTCCCCTCAAAGCTCATAAACTCATGTAAAGAATGAAAATTAATATAAAATGCATAATGCATACAATTTTATATGCCTGAATTATAATATTGAATATGAGCAATGGAAAAAGTTTCCTGCCTTCGATATCTCTCAATGTTGAACATGTTTTTTTTTTTGATAATTATGTTCAACATGTTGGGCACAAGAAACAAAGAGAGTATTAAATGAATGAGACGTTTGTCAATCTATTTGATAGGCTATAACCCTATTATCTCTTGTCAAGTTCAAGTTTTTCATCTCACAACTTCAATTTAAATTTATTTTGTTGATTTATAAAAAACAACTCTGTACTATAACACTATTATCTCTTCTCAAGTTCAAGTTTTTCATCTGACAACTAAAACAATTAAAATTTATTTTGTTGATTTATAAAAAACAACTCCGTACAAGAGGAATCAATACTGACAAGATTGAGAGAGGCCTCATATCTTAGTTGGAATGACATTTCTGTAGAGAATCCCCCATTTTCTGTATTGCAATTTCCAACATCACGGTCCTAAGTTTCAAAAAATTTCCAAAACTCTTTCCTCCCTCCCTCACTTTCTCGCAAACCATGACCAAATTTGTGGCTGTTTATAGTGTCATATACGCTACCTTCACAGAGAAGCCATGTGGAGAAATACAGCCAATGCAAATCAGTGGTAGGAGCTATATCCGTGAATGCGATCGAGTTTGTAGATATGCTTTGTGATATCGTCTAAAATGTGTGTTCTGTGTTTATAGTTTGTATTTTTTATGAGGTATGGCCTTTTCAGGTTGGTGACCCCAGCTAGGGCCTGTTTACTCGAGGTGATTCTGGTAGACCGCTAGAGAAAGTTCCTTGCTAAAGTGCCTTTTGGTCACGAGTCAATCTTTTACATATTGTTGCTTGCATGTGTGTAGAGCGCCTATTTTCATGTCAAAATCAGGTGGTATTTCTTGTTTCTTTTGTTTCAGTTAGGGGAGCTTTTGTCAAAAAATTTTAAAAAAAATCATACTTGGTAGAAAAATATTGGGACAATGTCTTGTTTGTGAAACACCATAAGTAGGAAATTTGGAGGTGTTTTTGGGGTAACAAAGTAAAATACTTTACTGCTTTTGTTTCGTTTGGTTAGTCCAAATTTGGGGTCTTTGCATGCAGATTTTTTTTGCCTACGGTACTAAAAGTGTTGACCCAAATCAGTGGATATTATGAATAGTAAAGAAACTTTTATTAATTATTTTTCCTGATTTAGATACAGTTGTTGCATATATTTTATCCTTTAAATTTTATGTATTTGTTTGCCATGATTAGTATCATTCATGTTAAGTTATTTAGGGGCTTTTTTAGGCAAAAGTTTCCACTATATTCATTTTTAGCTAAAAGATAGATGAAAATCTTTAAGTATTATGTATTTGTGTTTAGGAGAAATTATAATTTGGACCGAAATTGCAATTATTGTCTGCTTTTACTCGATTTGGATTATATTGCCAAAGTCTAAATTTAAAAATTAGTGAACTTATTATGCCACCTTGAATTCTAATTAAATGTATAAAATAATATAACAACTAACCAATTATAAACTGTCCGATCCTACTCCTTTATATCTCTTTGTTTTTCTTGATTAAATGCCTGGTTGGCACTCATCCTTTTATCTACAAAAACATATTTTACTCACTTCATATATATATATATATACTAGCAATCCTACACACGCGGGACCGCGTGTAAATTTGTCCATGGGTTAAGAGTTATTTAATTGTAATGAATTGTTATTTTGTAAATTTTATGCTAAAAATAAAAATAGAGTTGTAAATATCTAAATTAATTTTAGTTATGTGTAAATTAAAAAAATTATTGTTCTTTTCAAGCAACGCCATCTGCAAAAATTAGAAAAAAGTAATAAGTTAAAATCTCATTACCACAAAAGTTAGAACAAATCACAATTAACAGCATTAGAAAAAGTTGAAAAAAAAATCTCAAGTGATAAGCCAAACTTGTGAGGATCTTACATTCCTCTTTGCAAGCCTGTCAAAGAAGTTGATATTACGATGCTCATTTAACAAACTACGAAGCTTATTTTGCTCGCAAATTAAATTGTGAATTTGACAAATGAACTAAAATAAATGAATTGAAATCGAAGTTAGTCGTGTGTAACCTGTAATAGAGGTTGTACGGTGAAATATTGAGATATCACAACAATAAACTGCTTCCCTCTCCTCAAATTATTTGCCTGTTCAAAGAAAGAAAAAGGAGGATTAGTAAATTCATGTTCTTTTACTAATATAAAAAAAAATATAAAAAAAATATAAACTAAAGAAGCAACTAAACAAATAATGCATACATTTTGTGCCGGGCGGGAGGAGAAACATGGACAATGAGGTTTAAAATGGTGAAGATGCCGGTACTTTTCATGCGGTTTCAAAAATAGTGGGAAGTTGAAAATATCCCTAAAAAATAGGGTGAAATCAAAGAAAGTGGGAAAGAGAAAATAGAATCCAAAAGATCCGTATTTTTAGGATGTAAAATATTTTTGTTTGAGTAAATAATCAATAAATTCGAGTATTTGAAGGGATAAATAAGAAAGTGGGTTGTGCAGTTGAGGAAAGTAGTAGGGAATTACATTTTTGTCTCTTGTTATTTGGCTACTGAAGTAGTTTAATTAAGGGTATTTTAGGTATACTATTAATTTGGTATAACACCTACATAACTCCCTGTTTGTGAGTAAAAACAGGGTTCTCTTATATAATAGTATAGATAACACCTACATAACTCCCTGTTTGTGAGTAAAAATAGGGTTTTCTTATATAATAGTATAGATATAAATTCCACTTCATTAATTACGTATTCTTATCTTGTAATTTGACTTGTCAAAATATTTATCTTCAATGTACTATGTTTTGTACATAAAAACACTTTTTCAATAACCTCATCTCCTTTTTGACTGACATGTGGCCACGTGTCGGCTTAGGAGAGTTAGCTGCTGAAGTTAACCGCAGGTGAGAGATAAGAAGCATTAGTTGGACATAATAGGTGTAGCCACTATCTTTTCATCTATTCAGACCATTTCAACCCTTCCCTTTTAAAATAATTTTTCTCAATTTGCTTTTAACTAAAGGGTAATTAAAAATGTTATTGGAAGTTGGGTGTAGGGTTTAGGATTTATTGGTTCATTTAAACATTCTTAAAATATTTGAGCATGTAATGTTTTTTTTTCAACTCTATTTCCCCAATTGAGTATTATTATTAATATGAAAAGTAACAAAAAAATGGAAATTGTATAACATAAAGCAAAAGTAGCAAGTGTTTTGTTGACAATGTTATAAATACTACAAAAAAACAAAGCTATATATGACATGCGACATTTTTCCCGTGGGATAATAGTTTGTCACGTCTAGTATGTATATGTATGTAATTCCTCAAGCTTTGTATTCTTGTTAGTTTTAAGTAATAAATTTCCCAAACCCTAAACAATCAAATTTATTTGAGGCACTAGTCATTTATGTGTACTTTAAATAAAATCTTTTTATTCCATGCACGTTCAAGTAACATAACACAAGTCTTTGACCAATTAATGATAACACAAGGTAATTAATAAATTTGAACCCGACGGAGACATCCAAATAGTATTTTGAAGCGGTTTTAGAAAACAAAATTAGATTAAAAAATCTGCTTCGTGTTTCGTATTTCCTCTCAAAGCCCATAAATTCAAGTGAAGGACGAATATGAGCAATCTTGGACATCTCTAAATGTTCAACAGTTCAAAAGGTGAGTCCCTCCTCAAATTTTGACACCTGGCTGGTATGTTATTTTTTTTTCATTTTTATCCACCGGTAATTACTTCCACGTCCTGACTTCACAAATCCTTTTATCTTTATTGAAAGTTTCTCTCTCCTCAACTTTTTTTTGAAATTTTTTGAAATTTTCAGAGTGAAACTTTGGCGGTACTTATTTCGCTTTCAAATTTCAAAATTTCAAATCTTATAATAATTATGCAAGTTTCAATTTAAACCTTATTTTCTTTCATAAATATGTTCTCACTCCAAAACGGTAGGAACCTTTCCTCCGCCGGAGGCTCGATAACTACAACTGAAGCTGCACTTTGGAGCTGGCGACTGAAACAGCACTGCAAATTTATTTCAAAGTTGGTAATTTCTAATTTGTGTTGTTGCTTCAAGTTCACGTATAAAAAGAGACGGCCAGGCATTGATGCAATTATTTTTTACTAGTTGTTGGATTGGAAGCTAGAACACCCTTTAGAACGTTCAACTGTTTTCTTTTTTTAGAAAAATGTTACGTTGTTTTACTTTATGCAGCCCAAGTTATGTATATAAGATTTTGCTATCACCCTTTATTTCAATATGTAATCACTGTTGTGCTTAGTGGATATAGTTGTGTATTTAAGAACTTCAGTTGTAAAACTGTTGATTATGTCCTGAGAATCTCTTCTTTTGTCTCTTGATTAATTTTATGTTGTGGAGTTTGGTTCCCACTCCAACAATAAGAAGAAGCCTAATTACTCGTATTTGTATACACTGAATCATCCTCACTATCTATTTTTCTTCTGTTTTTGTATGCATATGATTTAAAAGACTGGGAATTTTACCAGATTTCGTGTTCTATGATGTACACTTTCAATATATCTAGTAACAAGGTAAAAAGTTTGAGTTGGATTATCTATATTCAGGTGCTATTTGATTGTGCAGTAACCACTTTAATGCTATCAAACTTATGGGATAAAAAACTTCAAATTGTGCTTTTGTACACTACTGTAGTTTGCCATTACAGTTAAAACAGGATCCCACTAGAACAAATATGTAAAAACAGATCTGTAAACAGTAGAGCCGAAGGGAACTTAAATCAACTTTGCTCTCTCTTCTTTTTCTGCCGCCACGATGTCAACCAGCTGAGGAAGATTGTGACTCTTCAAAATCCACCACATTTCAGGTAACCTTTTTTTTTCAATTTTTTTTTTTTTTTAACATTAAGCTCTAAACTTTCACATTGTCGGTTTCAGTTTTTTAACATTTCAGGGAAAGTGAAAGTAGTTAGTTAATGGATCTTGAGTCTAGGAAATCGACAATGTGGTGGGTGTTGTTAAAACTGCTAGTTTTTGGTTTTGCTCATACAAAGTTTACACACTTTCCACTATGAGTTTCCTGCTTCATGACATTTGATGGAATTTCAACATGTGCTTGGGTGGAAATATGCAAATGCTTATTCCTATTGAGAGAGCATATTTGTGGTTGGTGTGTTTATAAATTATTAATGTATATTGTCAACTTATTTTTCATAAATGACTAATTCTGAAATATGTATATTTCTACAGAAAAAACAAGGATTGGCGGTAGAACGAAAAATGAAAAGATATTCTTAAACCAAAAAGAAAAGAAAAGAAAAATTATGGCAGTACCAGGTGTCAAAATTTGAGGAGGGAGGAGTAGTGGTGCTCCCCCCACTATAGACCTCACCAGTTCAAAACATG